>CM039674.1:216524751-217124751 GCA_022496015.1 Hordeum marinum | reverse complement strand
ATTGCGAAGGCGCGGCGTCATCACACGTTCATAGTCGGATCGTCAAAGTCTACTCCACCAAAACGATAGCCACCATCTCATCGAAAGACAGGGACAACTTCGCCTCTATTAAGTGGTATCAGATTTCCAGGTTGCTCGGTGAGATTTTATTAGTTTTCGTAGTTTAGATCGCATCTGTTTCTTCATACCTTTAGTCCACGAAAAAGCCAAAAAAATTAGGGTTAGATCATCATATCTGAACCAATCTGAGCCTTTGCATAGTCTTTTCAGTATTTTGCTTTGTTGAATTTGCGGTTACATCGTCGTGTCGAGTTGCTGGTCTTAGTGTCTAGTCCTTTAGAGTTTCGAGTTCTATTCACAGGTTGTCACGCCGCCAACGCATCGTCTTCATAGTCGCCATATACCACCACCATCATCACCGTTGCCAGATATCACCACCCACTATCCATTGGTGTCCATATATACCACCACCAATCCGAGTCCAGCTCGTTTTAGATTTAGTTTCGAGATCTTTTTGATTTCGGATTCGCGTTTTGCTACCTGCGTGGGTGTCGGAAAAAAAAAAGTCTGGCACGCTTTGGAGAGCACGTTTTGGCCCAAAAAAATTTCGGCCGAAAATATTTTTTCCCTGTCTTGATTTTAGGTTCTCCGGAGCGTTTTGAGACACTTGCTATCATAGTGATTTTTGTCGAAATTTTTGGTCGTCGCAGCCCCCGGATTGCTCCAGAAAAAAAATAGTCCAAAAAATTTCGTGCCCATCTTGCTTATACAACGTGGCAAGAGTTTTGAGACACTCACCATTGTAGTGATTTTTTTGAGCAAAAAAAAAGAGGCGCCGACAGAAAAAAAACGAAAAAAAAATTCAAAGTGTGCTCTTCCCTTGATTACGTGTAGCGTCGTGATTTTGTTGGTGCTTTAGGCTCGCGTCTCTAGTACGGGTCTAGCCTAGGACCAGCACAATACCGTCGTTGAGCATTTATTCAACCTTGCATCTCTGAATTGATTATTGCTAACCCTTTTTGCTACCATATTATAAGCCATCCCAGCTCCACATACATCTACGTCGTGTGTTTGACACCACCTGGCAATCACTCTATCCAAGCTTTGAGAGTTTTGACTACAACGGTTGCCGATCACCGCCTGCTGCTGGGTAAGAATTGGTAAGAATTTGAGATTCGCTTAAAGGATTTGTGACACACCACCACCACCACCACCACGCCCCAGTAGTCCGTAGGTTTCATATTCTTGTGTGTTTCCTATTTGCTAACCATGCCAGGATCACACGACAATGAGATCGACTAGGAGAGTATGACCAACAAAGCGCTATATGATAAATTTCAGCAAATGATGGCTGACAAGGTACAAGACTTCGTGACCAACTTTGGAGAGGCCATGGAGAAGCTAGATGGTTTGGAGAAGACCTTTGACACCAAGATGGACGCCAAGTTCAATGAGGTGCTTGCCCGTCTACCACCACCAGCTGCAGCTCCTATTCCTTTCGAACGACGAGCATGACGTGTGCCTCTCGGCCAAGCCCAACATACTGGTACTGTTGATACTGCTGCTATTTCTGTGGCTCGTGCTGCTACTGTCGTTGAGCAGGTTGACGATTATGATGGTGATTACGATGATGAGGGAGAGGTTGCTCCCGATCAGCCTCAAGGGCAACCACCACCATATGCACCAGGCCGACCACATGGCTACAACCGTGACGGTAGGGCTGCCCCACCCCCTCAGGTACGGGATCATGACCATCTCCCTAAACTTAAATTGAATATTCCGACGTTTGAGGGTAGATATGTTCCATCTTACATGGGAGTTAGAAACAGAACAACGTTTTACATGCTTACAATTTCCTGAGGATAGACGTGTTGTTGCTGCTGTTTGTTCATTCACTAGCTTTGCTTGTGTTTGGTGGTCAGAACATTGTAGAATACACCATGCGAATATTCCAACTACTTGGGCTGCTTTGAAAACTGCTATGCGTAATCGGTGGGTGCCACCTTATTATCAACGTGAATTGCTTCAAAATTTGCAGCGTTTAAGACAAGGAAAAAATTCTGTAGAAGAATATTATCAGGAATTACAAACTGGTATGATTAGATGTGGTATTGTTGAGGAGAATGAAGCTATGCTTGCACATTTTATGGGTGGATTAAATAGAGAGATTCAGACTATTCTGGAGTATAAGGAGTATAACACTATCACTCGTTTATTTCATCTTGCTTGCAAAGCTGAACGTGAAGTGCAGGATCGACAGGCAATGGCGAGAACTACTTTTTCTGCAGGTCGCACTTCATCATGGACGCCACGTACCTCATCTACTTCCACATGTCCTACTGCAACACCACCTACTTCAACCTCCAACTCCAGCCACGATACCAGGAAACAGGCTCCTCCTCCACCCTCTACGAAGAGCACACCTTCTGAGCCTGCACAAAGCTCTTCTTCATCTATTGCATCCACAGGGCAAACACATGAGGTTATATGCCGTCGTTGCAAGGGTGGAGGTCACTTTGAGAGAGAATGCCCTTCCAAGCGTGTAATGATTGTTACCGAGGA
This sequence comes from Hordeum marinum, assembly GCA_022496015.1. Lineage (NCBI taxonomy): Eukaryota > Viridiplantae > Streptophyta > Magnoliopsida > Poales > Poaceae > Hordeum > Hordeum marinum. The sequence goes on along the minus strand of CM039674.1, from coordinate 217,122,189 downwards.
TGGTGGATATGCGTCTGCTAGTGATTATGATGAGGAGACTTTGGCTCTCATTGCAAGTGAAGATCACGATGGCGTCGATGCAGCACCAAAAACACACTACACGGCTGCTGATTACGCTGACAGGTATGAAAGTTTAGTTGCTCAACGTGTTCTCAGTGTGCAGGTTACACGGGCTGAACAAAACCAGAGGCACAACTTGTTCCACAGAAAGGGAGTTGTGAAGGTGCGTTCTATTCGCGTCATCATCAATGGAGGGAGTTGCAATAACTTGGCTAGCATGGAGATGGTGGAGAAGCTGTCTCTAACCACCAGACCACATCATCATCCTTATTTCATCCAATGGTTCAACAATAGTGGCAAGGTTAAGGTAACACGTACTGTCCGTGTGCATTTTAGCATTGCTACATATTCTGATTATGTGGATTGTGATGTGGTACCCATGCAAGCATGTTCTTTTTTACTTGGTAGACCATGGTGGTTTGATAAAAATTCTGTACACCATGGTAGGACAAATCAGTATACTCTTGTTCATAAGGATCATAATATCACTTTGCTTCCTATGTCTCCCGAACATATTATGAAGGATGACATTGCTAGAGCTAGTAAAGCAAAATAGGAGAAAAATAAGAGTGAAAATCAGATTGTAGCACAGGAATTTGAGCAACACCATAAGCATAATAAACCATCATCTACTGTTGCAGTCCGAAATAAAATTGAAGAGTGGATGTTTACTTGCTACTAAATCTGATATTAATGATTTGGATGTTGCTACATCTGTTTGCTATGCTTTTGTATGCAAAGAGGTATTATTTTCATTCGAGGATATGCCTCCCTCTTTGCCTCCTACTGTCATTAACATTTTGCAGGAGTTCGCTGACGTCTTGCCACAAGACGTGCCACCGGGATTACCGCCTATTCGCGGGATTGAGCATCAGATTGACTTAATTCCCGGTGCATCCCCACCCAACTGTGCGCCCTACCGTACCAATCCAGAGGAGACAAAGGAGATTATGCGTCAAGTACAGGAGCTGCTTGACAAAGGTTATATACGTGAATCCCTTAGTCCTTGTGTTGTTCCTATTATTCTAGTGCCTAAAAAGGATGGTACATCGCGCATGTGTGTGGATTGTAGAGGCATTAACAATATTACTATTCGTTATCGTCATCCTATTCCTAGACTAGATGATATGCTTGATGAATTAAGTGGCTCTACAATTTTCTCCAAAGTTGATTTGCGTAGTGGATACCATCAAATTCGTATGAAATTGGGAGATGAATGGAAAACAGCATTTAAAACTAAGTTTGGATTATATGAGTGGCTAGTCATGCCTTTTGGGTTAACTAATCCACCTAGCACTTTCATGAGATTAATGAACGAGGTTTTACGTGCTTTCATTGGACGATTTGTGGTAGTCTATTTTGATGATATATTGATTTTTAGTAGATCTTTGGAGGAACATTTGGAACATTTACGTGATGTTTTTACTGCGCTACGTGATGCACGTTTGTTTGGTAACCTTGGGAAGTGCACCTTTTGCACCGACCGAGTATCTTTTCTTGGCTATGTTGTTAGTCCACAGGGAATTGAAGTTGATAAAGCCAAGATTGAAGCTATTGAGAGTTGGCCGCAGCCCAAAACGGTCACACAAGTAAGGAGTTTTCTTGGCCTCGCTGGTTTCTATAGACGTTTTGTGAGAGATTTCAGCACCATTGCTGCGCCTCTCAATGAGCTTACAAAGAAGGACGTGCCTTTTTCTTGGGGTACCGCACAGGAAGAAGCCTTCACGGTCTTCAAAGATAAGTTAACACATGCTCCTTTACTCCAACTTCCTGATTTTAATAAGACTTCCGAGCTTGAATGTGACGCCAGTGGAATTGGGTTTGGAGGTGTGTTATTACAAGATGGTAAACCTGTTGCGTACTTTTCTGAAAAATTAAGTGGGCCTAGTCTGAATTATTCTACTTATGATAAGGAATTATATGCTCTTGTTCGGACTTTGGAAACATGGCAACATTATTTATGGCCCAAAGAATTTGTTATACATTCTGATCATGAATCTTTGAAACATATTAAAAGTCAAGCAAAACTGAACCGTAGACATGCTAAATGGGTTGAATTCATTGAGACTTTCCCTTATGTCATTAAACACAAGAAGGGTAAAGAAAATGTTATTGCTGATGCTTTGTCTCGTCGTTATACTATGCTTTCACAACTTGACTTTAAAATATTTGGTTTGGAGACCATCAAAGATCAATATGTGCATGATGCTGAATTTAGAGACGTGTTGCAGACTTGTAAAGAAGGGAGAACATGGAACAAGTTCGTTATTAATGATGGATTTGTGTTCCGTGCTAACAAGCTATGCATTCTAACTAGCTCCGTTCGTCTTTTGTTGTTACAGGAGGCGCACGGAGGAGGATTAATGGGACACTTTGGCGTGAAGAAGACGGAGGACGTACTTTCTACACAGTTCTTTTGGCCAAAGATAAGACGGGATGTTGAGCGTTTTGTTGCTCGCTGCACTACATGTCAAAAAGTTTATATATGCCTTTGCCTGTACCTAGTGTTCCTTGGGAGGATATATCTATGGACTTTGTTTTAGGTTTACCTCGAACAAAGAAGGGGAGGGATAGCATATTTGTTGTCGTGGATAGATTTTCCAAAATGGCACACTTTATGCCATGTAATAAAAGTGATGCTGCTGCTCATGTTGCTGATTTGTTCTTTCGTGAAATTATTCGATTGCATGGTGTACCAAATACAATTGTTTCAGATCGTGATGCTAAATTTCTTAGCCATTTTTGGAGATGTTTATGGGCTAAGTTGGGGACTAAACTACTTTTTAGTACTACATGTCATCCCCAAACTGATGGCCAAACTGAAGTAGTCAATAGATCATTGTCTACTATGCTTAGGGCTGTTTTGAAGAATAACCTGAAAATGTGGGAAGAATGCTTGCCTCATATTGAATTTGCTTATAATCGTTCGCTACATTCTACCACTAAGATGTGCCCTTTTGAAGTTGTGTATGGTTTCTTACCTCGTGCACCTATTGATTTGTTGCCTCTTCCATCTTCGGAGAAGGTTAATTTTGATGCTAAAGAACGTGCTGAATTGATATTAAAGATGCATGAGTTAACGAAGGAAAACATTGAGCGTATGAATGCTAAATACAAAATTGCTGGAGATAAGGGTAGAAAACATGTTGTCTTTGCGCCTGGAGATCTTGTTTGGTTACATTTGCGTAAGGATAGATTTTCTGATTTGCGCAAGTCAAAGCTAATGCCCCATGCTGATGGTCCTTTTAAGGTGTTAGAGAAAATAAATGATAATGCATATAAACTTGAGCTGCCTGCAGAGTTCAGGGTTAGCCCCACTTTTAACATTGCAGATTTGAAGCCTTATCTGGGTGAGGAAGATGAGCTTCCGTCGAGGACGACTTCAGTTCAAGAAGGGGAGGATGATGAGGACATCCCTACTAATGCTACAGCCACAACTCCGACTGCTATACATACAGGACCAATTACTAGAGCTCGCGTACATCAATTAAATTACCAGGTACTTTCGTTTCTTGCAAATCCTTCTAATGTTCATGAACATATGATGCTGCCTAAATTAGATACTTTTGTTTTACTTGTGAATGAAGGACCTGGCATGGACAAGAAGGATGACCATTGGAGCGGGATCAAGCATGGAGAAGAAGGTGCGCGCGCGGGAAAGAACAATGGAGCTTCCAGTGATGATTTTCGCACTTTGAAGCCACCATAATGGGAGCAAGAAGCCTTGGACGAAATATGCATGATGCCACTTTATAAAATTCGTCCCTAGGCTAATATAGGTGTTGCGCCACCTTATTTTTGGGCCAGGCCCATGTAATTTCGAAATACCATATTATAGGCTATTTTTAGAGTCCGTATGTATGGGGAAACTGAGTTTGGGTCAGTTTCGGACCCCTCTTCCAAGGGGCCACGAAATTCCCCTCTATTCCCCCATATATACAGCCCTTAGGGCGTTGTTTTAGGTTTGGGTTTTGTTTAGATTATAAGTTCGCCATAGCTGCAACTTCGCGTTCTTCGTTTGTGTTCCACGACCAGACAAAGGCGTCACAGAACCCCACTTCATCAATAAAGTTTTCCTCTTATATTCGCAATATCTAGATTGCAATCTTAGTTTCTTGCTTGTTCTTCGTTTGCGTGCAGGAAACAGACCCTCGTGGTTAGGTTGATCGTGCTCCGGCGTGGTCAATAACCTCTCGGAGTTGGTTTAGCGATTGCTAAGGCGCGGCGTCATCACACGTTCGTAGTCGGATCATCAAAGTCTACTCCACCAAAACGATAGCCACCATCTCATCGAAAGACAGGGACAACTTCGCCTCTATTACCGGGTGTCCGGGGATTCAGTGGCCGGCCGGATATCCGGGCTTGGGGCCAGATGTCTAGGCTGGCGGGGCTGGATTCCTCTCTGTTCTAGCTCTATTGGGCCGGAAATCCAGGGCCGAGGGCCGAAAATCCGGGGGCTGGTCGGATGTCCGGCGCCTGTAGCTTTGCCCTGACGCTGGTGGAGTCTCTAGGAGCCGGATGTCCGGGCTGGTGTCCAGATTTCCGGGGTCTAGGAGGTGATTTGGCTTTCTTTTGGTCCTCTCGTGCATTCGTCTTCGGATCCATCTTTGTAGTGACTTGATCTTCACTCCGAGCATCTCCTAGACCATCTTCATTGTACATGAGTATGCAAAGATTCTTCGCTTGAGGTAGCATCCAAGTTCCATGAACATCAAAGGGAGAATCATATAGGAGCGATGTCACCTTGTGTGCAATGGCACATGCACGGGCACTCGTCATGGGTCCTTTCGTAGCTTGAGGTGTTGCTGATGTGTCCATGGGGGTTATCATGGGATGCTCCGCATCAATTAACTTCGACTTGCGCAAATCAAGAAATTTATCCTTATGCAAATGTAACCAAACAAGAGCTCCAGGTGCAAATATAACATGTTTTCTACCCTTATCTTCAGCAAGTTTGTATTTAGCATTCGTATGCTCAATGTTTTCCTTAGTTACCTCATGCATTTTTAAGTTCAATTCAGGATGTTGTTTACTATCAAAATTAACCTTCTCTGAAGATGGAAGAGGCAACAAATCAATTGGCGCACGAGGTATGAAGCCGTACACAATTTCAATGGGGAACATCTTAGTAGTAGAATGCAATGAACGATTATAAGCAAATTCAATATGAGGCAAACATTTTTCCCACATCTTCAAGTTATTCTTTAAAACAGCCCTAACCATAGTAGACAATGATCTATTGACTACTTCAGTTTGTCCATCAGTTTGGGGGTGACATGTAGTACTAAAAAGAAGTTTAGTCCCCAAATTAGCCCATAAACATCTCCAAAAGTGGCTAAAAATTTTAGCATCACGATGTGAAACAATTGTATTTGGCACACCATGGAAGCGAATAATTTCATGGAAGAATAAATCAGCAACATTAGCATCATCATCACTTTTTTGACATGGTATAAAGTTTGCCATTTTTTAAAATCTATCCACGACAACAAATATGATATCGCTCTCCTTCTTTGTTCGAGGTAAACCTAAAACAAAGTCCATAGATATATTCTCCCAAGGAACACTAGGTATAGTCAAAGGCATATATAAACCATGAGGATTGAGTCATGACTTAGCTTTTTGACATGTAGTGCATCGAGCAACAAAATGCTCAACATACCATCTCATCTTTGGCCAAAACAGATGTGTAGCAAGTAAGTCCTCCGTCTTCTTCATGCCAAAGTGTCCCATTAATCCTCCTCCATGCGCCTCCTACAACAACAAAGGACGAACCTAGCTAGCTGGAATGCATAGTTTGTTAGCACGGAACACAAATCCATCATTAATGACGAACTTGTTCCATGTTCTCCCTTCTTTACAATTCTCCAACACATCTTTAAATTCAGCATCATGGACATATGGATCTTTGATGGTCTCCAAACATAATATTTTAAAGTCAAGTTGTGAAAGCAGAGTATAACGACGAGACAATGCAACAACAATAACATTATCTTTACCCTTCTTGTTGAGGACATGACTACCTTGCATACGACCAAAAATGTTGCATACATGCATATTTGTGAGGTGATTTCTTATAAGAATTATGCAATAATTTATTTATGTTATCCGGAATAAAAATACTTCACCTATTTTTATTTTATGCCTAAATGCAGAATGGTCGAACACTTGTACGAACCAGTGTGATGACAAAGGAAGAGGAAATGGTTGGGTGTTATTCAAGAGGTCCTATAATGTCAAATGAAACAATTAGGTATTGTTCAAGAAGTTCTCTCATGTCACTTTTACCCCAAGAGAAGATAGAATCCAAGTCTCTCACGTTCTGAACTCATATTCGGACTACAAAGACACACCTGTCTCAAAATGCCAACAACTTTTTAATACGAAATTGGAATTGGGTGATTCCTTTTTGGCTGGAAACTAGATTTCATATGCGTTCCAGCATAGTTGGAACCACCTTAAAATTTGTCCTGATCGCGGAGATATCAACGAAACTGAAAGTGCGTTATATCGACTAGAGGGGGCTGAATAGGCGATTTTTACAAATTCATCACTTGAGGAATTTGAAATGTGATGAATGACTGGCAACAGATAAGTACTCAAGTGCATGAGGAACATAGTAACATCATAGTCTTCATGATGAAATGAAACATGCACAAATAGAGAGTAGCGTGGTACAGGATAAGCGGTGATGAACAAGGTAACTTGAAGAATTTGAGGTGAGGAATTTGTGAAAGTCTTCACTCAGATTCTTCAAACAGTAACAATCAATTTCATCAACAGGTATATGAGGAATAGAGGGGTTGAGGAAAAAGAACCGGATAGCTCGATGAAGACAATGGTTTGATGACCTAGTTCCAACTGCTATGACAGTCGTACGTCTGGTTTGGAGCGGCCTGGTATTTAAACCAGAGGACACACAGTCCCAGGACACATAGTCCTTACCGTATTCTCCTTGAGCTAAGGTTACACAATCCTCGCCCAACACTCGTGGTAAGTCTTTAGGCTAGACTTCCAAAACCCTCACAAACTGGTCACCCGGCGATCCACAATTTACTGTTGGATGCTCTAGACCAAGGTCACTTCATGGTGCCCAATTGACTACAGGAGCACTAGACCATGACGCCTAACAGTCTGGAGGATGCACAATCCTCAAAGGTAACAAGTGTCGGTTCCACACAGGAATTTCTTCAGTGAAGCTCAATCACTTTGGGTTTTGTGGTTTGATTGTAGGTTATTCCTCACTGATGATTTTCTCTCAAAAGTCCTCTAACGATGGGTTGCTCTCAAATGACAAGTGTTAGTTCTCTCTCTCGGAGCAGCCAACCAGCTAGTGGTTGTGGGGGTGGCTATTTATAGCCAGGATGCAACCTGACATGATAAGACATAAATGCCCCCAATGATATGACCGTTATGTGGATAAGAATGATTGGGGACAGCTGACGCTAATCACAGCAACGGTCGGAATTTCGAACTATGAAAGTCCTCAGCTTATCATGTTCCTCACTTGTAGGCAATTCGCATTGGCGAAATCCTAACTCCTCAGTCAGATCAATTTCCTTAGAGACCAGAAGAACTTCGTCTCTATCACTGAAGAACTTGTCTGAACCGTAAGAGATTTCCAAAGGCTTCACTCGAAGGATTGTATGGGTTGAGGATTTTGGAGTTGAGCATCAGTTGGAAATTTTCCTTAGTATTACCTCGGTCCCCTTTAACAGTACGGTGTTTCCTATGACTCAAATAAAGGAAACGAAACTATGAAAATAAAAGTCTTCACGCTTCATATTCTTCGTTCATATCTTCAAGGTCACACCAACTTCTTCATTTTCAAAGTCTTCACAAAGTCTTCACCAAAGTCATCAGAAAGTCTTCAGCAAAGTTTTCACTTGAAGACATACATTTTTAGGGGTCGATAATCTCCGATTATATCAAACTCCTCATCGACTTATAGAGCATGTGTACACTCACAAACACATTTGTACCTTAACCTGTAAGTCTTCAATACACCAAAATCACTAAGGGGCACTAGATGCACTAACAATCTCCCCTTTTTTGGTGATTGATGACAAATAGGTTAAGTTTTCAACGGGGATAAACATATGAAGTGAAAGTACATATTTTGAGGAATTTGATTGCAAGATATAGAAGAACTCCCCCTGAAGATGTGCATATTTGAGGAATTTGCTTTGGACTGCAAATGCACATGGCAGGTTCAAACATGGAGAACTCCCCCTATATCTTGTAATTCATACACGCATTTGAATATATGATATGAAGAATTTGAAATGCGTGAGGAAAATGGTGTCTGACGAAATTCAGCATGCATGCATTTAGGTATTTGAGGAAATAAACATGCGAGGAAATAGTTCAAAAGTGTTAGACCACCATCAGACTTAAGTGTACAACTCAATCAACAAAAGTTTTGGAAGAGCGAGAGTTGTAACTTAAACAAAAATAGCCCGTTTATAGAGACCCGCTTGAAGACTAACTCAAATTTTCTCCCCCTTTGTCATCGAAGACCAAAAGAGAAGAAAAAGTGATGACTAACGCCCCTTTGAAGAATTTCATCGTGTTGGTGAGGAAGAAGCGCCAGCGTTGTCGGGGTCGTTTGTCGATGTAGGGCCTGCAGCAGTGTCGTCAATGTCTTCATCGTCATCACGCTCGAGAGATGAAGAATATGAACTTGCTACCATCAGAGGAACTTGAACTTTCTTGAATTTCTTCTGAGGTCGCCGAGCCCAGTCGGGATGTTCCTCAATATCCAGCTCATCCAGTTCTTCAGAAGGCATGATGTGAGACAGTACAGCCCAAGAGCGTCTGAGGTTTTCATGTGCATAATAGTGGTTCCTCTTGACAGTGTTCTGCGTCACAGTCATATTCTGCACAATGTATCCAAGTTGACGCTTTACCCACTTGTGATTGTGATCGACCTTCTGATGAAGACTTATTAGAAGCTCGCGATCAGTCATCACATGAGGGGCAGACTCTTGAGGTTGTTGAGCTGAGGCTTTTGCATCGGAGTCTTGAGTGGCTGTGTCATCATTGGTGGAGAAGGAAGCGGCTTTGCGGAACTGTCCATCCAAAGGACGAGTGCCTTCATCAATGACAGATTTGCCTTTTCCTTCAGCTGAGGCAATTGAGCTCTTGATGACTTCTATTGGAGGCAGAAAGCTAAACTGATTCTGAAAATCAGCCTTGAAAGGAACTGAGGTCTTTGCCCTGATGAATTTCATGATCCATGGCGCATAGGGCTTCTGTTCAAATGGAGCTAAGGCAGCACTGGCCAATGTACTCATGAAGAAATCATGCAAGTCAATGGGAATCCCATGAATGATGTTGAAGAGCATATTCTTCATGATTCCTTCCACTTCTTCTTCTTCAGAATCATGGCCTTTCTGAGGACATAATGTATTTGTGAGGATACGGTAAACAGTCCTGGGCACATATAGCAGATTCTTCACAAGGAAGGTGTTTGGTTGGGCGTTCCAGGAGGCAAAGGCTTCATCAATACTTGCATCAGCTGATTTGGAAGTGCAGGCTCATTAAACAGTTTGCGGGCTTCATCTGAGGGAATTGGGATAGGAACACACTGAAGCAATTCAGAGGCTTGAGCGGTGAAGTGGGTCATGCCAGTCATCCAGTCCAATATCCATGAGTTGATATCTGAGGAATTTCCGCTAATATGCAGCGTGGCATAGAACTGAATGATGATTTCTTCATTCCAGTCGCAGATGTCGACACAGAATGGAAGAAGGCCTGCTTCATAGAGAACTTGGAGCACTGGAGTGAATGATGGAAGACTTTCCATATCAGCATGAGGAATGTGATGGTGCTCGAAGACTTTCTTCTTCTCATATAGGACTGACGCATAGTAGTTGAGTTGAGAGGCAGTCCAGAATCTGTTGCGACCAGCCCTTGCAGAGTCAAAGGGGTTTGGTCCAGAGAAGAATGAGTGTTCATTAAAGAAATTACTCTTGAGGAATTTGGGACGAACAGTGCCTTTGAAGGGCAGTCTTGGCTTGGGTTGAAGATTTGTTCGTGTGCGCCCCTTGATCTCCGTTGGCATTGGAGGAACATCAGACTGAGTGATTTGAAGAACTGGTTCCTCTGTAGTGGCCGGAGCATCATTTTCCTCAGCTGTTGCAGCTGGAATTTCTTCATTGTCTGGAAGGTACATATGTTTAGAGTCTTCTGGGATTTCTTCAGTCTGTGCAGGTGACTGAGGAATCAACATCAGAGGAGTTGCCATTGGTGAATTGGGATGTGCAGATTCCCAATATTCATCATTGACGACTGGATTAGTGTCACCAATGTCAACTTCTTCATCATTTTCTTCTACGCCAGCTTCCTCAGTAGTTACCAGAAGCTGGGGCGATGATACCTTGAGAGTTAATGCAATGTCATCAATGACAATTTCCTCATCAAGAGGCTCTGTGGAAGCAGCCGAATGATTTTCTTCTTCTTCAGGGATGACATACTCCTCCCCGAATGGCACAATAGCATAGGCTGGTGCTGAGGAAATTGGACTTGCATCAATTGGAGTTGCTGAGGAACTTGATGAAGTTTTCAACTTCTTCAACACAGGGGCATCAGAGGTTGACACTTTTCTCTTGAGTGGATTTTCCTCAGCGGTAGCAGTTTCTTCAGGAACGACTGATGCAGCCACCCTGGGTGGTTCAGTTTCTTCAGGCACAGCAGATTCTTCAGCTGGCCTATCAGATTCTTCAGGTACAACAGAAGTACCTGTTGGCATAGCCATTTCTTCAAGCACAACATTGGAGGTTGCCCTGGCATGTTCATCAGTGGTCTGAGTTTTCTCAGCAGCACTCGCAGTTGCTTCTGGTGCAAAAGCATTTCCTTCAGCAGTTTCATCAGGCTGAACATTTTCATCAGCTGCGTGAGGAGTTTCATCTCCAGTCTGAGCAATTTCTTCAGACTGAGGCTTTTGTGGTTGCGATCGAGCTGCAACCCTGGTGTTGTGATCCTTTACAGTTGCTTGAGCAGCCGTGACGAGTCTGACCTTGGTGCCCTTCCATTCAGCATCATATCTCTGTTGATCCAAAGAGAGTGTGCGAATTTCAGACTGAACTATGACGAGTTGATTTGGGGTCAAATTCATCACATTTTTGCGCAGAAACTTTTCTTTGCAAGTCCTGTTCCTCTTAGCTCTCAAAGCTTGCTCTCTCTTCCATTGTTCTTCAGAGATGAAGTGGGTGAGGACATGATCCACTTCAGGAGGCAAATTTAGTGAAGAAAGTGGAGTGCTTGGGTCTTCATGCCATATATCGATGAAGTTGAGGATCATCTTGGGATCCAGCATGAGAGGAACAAAGCTACCCTTTCCTCTAGCAGCCCTGTGCTGACTTTGTCTGATGATTTCTACCAATTCCTCATCATCAGCTTCATCATCATCACTATCATTATCCTCAGAACATGAGGGTATGGTCATCACAGCCTTGCTTGTGTGAGGACTTGGTCTTTGACCTCGTCCAGCAGTTTTCTTCAGCTTCAACACAAAGGGGTTGGTTGAAGACTTTGTTGTGTTGGAGGAGCTAGCAGTGATCTTTGGGACTGTGGTGAAACCCTCACCCTCTTGCACGTAGCCAGATGCACTGGTGTTGAGAACTTTGTAACTACTGCAGAAGTCTGAGCAGCGACAGTTCCTGGTGCTGAGGACTTTGAAGGCTGAGTCCTTTGACCTTGAGGAATCTGCCGTGAAGGTCTTGATGTTGAAGAACCTATCTTCAAAGCAGATTTCTTCATGATTTTCTTCGGAGCACTTGTAGAAGCTCCGGCAGAGGCAGCAGCAGCAGAATCTTCAATGAATTTCTTCACTGCTTCTTTGGCTTTCCTAGCCAGCTTGGTTTGTTGCTTCTCCCATAGATGAGGAAATCCTCACCAGTCTTTAGGCTTGTGGGATCAACTGGTTCTGAGCTAGAGGAGGCCTGCTGCAAGGTGGTTTCACTGCAAATTTCATCATGTACTTTGGGGTTACATAACGATATCATTTCCATTCCTTTGCCCATATCCTCTCAATCTTTTGCAGACGGATCTTTCTCTGCTTGGTCATCTCTTTTCCATGTGTTTCGTCATCAGGTGTGCAATATTCATCATACACATCCTCTGGAATCTCAAAGGCAGTGTGCACATTTGGCTTCTTTCCTCCTTTCTGAGGTTTCTTGTCAGCCATTTTCTTCACTTGAGGAATATGAACTCTTGAAGATTCTGAAGAGGTACACAATTTTTCTTCAAGAAGCGTTGCAAATGAGTTAAGTTGAGGAGAACCTAGTGATTCATCAGCGGACATGTTGCACCTATGAACAGAGTATATGTGCGAGGAATTTGAAGAGGTCATATGCGTTCTCAGAAATTTTGAAGAAAACTTAGGTGTGATGAATTTGACCATGGATGTCTTGAGGAATTTCACTAAGTGTTCTTTGTCTCAGGTTCCTGAGTTGTACAAATTTTGAGGATTTGCACAATTGAGGAATCTTGAAGAAAATCATTACTTAGAGAAAATCATCAAGTATGAGGAGATGTAAGGTGCTTTAAAATAAGGTTCATGAAGAACAAACACCTTTTGAGGAATATGAAGAGCATTTGAGGATCAAACAAGGGAAGTAAAAGTAAATTTTATTTACCCTGGTGAAGAACACGACGAACTCAGAGATGAGATTGGGAAGTTCGTGCGTTCAGATCTCCCACGCCCTAGCTTGGCAGAGGGAGACAACTACAGCGACGGCGGGATGAGGATTTCCGCGGCTGGTGCGAGTACGACGATGACGAGGTTGAGGCAGTGAAGCTCTTCCTCACCGGCGACGATGACTTTAGCGGCAGTGCTAGTTGGAGCTCGGGAGAGGGATAAGATGCAGAGTAACCGAGCACAGTTGATGGGAAGGGGGCATTTATAGAGGAAGTGAAAACCGATCCGCCCGAAGATTTTGGACAGGATTGTCCCTGACCCTTGCTCTCCACACGACATGTGTCACCCACGAACTCAGCGGTGGTGATAGTGGAGGGTCGTGGGTTCTCCAGGCGCGGGAATAGGAATAGTTTGAGCGGGAACCGCCGAAAATCTTGGTAGTGTCTTTCAAAGTTTTCGTTCGCAAATTCTTCAGCTGTCAAGGACACAGTGAAGACTTTGAACAAGCTTCAAAGTAGAACGCATATGAAGAATTTGTGAACAGACTAGGTTGAGTTTAGCATAGAGGGGAAAGGGGTCCGATCACATTCACTTAGATGAAATTCAACTTGAAGAATTAGCAATAAGTGAATGTTGTTGAGGACATTGAAAACTCAAATATAAATATATATATATGTATAGTCAATGAAGAACGTGAGTTTCAAAGTTTGAAGAATTTTAAAAGTTGAGGAATTTGAAAAAGTTGAGGAATTTGATAGTTTGAAGAATTTGCAAAAATAACGAAATGCTCAATTTTGAAGAATTTCAACTTTTGGTTGGTGGCATAACCCACCATATAAGAATGATGATTTCAGACACTGCGTACAATTGTTGTAGGGTTCTGAGAATCAAATTCTTTGTTAATTTCTTCACACTTAGAGAGTTATTCTTCATTGATTGAAGAAAAACGTTACTTCATGTGTTGCACATCTAAGTCATCAATTTTGCATAAGTGTTAGGATGTGTGTTCTTCATCAAAGAACATTTGAAGATTCTAAGATATTTAGCTCACACCGCAACTTGCAAAATCTCTTTTCATCCAAGGGCTTTGTGAAGATATCGGCGAGTTATTCTTCAGTGGGAATGTGGTCGATGGAGATGTCGCCCTTGAGTACATGATCTCGAAGAAAGTGATGACGAATCTGGATGTGCTTGGTCTTGGTGTGCTGAACTGGGTTGTACGCAATCTTGATGGCACTCTCATTGTCACAGTAGAGAGGCACATTCTTCAACTTGATGCCATAGTCCTTGAGGGTTTTCTTCATCCATAGTAACTGAGCACAACACGAACCAGCAACAATGTACTCAGCTTTTGCAGTAGAGAGTGAAACGCAGTTCTGCTTCTTCGAGGACCAAGAGACTAAGGATCATCCGAGGAAATGACATGTGCCTGAGGTTGACTTGCGATCCACACGATCTCCAACATAGTCAGCATCAGAGTATCCGACGAGGTGAAGATTTGAGCCCTTGGGATACCACAATCCAAGTGTTGGTGTGTGAGTTAAGTATCGAAGAATATGTTTCACAGCCTTATGGTGTGATTCCTTCGGTGTTGCTTGGAATCGAGCACACATGCAAAACACTTAGCATTATATCAGGCCTAGATGCACATAGGTACAATAAGGAGCCAATCATGGAGCAGTATACCTTCTGATCGAAATCTTTACCATTTTCATCAGTGCAGAGGTGTCCTTTTGAAGGCATTGGAGTTTTGACGCCTTTGCAATCTTGCATGTCAAATTTCCTCAGAACATCTTTGAGGTATTTCTCTTGTGAGATGAAGATGCCATTGTCTTGCTGACGAATTTGAAGACCTAGGAAGAATTTCAACTCTCCCATCATAGACATTTGATATTCTTCACTCATCATATAGGCAAATTCATCACTGTAACGTTTGTCAGTACAGCCAAAGATAATATCGTCTACATATATCTAGCATATGAACAGTTTATTGTCATAGGTATTTGTGAAAAGGGTTGGGTCGAGTGAACCGGGTTTGAAGCCTTTCTTCATGAGGAATTCCTTCAGAGTGTCGTACCACACCCGAGGGGCCTTCTTGAGGCCATAGAGGGCCTTGTTTAGTCTGAAGACTTTGTCAGGATGCTTAGGGTCTTCAAAACCTGGGGGTTGAGCAACATGTATTTCTTCCTCAAGCTTACCATTGAGGAACGCACTTTTCACATCCATTTGATATAAGATGATATTATGATGGTTAGCGTAAGCAAGTAATATGCGAATAGCCTCAAGTCTAGCAACATGTGCAAACATTTAATCAAAGTCAATTCCTTCAACCTGTGTATAGCCTTGGGCTACAAGGCGAGCCTTATTCCTCACCACGAGGCCATTTTCATCTTGCTTGTTGCGATAGATCCACTTGGTACCTATGATGTTATGTTTGCGAGGATCTGGTCGCTTGACAAGTTCCCACACGTTGTTGAGCTTGAACTGATGCAATTCCTCTTGCATAGCTTGAATCCACTCGGGCTCCTTGAATGCTTCATCAACTTTGGTGGGTTCTATTATAGAGACAAAGGCAAAGTGCCCACAAAAGTTAGTTAGATGTGAAGCTTTTGAGCGTGTGAGAGGACCTGGTGCGTTGATGTCATCGATGATTTTGTCAATCTGCACTTCATTTGCTACTCTTGGATGAGCAGGTTGATGTGGCTGAGGATTTTCATCAGCACCAGTTTCTTCAGGTATATCAGTATGAGAGTCTTCATTTGTTGAAATGATTTCCTCAGTGGGTATAACATCTTCAGTTGCCTTCAGCTTGATGGATTCTTCAGGAGACTGTTCATCTAACACAGAAGGCAGGAGCTCTCTTTGCGAGCCATTAGTTTCATCGAAACGCACATCTACAGTTTCAACCACCTTGTGATGGTAGGTGTTGAAGACTTTGTAGGTGTGCGAGTCCTTTCCATAACCGAGCATAAAACCTTCATGTGCTTTCGGTGCAAACTTAGAACTATGGTGAGGATCTCTGATCCAGCATTTTGCACCGAAGACTTTGAGATAACTTACATTGGGTTTCTTGCCTGTCATGAGCTCATATTAAGTCTTCTTGAAGAATTTGTGAAGATATACCCTGTTGATGATGTGGCATGCAGTATCAATTGCTTCAGGCCAGAAGCGACGAGGAGTTTTGTATTCGTCAAGCATAGTGCGAGCCATCTCAACAAGTGTCCTGTTTTTGCGCTCCATGATGCCATTCTACTAAGGAGTATAAGGGGCAGATAACTCATGAGTAATACCAAGTTCATCAAGATATTCATCAAGATTAGTGTTCTTGAACTCAGTCCTATTATCACTCCTGATATGCTTGATCTTGATGCCAAAGTTGGTGGAGGCCCTTGAAGAAAATCGTCTGAAGACGTCCTGCACTTCATTTTTGTACAGAATAATATGCACCCATGTGTAACGAGAGTAATCATCAACAATGACAAAGCCATACAAACTTGATGCATTTGTTAGTACGGAGTCATGAGTGGGGCCAAACAGATCCATGTGAAGCAATTCAAAGGGTCGAGTTGTGGTCATGATTGTCTTCGAGGGATGCTTGGATCTGGTCATCTTCCCAGATTCACGTGCACCGCAGAGGTGGTCCTTGAGGAATTTGACACCCTCGATGCCAATGGCGTGCTTTTTCTTCATGAGTGTGTGCAGGTTCCTCACACCACCATGTCCAAGTCGTCGATGCCACAACCAGCCTTCTGAAGACTTTGCAAGTAAGCAAGTGGCAGGTTGAGGACCTATAGAGAAATCAACAATATACAAGTCTCCTCTCCTAAAGTCTTCGAAGACTGTGGAATTGTCAGATTCCATGATGACAACACAACGATATTTTCCAAATACGACAACCATATCAAGATCACAAAGCATTGAGACAAACATAAGGTTGAACCCGAGGGATTCAACAAGCATCACCTTATCCATGGTTCGGTCCTTTGAGATAGCAACCTTACCAAGTCCCAATACCTTGCTTTTTCCTTTGTCTGCGTAGGTGATATGCTTCAGAGGAGATGGAGTGAGTGGCAAATTCATCAGTAGATTCTTGTCACCCGTCATGTGGTTTGTGCATCCACTATCGAGAACCCACTCAGTAGCTTTTAGAGTATCATCCTGTAGATGAATTAGTACAACTTACGAACTCATATGCTCCAGAGTGAAGAATATGATATCAATTTCATCACACAGAATTTCATCACACAAGATAGTAAGCAAGTAGAGTGAGGACGTGAGAAATGAAGAATTCATTTCATCATGGTTAGCTTGCGTCCGTTCAAGCATTTCCTCAGGTCTCCAGCAAATTCATCAGATGTTCAAATTCATCTAGAGACCTGACCCTGCATAAGATGTCAGTTTGATTTCTTCACCACCCACATCTGGTGGGGTGGCAAAGAATTCATCATTCTGCGAGTACCATATGAGAAGGGAGGCATAGAAGCAAGTGTGTTTTGTTTCACAGGGCAAGGGTTCGAGTATTCAAATGAATAAGCAGAGAAATTCTTCGAGGACTTATGAACATAATGGTTTGAAGAATAATGCACATATTCATAACTCTTAGGTTTTCCCTGCGAAACAGAGGCATTAGCACGAGAATGATGATTTTGACCATTTGAGGAATTTGGTCCAGGTTAGGACTTTGGTGCATATGAGGAATTTGATCTGGGGTTCCTATTCTTCATGAGTGGTGTCGTGAGGACATTCACTTGAAGATTTTGTAGGTAGCTCTTGGGAACCTAGATTTTCTTCATAGGAGAACCATTCCTGCAGTTAGTTCCAACATATCTAGCAAATACTTCACTTTTTTGATTTTTGAAGAATCTGTAATTGGAGTCAAGTGACTCATCAGAGGAATATGAAGTTTCACAAGTAAAGCGAGATAAAGTGGATGGATCTACAGGAGATCCTTTTGCAGCAACCCATGAGGTTTTGGGGTACTGCTCAGGTGTCCAGTAGGATCCATCAGCGTTGAGTTTCCTCACAAAGGCTATACCCTCTTTCCTAGGGTTCCTGTTCAGAATCTGCTTTTTGAGAACATCGCAAAGGGTTTGATGCCCTTTGAGACTTTTGTACATGCCTGTCACATACAATTCCTTCAACCCTGCATTGTCATCAGTGATACTAGTGGTATCCTCAGATGAGGAATTTAAGACCACGGGAATAGTTGAAGAAATTGCAGCACTAGAAGCATTTGAACATTCAGGTGAAGAATTAGCAGTTTCACGTTCGATGCATTTGAAACAAGGTGGAATGAAATCTTCCTGAGCGGTACTGATCTGTTGAGCCAGTAAGGAATCATTTTCCCTTTGGAGATCCTCATGTGACACCCTCAGTTTCTCAAGATCTTGCTTTCCTTGAAGAAATTCATAAGAAAGCTTCTCATGATCAGCTAAGAGGTTGTTATGATGACTCTGTAGGTTATCATACTTCGTTTGAAGACTTTTGAGATCGAAAGACAGAGTTTGAGTCCGATCCACTTCATGGTTCAACAGATCATCGCTTTTGTCTAGCATTTTCTGAAGCTTTTCAAGTGCACTTTGTTGCTTAGTGGCAATTTTAACAAGTTTAGCATAGCTAGGTTTCACATATTCATCAGATTCACCTTCACTTGATTCAGATGAGGAATGATGTTTGTGTACCTTTGAGCCTTTTGCCATGAAGAAATAAGTGGGAGCATAATCGTCATTGCTGACGTCAGAGTCATTGGAGTAGTCATATTCTTCATCATTGAAGATGGACTTGCTGACGAAAGCAGTAGCGAGAGCAAGGCTGATAGAGGCGAAGTTGTCCCTGTCTTTCGATGAGATGGTGGCTATCGTTTTTGATGGAGTAGACTTTGACGATCCGACTACGAACGTGTGAGCCGTCGCGCCTTAGCAATCGCTAAACCAACTCTGAGAGGTTATTGACCACGCCGGAGCACGATCAACCTGACCACGAGGGTCTATTTCCTGCACGCAAACGAAGAACAAGCAAGAAACTAAGATTGCAATCTGGATATTGCGAATATAAGAGGAAAACTTTATTGATGAAGTGGGGTTCTGTGACGTCTTTGTCTGGTCGTGGAACACAAACGAAGAACGCGAATTTGCTGCTATGGCAAACTTGTAATCTAAACAAAACCCCACCCTAAAACGAAGCCCTAAGGGCTGTATATATGGGGGAATAGAAGGGAATTTCGTGGCCCCTTGGAGGAGGGGTCCGAAACCGACCCTAAGTCAGTTTCCCCATATATACGGAATCTAAAAACAGCCTATAATATGGTATTTCGAAATTACATGGGCCTGGCCCAAAAATAAGGTGGCGCAGCACCTATATTAGCCTATGGACGAATTTTATAAAGTGGCATCATGCATATTTCGTCCAAGGCTTCCCGCTCCCATTATGGTGGCTTCAATGTGCGAAAATCATCACTGGAAGCTCCATTGTTCTTCCCCGCACGCGCACCTTCTCCTCCATGCTTGATCCCGCTCCAATGGTCATCCTTCTTATCCATGCTAGGTCCTTCATTCATAAGTAAAACAAAAGTATCCAATTTAGGCAGCATCATATGTTCATGAATATTAGAAGGATTTCCAAGAAACAAAAGTACCTGGTAATTCAATTGACGTGCGCGAGCTCTAGTAATTGGTCCTGTATGTATAGCAGTCGGGGTGGGTGTAACATTAGTAGGGATGTCCTCATCAAAGGCTAGCGACACCAGATTCTGATTCCTCCTCAGATTCTTCCTCTTCTTCATATTCTTCAGATTCTTCCTCAGAATCCATTTCCTTGCCAATGAATGCTCGAGCCTTTCTGGAACCATTCTTCTTGTGCTTTGAGGACTTTGAAGATGAGGACTTTGCAAATGAGGACTTTGAAGATTTCTTCTTTTTCTTTGAGTCATCAGAACTATCATCCTTGTATTTCTTCTTCTTCTTTGAGTCTTTTTCCCAGAGAGGACAGTCAGAAATAAAGTGATTAGGCTTCTTACAATGATGACAGGTTCTTTTCTTGTAACCTTCTGAGGAATCTGATTTCCTCAAGCCACTTTTTGATGACTTACCAAATCCACCTCTTCTTGAGAACTTTTGGAATTTCCTCACAAGCATTGCTAGTTCCTGACTTAGTTCTTTAAGATCACCAAGGCTGTTGTCAGAATCTTCTTCTTTAGATGAGGAAATTGCTTTTGCCTTCAGACACGAGATCTTCCATAGCTTGGCCCATAGAGGTCTCTCTTTTCAGCTTGTTGGAATTCATGAGTATTGAGTCTCTCAAGAATATCAGCAGGATCAAGAGCTTTATAATCTCCACGTTCTTGGATCATCAAGGCCAGAGTATCAAATGAGGAATCGAGAGATCATAGCAGTTTCTTCACCACTTCATGATCAGTGATATCAGTGGCACCCAGTGCTTGAAGTTCATTGGATATATCAGTGAGGCGATCAAATGTGTGCTGAACATTTTCATTGTCAAGTCTCTTGAAGCGATTGAAGAGATTGCGAAGAACATCAACACGTGAGTCACGTTGAGTGGAAACACCTTCGTTGACTTTGGACAGCCTATCCCAGATAAGCTTAGCAGACTCCAAAGCACTCACTCTGCCATACTGACCTTTGCTCAGATGGCCACAGATGATATTCTTCGCTTGAGAGTCAAGTTGCTTGAATCTCTTCACATCAGCAGTAGTAACAGTGGGAGCGACAGAGGGCACACCATTTTCCACAACATACCAGAGATCGTTGTCAATAGCTTCAAGGTGCATACGCATCTTGTTCTTCCAGTAGGGGTAGTCTGTCCCATCGAAGGTAGGACATCCCACAGAAACCTTGATCGTATCTACAGTTGACATAACTAGACTCCAGGTGGTTAAACCAAAATCATACAGAGCAAGAGAGTACCTGCTCTGATACCAATTGAAAGTGCATTATATCGACTAGATGGGGGTGAATAGGCGATTTTTACAAATTCATCAATTGAGGAATGTCAACTTTGAGGAATTTGAAATGTGATGAATGACTGGCAACGGAATAAGTACTCAAGTGCGTGCGGAACATAGTAACAGCATAGTCTTCATGATAAAATGAAACATGCACAAATAGAGAGTAGCGTGATACAGGATAATCAGTGATGAACAAGGTAACTTGAAGAATTTGAGGTGAGGAATTTGTGAAAGTCTTCACTCAGATTCTTCAAACAGTAACAATCAATTTCATCAACAGGTATATGAGGAATAGAGGGGTTGAGGAAATAGAACCAGATAGCTCGATGAAGACAATGGTTTGATGACCCAGTTCCAACTGCTACGACAGTCGTATGTCTGGTTTGAGGCGGCTTGGTATTTAAACCAGAGGACACACAGTCCCAGGACACACAGTCCTTACCGTATTCTCCTTGAGCTAAGGTCACACAGTCCTCGCCCAACACTCGTGGTAAGTCTTCAGGGTAGACTTCCAAAACCCTGACAAACTGGTCACCCGGCGATCCACAATTTACTGCTGGATGCTCTAGACCAAGGTCACTTCGTGGTCCCCAATTGACTGCAGGAGCACTAGACCATGACGCCTAACCATGTGGAGGATGCACAGTCCTCAAAGGTAACAAGCGTCGGTTCCACATAGGAATTTCTTTAGTGAAGGTCAATCACTTTGGGTTTTGTGGTTTGATTGTAGGTTATTCCTCACTGATGATTTTCTCTCAAAAGTCCTCTGACGATGGGTTGCTCTCAAATGACAAGTGTTAGTTCTCTCTCTCGGAGCAGCCTAGTGGTCGTGGGGGTGGCTATTTATAGCCAAGATGCAATCTGACATGATAAGACATAAATGCCCCCAATGATATGACCGTTATGTGGATAAGAATGATTGGGGACAGCTGGCGCTAAGCACAGCAACAGTCAGAATTTCGAACTATGAAAGTCCTCAGCTTATAATGTTCCTCACTTGTAGGCAATTCGCATTGGCGAAATCCTAACTCCTCAGTCAGATCAATTTCCTCAGAGACCAAAAGAACTTTGTCTCTGTCACTGAAGAACTTGTCTAAACCATAAGAGATTTCCAAAGGCTTCACTCGAAGGATTGTATGGGTTGAGGATTTTGGAGTTGAGCATCAGTTGAAAATTTTCCTTAGTATTACCTAGGCCCCCTTTAACAGTACGGTGTTTCCTATGACTCAAATAAAGGAAACGAAACTACAAAAACAAAAGTCTTCACGCATCATATTCCTCGTTCATATCTTCAAGTTCACACCAAATTCTTCATTTTCAAAGTCTTCACAAAGTCTTCACCAAAGTCTTCAGAAAGTCTTCACCAAAGTCTTCACTTGAAGACATACATTTTTAGGGGTCAATAATCTCCGATTATATCAAACTCCCCATCGACTTATAGAACCTGTGTACACTCACAAACGCATTAGTACCTTAACCTGTAAGTCTTCAATACACCAAAATCACTAAGGGGCACTAGATGCACTAACAGAAACAATCTGAAGTTGTAGCAGAATCCGAGTCAAACTACAAGTCCAAAGGTGTTGCATCACCTACACTTGGGCCCATGGGCCTTGTACGACCTAGGGTTGGTTTTAGGGTGTCTTGGGACGTCCTCCCACCTTCTTTGCTGCCACCCCTTGCTCCTATATAAGTAGATCAATCTAGTACCTTTTTCTTTGGGTGTTGTTTAGTTAAAAGTTAGCCATTGCAACTTCGTGTACTTCGTTTGTGTCCAACGACCAGCCGAAGACCGCTTTCAGAACCCCACCATTACCAATACTTCATCTATATTAGCAATATTCAGATTGCATTATCATATTCTTGCTTGTTATTCGATGGCTTGTAGGATTAGACCTTCGTGGTCAGGTTGATCATGCTCCGGTATGGTCGTGCACGTTCGTAGTCGGATCATCAAAGTCGTCTCCACCAAATAGATAGTTATCATCTCATTGAAAGATCAGGAACTTCACCTCAATCAAGTGGTATCAGTTTTCAGGTTGCTCGGTGAGAATTTCTAGTTATTCGTAGATTAGATTTATTTTCATTACCTATTGCCCAAGAAAAAGCCACAAAAAAAGTTAGATCTATTCATCTTTTCTCCAAGCCAGACTGAGCCTTCGCAATTTTCTTTTCACTTCTTACATAGTTGAATTATCGGTTGCATCGTTGTGTCGAGTTGCTGGTCTTAGCGTCTAATCTTTTAGAGTTTCGAGTTCTATTCACAACTTGACACGCTGGCGTCGCACCATCTTCATCGCTGCTGCCATATACCACCACCACGCCACCGTCATTCCTTTCATTGTCACCCACCACCATCCATCAATTTTCACCACATGCTACCATTGTTCATTGTCATTATCACACTTGAGGCCGTTCACATGTACGCTTGATCCAATCTACATCTTATCTAATTTGTTGGATAGAAAAAAGTGAGAGAAAAAAAAGAAAAAAGCAGAGAAAAAGAAAATAAGTGAGAAAAAAATTGGTGAAAAAAATAGAGAATTTTTTTTCCATCTATTTGACTCAAATCTCGTATCTGAATTCGGAATGAAATCTGTTTTGCGCAGTGTTCAGTAAACCAAGCGTATCTTCTTCATATGAACTCGGAATTGGGTGATTCTTTTTTCATACGAAAACTTGAGTCAGTAGCATTCTTCAGAAAAATGTCAGAATTTTGAAATATTATCTTACATAGGAAAGTTGTAGAGAGAATTTTGCTACATCCTGCTTGTCGATCATTTGTCATCATTATCTTTTAGTGTCATTGTGATGCTCACTTATATCTTGTTGTCCAGAGCTAATTTATATCATATGTTGTTGCTATTTGTCATACGACATAACTCCATTAGTGTTCTAGGCTGGCGTCTCTAGTACGGTCTAGCCTAGGACCAACACAGTACCGTCGATGAGCGTTTATTCAACATTGCATCTCTGAATTGATTATTGCTAATCTTTTGCTACCATATATTAAGCCTTCCAAGCTCCACAAATTTCTACACCATGTATACATACGTTCACTTGGTAATCGCTTTGCCCAATCTTCGGAGATATTGACACCGTCGGTTGCCGGTCGCCACCTGCTGCATGGTAAGAATTTATGAGACATTGATATTTGCTTTACCGTGAGCGTTCTACCACCTTATCCCAGTAGTTCATAGGAAAAAAAATTCTTGGATCTTTGTTTCTTGCTTCTACTAGTCATGACAGGATCCAGAGTTGTCAGTTCATGGGCTTCTTCGATCGGGGGAGGCGTGCCACCACAAAAACCGATACGAGAGCTGCAAAGAGATCCAAATGCACATGATCAGGTTAATGTTTTTATACCTTCATTTAATGGCCGATTTAAACCTGCTTTATATATTGAATGGGAGTTTGAAATAAACGAAATATTTTCTTCCCATAATTTTGCTGCACATAAGAAAGTTAAGGTCGCATTTGGTTCTTTCACTGGTTATGCTTCAGTTTGGTGGAGCGAATATTGTCGGTTACACCAAGATATTATACCCAATACTTGGGATGATTTGAAACTTGCCATGAGACACACATTCGTTCCTGCTTATTATACTCGTGAAAAGCTTAAAAAGTTACAATATTTAAAACAAGGTAGTGACACTGTAATGAAATATTATGATGATTTACAAACGACCTTGTTGTATTCCTCATTAGAAGAAAGTGAAGAAGATTTTATGGATAGATTTTGGGGAGGATTAAACCGTGATAATGAAGAGATACGAATTCATGAAAAGTGTTATTCTATGGATCGTTTGTTTCGTCTTGCTTGTAAAGCTGGACAGGAAATAAAGCAACGTGTTGCCTAAAAGGAAATAGAGCGCAAGGTGGACATTCCAAGAGTTGATACAGTTGTTCCTTCAACTACAAGGCGTATTGCGACAACCACATCAATTCTTGTGTGGGCTACATCACCTTCACCATGTAACACGTCACCACCGAGAGTGCCTACATCATCTGAGTTGATCATAAGAGGTAAAGGCAAAGGTATTGATCTTCCACCTCCACATGAGTATCATGAATGCCTTGTCAATTCCAATGTACCCTATGATGAGCTAGCCATTACTTTGATCACACCATTTATATTAGAGGACTATGTTCATGATTTTACTTCGTCATGTGATCAAATAACTACAATATCAACAACTGTGAGTGATGAGGACATGACTACCTTCGATACGACCAAAAATATTGTATATGTGCATATTTGTGAGGTGATTTCTTATAATAATGATTCAATAATTTATTTATGTTATCCAGAACAAAAATACTTCACCTATTTTTATTTTATGCCTAAATGCAGAATGACCGAACACTTGTATGAACCACGTGTGATGACAAAGGGAGAGGAAATGGTTGGATGCTATTCAAGAGGTCCTCTCACGCTAAAGGAAATAATTAGGTGTTGTTCAAGAAGTTCTATCACGTCACTTTTAGCCCAAGAGAAGATAGAGTCCAAATCTCTCACGTTCTGGACTCAGATTCGGACTGCACAGACATACCTGTCTCAAAATGCCATCAACTTTTTCATTCGGACTCGGAATTGGGTGATTCTTTTTTTGCTGGAAACTAGATTTCATATGCGTTCACGCCCAGTCAGAATCGCCTTAAAATTCGTTTGGATCGCGAAGATATCGACGAAACAATCTGATATTGCAGCAGAATCCGAGTCAAACTACAAGTCCAAAGGTGTTGTATCACCTCCACTTGGGCCCATGGGCCTTGTACGACCTAGGGTTGGTTTTAGGGTGTCTTGGGACGTCCTCCCACCTCCTTGGCTGCCACCACTTGCTCCTATATAAGTAGATCAATCTAGTAGCTTTTCCTTTGAGTTTTGTTTGGTTAAAAGTTAGCCATTGCAACTTCGTGTACTTCGTTTGTGTCCAACGACCAGACCAAGGCCTCTTTCGAAAACCCACCCTTATCAATACTTCATCTATATTCGCAATATTCAGATTGCATTATCATATTCTTGCTTGTTCTTCGATTGCTTGCAGGAATAGACCTTCGTGGTCAGGTTAATCGTGCTCCGGCGTGGTCAATAACCTCTTGGAGATTGGTTTAGCGATTGCTAAGGCGCAACGTCGTGCACGTTTGTAGTCGGATCGTCAAAGTCTTCTCCACCAAATCGATAGTTATCATCTCATCGAAAGATCGGGACCCTCGCCTCTATCAAGTGGTATCAGTTTTCAGGTTGCTCGGTGAGAATTTCTAGTTATTCGTAGCTTAGATTTATTTTCCTTACCTATTGCCCAAGAAAAATCCACAAAAAAAAGGTTAGATCTATTCATCTTTTCTCCAAGCCAGTCTGAGCCTTTGCAATTTTCTTTTTAGTGCTTGCATAGTTGAATTATCGGTTGCATCATCGTGTCGAATTGCTGGTCTTAGCGTCTAGTCTTTTAGAGTTTCGAGTTCTATTCACAACTTGTCACGCCGGCGTCGCACCATCTTGATCGCTGCTGCCATATACCACCACCACACCACCGTCATCCCTTTCATTGTCACCCACCACCATCCATCAATTTTCGCCGTATGCTACCATTGTTTATTGTCATTATCATACTTGAGGTCATGCACATCTACGTTTGATCCAATCTGCTTCTTATTTGGTTGAGAGAAAAAAAAGTGCGACAAAAAAAAGTGAGAAAAAATTGGTGCGAAAAAAATAGAGAAAAAAACAAATTTCGAATCTATTTGACTCAAATCTCGTGTCTGAATTCGGAGTGAAACCTGTTTTGTGCAATGTTCAGTAAAACAAGCGTATCTTCCTCATACGAACTCGGAATTGAGTGATTGTTTTTGCATACGAAAGCTTGAGTCAGTAGCATTCTCGAGGAAAAATATCAAAATTTTGATGTATTATCTTACATAGGAAAGTTGTAGAGATCGTTTTGGTATATCTTGCTTGGCGATCATTTATCATCATTGTCTTTACTGCCATTGTGGTCTTCACTTATATCTTGTTGTCCAAAGCTAATTCATATCATCCTTTGCTGCTATTTGTCCTATGTCGTCACTCCATTGGTGTTCTAGGCTCGCGTCTCTACTACAGTCTAGCCTAGGACCAGCACAGTACCGTCGTTGAGCGTTTATTCAACATTGCATCTCTAAATTGATTATTGCTAATCTTTTGCTACCATATATTAAGCCTTCCAAGCTCCACATATTTCTACATCGTGTATACATACGTTCACCTGGTAATCGCTTTACCCAATCTTTGGAGATATTGACACCGTCGGTTGCCGGTCGCCACCTGCTGCATGGTAAGAATTTGTAAGACATTGATATTTGCTTTATTGTGAGAGTTTTACCACCACATCCCAGTAGTTCATAGGAACAATATACTTGGATCTTTGTTTCTTGTTTCTACTAGTCATGACAGGATCAAGAGTTGTTAGTTCATGGGCCTCTTCGATCTTGGGAGACGTGCCACCACAAAAACCGATACGAGAGATGCAAAGAGATCCAAATGCACATGATCAGGTTAATGTTTCTATACCTCCATTTAATGGCCGATTTAGACCTGCTTTATATATTGAGTGGGAGTTTGAAATAAATGAAATATTTGCTTCCCATAATTTTGCTGCACATAAGAAAGTTAAGATCGCAGTTGGTTCTTTCACTAGTTATGCTTTAGTTTGGTGGAGCGAATATTGCCGGTTACACAAAGATATTATACCGACTACTTGGGATGATTTGAAACTTGCCATGAGACACACATTCGTTCCTGCTTATTATACTCGTGACAAGCTTAAAAAGTTACAATATTTAAAACAAGGTAGTGACACCGTAATGAAATATTATGATGATTTACAAATGACCTTGTTGCATTCCTCATTAGAAGAAAGTGAAGAAGATTTTATGGATAGATTTTGGGGAGGATTAAACCGTGATATTCAGGAGATACTAATTCATGAAAAGTGTTATTCTATGGATCGTTTGTTTCGTCTTGCTTGCAAAGTTGAATAGGAAATAAATCAATGCGTTGCCCAAAAGGAAATAGAGCGCAAGGTGCTTATTCCAAGTGTGGATACGGTTGTTCCTTCAACTACTAGGCGTACTGTGACAACCACATCAATTCTTGTGAGGGCTACATCACCTACACCATGTAACACGTCACCACCGAGAGTGCCTACATCATCTGAGTTGATCATAAAAGGTAATGGCAAAGGTATTGATCTTCCACCTCCACATGAGTATGTTGAATGCCTTGTCAATTCCAATGTACCTTGTGATGAGCTACCCATTACTTTGATCACACCACCTATTTTAGAGGACTATGTTCATGATTTTACTTCGTCATGTGAGCAAATAACTACAATATCAGCAATTATTAGTGCACCCATTGAATTAACTATTGATGAGCAAGAACCGTGTGAATCAGTAAATAAATCAAATTTGGGTCAAATATGTTTGAAAATAATTATGTCGGTGTTTAATTATTTTGATATGACCTCCAATCTTGGTGATAATTCTGTGTCAAATGACATGTTGCATGTTTGCTTATTTAAGCATGTTGTAACATCTAAATTTGAAACGATTCACGTTTATTTACCAATATTGGGATGGTTTAATGATGAAAATTATGAATCTTTTGATATGAATGAGGACTTCACTTATATGTGTGGAAACTAAGTTGCAATGTTGTGATGTCTTCTACTTCTTGTCATAATCTTTTGGGTTTATATTTCATGACATGTGATGAGTGCCCTTGTATATATGTGTCACATGTGTTACAACTGAGAACAATACAAATGGATGACATATACATATACAATGTGTATGCCTTTTCTCTTTTGATAGCCACATTTTAGATTAAGCAACGCCAAGGATGGCTTTGTTTTCAAGAAGGGGAGGATGATGAGGACATGACTACCTTGGATACGACCAAAAATGTTGCATAAATGCATATTTGTGAGGTGATTACTTATAAGAATTATGAAATAATTTATTTATGTTATCCAGAACAAAAATACTTCACCTATTTTTATTTTATGCCTAAATGCAGAATGGTCGAACACTTGTATGAACCACGTGTGATGACAAAGGAAGAGGAAATGGTTGGGTGCTATTCAAGAGGTCCTCTAATGTCAAATGAAATAATTAGGTGTTGTTCAATAAGTTCTCTCACGTCACTTTTAGCCCAAGAGAAGATAGAATCCAAGTCTCTCACGTTCTGTACTCAGATTCGGACTGCACAGACACACCTGTCTCAAAATGCCAACAACTTTTTCATGCGAAATTGGAATTGGGTGATTCATTTTTGGATATAAACTAGATTTCATATGCATTCCAGCCCAGTTGTAACCACCTTAAAATTCGTCCTGATCACGGAGATATGGACGAAACAATCTGACATTGCAGCAGAATCTGAGTCAAACTACAAGTCCAAAGGTGTTGCATCACCTGCACTTGGGCCCATCGGCCTTGTACGACCTAGGGCTGGTTTTAGGGTGTCTTGGGACATCCTCCCACCTCCTTTGCCGCGCCCCCTTGCTCCTATATAAGTAGATCAATCTAGTTGCTTTTCCTTTGGGTTTTGTTTAGTTAAAAGTTAGCCATTGCATCTTCGTGTACTTCGTTTGTGTCCAACGACCATACCAAGACCGCTTTCAGAACCCCACCATTACCACCATTACCAATACTTCATCTATATTAGCAATATTCGGATTGCATTATCATATTCTTGCTTGTTCTTCGATTGCTTGCAAGATTAGACCTTTGTGGTCAGGTTGATCGTGCTCCGGTGTGGTCAATAACCTCTTGGAGATTGGTTTAGCGATTGCTAAGGCGCAACGTCGTGCATGTTCATAGTCGGATCGTCAAAGTCGTCTGCACCAAATCGATAGTTATTATCTCATTGAAAGATCAGGACCCTCGCCTCTATGACTTCTAGTGTTTAAGGAGATAAGGGAAAGTATCAATGACAACCCACTTAGCATATCTACGATTCAGTTTTGCTTGACTTTGAATAAGTTTCAAAAATTCATGATTAGAATGTATGACAAATTCTTTGGGACATAAATAATGTTGCCATGTTTCGAGTCCGAACAAGAGCATATAATTCCTTATCACATGTAGAATAATTTAGACTAGGGCCACTCAATTTTTCTGAAAAGTACGCAACATGTTTACCATCTTGTAATAACACACCTCCTAATCCAATTCCATTGGCATCGCATTCAAGCCCGAAAGTCTTATAAAATCAGGAAGTTGGAGTAAAGGAGCACGTGTTAACTTATCTTTCAATATCGTGAAGGCTTCTTCCTGTGCGGTACCCCAAGCAAAAGGCACATCCTTCTTTGTAAGCTCGTTTAGAGGTACAACAATGGTGCTGAAATCCATCAAAAACGCCTATAGAAACCAGCAAGTACAAGAAAACTCCCCACTTGTGTGACCGTTATGGGTTGCAGTCATCTCTCAATAGCTTCAGTCGTGCCTTTATCAACATCAATTCCCTATTGAGTAACAACATAGACAAGTAAAGATATTCGGTCGGTGCAAAAGGTACACTTCCCAAGGTTACCAGACAAATGTGCACTAAGTAGAGAAATAAAAACAACACGCAAATGATCCAAGTATTCCTCCAAAGATCTACTAAAAATCAGTATATCATCAAAGTAGACTACCACAAATCATCCAATGAAAGCACGTAAAACCATAATCATTAATCTCCTGAAAGTACTAGGTGCATTAGTTAACCCAAAAGGCATGACTAACCACTCATATAATCCAAACTTAGTTTCAAATGTTGTTTTCCATTCATCTCCCAATTTCATACGAATTTGATGGTATCCACTATGCAAATCAACTTTGGAGAAAATTATAGAGCCACTTAATTCATCAAGCATATCATCTAGACTAGGAATAGGAAGACGATAAAAATAGTAATATTATTAATACCTCTACAATCAACACACATATGCGATGTACCATCCATTTTTGGCACTAGAATAATAGCAACAACACAAGGACTAAGATATTCGTGTATATAACCTTTGTCGAGCATCTCCTATACTTGATGCATAATCTCCTTCATATCCTTTGGATTGGTACGATATGGTGCACGATTGGGTAGCGATGCACCGGGAATTAAGTCAATCTGATGCTCAATCCCTCTAATAAGTGGTAATTCCGATGGCACGTCTTGTGGAAAGACGTCAGCGAACTCCTGCGAAATGTTAATGATAGCGAGAGGCAAAGAGGGAGGCATGTCCTCGAATGAAAGTAATACCTCTTTGCACCCAAATGCATAACAAATAGATGTAGTAACATCCAAATCAGTAATATCAAATTTAGTGCCAAGTAAACAACCACTCTTCAATTTTATTTCACATGCAACACGAGATGATGATTTGCGAGTCTTATTATATTGCTCCTGATTTGTTTTACTAGCTCTAGCAAATTTATATTTTTATCCTTATGAACAAGAGTATACTGATTTGTCCTACCATGGTGTACAATTTTTTTAATCAAATTTCCATGGTTTACCAAGTAAAACGGAGTATGCTTGCATGGGTACCCCATCACATTCAACATAATCAGAATATGTAGCAATGTAAAGTGCACACGAACAGTACGTGTGACCCTGCCAATGTTGTTGAACCATTGGATGTAATAAGGATGAGGATCTGTCTGGTGGTTAGAGACATCTTCTCCACCATCTCCATGCTAGCCAAGTTGTTGCAACTCCCTCCATTGATGATGACGCGAACAGAATGCTCCTTCACAACCCCCTTTGTATGGAAAAAGTTGTGCCTCTAATTTTGCTCAACTTGTGTAACCTGCACACTCAAAACACGTTGAGCAACTAAATTTTTAGACCTATCCGCGTAGTCAGCAGCGATGTAGTGTGTCTCTTGTTCCGTATCCTCTGGACCTTGTTCTTCTCTTGCAATAAGAGCGAAGTCTCCTCATCATAATCACTGACGGAGGCATATCCACCATCCTCATTAACAATCATCACACGCCTAGATGTGCATTCTCTCGCAAACTAACCTCTACCCTTACAACAACGACATATAACCTCATGAGTTTGCCTTGTAGATGCCATGGATGAAGAAGAGCTCTATGCAGGCCTCGAAGGCATGCTCTTGCTGGAGGCTGCTGGTGGTGCTTGATTCCTCGTATCTTAGTTGGAATTGGTGCCTGAAGTAGGCGGTGCTGCAACAGGGTGTATGGAATTAGATGAGGTCCAGGGCATGCATGATGAAGTGTGACCTGCAGAAAAATTAGTTCTCGCCATTGCTTGTCGATCCTGCACTTCATGTTCAGCTTTGCAAGCAAGATGGAATAACCGAGTGATGGTGTTACACCCCTTATTCTCTAGAATAGTCTGAATCTCTCTATTTAATCCACTCATAAAACATGCAGGTATAGCTTCATTATCCTCAACAACAACACATCTAACAATTTGTAATTCCAGATAATATTCCTATACAACATTTTGTCCTTGTCTTAAAAGCTGCAAATTTTGAAGCAATTCACGTTGATAATATGGTGGAACCCAACAATTATGCATAGCTATTTTCAAAGCAACCCAAGTAGTAGGGATATTATCATGATGTATTCTACAATGTTCAGACTAAAAAACACAAGCAAAACTAGTGAATGCACAAACAGCAACAACAACACGTCTATCCTTAGGAAATTGTAAACATGTAAAACGTTGTTCTGTTTCTAACTCCCAAGTAAGATATATATCAAGAACATATCTATCCTCAAATGTCGGAATATTCAATTTAAGTTTAGGGAGACGGTCATGATCCCATACTTGTGGGGTGGTGGAGCCCTATCGTTCCAAATGTAGGCATGTGGACGTCCTGGTGCGTGTTGTGGCGGTTGCCCTGGGTTGGGGCTGGTGTCACTAGTAGGAAAAGGCCTGCTAGTGGCGCACCTGTTTTGGCCACTAATGGCGCACTACAGGTGCGCCACTAGCATCACGCCACTAGTAATTAATACTAATGGCGCACCCCTGGTGCGCCATTAGTATACCAGATACTAATGGCGCACCAGGGAGTGCGCCATTAGTATATCACATGGTGCGCCATTAGTATGCCTCCCAGGGGGCCATATTTACCTTGTGCTCTGGCTTACTAATGGCGCACTTGTAGATGATGCGCCACTAGTGTGCTTACTGCAGTGCACCACTAAAGTGCAGAGTGGTGCGCCACTAGTATGAATATTATGGATTTTTTTTCTTTTCTGATATTTGCACAGGTTACAAAACATATTACTGCACAGAATATAGACAACACAACATATAAACAGCAGATTTATCGAATACAATAGAAGATTAGTCTCCAAATACAATTCATCATATTAGTCTCGGAATTTAAAATACCGAACAAAGTTAGAACATTACAAGTCTCGAGACCGCGACTAGCGAGTTTGTCTTCACATTACAAGTCGATATCGATCATCGAAACTACCATCACATAGAAGAGAGCTGCGGTCATCACGACGAGCATCATCGCGATGAAACTGGTCTTCATCCGGTTCCTCCAACGCTCCCTCCTCTCCCACTAGATAGCGCGCGTATCTAGCTTCCGCCTCCTCCCTAGTGGTGTACCCTTTGTAACTGTTACCGCTGAAACGGTGAACCTGTCTCCAACACTCCTCCCAGTCGTCGTAGACTCCGAGAACCTTACCCTTGTACACGACATACGACGTCATCTCTATGCACTAGCCAAACAAAACGTTAGTAGCAATTCACAGACAATACATAAGCAATATATAAGTATGCAACAAAAGGATCGGAAGAGAAAAGCAACACATTAATAGCACGATTCATGGTCCTACTAATAAATAGCATCGATTACATATAAGTTGAACGACTGTCCAAACCAAAGAGACATACAAGTTCACTAAAGTTTAATATTACAACATGAGCCAATCGACATTTCAGAACTACATAGCATCACTACTTTCGACTCGACTCAGGGACCGGAGCATGGATGAAGCCACCGTCTTTCGTGATGGTCATGAAATCGCGGGCGTTGTCAGCCAGCATTTTTAGCATTGTTTCTATCTCACTATTGGACGGTTGATATCTGAGGTAGAACTACCCCGAGGTACGAAGGACATCTTGCTGGATGATTTCCGCAAACTCTGACTGGATGCGATAGAATTCTTGTCTGATGTCCGTGTCCTGGATTGCCGACAAGCGTGTGGCCCAATCTTTGAGATTATTTGGTAGCAGATGGTGATGCTGGTCCCGTACGATCACCCGCATGTGATGGAGGGTGTAGTAGGCATCCTTCTAACTGCCAGGCGGCTGCTTGACGCAGGGGAACGTTGTATTGTGGGTGAACACGTGCTTGCCGTACCTATGAATTGTCCTGCTGAAGGTGCCTCCAGATCTGGCGTAGCCGGGGAGAACATCATCAAGAACTTTCTTGATATTTGTGTAGTCTTTCTTCGACTGACGGTCCGAGTCGAAATACGTGGCCATGGAATATTTCAGGCTTAAGAGGATGAGTGTGCAATGTGTGTCACTGCACAAAACACGGAATGTTAGAAAAAAAGAACAATCGAAATCTAAGAAATCATATGTTACGGGGCGGTGAGGGGATGACTTACTCGGGAAGGTAAGGCACGAGGAAGTTATCCTTATCTAGGTTTGCCAGAATGACGCCTTCGAGGTGTGAACTCGCGACTTGCCGGTCCCCAGTGCTGCCCAAGATCTTGGCACGCATGTAGAAGGGGTCGACTATCACGATGTCCGGGGTCTTGTCTCTAATGATCCGCATCTCCATACTCAGCGAAAATAGCTGAACGAAGGTGTAGTGCAGCGGATGAAGGTTAAACATAGCGAAGATGTCATGAAACCGTAGGACGATCATACCCTCGATGGTGCTATCCACAAAGCCCTTGCCCTCTGGCACCTTTGATAGAGGCGAAGTTGTCCCTGTCTTTCGTTGAGATGGTGGCTATCGTTTTGGTGGAGTAGACTTTGACGATCCGACTACGAACGTGTGATGACGTCGCGCCTTAGCAATCGCTAAACCAACTCCGAGAGGTTATTGACCATGCCGGAGCACGATCAACCTGACCACAAGGGTCTGTTTCCTGCACGCAAACGAAGAACAAGCAAGAAACTAAGATTGCAATCTCGGATATTGCGAATATAAGAGGAAAGCTTTATTGATGAAGTGGGGTTCTGCGACGCCTTTGTCTGGTCGTGGAATACAAACAAAGAACGCGAAGTTGCAGCTATGGTGAACTTATAATCTAAACAAAACCCAAACCTAAAACGACGCCCTAAGGGCTGTATATATGGGGGAATAGAGGGGAATTTCGTGGCCCCTTGGAGGAGGGGTCCGAAACAGACCTTATCTCAGTTTCCCCATACATACGGACTCTAGAAACAACCTATAATATGGTATTTCGAAATTACATGGGCCTGGCCCAACAATAAGGTGGCACAACACCTATATTAGCCTAGGGACGAATTTTGTAAGTAGCATCATGCATATTTCGTCCAAGGCTTCTTGCTCCCATTATGGTGGCTTCAAAGTGCGAAAATCATCACTGGAAGCTCCATTGTTCTTTCCCGCGCGCGCACCTTCTTCTCCATGCTTGATCCTGCTCCCATGGTCATCCTTCTTATCCATGCTAGGTAGTTCATTCATAAGTAAAACAAAAGCATCTAATTTAGGCAGCATCATATGTTCATGAACATTAGAAGGATTTGCAAGAAACGAAAGTACCTGGTAATTCAATTGACGTGCGCGAGCTCTAGTAATTGGTCCTGTATGTATAGCACTCGGAGTTGTGGTTGTAGGGTTAGGAGGGATGTCCTCATTAGGCCTTGCTCGGCACGCTCCGCGTCCTCCTTGTCCCATATAGGTTCCGCCACTCTGTAACCGCCGGGACCGAGTTGGTGGACCCCTAAGTTCAAGTCCCGCATATCTTTCCCTCACTCACTTGATTCCACGGTTGCGCTGCTGTCGCACTTGATCTTGAACTCCTTGTAGTCATCTTCGCCGATTTAAGGATTTTTTGCCTTGATCTTCTCATAACTATCACCTTTGTCAATCATTTTCTTCACCGCGCTTCTCCAAGTAGACAGGGTCGTGCCCATCTTCGTGAGGGCGGCACTGTTCACTTTATTCCCTAAGAGGCTTGTGTTTGTGACGTCACCGAGGAACTTGTATCGTTCGTGCAGCTTCGTGAAGAGGAGGCTGCGCAAATTCCCTCGGTCAGGATGCCTTAGGTTCTCGGTGTTGATCGAGACGGTGCTCCGGAGAATGCACCCGAGCTGAACCGAGTACCCCTTGACTAATTCTTTGGGCTCCATTGGATGCCCCTCGGAGGACACTTCAGTAAATTCCTCCTTGACGGTGCCGAGCACGTTTGGGCGCCGGTCCTTCCGTTGCCTCTTCGGTTGGCTGCCATCTGTGCGTGCGCTGCCATCATCAGTGGTGGCATCCTCGGCGGCACCATCAGTGGTGTCATCCCCGACGCCACTAGGGGTTGTGTAGTCGGGATCGGTGTCTTCCGTGGCATCCTCATAGCGGTGAGGTTCTTCCTCCATCTCCTGGGACAGCTCCCAGAATGCCTTGCCCGAACCGCCGGCCTCATCGTTGTGGGCCATGTTTCTCTCTAAATAGGAAAAAAGTTTGGTCAAAAAGTTGGTTATTGTCAAGGGCCTACAAAACTGAATTTTGGAAATCTACAGAATGAACAAGCTAAGGGCTGCAAATGCCCGCAAGGCTTCAAGGGTGATGGCATAATGGCTCAGTGTTATTTAAGGGTTGGTTTGTGAGGAATTATCAAGGTCTCATCATTTAGGGTTTGTCGACACCGAGGCATCCTAAGATAATGCTGCTCAAGATTCAAGGCCGGAAGGAGGGCACGGTCCAGGTATATATGTATACAATATTTGTTGATAATAAGAAGCTGTTCAGGTGACAATGTGTGTACTAATTTTGTGGTTGTGTTGCGGACGTAGGTGGTCAGAATGATCGAACCACAGAATCACCCATTGGAGCTAAGTGGCAAAGCAAATATTTTCAAAAAGCATGAGAATATGATTTGCATAACAAGTGACAGAAATGTGTGGTTCGTAGGGTGGAGTCGCATTACTTCAATTGCTGGTTTTGGAGGGCAAAACATTGTTAAATGGTCTAAGAGCCGGAAGAGCAACAAGAGGGCAAAACAAGGAAGGAATAAGAAGAGGAGGAAGGTTTGGTTCTCAAACATTGTTGAGACAATCTGTCCAATCGAAAGCTCAGAAACTGATGACATAAGTAGTGACAACAGAAACATTGCTAGTGGTGAAACAATGGTGGTCCTGCATGCCCAAGTATGTAAATAACATTTGTCCAATTAATTATAGTGTTTTTATTTCATTGATGTAACTGTGTGACAATTCAAGGGTGTAGTATGACAACCTTTACAAGTTTAGGTGCATGTGGGCAGAGCAGAGTAGGGAGAAAACGACTAGGGGAATTCAAACCCCGGCCCATCCATTAGTGGCAAGTACCCCATATATCCTATTTTTAGCAAAGTCATGCTAAAATTCACGGAAAATTTTAGCATGACCTTTGCTGAAAATAGGACATATGGAGTACCCGAATTTGCCGGAACGGAAGTTAATCGACATTCCGGCAAACTCAAGGGCCTCTCGGGGTACCTGCAAAATCATTATCCAATGAAGGAATTGCGCCGCACACTGCTGCCTCACACTGCTGCCAAAATCATTATCGACATGCTGAATGCGCGCTACGGGTGTGTCACCGTATTGCAAATTTGGAGTGCTCTTTTGCCACCCATCAGGGTTTTGTTCTTTATATACTACACAAATAATACCAGATAGAGTTGATGGGATTTGGCACTTCTCTTCTCTTAATAATTATGTTTTCTTGCTTCCTATGTCTTGCCAAAATTGGCAAATCTCCTGGTCCAAGTGCCTCAATAATTTATATACTTATTATCTCCTAAATAAGATAGTACTCCATCACTAAGCTCTAGTGCATGCCACTGACTTTCCCAAATTAATTCTCAGTATTACTACTCCAGTTGTCATCGACTACTAGTACCATGATGCATAATTCGAACCTACAGGGTTGGTGTTGTTTAGCATATCATATTATCATATCATATTATCTGGTGATCTTTGCAATGGCATGAACAAAAAGAAGTCTAGTCCAATCTAGTGGTCTTCAGAAACACTAGAATCAAATCACTTGTACTTGTAGTAGGCACATAAAAAACACCACCACACCAGTGGAGGTATTGGGGTTCAAATCCACGAGGAGAAGAAGAGTCGAGGTGGGTTAGGGTTCGTCACCGAAGGAGGGGGCCGAGGTCGGGGCGGATCTCCCCCGCTCCCGCGACCGTCCAGTGGAGCATGCCGGGCCGGGCCGCCCGCGCGGTTGGGTGGAAGGGAGGGCCGGGGAGGCGTGGTCGGCGAGTCGGGGGGAGGGGAGGAAGGGTTAGGTGGGGGTGGGGGTGGGGATTGGGGGGAGAAGGAGGGCAAGGCGATTTCGGCCCTCCGCACGCGCGGCGACAGAGGTTGTAGACAGAGGGGGAGAGCGACGGCCAAGACCAAGGCCACGCACGTGTAGCCTCATCCATAGCAATGGCGCACCACTGAGGGGTGCGCCATAAGTAACTTTTTTTTAGTTGCGTCTAATAATTTTTTATTTTTTATTTGAAAAATTTATGAATATGAAAATATTTATGAATATGAAAAAATCATCAAATTTGTTATTTGAAAATATCATCAAATTTGTTATTTGAAAATATTTGAAAAAAATTCATAAAAATTGGTATACCAATGGCCGGCACACCTCCTAGGGGTGCACCTTCAATATTTTTTTTGGATTTTTAGTTGCATTCATTTGTGAATTGGTAAAACATTTATGAATATGAAAACATTTATGAATACAATCGAGAAATGAAGTCTACAATTTAAATACAATCGATCTTAGCTAGCTATCTGTTCACAATCTTCTTGCCCTTATTTTTCGCAAATGGAGTTCTTCTTTTGAACGGACGTCCTTTAGGTAGGATGGTCCTGCTTCTTCTTGTGGTGTATGCTGGTACTTCATCGTCGTCGTCATGTTCCATCTTCGGGTCGCCGTACTTGTCAAAGTCTTGCTCATTGGCAACTCCATCCATTCCGATGATCTTCCTTTTGCCTCTCCTCACGACAACACGACTGGGCTTTGACGGGTCGGTAATGAAGAAGCATTGGTCCACTCGGGAAGCAAGTACCCATGGCTCATTTTTCGCGGTGGCGTTTGCGCCCGCGGTCTTGGATTTGGCTTCGGGTATAACCACGGTGGTGAAATACCGGTCTTCTTTTAGGATGCTCTTAGCCCATCTGACACGGAACATCGGGACCTTCTCTCCAGCGTAGCTCAGCTCCTAGATCTCCTCGATCCTTCCGTAGTATCTGTTCTTGTCGTTACCGGTGTAGGATTCCATCGTTACCTCGGAGTTCTGATAACCATCGCTCTTCATGTCCTTTCCCTCGGTGTAGAATGTGTAGCCGTTGATATTGTACGCCTCATACGTCATCAGGTTGTGCTCGGCGCCCTGTGACAAGGCGAATATGAGTTGTTCTTCCGCGGAAGAATCCTCATGTAAAGGGTACGACAGAAGCTTCTTCTTGAACCAACGTGTGAAACATGAGATGTGCTCTTTGATTATATCTCCGTTCGTCCTCTGTTGGCCTCGATCATTGTACGTCTTCTCAATAAAGGTTTTGTGCTCTACCACCCAAGGATCGACCATGTCTATGTGTTGTAGCGTGACTAGGTTTGCTCTTTCAAAGTCGGCGAGTCGACCCTTGAAGTCGACATGCATTTTGCGGCGACCCTCACGGTGACCCCATCCAGCGAGCCTGCCGAGGTGCCTGTTGACGGGCAGACCAACGGGGTTCTCGATGCCTAGATAATTCATGCAGTAGGAGATGCACTCTTCGGTCAGAAAGCCCCTGGCTATGCTTCCCTCTGGACGTGACATGTTGCGAACGTATCCTTTGATGACACCATTCATCCTTTCGAACGGCATCATGCTGTGCAGGAATGTCGGCCCGAGTTGGATGATATCCTCCACGATATGGACCAGCAGATGCACCATAATGTCGAAGAATGCGGGCGGGAAGTACATCTCAAGCTCGCATAGTGTCACCACGATCTCTTCCTATAGCCTTCTGAGTTGCCTCACGCCAACCGACTTCCGAGAGATGACGTCGAAAAAGTTGCATAGGCCAAATAGCATTTCACGGACGTGTGCGTCCATGATCCCACGGATTGCAACTAGAAGTATCTGCGTCATCAGCACGTGACAGTCGTGAGACTTCATCCCGCTGAACTTCTGCTTCGCTGAGTCTAGGTATCTACTTATCTTCCCCGCGTAACCGTAAGGAAGTTTTACTCCTATAAGGCAGGGAAAAACCGATCGATCTCCTCCTGACTTAGAGTGAAGCACGCAGGAGGGAAGTCATTTCCGCTCTTCTTGGCCTTTTTGCCTTTGCGACGACTTTCCGTGTCCTGCTTCCCCTCATCATCATCATCATCATTATTAGCGTGAAGCTCCTCCCTGATGCCCATTGATTTCAAGTCTGCCCTTGCTTTCAGCCCATCTTTGGTCCGCTCTGGCATGTTGAGCAGGGTACCAAGCAGACTCTCGCACAGGTTCTTCGTGATATGCATGACATCAAGGTTGTAAGGCACACGGAGGATCTTCCAATATGGCAAGTCCCAGAAAACAGACCTCGTTTTCCATACCTTCAGCATCGGCTCTGGCGCCTTTCGCTTCTTTCCCGGCTCTGGCGCCTTTCCCGGCGGTGGGCACTCTTTCCAATTTTTCAACAGCTTGTCTATTTCCTCGCCGCTCCTCGTACGCTGGCGTCTTCGGGGTTCGGTTTCACCATCGAACAGATCCTTGCATTTTCTCCATGAGTCATCATCGTGAAGCCACCTCAATGTCCCATGAACACGGTTTTCGAAGACCCGGGATCTCTATCTAGCTGGCGATCCGTTGTGTCATCCAAGCACCTGACGCATCCAGAAAATCCGAGGACCACCTGCCCGACGACATATCCGTAACCGAGATAGTCGTGCACCGTCGTGAGCAGTGCGGCTCTCATAGGGAAATATTCTTTCTCTGCGGCGTCCCACGTATTGGCTGGCGTTTTCCACGGCGTGTCTAGCTCCTCTTTCAGCAGCCCCAATACAGATTGATGTCGTTCCCTGATTGTTTTGGCCCTTCAATTAGCATACTCATGTGAATGTACTTCCTCTTCATGCACAACCAGGGGGGAAGGTTGTACATCCACACAAACACAGGCCAGGTGCTATGTGTGCTTCTCTGGCTGCCAAACAGATTGACTCCATCGGTGCTCGCACCCAGCAAGATGTTCCGTGGATCGTTCCCAAATTCTGGGTGTTCGAAGTTCAACGCTTGCCACTGGCTCGCATCCTTAGGGTGACTCAGCATCTTGTCTTTTTTATTTATCTCCGGATCATTTGCGTCATCTTCTCGCTTCTTCTCCTCCCTATCCGCGTGCCAACGCAGGAGCTTTGCTACCTTAGGGTCCGCGAAATACCGCTACAGACGAGGAGTGATCGGAAAGTACCACACCACTTTTCGAGGAGCTTTCTTCCTCTTCTTGTATCGAGTGATGCTGCACACCGGACATATGGTAGACTCCGCGTGCTCGTCCCGATAAATGATGCAATTGTTCATGCACACATGGTATTTCATGTGCGGTAAATCCAGAGGACACACGATTTTCTTCGCCTCCTCGAAACTGGTCGGGCACTTGTTCCCCTTGGGAAGACGTTCGTGCCAGAATGACATGTTCTCGTCGAAGCATGCGTCGGTCATTTTGTGTTTTACCTTCATCTCCAGAGCC
Organism: Hordeum marinum; assembly: GCA_022496015.1. Classification (NCBI taxonomy): domain Eukaryota; kingdom Viridiplantae; phylum Streptophyta; class Magnoliopsida; order Poales; family Poaceae; genus Hordeum; species Hordeum marinum. The sequence continues at coordinate 217,080,597 of CM039674.1, read as the reverse complement.
ATGAGCGTTACTTTCAGGCGGGTATCCTCGGTCCTGCATCCTTCATACAATGGAGTAACCGTGTCTATCTCCAGTTGATCCAGCTTGGCTTTCTCTCGGGCGGTAGCTCTTGCGTTATCCGTCTGCTTGATAAGCAACTCTTGAATATGAGGGTCCTGCATCCAGCCCATCGATGGTCCATCGTCGTCTGCTCCGGCATCTTCATCTTCATGATCATGCCCTTCGTCTGCTTCGGCATCTTCCTCATCATCATGTCCGGCATCTTCTACATGATGACTGTGTACTGCATCTACTTCGTGATCATGTCCTGGAGATTCTTCGTCTTCTCGCCCGCCCTCGCTGCGGTTGTCTTGCTCATGCCCTTCCTCATTTATTGCCCGGCCGCCATGGACGACTTCATAATCATCTTCATCATCTTGCCACCGATAGCCATCCAGGAAACCACGCAAGAGCAGGTGGTCCCGCACCTGTACGGAATCCGGGTCCATAAGGCTCCTCAGCTTGCATCTTCGACACGGACATCTTATCTCCGTCTCGTTCTTTTGAAGCATCTCGACCTTCGTGGAGCTCAAAAACCTATTCACAATGCCTTCGATCATCGTGCGGACCATGGTCGCCTGCGGGGTAGAGCAAAACGATATTTTAGAACCAAGAAAAAATTTGGCATGACTTTGCCTAAAAATAGGACCAAAAAGAATGCATAGTGCCAAATTCTCACCGAAACGGAAATGAATCAACATTCTGGCAAAATATTGGCAACTATCGCATTTCAAATACCGGTATCTGCAAACACAAACCTATATGCAACACCACAAACATATGCAACACCACAAACATACATAGATCTAGCTAGGCCATAAAAAGTGCATGTGCACGTTGTTGGAGGGAGAAAAAAGTAGATCTAAAACATAAAGAAAGCTTTCCCCTTACTTACCTATCAAAAAAGGTAATTTAACCACTTAATTTGGATGAATCTATGGTGCAAATGAGGTGAGGAGGAGGAGGCAGCCGAGACAAGCTTGGAGGAGGAGGTGGAGAGATGAAGTGGGAAAAGTGAGTGTGGTAGGTGGCTGTCCAAAATATCTAGCTGGTCCCAGGTTACTAATGGCGCACCACCTACAAATGCGCCATTAGTAACCAGGGTTACTAATGGCGCACAAGTTAGGTGGTGCGCCATTACTAGTTTTGCAAAAAAAAATGTTAGTAGTGGCGCACCGTGTGTGTGGTGCGCCATTACTAGTTTGAACTAGTAATGGTGCACTATACACTGGTGCGCCATTACTAGTTATGAAAAAAAGTAAAAAAAAAATTGTTAGTAGTGGCGCACCGGGTGAGTGGTGCGCCATTACTAGTTATAACTAGTAATGTAACTAGTAATGGCGCACTGTGCCCTGGTGCGCCATTACTAGTTTTGGAAAAAAAAGTTTGTTAGTAGTGGCGCACCATGGGTGTGGTGCGCCATTAGTGTCCATCACACTAATGGCGCACCAACACATGGTGCGCCACTGCTATATAGTAGTGGCGCACCACATGTGTGGTGCACCATTAATGTCCATATTATCTATAGCCCTTTTCCTAGTAGTGTGTGGAGCAACCTCTCCCTCATCACCGTAATCACCATCATAATCCTTATCGTAATCCTCATTCTTCTTACTGACAATTGCAGCAACAATAATAGCCACCAAAGCTGCAGCTGTAGCAATGGAACCAGAATTTTGGCCTTCGCCGATAGGCACACGTTGCGCTTGTCCTGTGAATTTTGGCGTTGTTGGTGTTGGTGTTGGTGTTGCTGAGGTATGACAGGTACAACTGGTGGAGGTAGATGTGCAAGCACCTCATTGAAATAAGCATCAAGCTTGGTGTCGGCCATCTTCTCCAAACCATTTCGCTTCTCCATAGCCTCTCCAAGGCTCGTCAGCATGTTATTCACCTGTTGACCCATCATCTGCTGAAATTTATCGTGGAGCTCCTTGTTCATCATGCCATCCCAGTTAATCTCGTTGGCTTGTGATCCTGTCATGATTAGAAGCAATACACAAGAATATGAACCTATAGACTACTAGGAAATGGTGGTGGTGGTGGTGTGTCACAAATCTGTCAAGCAAATCACAAATTCTTACCAGTTCTTACCACGCAGCAGGTGGTGATAGGCACGAAAAACAAATTGACGCTATCTGGAGCGATTCGGGGCTATGACGACCAAAAACTACGACAAAAATCACTATGATGGCAAGTGTCTCAAAACGGCCTGGAAAACCTAAAAACAGGATAAGGAAGAAATATTTTCACCCACTAATTTTGTTACGAGACCTACTCATGTAAGGAAACGCGAAACCGAAATCAAAGGGATCTCTAAACAAACCTAACAACTACCAAATTCGGAATAGAGGCGGATCTGGAGTAGTGATATATGGTAGTGGACATGATGATGGTGGGTCATGATATATGACAGCGATGACAATGATGGTGGGTCGCTTATGGCAGCTAAGAAGATGATGCGGCAACGGCATGACAACCTGTGAACAGAACTCGAAACCAAGGAAACTCCAAACTTGCTTAACCGATTCAGGTTGAGTTCAATCAAGGACGGCCTAAACTCTCTCGGGATTGACAACAATACCTTTACTAGAGATCACGTGGCCTAGATAGGTCACTTCTGGCAACCAAAATTCACACTTGGAGAATTTGGCATACAGACGGTGCTCTCGAAGTTTCATCAATACCAGCCTTAGATGCTCGGCATGTTCCTGTTCGTTCTTCGAGTGGATGAGTATGTCGTCAAGGTAAACCACGACAAATTTATCCAAATACTCCATGAAGATCGAATTCATCAAGCGAGAGAAGGTGGCTGGGGCATTGGTTAAACCGAAGGACATGATGGTGTACTCATATTGGCCATAACGAGTAACAAAAGCCATTTTTGGAATGTCCCCGTTTGTAATTCTGATTTGATGGTATCCCAACCTCAAATCCATTTTGGAAAAGACAGAGGATCCAACAAGTTGATCATACAAATCGTTAATCTTGGGGAGCGGATACTTGTTCTGTATGGTGACTAGATTCACTGGCCGATAATCCACAACCATCCGATCCGATCCATCCTTCTTCTTGACGAAGAGGACGGGACAAGCCCAAGGAGAAGAACTAGGACGGATGAAACCTTTCTTCCAAGCCTCATCGAGTTGGATATTAATCTCGGCTAGTTCTAAGGGTGCCATCTTATAGGGTCTTCTGGCTATTGGGACAGTCCTTGGAATAAGCTCTATCACAAACTCAACATCTCTGACAGGAGGAATTCCTGGCAGTTCTTCTGGAAAGACATCCGAAAAGTCATGGACTACCGGAATATCTTCAAGTTATGGAAGAGGGCTAGCATTAAGGGAATAGAGTTGGTGCTTGGCTGCTCGAGTGGACACATTAACTATCTCACCCAATGGATGTGTAAGTTGAACATTCCGAGTATGAGTATCAATCTTAGCATAGTGGGCTTTCATCCAATCCATGCCTAGAATGATATTGATGTCCGAAGACTTGAGGGCTATCAAAGCTGCTAGGAAGAATAGCCTATCCACCAGAATCTCATTATCATGGCTCACTCTAGAAGTTTTCCACTTTGAACCAGGAGTCTGAACTACTAAAGGAGTAGACATATCACAAAAAGACATGTTATGCAACTGTGCAAAACTTTCTGAGATGAAAGAATGAGATGCCCCAGTATCAAATAGAACAGATGCTGGATGACTATTGACAAGGAGCGTACCTAGGATAACATTAGGATCCTCAATGGCTTCCTCAGCAGAAACATAGTTCACTCTTCCACGAGCAGGAGCTGGCTTCACATAGAACGCTTTTCCTGGCTTCCCACGTCCAGCGGGCTTAGCATTGTTCTGAGGACAATCACGAGAGTAGTGTCCTGGTTCCCCACATTTGTAGCAGACCACGGTGGCACGGGGAGCAACATTGACAGGCGGACCTCCAAATGGTCTGGCTGGAGGGTTGGGCTGAGCTGGGCGAGGCGCTTGGAAGGATGGCCTCGCGGTGTATCTTGGTGGTAGAGTTGCGTTTGGCACCCAGACCTGGCGTTTGTTGGAGCCTGAGCCAGATGCGGGGCTGAAGTCACGGTTGTGCTTCCTCGTGGCCTCATAGTCAGTCTGTCCAGACTCGGCATTGATAGCCTTGTTGACGAGAGCCTGGAAGGTTGTGCACTCATGCAGGCGCAAATCTTGACGGAGCTCAGGGTTAAGTCCCTTGCGAAACCTAGCCTGTTTCTTGGCATCAGTTGATACTTCCTCCGGAGCCTAGCAAGCAAGATTGCCGAACTCACGGCTATAGACATCCACTGACAGTCTGCCCTGGGTGAAAGCACAAAATTCCTCTCTCTTGCGATCCATCAGCCCTTCCAGGATGTGATGGGTACGGAATTCTGCACTGAATTCTGCCCAAGTTGGTGCGGGGCCTGCGGGACGCATGGCTTAATAATTTTCCCACCACAGATTGGCGGGTCCTTCTAGAAAGTAGGTAGCAAAGATCACCTTGTTGGCCTTGGACATGTTGGCAGCCCGGATCTTGCGGAACATGCTGGTCAGCCAGTCATCCGCGTCGAGTGGGTCAGTCGAATGATGATACTTAGGTGGGCACAGCTTGATGAAATCACCGAGGGACACAACAACATTGTGATCATTGCGGGGAGCACGTGTTGTGTTCTTCTCAATTCGTTCTAGCAGCCTGTTGGTCTCCCTCTTGTTCCTTTTAGCTTCAAGCATCACTTCTGCCAAAGAAGGCGCATGTGGCAGATCCTCTTGCCTTGGCTGGCTTCCCTCGCCCTGCTCGGGGGCAGGCACGGGGTTATTCCTAGTTGCCACCATCCTGGGAAAACAAACCCACAGCTTAAACATAGAGGACATCAACTCTAAGACATGAGATAAGGAATGTACTGGACAACATGGCATGCAGGGTAAACACCCAAACCACATGGTAATAACAACTGCCATATGAACACCATGATTCATACACATCATGACATAGTTCAGTACAAGCCCACGCGGAAAACAAACTACAGAGAGATGACACAACTCATCGGAGGCATTACAAGCTTCCTATACATTATCTATCTACACCTCCGGAACTCAACTCTCAACCTTAATCATATCCCACAAGACATGCAGGACTGTGTCGATACGACTACTACCATACTAGTACTAACATCCACGTACTCAAGCATCGCCGTAGAATGCCCCTCATACAGGTTACCTCCATGACCCGGGAGCTGAACCTGAGGATTCAAAAACAGTCTAGCCTGCGATCCCTAGGAACCGTAAGGACACGGATGTGGCCTTGGTCCCCTTGTTGGCGGCAACAGCAGTCCTCGAAGACGGGTGATGCCTCCAACATCGGGCCAGTCTACGTGTGCTGGCAGATGAGTCCGCGATGGGGTCAGCATCTCCAAATCTCCATAGCCTATCTGCACGACAAGTGCCAACTGCGTCAGGGCTATCCAAAGATGTGCACAGGTAGCATAAAGCTCCATGCGAAGGGCACGTGCATCACGATCCCTGTTCTCCAACATCTGAGCGGTCACCTGCAGCCTAGGGTCCTCATGGGAATGATCACAGTAGGCTGCGCTAAGATAACCATCCTCTCCTCCCATGGAAGCAGGAACATAACAGAACTCTGTGTGCTGAAGCAGACCATGGTGAAACCTTATGATAGTCAGCATGGTGTAGGCAGCCTCCTGAACTGCCATATCTATGGTGACACCTAGTCCATAAGTCCATTGAAGTGGCTCTGCAGCTCCAGGATATGAAGGATATATCTTAACAGTACACAGATACTGACTCTGGTTGAAATCTCGATACTGTTCCTCCATTGTGTACTCTGGGTACCAACGGTAGCCAACCTCCATCATAACTCTACCAACATGGCCGTGTGACCCGGTACATCGATGCACCTGGTCAGACGGACCACCTGACGGGAAGGACGAGGGGGCATCTGAAACAGAGAATGAGGCAAAGACATTAGAGACTCTAGCAGGAATTGGATAGCATAATGACTGTAATTGCTCAAAAAGGATTTTGAGACAATTGCAAAAGATTGGAAAAGCATAACCACTCGACTTTCTAGACTCAAATCTCTTCTCCATCTGTTTGTCACACGAACAATACTTGAGTACCGACATTTTCTTGCAAACAAGCTAGCTATTAGTCCATGGTTAGTAACTCGTCATCCTAAGCAATAGATGAGAAGCCTAGTTCTTATCCCCGTAGAAAAGATGAGAATGACTCGGAATAGAATAACTTGGGAAGAGGAGTAAAAATAGCCTTACGTTCCCTTCCACAATCAATTCCCCTACTTTTCTATAGTGTTTCTAGACTCAACTTCGACTTGTTTGGCTTGGTAGTCCTACAGTCAGTTAGGCTCCGATACCAACGCTATCGGGACCCCGATCCTAAGTCATATGAATCCAGACTATAACATATCACGTCACTTTGCGGCCTCACGCACAGTAAGTTCCATGACTGCAGCCTTACCTCAGCCGGGACCGTTTGCGTCTTTTGGCTCACGTATGTGAACATGTCGCAGGCAAATCAAACGACAGAGAACCCGGGCCGACATGACTAGTCATAGAACCTAAGTGGCACATTCGTATGGAAACAGGCATACGTAACCTAGCAATGCAGGTGTCGACCTCAAGCGTGTGTAGACGAGTCATAGCAAGCTACAAGGACTCCATTACGCCATGAGACATAAATGCCATCACTACACGTAGACGAGTTGTAGCAGGCTACAGGGACTCCATACACCGCGAGACATTTCCTCGAAGGGACAGACACAAAAGCAAAGAAGGATGCATGTCGGTCAATCAATGTGTCTGGAGCAGTAGCAAGCTACCATGGCTCGGTGGAAGCATAAAGGGGCAGTTTCCCGTAAAGAGTACTACTAAAGGCACATAACTAGGTGTCGGATCCCATACATACCGTTGCACGTCACACATACGCACGACATGCCTGATATGCATAGATACAACCATGGCATCACAACATAACCATACAACAACTTTTATTTAAGAGGCTCAGACGAGCCTTGCATTATATGTTCTTACAGATAGGGGTCACATGACCCAACACTGAAGTCATACAAACAAGTTCATACAAACCAAGCGGAAGCATAAGCTATCTGAGTATAGACAGATGAAAGGGTAAAAAGGCACATGGCCTGACTATCTACAGCCCACCATAGGGCATAGGGTCGTAGCTGGGACACCAGCTATTCGGCATCGTCGACATCTAGAAAGAACCCACCTGATGGGTCCTGGGTCTCATCTGCAACATTTATTAAGCAAACATGAGTACAAACATACTCAACAAGTCTTTAAAGCAGACCTAGTATATTCATGCTCATGTATCAATAAGGGGGGTGGTGGAGTTTATGCAGCAATGCCAGCTTTGACTCATGACTAACCTACACTACACAATTTTAACTCTTTGTTTAAATTTTAGATATCGCACACGAGTCCATTAACTCCATGACAATGCACCAGCATGGATTCACTTCCCTCTCCTGGGAGAGTGCCATCCACGATACTCACACTTATCTTGATATCTTATTGAGTATCCATTTGATTATCTATGTACAACATAAGCTTTCCAGGAAGTCCATATCCGAGGACGCGGCTATTTGAATAGATTCATACCCTACAGGGGTGTACTTCTTCACACACGCTCTCGCCACTTATCGCTGTGTGCTCATAAAACCATGCACCTCGGCAACCTTCAAGCGGAAGCCCAGCGAGGGAGTCGGCCACGACCGTCAATCACATAAGACATCTAGTCTAGGCTATCGCCTATTTGAGACTGAACCCACATGGAAGTCTGGCTGAAGTTTCCGCTACGGCCCCAAACGATGTGCGTAGGGTTCCCAAGACCACCATTCAGGTGACCCTTGGTACACCGTGCCACTGCCTACCGCGTCGTAACCCACCCCTAGGGTCAGCGCTACGCACGGCGTCCAGCATGCTATAAACATCAGAAACTACTTGCAACTCCTAGACTAAGGACTAAGCGACTGATAAGTCAAGAGGGGTCGAGTTACCGTGATAGAGGCGAAGTTGTCCTTGTCTTTCGATGAGATGGTGGCTATCGTTTTTGGTGGAGTAGACTTTGACGATCCGACTATGAACGTGTGATGACGTCGCGCCTTAGCAATCGCTAAACCAACTCCGAGAGGTTATTGACCATGCCGGAGCACGATCAACCTGACCACGAGGGTCTGTTTCCTAACGAAGAACAAGCAAGAAACGAAGATTGCAATCTGGATATTGCGAATATTAGAGGAAAGCTTTATTGATGAAGTGGGGTTCTGTGACGCCTTTGTCTGGTCGTGGAACACAAACGAAGAACGCGAAGTTGCAGCTATGGCGAACTTGTAATCTAAACAAAACCCAACCCTAAAACGATGCCCTAAGGGCTGTATATATGGGGGAATAGAGGGGAATTTCGTGGCCCCTTGGAGGAGGGGTCCGAAACCGACCCTAACTCAGTTTCCCCATACATACGGACTCTAAATACAGCCTATAATATGGTATTTCGAAATTACATGGGCCTGGCCCAAAAATAAGGTGGCGCAACACCTATATTAGCCTAGGGACGAATTTTGTAAGTAGCATCATGCATATTTCTTCCAAGGCTTCTTGCTCCCATTATGGTGGCTTCAAAGTGCGAAAATCATCACTGGAAGCTCCATTGTTCTTTCCTGCGCGCGCACCTTCTTCCCCATGCTTGATCCCGCTTCCATGGTCATCCTTCTTATCCATGCTAGGTCCTTCATTCATAAGTAAAACAAAAGTATCTAATTTAGGCAGCATCATATATTCATGAACGTTAGAAGGATTTGCAAGAAACGAAAGTACCTGGTAATTCAATTGACATGCGCGAGCTCTAGTAATTGGTCCTGTATGTATAGCACTCGGAGTTGTCGGTGTAGCATTAGCAGGGATGTCCTCATCATCCTCCCCTTCTTGAACTGAAGTCGTCCTCAACGGAAGCTCATCTTCCTCACCCAAATAAGGCTTCAAATCTGCAATGTTAAAAGTGGGGCTAACCCCAAACTGTATAGGCAGCTCAAGTTTATATGCATTATCATTTATTTTCTCTAACACCTTAAAAGGACCATCAGCACGTGGCATTAGCTTTGACTTGCGCAAATCAGGAAATCTATCCTTACGCAAATGTAACCAACCAAGATCTCCAGGTGCAAAGACAATATGTTTTCTACCCTTATCTCCAGCAATTTTGTATTTAGCATTCATACGCTCAATGTTTTCCTTCGTTAACTCATGCATCTTTAATATCAATTCAGCAAATTAAACATGAGGCAAGCATTCCGCCCACATTTTCAGGTTATTCTTCAAAACAGCCCTAAGCATAGTAGACAATGATCTATTGACTACTTCAGTTTGGCCATCAGTTTGGGGATGACATGTAGTACTAAAAAGTAGTTTAGTCCCCAACTTAGCCCATAAACATCTCCAAAAGTGGCTAAGAAATTTAGCATCACGATCTGAAACAATTGTATTTGGCACACCATGCAACCAAATAATTTCACGAAAGAACAAATCAGCAACATGAGCAGCATCATCACTTTTATGACATGGTATAAAGTGTGCCATTTTGGAAAATCTATCCACGACAACAAATATGCTATCCCTCCTCTTCTTAGTTCGAGGTAAACCTAAAACAAAGTCCATAGATATATCCTCCCAAGGAACACTAGGTACAGGCAAAGGCATATATAAACCATGAGGATTGAGTCGTGACTTAGCTTTGACATATAGTGCAACGAGCAACAAAACGCTCAACATCCTGTCTCATCTTTGGCCAAAAGAAATGTGTAGAAGGTATGTCCTCCGTTTTCTTCACACCAAAGTGTCCCATTAATCCTCCTCCATGTGCCTCCTATAACAACAAAAGACGAACAGAGCTAGCTGGAATGCATAGCTTGTTAGCACAGAACACAAATCCATCATTAATAACGAACTTGTTCCATGTTCTCCCTTCTTTACAATGCTGCAACACATCTCTAAATTTAGCATCATGCACATATTGATCTTTGATGGTCTCCAAACCAAATATTTTAAAGTCAAGTTGTGAAAGCATAGTATATCGACGAGACAAAGCATCAGCAATAACATTTTCTTTACCCTTCTTGTGTTTAATGACATAAGGGAAAGTCTCAATGAATTCAACCCATTTAGCACGTCTACGATTTAGTTTTGCTTGACTTTTAATATGTTTCAAAGATTCATGATCAGAATGTATAACAAATTCTTTGGACCATAAATAATGTTGCCATGTTTCCAAAGTCCGAACAAGAGCATATAATTCCTTATCATAAGTAGAATAATTCACACTAGGCCCACTCAGTTTTTCAGAAAAGTATGCAACAAGTTTACCATCTTGTAATAACACACCTTCTAACCCAATTCCACTACCATCACATTCAAGCTCGAAAGTCTTATTAAAATCAGGAAGTTGGAGTAAAGGAGCATGCATGTGTTAACTTATCTTTCAAAACCTTGAAGGCTTCTTCTTGTGCGGTACCCCAAGAAAAAGGCACGTCCTTCTTTGTAAGCTCCTTGAGAGGCGCAGCAATGGTGCTGAAATCTCTCACAAAACGCCTATAGAAACCAACGAGGCCAAGAAAACTCCTCACTTGTGTAAACGTTTTGGGTTGTGGCCAACTCTCAATGGCTTCAATCTTGGCTTTATCAACTTCAATTCCCTGTGGAGTAACAACATAGCAGAGAAAAGATACTCGATCGGTGCAAAAGGTGCACTTCCCAAGGTTACCAAACAAACGTGCGTCACGTAGAGCAATAAAAACAGCACGTAGATGTTCCAAATGTTCCTCCAAAGATCTACTAAAAATCAATATATCATCAAAATAGACTACCACAAATCGTCCAATGAAAGCACGTAAAACCTCGTTCATTAATCTCATGAAAGTGCTAGGTGCATTAGTTAACCCAAAAGGCATGACTAACCACTCATATAATCCAAACTTAGTTTTAAATGTTGTTTTCCATTCATCTCTCAATTTCATACGAATTTGATGGTATCCACTACGCAAATCAACTTTGGAGAAAATTGTAGAACCACTTAATTCATCAAGCATATCATCTAGTCTAGGAATAGGATGACGATAACGAATAGTAATATTATTAATGCCTCTACAATCCACACACATGCGTGATGTACCATCCTTTTTAGGCACTAGAATAATAGGAACAGCACAAGGACTAAGGGATTCGCGTATATAACCTTTGTCAAGCAGCTCCTGTACTTGACGCATAATCTCCTTTGACTCCTCTGGATTGGTACGGTATGGCGCACGGTTGGGTAGGGATGCACCAGGAATTAAGTCAATCTGATGCTCAATCCCGCGAATAGGTGGTAATCCTGGTGGCACGTCTTGTGGGAAGACGTCAGCGAACTCCTGCAAAATGTTAATGACCGCAGGAGGCAAAGAGGGAGGCATGTCCTCGAATGAAAATAATACCTCTGTGCATACAAAAGCATAGCAAACAGATGTAGCAACATCCAAATCATTAATATCAGATTTAGTAGCAAGTAAACATCCACTCTTCAATTTTATTTCGGATGCAACATTAGATGATGGTTTATTATGCTTATGGTGTTGCTCAAATTCCTGTGCTACAATCTGATTTTCACTCTTATTTTTTTCCTGTTTTGCTTTACTAGCTCTAGCAATGTCATCTTTCATAATATGTTCCGGAGACATAGGAAGCAAAGTGATATTTTGATCCTTATGAACAAGAGTATACTCAGTACTACCATGGTGTACAGAATTTTTATCAAACTGCCATGGCCTACCAAGTAAAACAGAACATGCTTGCATGGGTACCACATCACAATCCACATAATCAGAATATGTAGCAATGCTAAAATGCACACGAACAGTACGTGTTACCTTAACCTTGCCACTATTGTTGAACCATTGGATGTAATAAGGATGAGGATGTGGTCTGGTGCTTAGAGACAGCTTCTCCACCATCTCCATGCTAGCCAAGTTATTGCAACTCCCTCCATCGATGATGACACGAACAGAACGCTCCTTCACGACTCCCTTTGTGTGGAACAAGTTGTGCCTCTGATTTTGCTCAGCCTGTGTAACCTGCACACTGAGAACACGTTGAGCAACTAAACTTTCATACCTATCAGCGTAATCAGCAGCCATGTAGTGTGTCTCTGGTTCTGCATCCTCGCCACCCTGTTCTTCACTTGCAATGAGAGCCAAAGTCTCCTCATCATAATCACTAGCGGACGCATATCCACCATCCTTAGTAACAATCATTACACGTTTGGAAGGGCATTCTCTCGCAAAGTGACCTCCACCCTTGCAACGACTGGCATATAACCTCATCTGTTTGCCCTGTGGATGCAATAGATGAAGAAGAGCTCTGTGCAGGCCCAGAAAGTGTGCTCTTCGCAGAGGGTGGATTAGGAGCCTGTTTTCTGGTATCGCGGTTGGAGTTGGAGGTGGCAGTAGGTGGCGTTGCAGTAGGACGTGCGGAAGTAGAGGAGGTACGTGGCGTCCATGATGAAGTGCGACCTGTAGAAAAAGGAGTTCTCGCCATTGCCTGTCGATCCTGCACTTCACGTTCAGCTTTCCAAGCAAGATGAAATAAACGAGTGATAGTGTTATACTCCTTATACTCTAGAATAGTCTGAATCTCTCTATTTAATCCACCCATAAAACGTGCAAGCATAGCTTCATTCTCCTCAACAATACCACATCTAATCATGCCAGTTTGTAATTCCTAATAATATTCTTCTACAAAAAAAATTCCTTATCTTAAACGCTGCAAATTTTGAAGCAATTCACGTTGATAATAAGGTGGCACCCAACGATTACGCATAGCAGTTTTCAAAGCAGCCCAAGTAGTTGGAATATTCGCATGGTGTATTCTACAATGTTCTGACCACCAAACACAAGCAAAGCTAGTGAATGAACAAATAGACGCAGCAACACGTCTATCCTCAGGAAATTGTAAGCATGTAAAACGTTGTTCTGTTTCTAACTCCCATGTAAGATATATATCAGGAACATATCTACCCTCAAATGGTCATGATCCCGTACCTGAGGGGGTGGTGCAGCCCTACCGTTACGGTTGTAGCCATGTGGTCGACCGGGTGCGTATCATGGTGGTTGCCCCGAAGGCTGATCTGGAGCAACCTCTCCCTCATCATCATAATCACCATCATAATCGTTAACCTGCTCAATGACAGTAGCAGCAGGAGCCATAGAAGTAGCAGCAGTATCAACAGTACCAGTATGCTAGCCTTGGCCGAGAGGCACACGTCACGCTCGTCGTTCGAAAGGGATAGGAGCTACAGCTGGTGGTGGTAGACGGGCAAGCACCTCATTGAACTTGGCGTCCATCTTGGTGTCGAATGTCTTCTCCAAACCATCGAGCTTCTCCATGGCTTCTCCAAAGTTGGTCACGAAATCTTGTACCTGGTCAGCCATCATTTGCTGAAATTTATCATAGAGCGCTTTGTTGGTCATGCTCTCCCAGTCGCTCCCATCGTCATGTGATCCTGACATGGTTAGCAGAAATAGGAAACACACAAGAATATGAAACCTACAGACTACTGAGACGTGGTGGTGATGGTGGTGGTGTGTCACAAATCCTTTAAGCGAATCTCAAATTCTTACCAGTTCTTACCCAACAGCAGGCGGTGATCGGCAACCGTTGTAGTCAAACTCTCAAAGCTTGGATAGAGCGATTGCCAGGTGGTGTCAAACACACGACGTAGATGTATGTGGAGCTGGGATGGCTTATAGTATGGTAGCAAAAAGGGTTAGCAATAATCAATTCAGAGATGCAAGGTTGAATAAACGCTCAACGACGGTACCGTGCTAGTCCTAGGCTAGACTGTACTAGAGACACGAGCCTAAAACACCAACAAAAACACGACGCTACACGTAATCAAGGGAAAAGCACACTCTGAATTTTTTTTGGTTTTTTTTGGTGCCTCTTTTTTTTGCGCTCTTTTTTTTTGCTCAAAAAAAATCACTATAATGGCGAGTGTCTCAAAACTCTTCCCACGTCGTATAAGCAAGATGGGCACAAAATTTGTTGGACTATTTTTTTTCTTTTTCTGGAGCAATTCAGGGGCTGCGACGACCAAAAATTTCGACAAAAATCACTATGATAGCAAGTGTCCCAAAACGCTCCGAAGAACCTAAAACCAAGATAGGGAAAAAATATTTTCAGCCGATTTTTTTGGGCCAAAACGTGCTCTGCAAAGCGTGCCAGACTCTTTTTTCGAAACCTACGCAGGTAACAAAACACGAATCCGAAATCAAAAGGATCCCAAAACTAAACCTAAAACGAGCTGGACTCAGATTGGTGGAGGATTTGTGGTGGTATATATGGACACCAATGGATAGTGATGATGGATGGTGATATATGGTAGCGGTGATGATGGTGGCGGTATATGGCAACTATGAAGACGATGCGGTGGCGGCGTGACAACCTGTGAAAAGAACTCGAAACTCTAAAGGACTAGACACTAAGACCAGCAACTCGACACGACGATGCAACCGCAAATTCAACAATGCAAAATACTGAAAAGACTATGCAAAGGCTCAGATTGGTTCGGATATGATGATCTAACCCTAGTCTTTTTTGTGGCTTTTTCGTGGACTAAAGGTATAAAGAACAGATGTGATCTAAACTACGAAAACTGGTAAAATCTCACCGAGCAACCTGGAAATCTGATACCACTTGATAGAGGCGAAGTTGTCCCTGTCTTTCGATGAGATGGTGGCTATCGTTTTTGGTGGAGTAGACTTTGACGATCCGACTACGAACGTGTGATGACGTCACACCTTAGCAATCGCTAAACCAACTCCGAGAGGTTATTGACCACGCCGGAGCACGATCAACCTGACCACGAGGGCCTATTTCCTGCACGCAAACGAAGAACAAGCAAGAAACTAAGATTGCAATCTGGATATTGTGAATATAAGAGGAAAGCTTTATTTATGAAGTGGGGTTCTGTGACGCCTTTGTCTGGTCGTGGAACACAAACGAAGAACGCGAAGTTGCAGCTATGGCGAACTTGTAATCTAAACAAAACCCAACCCTAAAACGACACCCTAAGGGCTGTATATATGGGGGAATAGAGGGGAATTTCGTGGCCCCTTGGAGGAGGGGTCCGAAACAAACCTTATCTCAGTTTCCCCATACATACGGACTCTAGAAACAACCGATAATATGGTATTTCGAAATTACATGGGCCTGGCCCAACAATAAGGTGGCGCAGCACCTATATTAGCCTAGGGACGAATTTTGTAAGTAGCATCATGCATATTTCGTCCAAGGCTTCTTGCTCCCATTATGGTGGCTTCAAAGTGCGAAAATCATCACTGGAAGCTCCATTGTTCTTTCCCGCGCGTGCACCTTCTTCTCCATGCTTGATCCCGCTCCCATGGTCATCCTTCTTATCCATGCTAGGTCCTTCATTTATAAGTAAAACAAAAGTATCTAATTTAGACAGCATCATATGTTCATGAACATTAGAAGGATTTGCAAGAAACGAAAGTACCTGGCAATTCAATTGACGCGCGCGAGCTCTAGTAATTGGTCTTGTATGTATAGCACTCGGAGATGTGGGTGTAGCATTAGCAGGGATGTCCTCATCATACCGGAACCCAATGTGTGGTAGTAACTAGTCTTGGATCACAAACACAGAACTCAATTCCTAAGAACGGTCCCAATGAGACAATCCGCTATGTACTCCTACATAGCCTCTCATCGCTACCTTTACCAGATCGGGTTCATCATAAGCTTATCACATTAGAACAACAATGTTTCACTCTAGTTCATCACCCAGATGAATCAGACCTGACACAACGCTAAGCATAGCAAGCATAGCAGGCAAAGTAAGCCAAGCACATCATGGCACAAGCATATACTAGGTATGCTAGGTTGCAAGGTTTAGCTATTTACTGTGACAATGACAGGTCATGCATAAGAATAGGTTCATCTACCGTGTATGACAGACAAGTGAACATTTGTCCTAATGCAATAATCAAGAGCAGGAGCGAGAGAGTGGGATGTTATCAGAATGATCAAGGGGGGTTGCTTGCCTTGCTGGGTAGCGGAAAAGTTCTCTCCTTCGTTGGAATACTCGGGGGTATCCTTAGAAGTAGGGCCTACTGCAATGCAGATAAGAGGCAATCAATACACGCAAGTGCAACAATATGATGCATGATCATGGCATGGCAGCATGTATGGATGAGCTAATGCAGCTATTGTCCAAGTTATTTAAAGTGAGTTTGAATATAGGCTCAAAATCGTTCTTCATTTCAATTTCCATATTTTAACCTATTAGCAAATGTCAATGTTCTTCTACATAGGTTGCTCTAACATGCATGATAATAGCACCATTGGATTCATTAGATTTTTCTGATAAGTTTTCATATATAAATTATTTTCATCTGATTTACAAATTAATTTATATGAATTTACAGTTTTAAATAATTTTTGGAATTATTTTTAAACTGGAAAAGGATTACATCAGCCTGACGTCACCATGATGTCAGCTGGTCGGCTGAACAGGCCAGGTCAAACCTGACGTGCGAGGCCCGCACGTCAGTGACACGGCCCTAAACTCCACGCTGACCAGGGGTTTGACCCACCCTGGTGCCACTCGTCAGTGGCAGGAGGCCTAATTTAGTCAGGGGGATTAGCCCCTGATGCTGGCCACATCGGCGCTCACCGGAGCGGGGCCGACGGCGACCATTCGCACGGTGGCGACTCGCCGGAATCACGCCTTCGGCGACCATTTGGCGCGCGGAGGGCAGCGGGAGATAGCCCGTGCACACGCACGTCTAGCACGGCAGTAGAGGGGGCTCGGGGGCCACCGGAGACGACGGCCACGTTGAGCTGAGCGGCGGCGACGGCTCGGGCAGGATCGGCTACGACGCTACGGGCTGCGGGAGGCAGAGCTATGGGCGGCTATGGGCTCCTGAGAGCTCTACAAGCCCGAGGCCGTGGTCGGGAGCGAGCTTTGGCCGCTGTGGCCACGGCTACGCCATGGCTGGTGGCGAGCTCCGCCCGGCTCTGGCTACAGACGGGCCTAAAGGAGGGGAACGGCGTCGGGACCAGGGGAAATAGACCGGGGCCTCACCGGAGTGTCTTCTGGCGCCTTGGCGTGGTCGGGGATGCATGGGAGACGGCGAATCGGCGACGTCTTCAGTCCGGAGAGGAATAATAGAGGAGAGGAGGAAGAGAGGAATAGCGAGGGGGATACAGGCTCGGGCGACGGCCGAACCTATCTTCTCGCTAGCGCGACGAGGAGGCAGCCAGGCAGGCAGGGAGGAGGTGGCCAACGCGCGGCCACGGCCGACCGCGGGGGTGGCACGCAGCTGCTTCTTCTCCTGGCAGGAGGAAGAAGACGTTGCTGCCCCCGTGGGCTGGGCCTCTTCTTGAGGTAAGCCCAGGTGGGCTTTTCTTCCCCCCTTTTCTTTATTTTATTTCTTTCCTAATTTCTGACATTTGTTTTATTTTATTTTCAGGCACATATGCTATTTTAAAATATCCCAAATATTTTATATATTGAGGTTTGAATATTTCAAAGTTATCTAAAAAGTTTTAGGATATTTTGAAAACTAAAATAATGATAATGCTTTATTTGATATTTTCAGAAGCTTTAACATTTTTTTAAATTGCTTCAGTTGTTCAAATATTTAAAATGGCCCTTGTTATAATCATGTCCATATTTATCAGACATAGGGAACATTTTGGTAGGGCATTTTGGATTTGTTGAATTTTCACCAACTTGAATTATTTTGATTCAATGTGAGCTTGGGGTTTCTTTTAGTCCCAATTTCATGTTGATGCAAAATTGAAACATGAGGCACACACATGCTATCCTATGACATCTAGCTAGGGATGTGACAGTCTCCCTCTCCCTCTGGCCTCAGCCACGTCCTCCCCGGCGCACGGCTCGTCGGTGGACTTCCGCTATAAAAAGGCCTTCCGGACCCCTCTCTCCCCTTCGCTCTCTCTCCTCTCCCCTGTAGCCCCCTGCATGCTCTGAGGACCTCCGGTAGCTCCTACGCTCGGAATCGGGCCGAGGACCGTTGTGGCGACCTCATCATCGATCTCCGGGTACAGAGCCCCTCCAGCCCTCATTCCTCTCCTGTTGGTCCTCCCTCGCCGCGCCGATGCTTTCCCCTCTTCCTCCCGTCCTTTTTGCAGCACGGGACGGCCCCAATGACCCCTCCCGAAGCGCCCTGCGCCGCAAGAGCTCGTCGTCGGCGACTCTGTCCACCCCAAGTGCTCCTTCGACCTCCAGGGGAATGGCGGATCGACGCTGAGCTCATCCCCACCTTTGCCTGCCATCGTCGTGCCCTGCATCATCACCGGTGAGCATGCCGGCCACCCTGTCGGGAGGTTGGAGATGACAGGTGGGGCCCGCCTGTCATCCTCACCTCCCTCCCCCTCCTCTCTCTGTCGCAGGCCTTTGGGGCCTAGCCGTAAGGTTCGAACGCGCGCGCGCGCCGGTTCGCCTGGGTTGGTTGGCCTCTGGGCCGGCCCAGTTGCTGGCCTCCTCCGGCAAGGGCACTGTGCCCGTTTCCCTTTTCCTTTTTTATTTTTCCTGCAACTTCCAAAAATCCCATAGAAATAAATATTTATCCTATGACAATATCTCTTCCACAAAAAATCTTAGGATATTCTATAGAATTTAATAGTGCCATTTATAAAAATGTTTGAAAATATTTTTAGTACTGTTTTATTTTAAAACCTATATTTAGGCACCTTTTTGCCTCTGTTATTTAATTTCCAAAATGTTTTTCACAACAAAACTCTAGGAGAATATTTTTAGTATGAGATTGGGTATCTATCAGAATAGGTTAGCATTTTTGATAGTAGTTTGTGTGCTCTGCTTTGTGTGATTGCTTATTTTTATCGCTTTATTTCGCGACGATAAATTGCGTAGTTGACGAAGAAGTTGGACCCGAAGACTTTGAAGACCCCGGAGACTTTGTTGAGCTAGGCAAGTAGCTGTTTGACCATGATAAGAAACCATTTTATTGCATGTCATATAGCACTTTACTTTCATCATAATTGATCATGTGATGTGGTATTCCCCTTTCGGTGGGATGCCTCCGTATATTTCCATTGACACTTGCATCGTGCATGACCCTACCACCTTATGAGGGTTGTGTGGGTGGGTGTAGTTAGGATGCTAGTA
Source organism: Hordeum marinum (assembly GCA_022496015.1). Classification (NCBI taxonomy): domain Eukaryota; kingdom Viridiplantae; phylum Streptophyta; class Magnoliopsida; order Poales; family Poaceae; genus Hordeum; species Hordeum marinum. The sequence goes on along the minus strand of CM039674.1, from coordinate 217,061,308 downwards.
GATGCTATGCAAGTGGGATCGGGATTTATGCATAGTAATGGGAGGAAAGAAATGATTTCAAAGACTTTTCGAAAACCCTGTCGGGTGCCACTAATGCCCGAGGGAGATATTGATGAGATGGGCGACCACTTGAGAAAGAAGTGGTGTGCCAGAACAAGTGAGTATGTGTTTTCGAAAACGGAGAGTTCTAAGGTTTGCTGGCCATCCCAACATTACATGCGAAACCACGATACCCCTTATGGGATGGGGCTTTGTTGATTACCTTGGTGGGTACTGGCAAGGAGGCCGCATTCCTAGTGGCGGGAGTGGTGTGGTCACTCTCGATGCGGGGTCGTACCGGTATGTACGATCACGCGCTGTCTTCATAGGTACCGGGCACACCGTTGGTCCCCTCATGGATGGTATGATTAGAGCGAGGCTCGTGTGATGTACATCGTGAGGGCTGGGTACCAATCGAGTGGAGTCTTTGTTTAGTATCGCCAGGGGAAAGGCATTGTTCGGGTGCTTACCTCGGGTATGTTACATACCGCGAGTCGTGGATGACACGGAAGTTCCCCGAGTCTTGTGGGTAAAGTGTGCAACCTCTACAGAGTGTAAAACTATTCGAATAGCCGCGTCCGCGGTCATGGACAGTTGGAGGTCCTTCTTAGACTATGTCTGAATGTTTTCGTGAAATTTGGTGTGAGTATGGATGTGATGGTGACAAGAGGTCACATGAGCTAAGTCCGATGACTTAGTGTGAGGATTGGACTAAGTCGATGACTTAGCGTGATGAGTGAACATGAGATGTTCAACCAATTCTTATGATGATATCTGTATCTTGACCATATGGATACTTGCTTATTGTTGATGCATGTTACGAGTTACTTGATCATGACATTTGTATTTAAAATTAGCTTTCCACAAAGTTACCTACTCAGTGCTATACCATGCATCATTATTACCTTGTTCCACAACTTGGGTTGCTTGCGAGTACATTCAAAGTACTCATTGGCTTCCCACTGGTTATTTAATTGGCCAGGCATGGAAGAACAGGAGTATGTTGAGGAGTTCGTTGGAGACAAACATGTGAACTAGGACGCCTCCAAGTCAGAATGCCTATCGGTTAAGGCAGATGGCATGGGTTCACGCTTTCGACCAAGATTTCCGCTACTTGTTCTAGTTTAATGTTTGGCCCGTGTGGCCCTATCTATGTAAGACTTGACCTTCATGGTCTTTATTTGTGTAAGACATTAAGTATGGATGTAAGACTCATGTTATTCAGCTTTTGTGTGTTCTGTGAGCATTGATCTCTGGGATCACTGTACACGTGCATTCGGTGATCCCGACTTATGAGTCGGGGTCCCCACACTATGGCCCAGAAGTGGCCCACTTCGTCAGCCATACGTGTGATGAGGACATCCCTACTAATGCTACACCCACAACTCCGACTGCTATACATAGAGGACCAATTACTAGAGCTCGCGCACATCAATTGAATTACCAGGTACTTTCGTTTCTTGCAAATCCTTCTAATGTTCATGAACATATGATGCTGCCTAAATTAGATACTTTTGTTTTACTTGTGAATGAAGGACCTGGCATGGACAAGAAGGATGACCATTGGAGCGGGATCAAGCATGGAGAAGAAGGTGCGCGCACGGGAAAGAACAATGGAGCTTTTAGTGATGATTTTCGCACTTTGAAGCCACCATAATGGGAGCAAGAAGCCTTGGACGAAATATGCATGATGCCACTTTATAAAATTCGTCCCTAGGCTAATATAGGTGTTGTGTCACCTTATTTTTGGGCCAGGCCCATGTAATTTCGAAATACCATATTATAGGCTAGCTATTTTTAGACTCCGTATGTATGGGGAAACTGAGTTAGGGTCAGTTTTGGACCCCTCCTCCAAGGGGCAACGAAATTCCCCTCTATTCCCCCATATATACAGCCCTTAGGGCGTCGTTTTAGGTTTGGGTTTTGTTTAGATTATAAGTTCGCCATAGCTGCAACTTCGCGTTCTTCGTTTGTGTTCCACGACCAGACAAAGGCGTCACGGAACCCCACTTCATCAATAAAGCTTTCCTCTTATATTCGCAATATCCAGATTGCAATCTTAGTTTCTTGCTTGTTCTTTGTTTGCGTGCAGGAAACAGACCCTCGTGGTTAGGTTGATCGTGCTCCGGCGTGGTCAATAACCTCTCGGAGTTGGTTTAGCGATTGCTAAGGCGCGGCGTCATCACACATTCGTAATCGGATCGTCAAAGTCTACTCCACCAAAACGATAGCCACCATCTCATCGAAAGACAGGGACAACTTCGCCTCTATTAAGTGGTATCAGATTTCCAGGTTGCTCGGTGAGATTTTATCAGTTTTCGTAGTTTAGATCGCATTTGTTTCTTCATACCTTTAGTCCACGAAAAAGCCAAAAAAAAATTAGGGTTAGATCATCATATCCGAACCAATCTGAGCCTTTGCATAGTCTTTTCAGTATTTTGCTTTGTTGAATTTGCGGTTACATCGTCGTGTCGAGTTGCTGGTCTTAGTGTCTAGTCCTTTAGAGTTTCGAGTTCTATTCACAGGTTGTCACGCCGCCAACGCATCGTCTTCATAGTCGCCATATACCACCACCATCATCACCGCTGCCAGATATCACCACCCACTATCCATTGGTGTCCATATATACCACCACCAATCCGAGTCCAGCTCGTTTTAGATTTAGTTTCGAGATCTTTTTGATTTCGGATTCTCCTTTTGCTACCTGCGTAGGTGTCGGAAAAAAAGGTCTGGCATGCTTCGCAGAGCACGTTTTGGCCCAAAAAAATTTCGGCCGAAAATATTTTTTCCCTATCTTGATTTTAGGTTCTCCGGAGCGTATTGAGACACTTGCTATCATAGTGATTTTTTTCGAAATTTTTGGTCGTCGCAGCCCCCGGATTGCTCCAGAAAAAAAAATAGTCCAAAAAATTTCGTGCCCATCTTGCTTATACGACGTGGCAAGAGTTTTGAGACACTCGCCATTGTAGTGATTTTTTGAGCAAAAAAATAAAAAAAGAGGCGCCGACAAAAAAATAATCAAAGTGTGCTCTTCCCTTGATTACGTGTAGCGTCGTGATTTTCTTGGTGCTTTAGGCTCGCGTCTCTAGTACGGGTCTAGCCTAGGACCAGCACAGTACCGTCGTTGAGCGTTTATTCAACCTTGCATCTCTGAATTGATTATTGCTACCATATTATAAGCCATCCCAGCTCCACATACATCTACGTCGTGTGTTTGACACCACCTGGCAATCGCTCTATCCAAGCTTTGAGAGTTTTGACTACAACGGTTGCCGATCACCGCCTGCTGCTGGGTAAGAACTGGTAAGAATTTGAGATTCGCTTAAAGGATTTGTGACACACCACCACCACCACCACCACGCCCCAGTAGTCCGTAGGTTTCATATTCTTGTGTGTTTCCTATTTGCCAACCATGCCAGGATCACACGACAATGAGATCGACTGGGAGAGCATGACCAACAAAGCGCTATATGATAAATTTCAGCAAATGATGGCTGACCAGGTACAAGACTTCGTGACCAACTTTGGAGAGTCCATGGAGAAGCTAGATGGTTTGGAGAAGACCTTTGACAACAAGATGACGCCAAGTTCAATGAGGTGCTTGCCCGTCTACCACCACCAGCTGCAGCTCCTATTCCTTTCGAACGACGAGCACGACGTGTGCCTCTCGGCCAAGCCCAACATACTGGTACTATTGATACTGCTGCTATTTCTGTGGCTCGTGCTGCTACAGTCGTTGAGCAGGTTGACGATTATGATGGTGATTACGATGATGAGGGAGAGGTTGCTCCCGATCAGCCTCAGGGGCAACCACCACCATATGCACCAGGTCGACCACATGGCCACAACCGTAACGGTAGGGATGCCCCATAACGTTTTACATGCTTACAGTTTCCTGAGGATAGACGTGTTGCTGCTGCTGTTTGTTCATTCACTAGTTTTTCTTGTGTTTGGTGGTCAGAACATTGTAGAATACACCATGCTAATATTCCAACTACTTGGGCTGCTTTGAAAACTGCTATGCGTGATCGTTGGGTGCCACCTTATTATCAACGTGAATTGCTTCAAAATTTGCAGCGTTTAAGACAAGGAAAAAATTCTGTAGAAGAATATTATCAGGAATTACAAACTGGTATGATTAGATGTGGTATTGTTGAGGAGAATGAAGCTATGCTTGCACGTTTTATGGGTGGATTAAATAGAGAGATTCAGACTATTCTGGAGTATAAGGAGTATAACACTATCACTCGTTTATTTCATCTTGCTTGCAAAGCTGAACGTGAAGTGCAGGATCGACAGGCAATGGCGAGAACTACTTTTTCTGCAGGTCGCACTTCATCATGGACGCCACGTACCTCATCTACTTCCACACGTCCTGCTTCAACCTCCAACTCCAATAGCGATACCAGGAAACAGGCTCCTACTCCACCCTCTACGAAGAGCACACCTTCTGGGCCTGCACAGAGCTCTTCTTCATCTATTGCATCCACAGGGCAAACACATGAGGTTATATGCCGTCGTTGCAAGGGTGGAGGTCACTTTGCGAGAGAATGCCCTTCCAAGCATGTCATGATTGTTACTGAGGATGGTGGATATGCGTCTGCTAGTGGTTATGATGAGGAGACTTTGGCTCTCATTGCAAGTGAAGAACACAATGGCGACGATGCAGAACCAGAAACACACTACATGGCTGCTGATTACGCGGACAGGTATTAAAGTTTAGTTGCTCAATGTGTTCTCAGTGTGCAGGTTACACAGGCTGAACAAAATTAGAGGCACAACTTGTTCCACACAAAGGTAGTTGTGAAGGAGCGTTCTATTCGCATCATCATCGATGGAGGGAGTTGCAATAACTTGGCTAGCATGGAGATGGTGGAGAAGTTGTCTCTAACCACCAGACCACATCCTCATCCATATTACATCCAATGGTTCAACAATAGTGGCAAGGTTAAGGTAACACGTACTGTTCGTGTGCATTTTAGCATTGCTACATATTCTGATTATGTGGATTGTGATGTGGTACCTGATAGAGGCGAAGTTGTCCCTGTCTTTCGATGAGATGGTGGCTATCGTTTTTGGTGGAGTAGACTTTGACGATCCGACTACGAACGTGTGATGACGCTGCGCCTTAGCAATCGCTAAACCAACTCCGAGAGGTTATTGACCACGCCGGAGCACGATCAACCTGACCACAAGGGTCTGTTTCCTACACGCAAACGAAGAACAAGCAAGAAACTAAGATTGCAATCTGGATATTGCGAATATATGAGGAAAGCTTTATTGATGAAGTGGGGTTCTGTGACGCCTTTGTCTGGTCGTGGAACACAAACGAAGAACGCGAAGTTGCAGCTATGGCGAACTTATAATCTAAACAAAACCCAACCCTAAAACGAAGCCCTAAGGGCTGTATATATGGGGGAATAGAAGGGAATTTCGTGGCCCCTTGGAGGAGGGGTCCGAAACCGACCCTAAGTCAGTTTCCCCATATATACGGACTCTAAAAACAGCCTATAATATGGTATTTCGAAATTACATGGGCCTGGCCCAAAAATAAGGTGGCGCAGCACCTATATTAGCCTATGGACGAATTTTATAAAGTGGCATCATGCATATTTCGTCCAAGGCTTCCCGCTCCCATTATGGTGGCTTCAATGTGCGAAAATCATCACTGGAAGCTCCATTGTTCTTCCCCGCGCGCGCACCTTCTCCTCCATGCTTGATCCCGCTCCAATGGTCATCCTTCTTATCCATGCTAGGTCCTTCATTCATAAGTAAAACAAAAGTATCCAATTTAGGCAGCATCATATGTTCATGAATATTAGAAGGATTTCCAAGAAACGAAAGTACCTGGTAATTCAATTGACGTGCGCGAGCTCTAGTAATTGGTCCTGTATGTATAGCAGTCGGGGTGGGTGTAACATTAGTAGGGATGTCCTCATCAGTACCCATGCAAGCATGTTCCGTTTTACTTGGTAGACCATGGCAGTTTGATAAAAAATTTGTACACCATGGTAGGACAAATCAGTATACTCTTGTTCATAAGGATCATAATATCACTTTGCTTCCTATGTCTCCCGAACATATTATGAAAGATGACATTGCTAGAGCTAGTAAAGCAAAACAGGAGAAAAATAAGAGTGAAAATCAGATTGTAGCACAGGAATTTGAGCAACACCATAAGCATAATAAACCATCATCTACTGTTGCATCCGAAATAAAATTGAAGAGTGGATGTTTACTTGCTACTAAATCTGATATTAATGATTTGGATGTTGCTACATCTGTTTGCTATGCTTTTGTATGCAAAGAGGTATTATTTTCATTCGAGGACATGCCTCCCTCTTTGCCTCCTGCTGTCATTAACATTTTGCAGGAGTTCGCTGGCGTCTTTCCACAAGACGTGCCACCGGGATTACAGCCTATTCGCGGGATTGAGCATCAGATTGACTTAATTCCCGGTGCATCCCTACCCAACCGTGCGCCCTACCGTACCAATCCAGAGGAGACAAAGGAGATTATGCGTCAAGTACAGGAGCTGCTTGACAAATGTTATATACGTGAATTCCTTAGTCCTTGTGTTGTTCCTATTATTCTAGTGCCTAAAAAGGATGGTACATCGCACATGTGTGTGGATTGTAGAGGCATTAATAATATTACTATTCGTTATCGTCATCCTATTCCTAGACTAGATGATATGCTTGATGAATTAAGTGGCTCTACAATTTTCTCCAAAGTTGATTTGCGTAGTGGATACCATCAAATTCGTATGAAATTGGGCGATGAATGGAAAACAGCATTTAAAACTAAGTTTGGATTATATGAGTGGCTAGTCATGCCTTTTGGGTTAACTAATGCACCTAGCACTTTCATGAGATTAATGAACGAGGTTTTACGTGCTTTCATTGGACGATTTGTGGTAGTCTATTTTGATGATATATTGATTTTTAGTAGATCTTTGGAGGAACATTTGGATCATTTACGTGTTGTTTTTACTGTGCTACGTGATGCACGTTTGTTTGGTAACCTTGGGAAGTGCACCTTTTGCACCGACCGAGTATCTTTTCTTGGCTATGTTGTTACTCCACAGGGAATTTAAGTTGATAAAGCCAAGATTGAAGCTATTGAGAGTTAGCCGCAGCCCAAAACGGTCACACAAGTAAGGAGTTTTCTTGGCCTCGCTGGTTTCTATAGGCGTTTTGTGAGAGATTTCAGCACCATTGCTACGCCTCTCAATGAGCTTACAAAGAAGGACGTGCCTTTTTCTTGGGGTACCGCACAGGAAGAAGCCTTCACGGTCTTGAAAGATAAGTTAACACATGCTCCTTTACTCCAACTTCCTGATTTTAATAAGACTTTCGAGCTTGAATGTGATGCTAGTGGAATTGGGTTAGGAGGTGTGTTACTACAAGATGGTAAACCTGTTGCGTACTTTTCTGAAAAATTAAGTGGGCCTAGTCTGAATTATTCTACTTATGATAAGGAATTATATGCTCTTGTTCGGACTTTGAAAACATGGCAACATTATTTATGGCCCAAAGAATTTGTTATACATTCTGATCATGAATCTTTGAAACATATTAAAAGTCAAGCAAAACTGAACCGTAGACATGCTAAATGGGTTGAATTCATTGAGACTTTCCCTTATGTCATTAAACACAAGAAGGGTAAAGACAATGTTATTGCTGATGCTTTGTCTCGTCGTTATACTATGCTTTCACAACTTGACTTTAAAATATTTGGTTTGGAGACCATCAAAGATCAATATGTGCATGATGCTGAATTTAGAGACGTGTTGCAGAATTGTAAAGAAGGGAGAACATGGAACAAGTTCGTTATTAATAATGGATTTGTGTTTCGTGCTAACAAGCTATGCATTCCAGCTAGCTCCGTTCGTCTTTTGTTGTTACAGGAGGCGCACGGAGGAGGATTAATGGGACACTTTGGCGTGAAGAAGACGGAAGACGTACTTGCTACACATTTCTTTTGGCCAAAGATGAGACGGGATGTTGAGCGTTTTGTTGCTCGCTGCACTACATGTCAAAAAGCTAAGTCACGACTCAATCCTCATGGTTTATATATGCCTTTACCTGTACCTAGTGTTCCTTGGGAGGATATATCTATGGACTTTGTTTTAGGTTTACCTCGAACAAAGAAGGGGAGGGATAGCATATTTGTTGTCGTGGATAGATTTTCTAAAATGGCACACTTTATACCATGTCATAAAAGTGATGATGCTGCTCATGTTGCTGATTTGTTCTTTCGTGAAATTATTCGGTTGCATGGTGTGCCAAATACAATTGTTTCCGATCGTGATGCTAAATTTCTTAGCCACTTTTGGAGATGTTTATGGGCTAAGTTGGGGACTAAACTGCTTTTTAGTACTACATGTCACCCCCAAACTGATGGCCAAACTGAAGTAGTCAATAGATCATTGTCTACTATGCTTAGGGCTGTTTTGAAGAATAACCTGAAAATGTGGGAAGAATGCTTGCCTCATATTGAATTTGCTTATAATCGTTCGCTACATTCTACCACTAAGATGTGCCCTTTTGAAGTTGTGTATGGTTTCTTACCTCGTGCACCTATTGATTTGTTGCCTCTTCCGTCTTCGGAGAAGGTTAATTTTGGTGCTAAAGAACATGCTGAATTGATATTAAAGATTCATGAGTTAACTAAGGAAAACATTGAGCGTATGAATGCTAAATACAAACTTGCTGGAGATAAGGGTAGAAAACATGTTGTCTTTGCACCTGGAGATCTTGTTTGGTTACATTTGCGTAAGGATAGATTTCCTGATTTGCGCAAGTCAAAGCTAATGCCACGTGCTGATGGTCCTTTTAAGGTGTTAGAGAAAGTAAATGATAATGCATATAAACTTGAGCTGCCTGCAGAGTTTGGGGTTAGCCCCACTTTTAACATTGCAGATTTGAAGCCTTATTTGGGTGAGGAAGATGAGCTTCCGTCGAGGACGACGTCAGTTCAAGAAGGGGAGGATGATGAGGACATCCCTACTAATGTTACACCCACCCCGACTGCTATACATACAGGACCAATTACTAGAGCTCGCGCACGTCAATTGAATTACCAGGTACTTTCGTTTCTTGGAAATCCTTCTAATATTCATGAACATATGATGCTGCCTAAATTAGATACTTTTGTTTTACTTATGAATGAAGGACCTATCATGGATAAGAAGGATGACCATTGGAGCGGGATCAAGCATGGAGGAGAAGGTGCGCGCGCGGGGAAGAACATTGGAGCTTCCAGTGATGATTTTCGCACATTGAAGCCACCATAATGGGAGTGGGAAGCTTTGGACGAAATATGCATGATGCCACTTTATAAAATTCGTCCATAGGCTAATATAGGTGCTGCGCCACCTTAATTTTGGGCCAGGCCCATGTAATTTCGAAATACCATATTATAGGCTGTTTTTAGAGTCCGTATGTATGGGGAAACTGACTTAGGGTCGGTTTCGGACCCCTCCTCCAAGGGGCCACGAAATTCCCTTCTATTCCCCCATATATACAGCCCTTAGGGCTTCGTTTTAGGTTTGGGTTTTGTTTAGATTACAAGTTCGCCATAGCAGCAACTTCGCGTTCTTCGTTTGTGTTCCGCGACCAGACAAAGGCGTCACAGAACCCCACTTCATCAATAAAGCTTTCCTCTTATATTCGCAATATCCAGATTGCAATCTTAGTTTCTTGCCTGTTCTTCGTTTGCGTGCAGGAAATAGACCCTCGTGGTCAGGTTGATCGTGCTCCGGCGTGGTCAATAACCTCTCAGAGTTGGTTTAGCGATTGCTAAGGCGCGACGTCTCACACGTTCGTAGTCGGATCGTCAAAGTCTACTCCACCAAAAACGATAGCCTCCATCTCATCGAAAGACAGGGACAACTTCGCCTCTATCAGCCACTTTATAAAATTCGTCCATAGGCTAATATAGGTGCTGCGCCACCTTATTTTTGGGCCAGGCCCATGTAATTTCGAAATACCATATTATAGGCTGTTTTTAGATTCCGTATATATGGGGAAACTGACTTAGGGTCGGTTTCGGACCCCTCCCCAAGGGGCCACGAAATTCCCTTCTATTCCCCCATATATACAGCCCTTAGGGCTTCGTTTTAGGGTTGGGTTTTGTTTAGATTACAAGTTTGCCATAGCAGCAACTTCGAGTTCTTCGTTTGTGTTCCACGACCAGACAAAGGCGTCACAGAACCCCACTTCATCAATAAAGTTTTCCTCTTATATTCGCAATATCCAGATTGCAATCTTAGTTTCTTGCTTGTTCTTCGTTTGCGTGCAGGAAATAGACCCTCGTGGTCAGGTTGATCGTGCTCCGGCGTGGTCAATAACCTCTCAGAGTTGGTTTAGCGATTGCTAAGGCGCGACGGTTCACACGTTCGTAGTCGGATCGTCAAAGTCTACTCCACCAAAAACGATAGCCACCATCTCATCGAAAGACAGGGACAACTTCGCCTCTATCAGCTCCTAAGCAAGGCGCCTCCGGAGCCTTATCAGTCATATAGCCACTCGGCACCCTCGATGCCATCCTTGGTGATCCTATCGGCATCGAGGGTGTCGGGGCCTCGCCCTGTAGTTGTGACCTTGGCCAGTCGTACACTATGGTGGTAGGGAAATGTGCAGGCCTGGGGCCTGTGGACACAGAGTGTCGAAAGGGCTCCCAACCTGCCTCACCTATAGGAAGAAGTCCACAGGACGTTTGGACTCCCCAAGTTCCATAGCCACACCTCCACTGGAGCCTACTGCGAGCATGTCAAGCTAAGTACCCTAATCACAACCGGAAGGCCTCCTTAATTAACGAAAACGCAAAAGCTGGGAGACACAACAGAAGCACAAATAAAGAGGCAAGCGCCCAAGTTCATTACACGCCTGTAGGGCCTCTATTGGTTCTTTGATTACGGGAACAGGAAAAGAAGGAAAAAGCGCCCCACGGGGCCTGCCGTTTCGGGAGCTCCGGGGCCCGCACATCAGCACTCAGTTAGTGTCCTCCTCCTTCACGGGCCTATGGTGGCGCGCCGGTGCGGATGGTTTAAGAGCAAAGGAGCGACACCATGGCGGCTGGCTTTCCCCCAAGGTCCGAGCGTGCCGGTGTGGTGGTGCATCATAGTTGCTATCGCTCGGGCTCCCCTCGATGGGGGTGTCGCTGTCGCTGGAGGAGTGGCGCTCGTCTCGAAGGGCAAGCTCATCTCCAAGATCGCCGCGTCCGACATCTTCCGAGCAACACCCTAGGCGCTCGCCCTCATCACCAAAGACCTTGATGAAGAGCGTCGCGACCCCATCGTACTTGAAGTGGAGGGTGAGCCTCCCCACCAGGCCACGGGCACGGGCAAACATCTTCCAACCGCGGGTTAGGTACACATAACCCTTTGGGGTGACCTTGACCTCCACCCATGACATCGTGATGCAGCAGCCATAGGCCGTCAGGCCCCCCGGCCGACAGCACCCCTGTGAAGGAGCTCGGAAGTTGAAACCATGTGGCCTCTGGCCTCTCCGCCCACACCACAAACTCCTGGGCCGTATCGGCCGAATGGAGCCATGACCATGGCGGCAGGGTAGCCACCGCCGCCCTCTGTCAGTGCACTAGAGTTTTGGGCTCTCTAGTGCCCCTTACTCATGCACGGGTAGTAGTAGCCACCATGGCAGCAAGGCCCAGTAGGGACTTGCCAAATACCAGCACAGGAGAATCAAGATCACCGGCAAGGCCTTGCCGGAAGGGCTATCGACCCACCAGAGAGGGAGCCCGGCCCTGGCGAGGCGAAGCCCCGGCAAGACCCCGCCAGCGCACGGGCCAGGTGCCAATCCATCTTGACGTGTGTCGTGGCGTCGACGTGGGAGAGACTTAAGCGGTGCTGATGGGAAAGGCTCCCTCCCGTCCCTCTGACGGACAGAGATGCCTGACGGTGCATTAAATGCGCCTGTCCTATTCCGTCAGGGTTAGGTATGATAGCACTGTAGCTCTATACACCCTGTGTACGCACTGTACGCCAATGTTGGGATCCCCTTCAGAGTATAAAAGGAGGCCCAGGGCAATACGGTAGAGTACTTTTCGACTTTAGGGACTTTTCGACTTTTGCACTTTCAGGGAACCTCTATCGCACACGCGTGGCAGTGGCTCACAACATCCCTATAGCAAGAACCCTAAGAACATTCTCAATACCACCAAGCAAGAGTAGGGTTTTACGCATCCGTGCGGCCCGAACCTGGGTTAATATCCTCGTGTGCTTTTCACCAGACCAGCTCTTTGCACAATTTGCCCCCCGCCGAACCGAAAGGGATCCCCACGATCCCATAGGTGTTCGTTCCCACGACATCTTTGGCGCACCAGGTAGGGGGCACACAAGTTTGTGCGAACCCGTTCTGGTAATCAGCGTGCGAGTTCCTTCACGGTCATCATCGCCATGACTCCCAAGAAGAGGGGCCCGACAACAGCTGGACCATCCACATCCGCCATCCCTGTATCTGCACAGATAGGAGAGGTCGTAGACATGGGTGGAGGAGGAGGAGGCGGAGGTTCGGAACTTCCGCGACGCTCCGGTGATCAAGGCCAAACTAGCAGCACCACTCGCCGTAGATACACCCATGATGGCGGCGGGAACCCTCGTGCCCCTGGGTATCAAGACGGAGTGGTACCGCCTACGGGTGGTATGACAAACTCTGGGGACGGAAGAGTATCCTCCAGGGCACCCACGCCAGCCCCTACGTCATGCTCTTCTCAGGACACGCGCGGAGGGCCGCGCCAAGGCGCCCGCGATTCTCAGCGTCCCCACGGTAAAGCTCCTGTGCATCCTTCCCAACATGCGCGAAACCAGCTTGCTCACCAACATGCAGGAGGGAGTGGCATGCCGATGTGGGACCGTGGCGGTGCTCCTTCTAACACGGTTAGGAGTCAGAGCACCTCGCGCTCCTTGCGTCGTTCGTTACCGACCACATCGGAGGAAACGCTAGCGCAGGCGCAGCTACTCCTAAAATTCCCGCCCATTGTGGAGAAGCTCGATGAATGGAGAGCCACCGTTTAGAGCCTCCCTAGCCTCGTGGATATGTTTCGCTCCCCTGAGCCGGCTCGTGCCAGTGGAGAGAAGGCCGGAGGCGACGTGACCTCGGCACATTCTCCTCCACAACAACGGCACCGGTCACCGACTCGACGGACTGACGCTCATGATGGCTACTCGATGGCGTCGTCCGACCCACGGATGCGCCGTGATCAACGTCAACTTCTTCGAGAATGTGGCAAGGAAGACGCTCGAACTGCAATCGAGCGGCGGCAGGAAGCGCGCCTCCATTCGGATAGGCGAGCGGGGTCCACTGTAGACAAGTCTACGCCAAGTTATCCTGTCAGCCTACCTTACAAGGTGGGTTGTCCAACGTTTACCCATGAGCTGCGGCATGTCCAATGTGATGAGGACATGACTACCTTGGATACGACCAAAAATGTTGCATACATGCATATTTGTCCTTGATAGCGGCGAGGGTCCCGATCTTTCGATGAGATGATAACTATCGATTTGGTGGAGAAGACTTTGACGATCCGACTACGAACGTGCACGACGTTGCGCCTTAGCAATCGCTAAACCAATCTCCAAGAGGTTATTGACCACGCCGGAGCACGATCAACCTGACCACGAAGGTCTATTCCTGCAAGCAATCAAAGAACAAGCAAAAATATGATAATGCAATCTGAATATTGCGAATATATATGAAGTATTGATAAGGGTGGGGTTCCGAAAGCGGTCTTGGTCTGGTCGTTGGACACAAACGAAGTACACGAAGTTGCAATGTCTAACTTTTAACTAAACAAAATCCAAAGGAAAAGCTACTAGATTGATCTACTTATATAGGAGCAAGGGGTGGCGGCCAAGGAGGTGGGAGGACGTCCCAAGACACCCTAAAACAAACCCTAGGTCGTACAAGGCCCATGGGCCCAAGTGGAGGTGATGCAACACCTTTGGACTTGTAGTTTGACTCGGATTCTGATACAACGTCAGATTGTTTCGTCGATAACTTCGCGATCCGGACGAATTTTAAGGTGATTCCAACTGTGCTGGAACGCATATGAAATCTAGTTTCCAGCAAAAAAAGAATCACCCAATTCCGAGTCCTTATGAAAAAGTTGTTCGCGTTTTGAGACAGGTGTGTCTGTGCAGTCCGAATCTGAGTCCAGAACGTGAGAGACTTGGACTCTATCTTCTCTTGGGCTAAAAGTGACGTGAGAGAACTTCTTGAACAACACCTAATCGTTTCCTTTGACATTAGAGGACCTCTTGAATAGCACCCAACCATTTCCTCTTTCTTTGTCATCACACGTGGTTCATACAAGTGTTCGACCATTCTGCGTTTAGGCATAAAATAAAAATAGGTGAAGTATTTTTGTTCCGGATAACATAAATAAATTATTGCATAATTATTATAAGAAATCACCTCACAAATATGCATGTATACAACATTTTTGGTCGTATCCAAGGTAGTCATGTCCTCATCATCCTCCCCTTTTTGAAAACAAAGCCGTCCTCGGCGTTGCTTAATCTGAAATGTGGCTACCAAAAGAGAAAAGGCATACACATTGTATATGTATATGTCATCCATTTTTATTGTTCTCAGTTGTGACACATGTGACATATATATACAAGGGCACTCATCACATGTCATGAAATATAAAGCCAAAAGATTATGACAAGAAGTAGAAGGCATCACAATATTGCAACTTAGTTTCCACGTATAAGTGAAGTCCTTATTCATATCAAAAGATTCATGATGTTCATCGTTAAACCATCCCAATATTGGTAAATAAGCGTGAATCGTTTCAAATATAGATGCTACAACATGCTTAAATAAGCAAACATGCAACATGTCATTTGACACAGAATTATCACCAAGATTGGAGGTCATATCAAAATGATTAAACACCGGCAGAATTATTTTCAAACATATTTGATCCAAATTAGATTTATTTACTGATTCACACGGTTCTTGCTCATTAATAGTTAATTCAATGGGTGCACTCACAATTGTTGATATTGTAGTTATTTGATCACATGAGGAAGTATAATCATGAACATAGTCCTCTAAAATAGGTGGTGTGATCAAAGTAATGGGTAGCTCATCATAGGGTACAGTGGAAGTGAGAAGGCATTCATCATACTCATGTGGAGGTGGAAGATCAATACCTTTGGCATTACCTCTTATGATCAACTCAGATGATGTAGGCACTCTCGGTGGTGACGTGTTACATGGTGATATAGCCACTCGGCACCCTCGATGCCATCCTTGGTGATCCGATCGGCATCGAGGGTGTCGGGGCCTCGCCCTGTAGTTGTGACCTTGGCCAGTCGTACACTATGGTGGTAGGGAAATGTGCAGGCCTGGGGCCTGTGGACATAGAGTGCCGAAAGGGCTCCCAACCTGCCTCACCTATTGGAAGAAGTCCACAGGACGTTTGGACTCCCCAAGTTCCATAGCCACACCTCCACTGGAGCCTACTGCGAGCATGTCAAGCTAAGTACCCTAATCACAACCGGAAGGCCTCCTTAATTAACGAAAACGCAAAAGCTGGGAGACACAACAGAAGCACAAATAAAGAGGCAAGCGCCCAAGTTCATTACACGCTCGTAGGGCCTCTATTGGTTCTTTGATTACGGGAACAGGAAAAGAAGGAAAAAGCGCCCCACGGGGCCTGCCGTTTCGGGAGCTCCGGGGCCCGCACATCAGCACTCAGTTAGTGTCCTCCTCCTTCACGGGCCTATGGTGGCGCGCCGGTGCGGATGCTTTAAGAGCAAAGGAGCGACACCGTGGCGGCTGGCTTTCCCCCAAGGTCCGAGCGTGCCGGTGTGGTGGTGCATCATAGTTGCTATCGCTCGGGCTCCCCTCGATGGGGGTGCCGCTGTCGCTGGAGGAGTGGCGCTCGTCTCGAAGGGCAAGCTCATCTCCAAGATCGCCGCGTCCGACATCTTCCGAGCAACACCCTAGGCGCTCGCCCTCATCACCAAAGACCTTGATGAAGAGCGTCGCGACCCCATCGTACTTGAAGTGGAGGGTGAGCCTCCCCACCAGGCCACGGGCACGGGCAAACATCTTCCAACCGCGGGTTAGGTACACATAACCCTTTGGGGTGACCTTGACCTCCACCCATGACATCGTGATGCAGCAGCCATAGGCCGTCAGGCCCCCCGGCCGACAGCACCCCTGTGAAGGAGCTCGGAAGTTGAAACCATGTGGCCTCTGGCCTCTCCGCCCACACCACAAACTCCTGGGCCGTATCGGCCGAATGGAGCCATGACCATGGCGGCAGGGTAGCCACCGCCGCCCTCTGTCAGTGCACTAGAGTTTTGGGCTCTCTAGTGCCCCTTACTCATGCACGGGCAGTAGTAGCCACCATGGCAGCAAGGCCCAGTAGGGACTTGCCAAATACCAGCACAGGAGAATCAAGATCACCGGCAAGGCCTTGCCGGAAGGGCTATCGACCCACCAGAGAGGGAGCCCGGCCCTGGCGAGGCGAAGCCCCGGCAAGACCCCGCCAGCGCACGGGCCAGGTGCCAATCCATCTTGACGTGTGTCGTGGCGTCGACGTGGGAGAGACTTAAGCGGTGCTGATGGGAAAGGCTCCCTCCCGTCCCTCTGACGGACAGAGATGCCTGACGGTGCATTAAATGCGCCTGTCCTATTCCGTCAGGGTTAGGTATGATAGCACTGTAGCTCTATACACCCTGTGTACGCACTGTACGCCAATGTTGGGATCCCCTTCAAAGTATAAAAGGAGGCCCAGGGCAATACGGTAGAGTACTTTTCGACTTTAGGGACTTTTCGACTTTTGCACTTTCAGGGAACCTCTATCGCACACGCGTGGCAGTGGCTCACAACATCCCTATAGCAAGAACCCTAAGAACATTCTCAATACCACCAAGCAAGAGTAGGGTTTTACGCATCCGTGCGGCCCGAACCTGGGTTAATATCCTCGTGTGCTTTTCACCAGACCAGCTCTTTGCACAATTTGCCCCCCGCCGAACCGAAAGGGATCCCCACGATCCCATAGGTGTTCGTTCCCACGACATCTTTGGCGCACCAGGTAGGGGGCACACAAGTTTGTGCGAACCCGTTCTGGTAATCAGCGTGCGAGTTCCTTCACGGTCATCATCGCCATGACTCCCAAGAAGAGGGGCCCGACAACAGCTGGACCATCCACATCCGCCATCCCTGTATCTGCACAGATAGGAGAGGTCGTAGACATGGGTGGAGGAGGAGGAGGCGGAGGTTCGGAACTTCCGCGACTGCTCCGGTGATCAAGGCCAAACTAGCAGCACCACTCGCCGTAGATACACCCATGATGGCGGCGGGAACCCTCGTGCCCCTGGGTATCAAGACGGAGTGGTACCGCCTACGGGTGGTATGACAAACTCTGGGGACGGAAGAGTATCCTCCAGGGCACCCACGCCAGCCCCTACGTCATGCTCTTCTCAGGACACGCGCGGAGGGCCGCGCCAAGGCGCCCGCGATTCTCAGCGTCCCCACGGTAAAGCTCCTGTGCATCCTTCCCAACATGCGCGAAACCAGCTTGCTCACCAACATGCAGGCGGGAGTGGCATGCCGATGTGGGACCGTGGCGGTGCTCCTTCTAACACGGTTAGGAGTCAGAGCACCTCGCGCTCCTTGCGTCGTTCGTTACCGACCACATCGGAGGAAACGCTAGCGTGGGCGCAGCTACTCCTAAAATTCCCGCCCATTGTGGAGAAGCTCGATGAATGGAGAGCCACCGTTCAGAGCCTCCCTAGCCTCGTGGATATGTTTCGCTCCCCTGAGCCGGCTCGTGCCAGTGGAGAGAAGGCCGGAGGCGACGTGACCTCGGCACATTCTCCTCCACAACAACGGCACCGGTCACCGACTCGACGGACTGACGCTCATGATGGCTACTCGATGGCGTCGTCCGACCCACGGATGCGCCGTGATCAACGTCAACTTCTTCGAGAATGTGGCAAGGAAGACGCTCGAACTGCAATCGAGCGGCGGCAGGAAGCGCGCCTCCATTCGGATAGGCGAGCGGGGTCCACTGTAGACAAGTCTACGCCAAGTTATCCTGTCAGCCTACCTTACAAGGTGGGTTGTCCAACGTTTACCCATGAGCTGCGGCATGTCCAATGTGATGAGGACATGACTACCTTGGATACGACCAAAAATGTTGCATACATGCATATTTGTCCTTGATAGCGGCGAGGGTCCCGATCTTTCGATGAGATGATAACTATCGATTTGGTGGAGAAGACTTTGACGATCCGACTACGAACGTGCACGACGTTGCGCCTTAGCAATCGCTAAACCAATCTCCAAGAGGTTATTGACCACGCCGGAGCACGATCAACCTGACCACGAAGGTCTATTCCTACAAGCAATCAAAGAACAAGCAAGAATATGATAATGCAATCTGAATATTGCGAATATATATGAAGTATTGACAAGGGTGGGGTTCCGAAAGCGGTCTTGGTCTGGTCGTTGGACACAAACGAAGTACACGAAGTTGCAATGGCTAACTTTTAACTAAACAAAATCCAAAGGAAAAGCTACTAGATTGATCTACTTATATAGGAGCAAGGGGTGGCGGCCAAGGAGGTGGGAGGACGTCCCAAGACACCCTAAAACAAACCCTAGGTCGTACAAGGCCCATGGGCCCAAGTGGAGGTGATGCAACACCTTTGGACTTGTAGTTTGACTCGGATTCTGATACAACGTCAGATTGTTTCGTCGATAACTTCGCGATCCGGACGAATTTTAAGGTGATTCCAACTGTGCTGAAACGCATATGAAATCTAGTTTCCAGAAAAAAAAAGAATCACCCAATTCCGAGTCGTTATGAAAAAGTTGTTCGCGTTTTGAGACAGATGTGTCTGTGCAGTCCGAATCTGAGTCCAGAACGTGAGAGACTTGGACTCTATCTTCTCTTGGGCTAAAAGTGACGTGAGAGAACTTCTTGAACAACACCTAATTGTTTCCTTTGACATTAGAGGACCTCTTGAATAGCACCCAACCATTTCCTCTTTCTTTGTCATCACACGTGGTTCATACAAGTGTTCGACCATTCTGCGTTTAGGCATAAAATAAAAATAGGTGAAGTATTTTTGTTCCGGATAACATAAATAAATTATTGCATAATTATTATAAGAAATCACCTCACAAATATGCATGTATACAACATTTTTGGTCGTATCCAAGGTAGTCATGTCCTCATCATCCTCCCCTTTTTGAAAACAAAGCCGTCCTCGGCGTTGCTTAATCTGAAATGTGGCTACCAAAAGAGAAAAGGCATACACATTGTATATGTATATGTCATCCATTTTTATTGTTCTCAGTTGTGACACATGTGACATATATATACAAGGGCACTCATCACATGTCATGAAATATAAAGCCAAAAGATTATGACAAGAAGTAGAAGGCATCACAATATTGCAACTTAGTTTCCACGTATAAGTGAAGTCCTTATTCATATCAAAAGATTCATGATGTTCATCGTTAAACCATCCCAATATTGGTAAATAAGCGTGAATCGTTTCAAATATAGATGCTACAACATGCTTAAATAAGCAAACATGCAACATGTCATTTGACACAGAATTATCACCAAGATTGGAGGTCATATCAAAATGATTAAACACCGGCAGAATTATTTTCAAACATATTTGACCCAAATTAGATTTATTTACTGATTCACACGGTTCTTGCTCATTAATAGTTAATTCAATGGGTGCACTCACAATTGTTGATATTGTAGTTATTTGATCACATGAGGAAGTATAATCATGAACATAGTCCTCTAAAATAGGTGGTGTGATCAAAGTAATGGGTAGCTCATCATAGGGTACAGTGGAAGTGAGAAGGCATTCATCATACTCATGTGGAGGTGGAAGATCAATACCTTTGGCATTACCTCTTATGATCAACTCAGATGATGTAGGCACTCTCGGTGGTGACGTGTTACATGGTGATATAGCCACTCGGCACCCTCGATGCCATCCTTGGTGATCCTATCGGCATCGAGGGTGTCGGGGCCTCGCCCCGTAGTTGTGACCTTGGCCAGTCGTACACTATGGTGGTAGGGAAATGTGCAGGCCTGGGGCCTGTGGACATAGAGTGCCGAAAGGGCTCCCAACCTGCCTCACCTATTGGAAGAAGTCCACAGGACGTTTGGACTCCCCAAGTTCCATAGCCACACCTCCACTGGAGCCTACTGCGAGCATGTCAAGCTAAGTACCCTAATCACAACCGGAAGGCCTCCTTAATTAACGAAAACGCAAAAGCTGGGAGACACAACAGAAGCACAAATAAAGAGGCAAGCGCCCAAGTTCATTACACGCTCGTAGGGCCTCTATTGGTTCTTTGATTACGGGAACAGGAAAAGAAGGAAAAAGCGCCCCACGGGGCCTGCCGTTTCGGGAGCTCCGGGGCCCGCACATCAGCACTCAGTTAGTGTCCTCCTCCTTCACGGGCCTATGGTGGCGCGCCGGTGCGGATGCTTTAAGAGCAAAGGAGCGACACCGTGGCGGCTGGCTTTCCCCCAAGGTCCGAGCGTGCCGGTGTGGTGGTGCATCATAGTTGCTATCGCTCGGGCTCCCCTCGATGGGGGTGCCGCTGTCGCTGGAGGAGTGGCGCTCGTCTCGAAGGGCAAGCTCATCTCCAAGATCGCCGCGTCCGACATCTTCCGAGCAACACCCTAGGCGCTCGCCCTCATCACCAAAGACCTTGATGAAGAGCGTCGCGACCCCATCGTACTTGAAGTGGAGGGTGAGCCTCCCCACCAGGCCACGGGCACGGGCAAACATCTTCCAACCGCGGGTTAGGTACACATAACCCTTTGGGGTGACCTTGACCTCCACCCATGACATCGTGATGCAGCAGCCATAGGCCGTCAGGCCCCCCGGCCGACAGCACCCCTGTGAAGGAGCTCGGAAGTTGAAACCATGTGGCCTCTGGCCTCTCCGCCCACACCACAAACTCCTGGGCCGTATCGGCCGAATGGAGCCATGACCATGGCGGCAGGGTAGCCACCGCCGCCCTCTGTCAGTGCACTAGAGTTTTGGGCTCTCTAGTGCCCCTTACTCATGCACGGGCAGTAGTAGCCACCATGGCAGCAAGGCCCAGTAGGGACTTGCCAAATACCAGCACAGGAGAATCAAGATCACCGGCAAGGCCTTGCCGGAAGGGCTATCGACCCACCAGAGAGGGAGCCCGGCCCTGGCGAGGCGAAGCCCCGGCAAGACCCCGCCAGCGCACGGGCCAGGTGCCAATCCATCTTGACGTGTGTCGTGGCGTCGACGTGGGAGAGACTTAAGCGGTGCTGATGGGAAAGGCTCCCTCCCGTCCCTCTGACGGACAGAGATGCCTGACGGTGCATTAAATGCGCCTGTCCTATTCCGTCAGGGTTAGGTATGGTAGCACTGTAGCTCTATACACCCTGTGTACGCACTGTACGCCAATGTTGGGATCCCCTTCAGAGTATAAAAGGAGGCCCAGGGCAATACGGTAGAGTACTTTTCGACTTTAGGGACTTTTCGACTTTTGCACTTTCAGGGAACCTCTATCGCACACGCGTGGCAGTGGCTCACAACATCCCTATAGCAAGAACCCTAAGAACATTCTCAATACCACCAAGCAAGAGTAGGGTTTTACGCATCCGTGCGGCCCGAACCTGGGTTAATATCCTCGTGTGCTTTTCACCAGACCAGCTCTTTGCACAATTTGCCCCCCGCCGAACCGAAAGGGATCCCCACGATCCCATAGGTGTTCGTTCCCACGACATCTTTGGCGCACCAGGTAGGGGGCACACAAGTTTGTGCGAACCCGTTCTGGTAATCAGCGTGCGAGTTCCTTCACGGTCATCATCGCCATGACTCCCAAGAAGAGGGGCCCGACAACAGCTGGACCATCCACATCCGCCATCCCTGTATCTGCACAGATAGGAGAGGTCGTAGACATGGGTGGAGGAGGAGGAGGCGGAGGTTCGGAACTTCCGCGACGCTCCGGTGATCAAGGCCAAACTAGCAGCACCACTCGCCGTAGATACACCCATGATGGCGGCGGGAACCCTCGTGCCCCTGGGTATCAAGACGGAGTGGTACCGCCTACGGGTGGTATGACAAACTCTGGGGACGGAAGAGTATCCTCCAGGGCACCCACGCCAGCCCCTACGTCATGCTCTTCTCAGGACACGCGCGGAGGGCCGCGCCAAGGCGCCCGCGATTCTCAGCGTCCCCACGGTAAAGCTCCTGTGCATCCTTCCCAACATGCGCGAAACCAGCTTGCTCACCAACATGCAGGCGGGAGTCGCATGCCGATGTGGGACCGTGGCGGTGCTCCTTCTAACACGGTTAGGAGTCAGAGCACCTCGCGCTCCTTGCGTCGTTCGTTACCGACCACATCGGAGGAAACGCTAGCGCGGGCGCAGCTACTCCTAAAATTCCCGCCCATTGTGGAGAAGCTCGATGAATGGAGAGCCACCGTTCAGAGCCTCCCTAGCCTCGTGGATATGTTTCGCTCCCCTGAGCCGGCTCGTGCCAGTGGAGAGAAGGCCGGAGGCGACGTGACCTCGGCACATTCTCCTCCACAACAACGGCACCGGTCACCGACTCGACGGACTGACGCTCATGATGGCTACTCGATGGCGTCGTCCGACCCACGGATGCGCCGTGATCAACGTCAACTTCTTCGAGAATGTGGCAAGGAAGACGCTCGAACTGCAATCGAGCGGCGGCAGGAAGCGCGCCTCCATTCGGATAGGCGAGCGGGGTCCACTGTAGACAAGTCTACGCCAAGTTATCCTGTCAGCCTACCTTACAAGGTGGGTTGTCCAACGTTTACCCATGAGCTGCGGCATGTCCAATGTGATGAGGACATGACTACCTTGGATACGACCAAAAATGTTGCATACATGCATATTTGTCCTTGATAGCGGCGAGGGTCCCGATCTTTCGATGAGATGATAACTATCGATTTGGTGGAGAAGACTTTGACGATCCGACTACGAACGTGCACGACGTTGCGCCTTAGCAATCGCTAAACCAATCTCCAAGAGGTTATTGACCACGCCGAAGCACGATCAACCTGACCACGAAGGTCTATTCCTGCAAGCAATCAAAGAACAAGCAAGAATATGATAATGCAATCTGAATATTGCGAATATATATGAAGTATTGACAAGGGTGGGGTTCCGAAAGCGGTCTTGGTCTGGTCGTTGGACACAAACGAAGTACACGAAGTTGCAATGGCTAACTTTTAACTAAACAAAATCCAAAGGAAAAGCTACTAGATTGATCTACTTATATAGGAGCAAGGGGTGGCGGCCAAGGAGGTGGGAGGACGTCCCAAGACACCCTAAAACAAACCCTAGGTCGTACAAGGCCCATGGGCCCAAGTGGAGGTGATGCAACACCTTTGGACTTGTAGTTTGACTCGGATTCTGATACAACGTCAGATTGTTTCGTCGATAACTTCGCGATCCGGACGAATTTTAAGGTGATTCCAACTGTGCTGAAACGCATATGAAATCTAGTTTCCAGAAAAAAAAGAATCACCCAATTCCGAGTCGTTATGAAAAAGTTGTTCGCGTTTTGAGACAGATGTGTCTGTGCAGTCCGAATCTGAGTCCAGAACGTGAGAGACTTGGACTCTATCTTCTCTTGGGCTAAAAGTGACGTGAGAGAACTTCTTGAACAACACCTAATTGTTTCCTTTGACATTAGAGGACCTCTTGAATAGCACCCAACCATTTCCTCTTTCTTTGTCATCACACGTGGTTCATACAAGTGTTCGACCATTCTGCGTTTAGGCATAAAATAAAAATAGGTGAAGTATTTTTGTTCCGGATAACATAAATAAATTATTGCATAATTATTATAAGAAATCACCTCACAAATATGCATGTATACAACATTTTTGGTCGTATCCAAGGTAGTCATGTCCTCATCATCCTCCCCTTTTTGAAAACAAAGCCGTCCTCGGCGTTGCTTAATCTGAAATGTGGCTACCAAAAGAGAAAAGGCATACACATTGTATATGTATATGTCATCCATTTTTATTGTTCTCAGTTGTGACACATGTGACATATATATACAAGGGCACTCATCACATGTCATGAAATATAAAGCCAAAAGATTATGACAAGAAGTAGAAGGCATCACAATATTGCAACTTAGTTTCCACGTATAAGTGAAGTCCTTATTCATATCAAAAGATTCATGATGTTCATCGTTAAACCATCCCAATATTGGTAAATAAGCGTGAATCGTTTCAAATATAGATGCTACAACATGCTTAAATAAGCAAACATGCAACATGTCATTTGACACAGAATTATCACCAAGATTGGAGGTCATATCAAAATGATTAAACACCGGCAGAATTATTTTCAAACATATTTGACCCAAATTAGATTTATTTACTGATTCACACGGTTCTTGCTCATTAATAGTTAATTCAATGGGTGCACTCACAATTGTTGATATTGTAGTTATTTGATCACATGAGGAAGTATAATCATGAACATAGTCCTCTAAAATAGGTGGTGTGATCAAAGTAATGGGTAGCTCATCATAGGGTACAGTGGAAGTGAGAAGGCATTCATCATACTCATGTGGAGGTGGAAGATCAATACCTTTGGCATTACCTCTTATGATCAACTCAGATGATGTAGGCACTCTCGGTGGTGACGTGTTACATGGTGATATAGCCACTCGGCACCCTCGATGCCATCCTTGGTGATCCTATCGGCATCGAGGGTGTCGGGGCCTCGCCCCGTAGTTGTGACCTTGGCCAGTCGTACACTATGGTGGTAGGGAAATGTGCAGGCCTGGGGCCTGTGGACATAGAGTGCCGAAAGGGCTCCCAACCTGCCTCACCTATTGGAAGAAGTCCACAGGACGTTTGGACTCCCCAAGTTCCATAGCCACACCTCCACTGGAGCCTACTGCGAGCATGTCAAGCTAAGTACCCTAATCACAACCGGAAGGCCTCCTTAATTAACGAAAACGCAAAAGCTGGGAGACACAACAGAAGCACAAATAAAGAGGCAAGCGCCCAAGTTCATTACACGCTCGTAGGGCCTCTATTGGTTCTTTGATTACGGGAACAGGAAAAGAAGGAAAAAGCGCCCCACGGGGCCTGCCGTTTCGGGAGCTCCGGGGCCCGCACATCAGCACTCAGTTAGTGTCCTCCTCCTTCACGGGCCTATGGTGGCGCGCCGGTGCGGATGCTTTAAGAGCAAAGGAGCGACACCGTGGCGGCTGGCTTTCCCCCAAGGTCCGAGCGTGCCGGTGTGGTGGTGCATCATAGTTGCTATCGCTCGGGCTCCCCTCGATGGGGGTGCCGCTGTCGCTGGAGGAGTGGCGCTCGTCTCGAAGGGCAAGCTCATCTCCAAGATCGCCGCGTCCGACATCTTCCGAGCAACACCCTAGGCGCTCGCCCTCATCACCAAAGACCTTGATGAAGAGCGTCGCGACCCCATCGTACTTGAAGTGGAGGGTGAGCCTCCCCACCAGGCCACGGGCACGGGCAAACATCTTCCAACCGCGGGTTAGGTACACATAACCCTTTGGGGTGACCTTGACCTCCACCCATGACATCGTGATGCAGCAGCCATAGGCCGTCAGGCCCCCCGGCCGACAGCACCCCTGTGAAGGAGCTCGGAAGTTGAAACCATGTGGCCTCTGGCCTCTCCGCCCACACCACAAACTCCTGGGCCGTATCGGCCGAATGGAGCCATGACCATGGCGGCAGGGTAGCCACCGCCGCCCTCTGTCAGTGCACTAGAGTTTTGGGCTCTCTAGTGCCCCTTACTCATGCACGGGTAGTAGTAGCCACCATGGCAGCAAGGCCCAGTAGGGACTTGCCAAATACCAGCACAGGAGAATCAAGATCACCGGCAAGGCCTTGCCGGAAGGGCTATCGACCCACCAGAGAGGGAGCCCGGCCCTGGCGAGGCGAAGCCCCGGCAAGACCCCGCCAGCGCACGGGCCAGGTGCCAATCCATCTTGACGTGTGTCGTGGCGTCGACGTGGGAGAGACTTAAGCGGTGCTGATGGGAAAGGCTCCCTCCCGTCCCTCTGACGGACAGAGATGCCTGACGGTGCATTAAATGCGCCTGTCCTATTCCGTCAGGGTTAGGTATGATAGCACTGTAGCTCTATACACCCTGTGTACGCACTGTACGCCAATGTTGGGATCCCCTTCAGAGTATAAAAGGAGGCCCAGGGCAATACGGTAGAGTACTTTTCGACTTTAGGGACTTTTCGACTTTTGCACTTTCAGGGAACCTCTATCGCACACGCGTGGCAGTGGCTCACAACATCCCTATAGCAAGAACCCTAAGAACATTCTCAATACCACCAAGCAAGAGTAGGGTTTTACGCATCCGTGCGGCCCGAACCTGGGTTAATATCCTCGTGTGCTTTTCACCAGACCAGCTCTTTGCACAATTTGCCCCCCGCCGAACCGAAAGGGATCCCCACGATCCCATAGGTGTTCGTTCCCACGACATCTTTGGCGCACCAGGTAGGGGGCACACAAGTTTGTGCGAACCCGTTCTGGTAATCAGCGTGCGAGTTCCTTCACGGTCATCATCGCCATGACTCCCAAGAAGAGGGGCCCGACAACAGCTGGACCATCCACATCCGCCATCCCTGTATCTGCACAGATAGGAGAGGTCGTAGACATGGGTGGAGGAGGAGGAGGCGGAGGTTCGGAACTTCCGCGACGCTCCGGTGATCAAGGCCAAACTAGCAGCACCACTCGCCGTAGATACACCCATGATGGCGGCGGGAACCCTCGTGCCCCTGGGTATCAAGACGGAGTGGTACCGCCTACGGGTGGTATGACAAACTCTGGGGACGGAAGAGTATCCTCCAGGGCACCCACGCCAGCCCCTACGTCATGCTCTTCTCAGGACACGCGCGGAGGGCCGCGCCAAGGCGCCCGCGATTCTCAGCGTCCCCACGGTAAAGCTCCTGTGCATCCTTCCCAACATGCGCGAAACCAGCTTGCTCACCAACATGCAGGCGGGAGTGGCATGCCGATGTGGGACCGTGGCAGTGCTCCTTCTAACACGGTTAGGAGTCAGAGCACCTCGCGCTCCTTGCGTCGTTCGTTACCGACCACATCGGAGGAAACGCTAGCGCGGGCGCAGCTACTCCTAAAATTCCCGCCCATTGTGGAGAAGCTCGATGAATGGAGAGCCACCGTTCAGAGCCTCCCTAGCCTCGTGGATATGTTTCGCTCCCCTGAGCCGGCTCGTGCCAGTGGAGAGAAGGCCGGAGGCGACGTGACCTCGGCACATTCTCCTCCACAACAACGGCACCGGTCACCGACTCGACGGACTGACGCTCATGATGGCTACTCGATGGCGTCGTCCGACCCACGGATGCGCCGTGATCAACGTCAACTTCTTCGAGAATGTGGCAAGGAAGACGCTCGAACTGCAATCGAGCGGCGGCAGGAAGCGCGCCTCCATTCGGATAGGCGAGCGGGGTCCACTGTAGACAAGTCTACGCCAAGTTATCCTGTCAGCCTACCTTACAAGGTGGGTTGTCCAACGTTTACCCATGAGCTGCGGCATGTCCAATGTGATGAGGACATGACTACCTTGGATACGACCAAAAATGTTGCATACATGCATATTTGTCCTTGATAGCGGCGAGGGTCCCGATCTTTCGATGAGATGATAACTATCGATTTGGTGGAGAAGACTTTGACGATCCGACTACGAACGTGCACGACGTTGCGCCTTAGCAATCGCTAAACCAATCTCCAAGAGGTTATTGACCACGCCGGAGCACGATCAACCTGACCACGAAGGTCTATTCCTGCAAGCAATCAAAGAACAAGCAAGAATATGATAATGCAATCTGAATATTGCGAATATATATGAAGTATTGACAAGGGTGGGGTTCCGAAAGCGGTCTTGGTCTGGTCGTTGGACACAAACGAAGTACACGAAGTTGCAATGGCTAACTTTTAACTAAACAAAATCCAAAGGAAAAGCTACTAGATTGATCTACTTATATAGGAGCAAGGGGTGGCGGCCAAGGAGGTGGGAGGACGTCCCAAGACACCCTAAAACAAACCCTAGGTCGTACAAGGCCCATGGGCCCAAGTGGAGGTGATGCAACACCTTTGGACTTGTAGTTTGACTCGGATTCTGATACAACGTCAGATTGTTTCGTCGATAACTTCGCGATCCGGACGAATTTTAAGGTGATTCCAACTGTGCTGAAACGCATATGAAATCTAGTTTCCAGAAAAAAAAGAATCACCCAATTCCGAGTCGTTATGAAAAAGTTGTTCGCGTTTTGAGACAGATGTGTCTGTGCAGTCCGAATCTGAGTCCAGAACGTGAGAGACTTGGACTCTATCTTCTCTTGGGCTAAAAGTGACGTGAGAGAACTTCTTGAACAACACCTAATTGTTTCCTTTGACATTAGAGGACCTCTTGAATAGCACCCAACCATTTCCTCTTTCTTTGTCATCACACGTGGTTCATACAAGTGTTCGACCATTCTGCGTTTAGGCATAAAATAAAAATAGGTGAAGTATTTTTGTTCCGGATAACATAAATAAATTATTGCATAATTATTATAAGAAATCACCTCACAAATATGCATGTATACAACATTTTTGGTCGTATCCAAGGTAGTCATGTCCTCATCATCCTCCCCTTTTTGAAAACAAAGCCATCCTCGGCGTTGCTTAATCTGAAATGTGGCTACCAAAAGAGAAAAGGCATACACATTGTATATGTATATGTCATCCATTTTTATTGTTCTCAGTTGTGACACATGTGACATATATATACAAGGGCACTCATCACATGTCATGAAATATAAAGCCAAAAGATTATGACAAGAAGTAGAAGGCATCACAATATTGCAACTTAGTTTCCACGTATAAGTGAAGTCCTTATTCATATCAAAAGATTCATGATGTTCATCGTTAAACCATCCCAATATTGGTAAATAAGCGTGAATCGTTTCAAATATAGATGCTACAACATGCTTAAATAAGCAAACATGCAACATGTCATTTGACACAGAATTATCACCAAGATTGGAGGTCATATCAAAATGATTAAACACCGGCAGAATTATTTTCAAACATATTTGACCCAAATTAGATTTATTTACTGATTCACACGGTTCTTGCTCATTAATAGTTAATTCAATGGGTGCACTCACAATTGTTGATATTGTAGTTATTTGATCACATGAGGAAGTATAATCATGAACATAGTCCTCTAAAATAGGTGGTGTGATCAAAGTAATGGGTAGCTCATCATAGGGTACAGTGGAAGTGAGAAGGCATTCATCATACTCATGTGGAGGTGGAAGATCAATACCTTTGGCATTACCTCTTATGATCAACTCAGATGATGTAGGCACTCTCGATGGTGACGTGTTACATGGTGAAGGCGATGTAGCCCTCACAAGATTTGATGTGGTTGTCACGGTATGCCTAGTAGTTGAAGGAACAACGGTATCAACTCTTGGAATGTGCACCTTGCGCTCTATTTCCTTTTGGGCAACACGTTGATTTATTTCCTGTTCAGCTTTGGAAGCAAGACGAAACAAACGATCCATAGAATAACACTTTTCATGAATTAGTATCTCCTGAATATCAAGGTTTAATCCTCCCCAAAATCTATCCATAAAATCTTCTTCACTTTCTTCTAATGAGGAATGCAACAAGGTCATTTGTAAATCATCATAATATTTCATTACGGTGTCACTACCTTGTTTCAAATATTGTAACTTTTTAAGCTTGTCACGAGTATAATAAGCAGGAACGAACGTGTGTCTCATGGCAAGTTTCAAATCATCCCAAGTAATAGGTATAATATCTTTGTGTAACCGACAATATTCGCTCCACCAAACTAAAGCATAACCAGTGAAAGAACCAACTGCGACCTTAACTTTCTTATGTGCAGTAAAATTATGGGAATCAAATATTTCATTTATTTCAAACTCCCACTCGATATATAAAGCAGGTCTAAATCGGCCATTAAATGGAGGTATAGAAACATTAACCTCATCATGTGCATTTGGATCTCTTTGCATCTCTCGTATCGGTTTTTGTGGTGGCACGTCTCCCATGATCGAAGAAGCCCATGAATTGACAACCCTGGATCCTGTCATGACTAGTAGAAACAAGAAACAAAGATCCAAGTATATTGTTCCTATGAACTACTGGGATGTGGTGGTAAAATGCTCAGAATAAAGCAAATATCAATGTCTTACAAATTCTTATCATGCAGCAGGTGGCCACCGGCAACCGACGGTGTCAATCTCTCTGAAGATTGGGTAAAGCGATTACCAGGTGAACGTATGTATACACGATGTAGAAATATGTGGAGCTTGGAAGGCTTAATATATGGTAGCAAAAGATTAGCAATAATCAATTCAGAGATGCAATATTGAATAAACGCTCAACGACGGTACTGTGCTGGTCCTAGGCTATACTGTACTAGAGACGTGAGCCTAGAACACTAATGGAGTCACGGCGTAGGACAAATAGCAGCAAGGTATGATATGAATTAGCTCTCGACAGCAAGATATAAGTGAAGATCACCATGGCAGTAAAGACAATGATGATAAATGATCGACATGCAAGATATACAAAACTCTCTCTGCAGCTTTCCTCTAGAAATTTTATGTGAAATTTCTGATAGTTTTTCTCAAGAATGCTACTAACTCAAGCTTTCGTATGCAAAAAGAATCACTCAATTCCGAGTTCATATGAGGAAGAGACGCTTGTTTTACTGAACACTGCGCAAAACAGATTTCAATCCGAATTCACATACGGGATTGAGTCTAGGTAGATCCGAAATTTGTTTTTTTTTTCTTCTCTCTATTTATTTTTCTTCTCTTTTTTTTCTCTTTTTTTTCTTTTTTCTTTTTTCTTCTCTCTCACTTTTTTTTTCTCAACCAAATAAGAAGCAAATTGGATCAAGCATAGATGTGAACGACCTCAAGTATGATAATGACAATGAACAATGGGTAGCATGTGATGAAAATTGATAGATGGTAGTGGGTGATAATGAAAGGGATGACAGTGGCGTGGTGGTGGTATATGGCAGCAGAGATGAAGATGGTGCGATGCCGGCGTGACAAGTTGTGAATAGAACTGGAAACTCTAAAAGACTAGACGCTAAGACCAGCAACTTGACACAACGATGCAACCAATAATTCAACTATGCAAGCATTGAAAAGAAAATTGCAAAGGCTCAGACTGGCTTGGAGTAAAGATGAATAGATCTAACTTTTTTTTCTGGCTTTTTCTTGGGCAATAGGTAAGAAAAATAAATCTAATCTACGAATAACTGGAAATTCTCATCGAGCAACCTGAAAACTGATACCACTTGATAGCGGCGAGGGTCCCGATCTTTCGATGAGATGATAACTATCGATTTGGTGGAGAAGACTTTGACGATCCGACTACGAACGTGCACGACGTTGCGCCTTAGCAATCGCTAAACCAATCTCCAAGAGGTTATTGACCACGCCGGAGCACGATCAACCTGACCACGAAGGTCTATTCCTGCAAGCAATCAAAGAACAAGCCAGAATATGATAATGCAATCTGAATATTGCGAATATATATGAAGTATTGATAAGGGTGGGGTTCCGAAAGCGGTCTTGGTCTGGTCGTTGGACACAAACGAAGTACACGAAGTTGCAATGGCTAACTTTTAACTAAACAAAACCCAAAGGAAAAGCTACTAGATTGATCTACTTATATAGGAGCAAGGGGTGGCGGCCAAGGAGGTGGGAGGACGTCCCAAGACACCCTAAAACAAACCCTAGGTCGTACAAGGCCCATGGGCCCAAGTGGAGGTGATGCAACACCTTTGGACTTGTAGTTTGACTCGGATTCTGATGCAACGTCAGATTGTTTCGTTGATAACTTCGCTATCCGGACAAATTTTAAGGTGATTCCAACTATGCTGGAACGCATATGAAATCTAGTTTCCAGCAAAAAAGAATCACCCAATTCCGAGTCCGTATGAAAAAGTTGTTCGCGTTTTGAGACAGGTGTGTCTGTGCAGTCCGAATCTGAGTCCAGAACGTGAGAGACTTGGACTCTATCTTCTCTTGGGCTAAAAGTGACGTGAGAGAACTTCTTGAACAACACCTAATTGTTTCCTTTGACATTAGAGGACCTCTTGAATAGCACCCAACCATTTCCTCTTTCTTTGTCATCACACGTGGTTCATACAAGTGTTCGACCATTCTGCGTTTAGGCATAAAATAAAAATAGGTGAAGTATTTTTGTTCCGGATAACATAAATAAATTATTGCATAATTATTATAAGAAATCACCTCACAAATATGCATGTATGCAACATTTTTGGTCGTATCCAAGGTAGTCATGTCCTCATCACAATGGCCCAACTCTTGCACGTTTAAGACAGAAGTCTCGAAGAAGTATGACGGCTAGACTCATCCGTCAGAGATCCTGAGCATCTACACCATTGCGATGCAGGCTGTCGGGGGCCGCGACGACAAGATACTAGCCAACTACTTCCCGTTGGTGCTTAAGCCCAATGTTAGGTCGTGGTTGATGCACTTGCCAGAGGGGTCCATCTCCTCCTGGGCAGACCTGTGGCACGAGTTCGTTGGCGCCTTCACGAGAGGTCATTAAGCTCCTGGCCAGGAAAGCGATCTGCACATCATCCCTCAAAAGGAGGGCGAAACTCTACGCAAGTACATCCAAAGTTTCAACCGTCTACATCACAACATCCCAGACGTTCACTCTGCCGCTGTTATCAGCGCATTCCATCAGAACGTGTGCAACCGCAGGATGCGAGAAGAGCTGGCGATGAACAAAGTCAGAGACGTTGCTGCTTTATGCTTTGGCAGACAAATGTGCTCGGGCTAAAGAAGGTAGGAGACTCCCCGGTGAAGATGCCGGCGCAGGGGTCGACTCTGAAGATGAAGACACTGCTACCCCGACAAAGAAGAGTTGGTGGCAGAACAAGAAGCGCAAGGGCAAGACCGTACTTGCCGTCGAGGGATCCTGCAACCCTGACGCCACCAAGAAGGGCAAGGTCGATGACCCCGGCAACGATGTTGTCGGGTGCACCTCCTGGCATGCCCTGGCGGCTGCCGGCAAGACAGAAGACTCCGACAAGCAGTATTGCAAGATCCATCACACCAAAGGCCATGATCTCCAAGACTGCCAGCAAGTTGAGCAGCTTGCCGAGAAGCAGAAGGCCGAATGTGAGAGGCGAGACAAGGAGAAGGGCCAGGATGGTGCCGAGGGGTCCGACAAGAAGCGTGTCGGCCGAGGCGGTCGCCACGACAAGCCCAAGCAACAAAAAGACCAGCCAGCCCGTGGTCGCGACAAGCAAGAGGGAAATGATGATGATGTCGAAGAGGACGATGAGTCCAGTGAGCATGAGTTTCAGAAGGCTACAGAGATGATGTGCATGGAAGGACAAGCCTCGTCGCATTCCTCTCACCGCCAACATAAACAGTGGGTGCGCGAGGTTAATGCGGTAGAGCCCTCTATCGGCGCACAAAGCCCTCTGAAGTGGTCCAACACTCCTATCATCTTCGATGCCGAGGAACTACCCTAATCGCATAACTACGGTCGGGTGCTTGTCGTTGTTGGTCTCGCCAACAATCCGCAACCTCAAGGCGACAAAGATGTTAGTCGTTAGTGTGGCTAGCCTAAACCCGATCTCGCCCGATGTCATTCAGAGGCTGCAAATTCTTGACAAAGATCTTGAGCCGACATGAGCTTTCCAAGGGGTCAATTCGGCAAGGACTCAGCCGAAAGGCACGGTCACGCTACCAGTGACGTTTGGCAGCGATATCAATTTCAGAATGGAGAAGATCGTTTTTGATGTCGTCAAGATCTCATTGCCATATAACGGGATTCTTGGCCGCCCGACACTTGCCAAATTCATGGCGGCCACTCATTTTCTTACAACATGCCGAAGATGCTCGGGCCAATGAGAATCATCACCATTAACTCCGACAAGAAAAGGGCACTTATCTGCACCGACCAACACAACCTGGGGCAGCGTGATAAGGACATCCCTACTAATGTTACACCCACAACTCTGATTGCTATATATACATGACCAATTACCAGAGCTCGCGCACGTCAATTGAATTACCAGGTACTTTCGTTTCTTGGAAATCCTTCTAATGTTCATGAACATATGATGCTGCCTAAATTAGATACTTTTGTTTTACTTATGAATGAAGGACCTAGTGATAAAGGCGAAGTTGTCCCTGTCTTTCGATGAGATGGTGGCTATCGTTTTTGGTGGAGTAGACTTTGACGATCCGACTACGAACGTGTGATGACGCCGTGCCTTAGCAATCGCTAAACCAACTCCGAGAGGTTATTGACCACGCCGGAGCACGATCAACCTGACCACGAGGTTCTGTTTCCTGCAGGCAAACGAAGAACAAGCAAGAAACTAAGATTGCAATCTGGATATTGCGAATATGAGAGGAAAGCTTTATTGATGAAGTGGGGTTCTGTGACGCCTTTGTCTGGTCGTGGAACACAAACGAAGAACGCGAAGTTGCTGCTATGGCAAACTTGTAATCTAAACAAAACCCACCCTAAAACGAAGCCCTAAGGGCTGTATATATGGGGGAATAGAAGGGAATTTCGTGGCCCCTTGGAGGAGGGGTCCGAAACCGACCCTAAGTCAGTTTCCCCATATATACGGACTCTAAAAACAGCCAAAAATATGGTATTTCGAAATTACATGGGCCTGGCCCAAAAATAAGGTGGCGCAGCACCTATATTAGCCTATGGACGAATTTTATAAAGTGGCATCATGCATATTTCGTACAAGGCTTCCCGCTCCCATTATGGTGGCTTCAATGTGCGAAAATCATCACTGGAAGCTCCATTGTTCTTCCCCGCACGCGCACCTTCTCCTCCATGCTTGATCCCGCTCCAATGGTCATCCTTCTTATCCATGCTAGGTCCTTCATTCATAAGTAAAACAAAAGTATCCAATTTAGGCAGCATCATATGTTCATGAATATTAGAAGGATTTCCAAGAAACGAAAGTACCTGGTAATTCAATTGACGTGCGCGAGCTCTAGTAATTGGTCCTGTATGTATAGCAGTCGGGGTGGGTGTAACATTAGTAGGGATGTCCAGGAGGTAAGACAAGAAGGATGACCATTGGAGTGGGATCAAGCATGGAGAAGAAGGTACACGCACGGGAAAGAACAATGGAGCTTCGAGTGATGATTTTCGCACTTTGTAGCCACCGTAATGGGAGCGAGAAGCCTTGGACGAAATATGCATGATGCCACTTTATAAAATTCGTCCCTAGGCTAATATATAGGTGGTGCGCCACCTTATTTTTGGGCGAGGCCCATGTAATTTCGAAATACCATATTATAGGCTGTTTTTAGAGTCCGTATGTATGGGGAAACTGAGTTAGGGTCGGTTTCGGACCCCTCGTCCAAGGGGCCACGAAATTCCCCTCTATTCCCCCATATATACTGCCCTTAGGGCGTCGTTTTAGGGTTTGGTTTTGTTTAGATTACAAGTTCGCCTTAGCTGCAACTTCGCGTTCTTCGTTTGTGCTCCACGACTAGACAAAGGCGTCACAGAACCCCACTTCATCAATAAAGCTTTCCTCTTATATTCGCAATATCCAGATTGCAATCTTAGTTTCTTGCTTGTTCTTCATTTGCGTGCAGGAAATATACCCTCGTGGTTAGGTTGATCGTGCTCTGGCGTGGTGAATAACCTCTCGGAGTTGGTTTAGCGATTGCTAGGGCGCAACGTCATCACTCGTTC
Source organism: Hordeum marinum (assembly GCA_022496015.1). Classification (NCBI taxonomy): domain Eukaryota; kingdom Viridiplantae; phylum Streptophyta; class Magnoliopsida; order Poales; family Poaceae; genus Hordeum; species Hordeum marinum. Next base: position 217,025,444 of record CM039674.1, on the reverse strand, counting down.
ATAGTCGGATCGTCAAAGTCTACTCCACCAAAAACGATAGCCACCATCTCATCGAAAGACAGGGACAACTTCGCCTTTATCACAGCGGCAGCACCTGCCACCAAGGCACTTGCTCCTACCGCTGAAGCTCCCAGGGGAAAGAAGACCAGCAACGCCTTTGGCGCACATTCTGGCAAGCGCGCCCCCTCGGGGTGCTGCGCTCCCGTCGTTGATGTGCCAGAGAGCTCCACCGGCAAGAGCAAGAAGTCCAAGGCTGCTACACTGGAGACCAAGAAGGTGCCCGCCAAGGAGGATGGCACGAGGGGAACTTTTACCATAAGTTCCACCCTTGACGACAAATCGGAAATCGCGCTCGTCGCCTTCCTGCGGGCGAATGTCGATGTGTTTGCATGGCAACCATCTGATATCCCCGATGTTCCCAAGAAGGTGATTAAGCACCACCTCGCCGTCTATCCGCACACGCGGGCCGTCAAGCAGAAGGTTCGGAAGAAAGCTTTGGAGTGGCAACAGTTTATTGCCGAAGAAATCAAGAAGTTAAAAGCGGCTGGCCTAATCAGAGGAGTACTCCATCCTACATGGTTGGCCAATCCAGTCGTAGTGCGTAAGGCGAATGGGAAGTGGAGGCTATGGATTGATTTCATAGACATCAACGAGGTGTGCCCCAATGATCATTTTCCCTTGCCGCGCATCGACCAGATTGTGAACTCCACTGCCTGTTGTGACTTATTGTCTTTCCTTGATGCCTATTTAGGCTATCATCATATTTTCATGGCCAAAGAAGACGAGGAGAAGACCGCATTTATCACCTCATGTGGTACGTATTGCTTTTTGCGTATGCCTTTCGGGTTCAAATGGGCCGGTTCTACCTTTGCAAGAGCGGTCTAGATTGGTTTTGAGCCCCAGCTACATAGAAATATGGAAGCTTACATGGACGATATAGTGGTCAAAACCAAGGATAAGTCCACGCTCATATCAGACCTAGAAGAAACATTTGCAAATCTACGCAAGATCAACATGAAGCTCAACCCTGAGAAGTGTGTGTTCGGCGTCCCATCCGGCAAACTCCTCAGTTTCTTTGTATCTCAATGTGGAATTGAAGCAAATCCCGACAAGATCAAAGCAATTGAGAAAATTGAAGCACCAAGACATGTCAAAGACGTACGTCGCCTTGCTGACCGTGTTGCTGCTCTGAGTTGGTTCATCTCAAAATCTGCTGAGCGCACCCTGCCCTTTTTCAAAATCTTGAAGAAGGCAGGTCAAACGAAATGGACTCCGAAAGCGGAGGCAGCGCTACAGGATTTGAAGAAAACCTCTCCTCTCTGCCAATCCTAGTTGCACGGAAACCACAAGAGCCATTGCTACTATACCTAGCAGCAACAAATCAAGTGGTGAGTGTTGTGCTAGTGGATAAGAGAGAAGTTGACAAAGAAGCAGCGGCAACGGCAGGACCGCCAAGCGACGAGCCAGGACATTCCCTGGCAGGGTCTGGTGCCGGTAAAGAACGATTTGCGCGGGTGAAGGAGATAGGCCAGAAGAACAAAATGGTGCAGTGACTAGTCTATTTTGTTAGTTCCTTGTTGCAGGGGGCTCAGTCGAGATATTCTGGCGTGCAAAAATTGCTCTTCGGCCTTCTTATGGCCTCGAGGAAGCCGCATCATTACTTCCAAGCACATCAGGGCACCGTTGTCACCCGCTTCCCGCTACAGCGTATATTGCGGAACCCAGAAGCTACCAGCAGGATTGTGGAGTGGGCCCTGGAACTATGAAGCTTTGCTCTTAAGTTTGAAAGCACTTCGACAATTCAAAGCAGGGCCTTGGCAGAGTTCATTGTAGAATGGACCCCAACGCCCGATGAAGAGGTTCTAGAGTCAACTCTCCCCGGCAAGGAAACTGATCGAGAATGGATTATGTATTTTGATGGAGCTTTCTCGCTGCAAGGTGTCGGTGCCGGAGTGTTGCTTGTCGCACCCACCAGAGAGCACCTCAGATATGTGGTTCAGATGCACTTTCCCCGGGAAAGATCAACAAACAACACTGCTGAGTACGAAGGACTGCTTGCCGGTCTCAGGATTGCGACAGACCTTGGGATTAAGAGACTTGTTGTCAGAGGTGATTCTCAACTTGTCGTCAGGCAAGTGAACAAAGATTACCAAAGCCCGTTGATGGAAGCTTATGTAGACGAAGTGAGGAAGTTGGAAGAACGTTTTGATGGCCTGCAAATGGAGCACGTTCCACGTGTAGAGAACAGTTTTGCCAATGGCCTGTCGAAATGTGCTGCCCTTAAGTTGCGTGCGGAACCAGGAACTTTCATGCTCCAACTAACTCAACCCTTCGTGACAGCATCAACTGGACAAGAGAAGACAAAATTAAGTTCCGGCAAGTATTTCCCAGCAGAGCTCCCCGAAGCCGCCGGCGAGAAGGTTACTAGAGGGAACGACAGGCTTGTTGGTGAGTACTGTGCTCTGGTAGGGCCTCCGGCTCTTGCCGTAGAAGCATACGCTCCTGCCAGGCTTGCCGGGGCGCAGCAGACCCCGGCAGGCCTTTAGGCCCTCGCTGTCGAGACAAATGCTACCTTGGTGGAGGATACGTCTTTGGTCCTTGCTGTCGAGCCACAGGCTCCGGCATGGGCCCAACACATCGTGCAATTCCTTCACACAGGAGAACTTCCCGGGGAACAAGAAGAAGCAGAGAAAGTAGCCTGCCTGTCTAATATGTACCAGTTCGTAGACAACGTGAAGATGGACTGAAGCAGTTGGTAGAGATACATGAAGGCATATGTGGCTCCCACATAGGGTCAAGCGCCCTTGCCGGGAAAGCATTCCAGCAAGGCTTCTTTTGGCCCACCGCCATCCAGGATGCAACGACATTGGTAACCAAGTGTGAGGCATGTCAGTTTCATTCAAAGATACTACATCAACCAGCTCAAGCACTCCAAACGATCCCTCTCTGCTGACCATTTTTGGTCTGGGGGCTCAGCATCTTGGGCCCCTTTCCCCGTGCTGTCGGGCGCTTTGAGTACTTATACATCGCAATCGACAAGTTCACAAAGTGGCCAGAAGTGGAAGCAGTGAGGAAGGTGATAGCACAGTCAGCCGTCAAGTTCTTCAAGGGACTTGTTTGCCGTTTTGGCGTTCCCAACAGGGTCATCACTGACAACAACACATAGTTCACGAGCCGCACCTTTATGCAGTATGTACGAGACCTTGGTAGCAAAATATGTTTTGCTTCCGTTGCCCACCCAAGGAGCAACGACCAAGCAGAGAGGGCTAATGCTGAAGTGTTGCGACACCTCAAGACAAGAACTTTCGACAAGCTACACAAATGTGGAAGGCACTGGATTGATGAATTGCCGGTGGTTCTTTGTTCAATTAGAATGACACCAAATCGAGCTACCGGCCAGACACCCTTCTCCCTCGTCTATGGGGAGGAGGCAGTTCTCCCCACGGAACTCGTATACGGATCACCTCGAGTGCTCGCTTATGATGAGCTTGAGCAAGAGCAGTTGCAGCAAGACGAAGCGACGCTCCTTGAGGAAGACCGTCTTCAGGCTGCTGTGAGAGTTGCATGCTACTAGCAAGCTTTGTGCCGCTACCTTATCCGCAAAGTTAATGCCAAAAGTCTTGAGGAAGGCGACCTTGTTCTTCGGCGAGTACAGTTCGCCAGGAATTCCAACAAGTTGACGCCAAAGTGGGAAGGCCCTTATCGGGTAGTACGAGTCACCAAGTGTGGAGCAGTCCGCCTGGAGACCGAAGATGGCATCCTAGTGAGCAACTCTTGGAATATCGAACATCTTCGCAAGTTCTACCCATGAGGCGCGGTTGCTGGGGCTCCCGGCAACCACCTTTTGTACAAGTCTTGCCACTGAAGCATGTAATCCTTGGTACAAAGCCAGGCCCAGACCCTGTGCATAGTTGAATAAAGATAAGTGTTCTGCAATCCCGATCGATTCTCATGTTTATTTATGTGCATGTTTGTCTGAGGTGTTGCATTGCACTTAATCACGGCAAGGAATAATGGACCGCCAAGGTTCCACACTACTAGAAAAAGGCTTATCCCCAATATCTCTACTAGTGGCGCACCATGATGTTGGTGCGCCACAGCTATATAGTAGTGGCGCACAAGAATCAGGTGTGCCATTGCTATTTTTTTACTAATGGCGCACCACATGAGTAGTGCACCATTGCTATTTTTTTGGTCCATCCCCCCCACCAGACATAGCAATGGCGCACCACACCTAGGTGCGCTACTGCTATGCTACATAGTAGTGGCGCACCTAGGTGTGGTGCGCCATTGCTATGTCTGGTGAGGGTGTGCCTGCGTGTGTGTGTGAGGTTAGTAATGGCGCACCCTCCCTGGTGCGCCATTGCTAGGGTTAGCAAACACACACAAACACCCCCCCGGTGGATCGCCTTTTAGGTTTTTAAAAAAAGAAAAGAAAATGATAAAGATTCAAAAAACTCAAAAAATAGATGCCCATGTGTTATGTGTTCTAGTTGTTAGGAAAATTAACAAACATGAATTTTGAATTTTTTTGCAAAAGGCCGTCGTGTTTCGGTAAAATGGCCGTAACTTTGGCATACGACCTCTGATGAAAAAGTTTTTTATATGAAAAAACATCTACTGAAAAAGTTACATCCGAATTCAACCGGCTATGCCTGTTATCGATTTTCTAGAATCCTCAAAAACCTAACAGAAAAAAGTTACGATGCTTTTAAGATCTAGAGGCAAAAAAATTCAAAAAAATGCAAAAAATAAATAAATTAGCAATGGCGCACTAGTGCATGGTGCGCCACTGCTATTTTCCGGCCTTCAAAATTCAAAAAAATACAAAAATAAAAAACAAGTTAGAAATGGCGCACCTTATGAATAATGCGCCACTACTATTTTCCCGCCCTCACAATTCAAAAAAATTCAAAAAAAAATTAGCAATGGCGCATCAGTGAATAGTGTGCCACTACTATTTTCCCGCCTTCACAATTCAAAAAAAGGCAATGGCGCACCAGTGCATGGTGCACCACTGCTAAGTTGGGACAGAAGTTTAAAAGGGCCGGCCAGCCACTTACCCCTTCATTCTTCTCCTCCTCTCCTCCACTCCATCTCCAACTCTCCGGCGACCTCCTCCTCCTCACGGTGCTCCTCCTCCGGTGACCTCCTCTTCACGGTGCTCCTCCTCCGGCGACCTCCTCCTCCCTCCTCTCCTCCTCACAGTGCTCCTCCTCCGGCGACCTCCTCCTCCCTCCTCTCCTCCTCACGGTGCTCCTCCTTCCTCTCCTGCTCATGGTCCTCCTCCTCCTCTCTGGTGACCTCCTCCTCCCTCCTCTATTGATCCTCACGGTCTCTCCTCCCTCCTCTCCTCCTCACGGTCTCTCCTCCCTCCTCTACTTCTGGCCACATGTGGAGCTCCCCCGGCACAAAGAACGTACCAGATCCAGGTCGAGAACGAAATTTGAAAAAAATTCAAGCAAAAAAAATGAGCAAAAAAACAAGCCAAAAAAATGAGCCAGATCCAGATCCAAATTCAAAATTCAAAAATAGCAATGGCGCACGGTGGGGGTTAGACGGTGCGCCACTACTATTTTCCCGCCTTCAAAATTCAAAAAAATCAAAAAAATTCAAAAAAATTCAAAAGAAAAAGTTACCAGTGGCACACCTGTAGCAATAGTAATGGCGCACTACAAGGTGCGCCACTGTTACCTGCAATACTAATGGCGCACCAGAGGTGCTGGTGCGCCATTAGTAGTTGTTACTAGTGGCATGGTAATAGTGGCGCACCTATAATGCGCCATTAATGGCAAAAATAAGTGCGCCACTAACAGTCCTTTTTCTAGTAGTGCCATATCCATATTTTCTCTTCTTTCTTTTCTCAAAGGACAGAAGGACCCCTCGTGTGCAGGTTTGTTAGAGGGAAGGATGGTACGGATACCTATGAGCGACGTCCCAAAAAAACTTGTCGGAGGAAGCGCGGCAACAAAAAGATAGGTTGGAAAAACCTCGAGATAATTCTTGACCATAGAGTTATTTTCCTTGTGCGATTTCGACCTTTGTATGGAAAACCTGCATGCACAGGAACCTTGCCGCGATTGGCTGTGCCCTCACCATGTTCGGGACCGCTCAACGGCTTAAGTGGCCACGCCCGCACTCCTTGTTTCGTTTCGAGTCTGCTCAACGACTCAAGTGACAGCGCTTGCGCCCTTATTCTGTTTTGAGCGAGACCCACACCTTGAACGACTGTGCCAAGGATGCTGAGGTATCTTGCGGGCAGTAGCACCGCCAACAGGATGCTAAGGACCCGTTCCTCGAAGCGCTCGCGGTAGGGTTACGCACGTTGGCAAGATTTTTCCAAGAAAGTATAGGGACAGTTCCATATACAAAAAAGGTCTAACAAGGAAGATAATACGCATTCATTCAAAATGGGGTGAAATTTACATAAGATATCGCATTTTCCTAAGTACATCTTTATTTGACTTTCTCCCCTAGGGAAAATTACAAGAAGAAAAAGATGGAAAGGAGAGGCGGGATACAAGAAGAAAAACATGGCGAGAGGCCCCCGACAGAAGCCCGACCTGACCCCTCTGGACCAGCACTGCACGAAAGAGCAAGGCTACCAAATGGGCAGGCAAGAACCTCGCCCCTCCTGGACAAGCACTGCATGGAGGAGATGGCCAGAGCAGGCGGAAAGGGGGATGGACCCAGAACCGAAGTCCACGGGCCTGCAGGAAGATCCAGCTGGAAGATGAGGCAGCACCCAGGACTAAGGCCCCCGGCAAGGTCATCCTGCCGGGTGGGGGAGAGGCATGAGGCTGGCGGTGATGGTGCGGCCAGCGGTAAGTCCGAGCTCGAGTCCTCGGGCTCCGACTTAACCACTCTAAGACCGAACTCATCGTTGTTGTCTTCGTTGTAGTCCTCCCCATCACTCTCGCTCGAGGACAGGCTTTCAGCGCTGCTCGAGCTCTCTTCGCAGCAGCTGAGACAGACGTCGGAGCACCCATAAATCTTGATGGAGAGCAAATTGGCCTCCGTCATTTTGAAGCGAAGTGCATGCCCCACCTGGAGGTTATGGGCACGGGCGAAGGTCTTCCAGCCGCGCCTGACGAACATGACGCAGTTCGCTGGGTAATCGTTGTTTACCCGCGTCGCGCCGTTACAACAACCAGCCACCCGTAGCCACAGGACGAGCGGCTCATCGCCCTCCATAGCCCTGGCAAAGAGGCAAGGGATGCGCAGATGGGTCCAGAGGGGACCGGCCAGCTCGAGGACGAAGTCCAACGCCATCCCCTCAGCATGGGTCTCCTTAATGGAGACGCCTGGCATTGGAGGCAGAGGTGGAGTGGCACTCCGCCTCCACCAGACTCGGCCCCAACGACGGTCGTGGCCCCTCACGACTCTCCACCCACACGGGCTTGGGCCGGCCTCCGCCTCCGTGGCTGAAGCAGTCGCAGGATCCAGACGAGAGCTTCTTCTTGAAGCTAAGGATGGTGGTCGCCCACGCCCCCTTTTCATGGCTAAAGGCGAGCGCTACCTGAAGGTTGAGGAGACGTGGAAGGGCGAACTATGGAGGTTTGCGCTCGGAAGACGAAGGGATGATGGATGAGCACTGCCCCCACTGCCCCTCTATTTATAGGGGGAAGTGCGAGGGCCGGCTCTCCTCCATTCCAAAGGACGCCGCCCACCTCCTCCCATAGTGGCGCCCTCGATCGCGGGGCGAACAACTATCGCCCTATCGTTGATATCCACAGTGTTGCAGTTACTACCATTCCCAGGGCTTTAAATCATGGGCGCCCATTGCTGGTTCCCTGCTATGCATGCGGCACAGGTGGCGGAAATGACCTGACGATGTAATTAAAAACTTGAACGCTGCGTCGCGCCCGTATCCCAGGTCCCACATTCAATGGGCGTTGTGGGGAAGCGCAACGAGCAACAATGATCACAACCGCAAGGCCCTGCCACGCGTGCCCGTGCACTAATTGGGCCTAGCCCAACAGCGCCTCGTGACCTGTGTGGCCCAGGCCTGAGGGCTCCTATCGGTGCACTAGAGTTTTGGGCTCTCTAGTGCCCCTTACTCGTGCACGGGCAGTAGTAGCCACCCTAGCAGCAAGGCCTAGCAGGGATTTGCCAGATACCAGCACAGGAGAATCAAGACCGCCGACAAGGTGATGAGGACATCCCTACTAATGTTACACCCACCCCGGCTGCTATACATACAGGACCAATTACTAGAGCTCGCGCACGTCAATTGAATTACCAGGTACTTTCGTTTCTTGGAAATCCTTCTAATATTCATGAACATATGATGCTGCCTAAATTGGATACTTTTGTTTTACTTATGAATGAAGGACCTAGCATGGATAAGAAGGATGACCATTGGAGCGGGATCAAGCATGGAGGAGAAGGTGCGCGCGCGGGGAAGAACAATGGAGCTTCCAGTGATGATTTTCGCACATTGAAGCCACCATAATGGGAGCGGGAGGCCTTGGACGAAATATGCATGATGCCACTTTATAAAAGTCGTCCATAGGCTAATATAGGTGCTGCGCCACCTTATTTTTGGGCCAGGCCCAAGTAATTTCGAAATACCATATTATAGGCTGTTTTTAGAGTCCGTATATATGGGGAAACTGACTTAGGGTCGGTTTCGGACCCCTCCTCCAAGGGGCCACGAAATTCCCTTCTATTCCCCCATATATACAGCCCTTAGGGCTTCGTTTTAGGGTTGGGTTTTGTTTAGATTACAAGTTTCCCATAGCAGCAACTTCGCGTTCTTCGTTTGTGTTCCACGACCAGACAAAGGCGTCATAGAACCCCACTTCATCAATAAAGTTTTCCTCTTATATTCGCAATATCCAGATTGCAATCTTAGTTTCTTGCTTGTTCTTCGTTTGCGTGCAGGAAATAGACCCTCGTGGTCAGGTTGATCGTGCTCCGGCGTGGTCAATAACCTCTCAGAGTTGGTTTAGCGATTGCTAAGGCGCGACGGCTCACACGTTCGTAGTCGGATCGTCAAAGTCTACTCCACCAAAAACGATAGCCACCATCTCATCGAAAGACAGGGACAACTTCGCCTCTATCAAGTGGTATCAGATTTCCAGGTTGCTCGGTGAGATTTTACCAGTTTTCGTAGTTTAGATCGCATCTGTTCTTCATACCTTCAGTCCACGAAAAAGCCACAAAAAAATTAGGGTTAGATCATCATATTCGAACCAATCTGAGCCTTTGCATAGTCTTTTCAGTATTTTGCTTTGTTGAATTGGCGGTTACATCGTCGTGTCGAGTTGCTGGTCTTAGTGTCTAGTCCTTTAGAGTTTCGAGTTCTTTTCACAGGTTGTCATGCCGCCACCGCATCGTCTTCATAGTTGCCATATACCACCACCATCATCGCCGCTGCCATATCTCATCATCCATCATCACTATCCATCGGTATCCATATATACCACCACAAATCCTCCACCAATCCAAGTCCAGTTCGTTTTAGGTTTAGTTTCGAGATCCTTTTGATTTCGGATCCGTGTTTTGCTACCTGCGCGGGTGTCGGAAAAAAAGAGTCTCGCACGCTTTGCAGAGCACGTTTTGGCCCAAAAAAATTTCGGCCGAAAATATTTTTTCCCTATCTTGATTTTAGGTTCCCCGGAGCGTTTTGAGACACTTGCTATCATAGTGATTTTTGTCGAAATTTTTGGGTCGTCGCAGCCCCCGGATTGCTCCAAAAAAATAGTCCAAAAAAAATTCGTGCCCATCTTGCTTATACGACGTGGCAAGAGTTTTGAGACACTCGCCATTGTAGTGAGTTTTTGAAAAAAAAAACGAAAAAAAAATCCGAGTGTGCTTTTCCCTTGCTTACGTGTATCGTCGTGCTTTTGTTGGTGTTTTAGGCTCGCGTCTCTAGCACGGTCTAGCCTAGGACCAGCACAGTACCGTCGTTGAGCGTTTATTCAACCTTGCATCTCTGAATTGATTATTGTTGACCCTTTTTGCTACCATATTATAAGCCATCCCAGCTCCACATACTTCTACGCCGTGTGCTTGACACCACCTGGCAATCGCTCTATCCAAGCTTTGAGAGTTTTGGCTACAACGGTTGCCGATCACCGCCTGCTACTGGGTAAGAACTGGTAAGAAATTGAGATTCGCTTAAAGGATTTGTGCCACACCACCACCACCACCACGTCCCAGTAGTCTGTAGGTTTCATATTGTGTGTTTCCTATTTCTGCTAACCATGCCAGGATCACACGATGACGAGATCGACTGGGAGAGCATGACCAACAAAGCGCTCTATGATAAATTTCAGCAAATGATGGCTGAGCAGGTACAGGACTTCGTGAACAACTTTGGAGTGGCCATGGAGAAGCTAGATGGTTTGGAGAAGACATTCGACACTAAGATGGACGCCAAGTTCAATGAGGTGCTTGCCCGTCTACCTCCACCAGCTGCAGTTCCTATTCCTTTCGAACGACGAGCGCGACGTGTGCCTCTCGGCCACGCCCAACATCCTGGTACTGTTGATACCGCTGCTACTTCGGTGGCTCGTGCGGCTACTGTCGTTGAGCAGGTTGAAGATTATGATGGTGATTTCGATGATGAGGGAGAGGTTGCTCCAGATCCGCCCCAGGGGCAACCACCACCATACGCACCAGGTCGACCACATGGCTACAACCGTAACGGTAGGGCTGCACCACCCCCGCAGGTACGGGATCATGACCATCTCCCTAAACTTAAATTGAATATTCCGACGTTTGAGGGTAGATATGTTCCTGATATATATCTTACATGGGAGTTAGAAACAGAACAACGTTTTACATGCTTACAATTTCCAGAGGATCGACGTGTTGCTGCTGCTGTTTGTTCATTCACTAGTTTTGCTTGTGTTTGGTGGTCAGAACATTGTAGAATACACCCTGATAATATTCCAACTACTTGGGCTGCTTTGAAAACTGCTATGCGAAATCGTTGGGTGCCACCTTATTATCAACGTGAATTGCTTCAAAATTTGCAGCGTTTAAGACAAGGAAAAAATTCTGTAGAAGAATATTATCAGGAATTACAAACTGGTATGATTAGATGTGGTATTGTTGAGGAGAATGAAGCTATGCTTGCACGTTTTATGGGTGGATTAAATAGAGAGATTCAGACTATTCTAGAGTATAAGGAGTATAACACTATCACTCGTTTATTTCATCTTGCTTGCAAAGCTGAACGTGAAGTGCAGGATCGACAGGCAATGGCGAGAACTACTAATTTTGCAGGCCGTAATTCATCATGGACGCCATGTACCTCCTCTACTTCCGCACGTCCTGCTGCAACACCACCTCCTTCAACCTCCAACTCTAATCGCGATACCAGGAAACAGGCTCCTACTGCACCCTCTGCGAAGAGCACACCTTCTGGGCCTGCACAGAGTTCTTCTTCATCTATTGCATCCACAGGGCAAACACATGAGGTTATATGTCGTCGTTGCAAGGGTGGAGGTCACTATGCGAGAGAATGCCCTTCCAAGCGTGTAATGATTGTTACTGAGGATGGTGGATATGCGTCCGCTAGTGATTATGATGAGGAGACTTTGGCACTTATTGCTAGTGACGAACAGGGTGGCGAGGATGCAGAACCAGAAACACAATATATGGCTGCTGATTACGCTGACAGGTATGAAAGTTTAGTTGCTCAACGTGTTCTCAGTGTGCAGGTTACACACGCTGAGCAAAATCAGAGGCACAACTTGTTCGACACAAAGGGAGTTGTGAAAGAGCGTTCTGTTCGCATCATCATCGATGGAGGGAGTTGCAATAACTTGGCTAGCATGGAGATGGTGGAGAAGCTGTCTCTAACCACCAGACCACATCCTCATCCTTATTACATCCAATGGTTCAACAATAGTGGCAAGGTTAAGGTAACACGTACTGTTCGTGTGCATTTTAGCATTGCTACATATTCTGATTATGTGGATTGTGATGTGGTACCCATGCAAGCATGTTCTGTTTTACTTGGTAGACCATGGCAGTTTGATAAAAATTCTGTACACCATGGTAGGACAAATCAGTATACTCTTGTTCATAAGGATCATAATATCACTTTGCTTCCTATGTCTCCCGAACATATTATGAAAGATGACATTGCTAGAGCTAGTAAAGCAAAACAGGAGAAAAATAAGAGTGAAAATCAGATTGTAGCACAGGAATTTGAGCAACACCATAAGCATAATAAACCATCATCTACTGTTGCATCCGAAATAAAATTGAAGAGTGGATGTTTACTTGCTACTAAATCTGATATTAATGATTTGGATGTTGCTACATATGTTTGCTATGCTTTTGTATGTAAAGAGGTATTATTTTCATTCGAGGACATGCCTCCCTCTTTGCCTCCTGTTGTCATTAACATTTTGCAGGAGTTCGCTGATGTCTTTCCACAAGACGTGCCACCGGGATTACCGCCTATTCGCGGGATTGAGCATCAGATTGACTTAATTCCCGGTGCATCCCTACCCAACCGTGCGCCCTACCGTACCAATCCAGAGGAGACAAAGGAGATTATGCGTCAAGTACAGGAGCTGCTTGACAAAGGTTATATACGTGAATCCCTTAGTCCTTGTGCTGTTCCTATTATTCTAGTGCCTAAAAAGGATGGTACATCGCGCATGTGTGTGGATTGTAGAGGCATTAATAATATTACTATTCGTTATCGTCATCCTATTCCTAGACTAGATGATATGCTTGATGAATTAAGTGGCTCTACAATTTTCTCCAAAGTTGATTTGCGTAGTGGATACCATCAAATTCGTATGAAATTGGGCAATGAATGGAAAACAGCATTTAAAACTAAGTTTGGATTATATGAGTGGCTAGTCATGCCTTTTGGGTTAACTAATGCACCTAGCACTTTCATGAGATTAATGAACGAGGTTTTACGTGCTTTCATTGGATGATTCGTGGTAGTCTATTTTGATGATATATTGATTTTTAGTAGATCTTTGGAGGAACATTTGGAACATTTACATGCTGTTTTTACTGCGCTACGTGATGCACGTTTGTTTGGTAACCTTGGGAAGTGCACCTTTTACACCGACCGAGTATCTTTTCTTGGCTATGTTGTTACTCCACAGGGAATTGAAGTTGATACAGCCAAGATTGAAGCTATTGAGAGTTGGCCGCTGCCCAAAACGGTCACACAAGTAAGGAGTTTTCTTGGCCTCACTGGTTTCTATAGGCGTTTTGTGAGAGATTTCAGCACCATTGCTGCGCCTCTCAATGAGCTTACAAATAAGGACGTGCCTTTTTCTTGGGGTACCGCACAGGAAGAAGCCTTCACGGTCTTGAAAGATAAGTTAACACATGCTCCTTTACTCCATCTTCCTGATTTTAATAAGACTTTCGAGCTTGAATGTGATGCTAGTGGAATTGGGTTAGGAGGTGTGTTATTACAAGATGGTAAACCTGTTGCGTACTTTTCAGAAAAATTAAGTGGGCCTAGTCTGAATTATTCTACTTATGATAAGGAATTATATGCTCTTGTTCGGACTTTGGAAACATGGCAACATTATTTATGGCCCAAAGAATTTGTTATACATTCTGATCATGAATCTTTGAAACATATTAAAAGTCAAGCAAAACTGAACCGTAGACATGCTAAATGGGTTGAATTCATTGAGACTTTCCCTTATGTCATTAAACACAAGAAGGGTAAAGACAATGTTATTGCTGATGCTTTGTCTCGTCGTTATACTATGCTTTCACAACTTGACTTTAAAATATTTGGTTTGGAGACCATCAAAGATCAATATGTGCATGATGCTGAATTTAGAGACGTGTTGCAGAATTGTAAAGAAGGGAGAACATGGAACAAGTTCGTTATTAATAATGGATTTGTGTTTCGTGCTAACAAGCTATGGATTCCAGCTAGCTCCGTTCGTCTTTTGTTGTTACAGGAGGCGCACGGAGGAGGATTAATGGGACACTTTGGCGTGAAGAAGACGGAGGACGTACTTGCTACACATTTCTTTTGGCCAAAGATGAGACGGGATGTTGAGCGTTTTGTTGCTCGCTGCACTACATGTCAAAAAGCTAAGTCACGACTCAATCCTCATGGTTTATATATGCCTTTACCTGTACCTAGTGTTCCTTGGGAGGATATATCTATGGACTTTTTTTTAGGTTTACCTCGAACAAAGAAGGGGAGGGATAGCATATTTGTTGTCGTGGATAGATTTTCTAAAATGGCACACTTTATACCATGTCATAAAAGTGATGATGCTGCTCATGTTGCTGATTTGTTCTTTCGTGAAATTATTCGGTTGCATGGTGTGCCAAATACAATTGTTTCCGATCGTGATGCTAAATTTCTTAGCCACTTTTGGAGATGTTTATGGGCTAAGTTGGGGACTAAACTGCTTTTTAGTACTACATGTCACCCCCAAACTGATGGCCAAACTGAAGTAGTCAATAGATCATTGTCTACTATGCTTAGGGCTGTTTTGAAGAATAACCTGAAAATGTGGGAAGAATGCTTGCCTCATATTGAATTTTCTTATAATCGTTCGCTACATTCTACCACTAAGATGTGCCCTTTTGAAGTTGTGTATGGTTTCTTACCTCGTGCACCTATTGATTTGTTGCCTCTTCCGTCTTCGGAGAAGGTTAATTTTGATGCTAAAGAACGTGCTGAATTGATATTAAAGATTCATGAGTTAACTAAGGAAAACATTGAGCGTATGAATGCTAAATACAAAACTTGCTGGAGATAAGGGTAGAAAACATGTTGTCTTTGCACCTGGAGATCTTGTTTGGTTACATTTGCGTAAGGATAGATTTCCTGATTTGCGCAAGTCAAAGCTAATGCCACGTGCTGATGGTCCTTTGAAGGTGTTAGAGAAAATAAATGATAATGCATATAAACTTGAGCTGCCTGCAGAGTTTGGGGTTAGCCCCACTTTTAACATTACAGATTTGAAGCCTTATTTGGGTGAGGAAGATGAGCTTCCGTCGAGGACGACGTCAGTTCAAGAAGGGGAGGATGATGAGGACATCCCTACTAATGTTACACCCACCCCGATTGCTATACATACAGGACCAATTACTAGAGCTCGCGCACGTCAATTGAATTACCAGGTACTTTCGTTTCTTGGAAATCCTTCTAATATTCATGAACATATGATGCTGCCTAAATTGGATACTTTTGTTTTACTTATGAATGAAGGACCTAGCATGGATAAGAAGGATGACCATTGGAGCGGGATCAAGCATGGAGGAGAAGGTGCGCGCGCGGGGAAGAACAATGGAGCTTCCAGTGATGTTTTTCGCACATTGAAGCCACCATAATGGGAGCGGGAAGCCTTGGACGAAATATGCATGATGCCACTTTATAAAAGTCGTCCATAGGCTAATATAGGTGTTGCGCCACCTTATTTTTGGGCCAGGCCCATGTAATTTCGAAATACCATATTATGGGCTGTTTTTAGAGTCTGTATATATGGGGAAACTGACTTAGGGTCGGTTTCGGACCACTCCTCCAAGGGGCCACGAAATTCCCTTCTATTCCCCCATATATACAGCCCTTAGGGCTTCGTTTTAGGGTTGGGTTTTGTTTAGATTACAAGTTTGCCATAGCAGCAACTTCGCGTTCTTCGTTTGTGTTCCACGACCAGACAAAGGCGTCACAGAACCCCACTTCATCAATAAAGTTTTCCTCTTATATTCGCAATATCCAGATTGCAATCTTAGTTTCTTGCTTGTTCTTTGTTTACGTGCAGGAAATAGACCCTCGTGGTCAGGTTGATCGTGCTCCGGCGTGGTCAATAACCTCTCAGAGTTGGTTTAGCGATTGCTAAGGCGCGACGGCTCACACGTTCGTAGTCGGATCGTCAAAGTCTACTCCACCAAAAACGATAGCCACCATCTCATCGAAAGACAGGGACAACTTCGCCTCTATCACAAAGCCTTGTCGGGAGGGCTATCGACCCACCAAAGAGGGAGCCCGGCCCCGGCAGGGCAACGACCCAGCAAGGTGAAGCCCCGGCAAGACCCCGCTAGCGCACGTGCCAGGTGTCAATCCATCTGGCCGCGTGTCGCGGCGTTGACGTCGGAGAGACTTTAGCGGTGCCGATGGGATGGGCTCCCGTCCTGTCCCTCTAACAGACAGAGATGCCTGACGGTGCATTAAATGTGCCTATCCTATTCTGTCAGGGTTAGGTATGATAGCACTATAGCTCTGTACACCCTGTGTACGCACTGTACGCCACTGTTGGGATGCCGTTTAGAGTATAAAAGGAGGCCCAGGGCGATACGGTAGAGGACTTTTCGACTTTAGGGACTTTTCAACTTTTGCACTTTCAGGGACCCTCTAGCGCACACGTGTGCCAGTGGCTCGCAACATCCCTATAGCAAGAACCCTAAGAACTCTCTCAATACCAGCAAGCAGGAGTAGGGTTTTACGCATCCGTGCGGCCCGAACTGATAGAGTCGAAGTTGTCCCTGTCTTTCGATGAGATGGTGGCTATCGTTTTTGGTGGAGTAGACTTTGACGATCCGACTACGAACGTGTGAGCCGTCGCGCCTTAGCAATCGCTAAACCAACTCTGAGAGGTTATTGACCACGCCGGAGCACGATCAACCTGACCACGAGGGTCTATTTCCTGCACGCAAACAAAGAACAAGCAAGAAACTAAGATTGAATCTGGATATTGCGAATATAAGAGGAAAACTTTATTTATGAAGTGGGGTTCTGTGACGCCTTTGTCTGGTCGTGGAACACAAACGAAGAACGCGAAGTTGCTGCTATGGCAAACTTGTAATCTAAACAAAACCCAACCCTAAAACTAAGCCCTAAGGGCTGTATATATGGGGGAATAGAAGGGAATTTCGTGACCCCTTGGAGGAGGGGTCCGAAACCGACCCTAAGTCAGTTTCCCCATATATACGGACTCTAAAAACAACCTATAATATGGTATTTCGAAATTACATGGGCCTGGCCCAAAAATAAGGTGGCGCAGCACCTATATTAGCCTATGGACGAATTTTATAAAGTGGCATCATGCATATTTCGTCCAAGGCTTCCCGCTCCCATTATGGTGGCTTCAATGTGCGAAAATCATCACTGGAAGCCCCGTTGTTCTTCCCCGCGCGCGCACCTTCTCCTCCATGCTTGATCCCGCTCCAATGGTCATCCTTCTTATCCATGCTAGGTCCTTCATTCATAAGTAAAACAAAAGTATCCAATTTAGGCAGCATCATATGTTCATGAATATTAGAAGGATTTCCAAGAAACGAAAGTACCTGGTAATTCAATTGACGTGCGCGAGCTCTAGTAATTGGTCCTGTATATATAGCAGTCGGGGTGGGTGTAACATTAGTAGGGATGTCCTCATCATCCTCCCCTTCTTGAACTGACGTCGTCCTCGATGGAAGCTCATCTTCCTCACCCAAATAAGGCTTCAAATCTGCAATGTTAAAAGTGGGGCTAACCCCAAACTCTACAGGCAGCTCAAGTTTATATGCATTATCATTTATTTTCTCTAACACCTTAAAAGGACCATCAGCACGTGGCATTAGCTTGGACTTGCGCAAATCAGGAAATCTATCCTTACGCAAATGTAACCAAACAAGATCTCTAGGTGCAAAGACAACATGTTTTCTACCCTTATCTCCAGCAAGTTTGTATTTAGCATTCATACGCTCAATGTTTTCCTTAGTTAACTCATGAATCTTTAATATCAATTCAGCACGTTCTTTAGCATCAAAATTAACCTTCTCCGAAGACGGAAGAGGCAACAAATCAATAGGTGCACGAGGTAAGAAACCATACACAACTTCAAAAGGGCACATCTTAGTGGTAGAATGTAGCGAACGGTTATAAGCAAATTCAATATGAGGCAAGCATTCTTCCCACATTTTCAGGTTGTTCTTCAAAACAGCCCTAAGCATAGTAGACAATGATCTATTGACTACTTCAGTTTGGCCATCAGTTTGGGGGTGACATGTAGTACTAAAAAGCAGTTTAGTCCCCAACTTAGCCCATAAACATCTCCAAAAGTGGCTAAGAAATTTAGCATCACGATCGGAAACAATTGTATTTGGCACACCATGCAACCGAATAATTTCACGAAAGAACAAATCAGCAACATGAGCAGCATCATCACTTTTATGACATGGTATAAAGTGTGCCATTTTAGAAAATCTATCCACGACAACAAATATGCTATCCCTCCCCTTCTTTGTT
The DNA here is from genome assembly GCA_022496015.1 of Hordeum marinum. Classification (NCBI taxonomy): domain Eukaryota; kingdom Viridiplantae; phylum Streptophyta; class Magnoliopsida; order Poales; family Poaceae; genus Hordeum; species Hordeum marinum. The sequence continues at coordinate 217,007,245 of CM039674.1, read as the reverse complement.
CGAGGTAAACCTAAAAAAAAGTCCATAGATATATCCTCCCAAGGAACACTAGGTACAGGTAAAGGCATATATAAACCATGAGGATTGAGTCGTGACTTAGCTTTTTGGCATGTAGTGCAGCGAGCAACAAAACGCTCAACATCCCGTCTCATCTTTGGCCAAAAGAAATGTGTAGCAAGTACGTCCTCCGTCTTCTTCACGCCAAAGTGTCCCATTAATCCTCCTCCGTGCGCCTCCTGTAACAACAAAAGACGAACGAAGCTAGCTGGAATGCATAGCTTGTTAGCACGGAACACAAATCCATTATTAATAACGGACTTGTTCCATGTTCTCCCTTCTTTACAATTCTGCAACACGTCTCTAAATTCAGCATCATGCAAATATTTTAAAGTCAAGTTGTGAAAGCATAGTATAACGACGAGACAAAGCATCAGCAATAACATTGTCTTACCCTTCTTGTGTTTAATGACATAAGGGAAAGTCTCAATGAATTCAACCCATTTAGCATGTCTACGGTTCAGTTTTGCTTGACTTTTAATATGTTTCAAAGATTCATGATCAGAATGTATAACAAATTCTTTGGGCCATAAATAATGTTGCCATGTTTCCAAAGTCCGAACAAGAGCATATAATTCCTTATCATAAGTAGAATAATTAAGACTAGGCCCACTTAATTTTTCAGAAAAGTACGCAACAGGTTTACCATCTTGTAATAACACACCTCCTAACCCAATTCCACTAGCATCACATTCAAGCTCGAAAGTCTTATTAAAATCAGGAAGATGGAGTAAAGGAGCATGTGTTAACTTATCTTTCAAGACCGTGAAGGCTTCTTCCTGTGCGGTACCCCAAGAAAAAGGCACGTCCTTCGTTGTAAGCTCATTGAGAGGCGCAGCAATGGTGCTGAAATCTCTCACAAAACGCCTATAGAAACCAGCGAGGCCAAGAAAACTCCTTACTTGTGTGACCGTTTTGGGCTGCGGCCAACTCTCAATAGCTTCAATCTTGGCTGTATCAACTTCAATTCCCTGTGGAGTAACAACATAGCCAAGAAAAGATACTCGGTCGGTGCAAAAGGTGCACTTCCCAAGGTTACCAAACAAACGTGCATCACGTAGCGCAGTAAAAACAGCACGTAAATGTTCCAAATGTTCCTCCAAAGATCTACTAAAAATCAATATATCATCAAAATAGACTACCACGAATCATCCAATGAAAGCACGTAAAACCTCGTTCATTAATCTCATGAAAGTGCTAGGTGCATTAGTTAACCCAAAAGGCATGACTAGCCACTCATATAATCCAAACTTAGTTTTAAATGCTGTTTTCCATTCATTGCCCAATTTCATACGAATTTGATGGTATCCACTACGCAAATCAACTTTGGAGAAAATTGTAGAGCCACTTAATTCATCAAGCATATCATCTAGTCTAGGAATAGGATGACGATAACGAATAGTAATATTATTAATGCCTCTACAATCCACACACATGCGCGATGTACCATCCTTTTTAGGCACTAGAATAATAGGAACAGCACAAGGACTAAGGGATTCACGTATATAACCTTTGTCAAGCAGCTCCTGTACTTGACGCATAATCTCCTTTGTCTCCTCTGGATTGGTACGGTAGGGCGCACGGTTGGGTAGGGATGCACCGGGAATTAAGTCAATCTGATGCTCAATCCCGCGAATAGGCGGTAATCCCGGTGGCACGGCTTGTGGAAAGACATCAGCGAACTCCTGCAAAATGTTAATGACAGCAGGAGGCAAAGAGGGAGGCATGTCCTCGAATGAAAATAATACCTCTTTACATACAAAAGCATAGCAAACATATGTAGCAACATCCAAATCATTAATATCAGATTTAGTAGCAAGTAAACATCCACTCTTCAATTTTATTTCGGATGCAACAGTAGATGATGGTTTATTATGCTTATGGTGTTGCTCAAATTCCTGTGCTACAATCTGATTTTCACTCTTATTTTTCTCTTGTTTTGCTTTACTAGCTCTAGCAATGTCATCTTTCATAATATGTTCGGGAGACATAGGAAGCAAAGTGATATTATGATCCTTATGAACAAGAGTATACTGATTTGTCCTACCATGGTGTACAGAATTTTTATCAAACTGCCATGGTCTACCAAGTAAAACAGAACATGCTTGCATGGGTACCACATCACAATCCACATAATCAGAATATGTAGCAATGCTAAAATGCACACGAACAGTACGTGTTACCTTAACGTTGCCACTATTGTTGAACCATTGGATGTAATAAGGATGAGGATGTGGTCTGGTGGTTAGAGACAGCTTCTCCACCATCTCCATGCTAGCCAAGTTATTGCAACTCCCTCCATCGATGATGATGCGAACAGAACGCTCTTTCACAACTCCCTTTGTGTGGAACAAGTTGTGCCTCTGATTTTGCTCAGCGTGTGTAACCTGCACACTGAGAACACGTTGAGCAACTAAACTTTCATACCTGTCAGCGTAATCAGCAGCCATGTATTGTGTTTCTGGTTCTGCATCCTCGCCACCCTGTTCGTCACTTGCAATGAGTGCCATAGTCTCCTCATCATAATCACTAGCGGACGCATATCCACCATCCTCAGTAAGAATCATTACACGCTTGGAAGGGCATTCTCTCGCATAGTGACCTCCACCCTTGCAACGACGACATATAACCTCATGTGTTTGCCCTGTGGATGCAATAGATGAAGAAGAACTCTGTGCAGGCCCAGAAGGTGTGCTCTTCGCAGAGGGTGCAGTAGGAGCCTGTTTCCTGGTATCGCGATTAGAGTTGGAGGTTGAAGGAGGTGGTGTTGCAGCAGGACGTGCGGAAGTAGAGGAGGTATGTGGCGTCCATGATGAAGTACGGCCTGCAAAATTAGTAGTTCTCGCCATTGCCTGTCGATCCTGCACTTCACGTTCAGCTTTGCAAGCAAGATGAAATAAACGAGTGATAGTGTTATACTCCTTATACTCTAGAATAGTCTGAATCTCTCTATTTAAGCCACCCATAAAACGTGCAAGCATAGCTTCATTCTCCTCAACAATACCACATCTAATCATACCAGTTTGTAATTCCTGATAATATTCTTCTACATAATTTTTTCCTTGTCTTAAACGCTACAAATTTTGAAGCAATTCACGTTGATAATAAGGTGGCACCCAACGATTTCGCATAGCAGTTTTCAAAGCAGCCCAAGTAGTTGGAATATTATCAGGGTGTATTCTACAATGTTCTGACCACCAAACACAAGCAAAACTAGTGAATGAACAAACAGCAGCAGCAACACGTCGATCCTCTGGAAATTGTAAGCATGTAAAACGTTGTTCTGTTTCTAACTCCCATGTAAGATATATATCAGGAACATATCTACCCTCAAACGTCGGAATATTCAATTTAAGTTTAGGGAGATGGTCATGATCCCGTACCTGCGGGGGTGGTGCAGCCCTACCGTTACGGTTGTAGCCATGTGGTCGACCTGGTGCGTATGGTGGTGGTTGCCCCTGGGGCGGATCTGGAGCAACCTCTCCCTCATCATCGAAATCACCATCATAATCTTCAACCTGCTGAACGACAGTAGCCACACGAGCCACCGAAGTAGCAGCAGTATCAACAGTACCAGGATGTTGGGCGTGGCCGAGAGGCACACGTCGCGCTCGTCGTTCGAAAGGAATAGGAACTGCAACTGGTGGAGGTAGACGTGCAAGCACCTCATTGAACTTGGCGTCCATCTTGGTGTCGAATGTCTTCTCCAAACCATCTAGCTTCTCCATCGCCACTCCAAAGTTGTTCACGAAGTCCTGTACCTGCTCAGCCATCATTTGCTGAAATTTATCATAGAGCGCTTTGTTGGTCATGCTCTCCCAGTCGATCTCGTCATCGTGTGATCCTGGCATGGTTAGCAGAAATAGGAAACACACAATATGAAACCTACAGACTACTGGGACGTGGTGGTGGTGGTGGTGTGGCACAAATCCTTTAAGCGAATCTCAATTTCTTACCAGTTCTTACCCAGTAGGAGGCGGTGATCGGCAACCGTTGTAGCCAAAACTCTCAAAGCTTGGATAGAGCGATTGCCAGGTGGTGTCAAGCACACGGCGTAAAAGTATGTGGAGCTGGGATGGCTTATAATATGGTAGCAAAAAGGGTCAGCAATAATCAATTCAGAGATGCAAGGTTGAATAAACGCTCAACGACGGTACTGTGCTGGTCCTAGGCTAGACCGTGCTAGAGACGCGAGCCTAAAACACCAACAAAAGCACGACGATACACGTAAGCAAGGGAAAAGCACACTCGGAATTTATTTATTTTTCGTTTTTTTTCGGCGCCTCTTTTTTATTTATTTTTCAAAAACTCACTACAATGGCGAGTGTCTCAAAACTCTTGCCACGTCGTATAAGCAAGATGGGGACGAATTTTTTTTTGGACTATTTTTTTTTCTGGAGCAATCCGGGGGCTGCGACGACCCAAAATTTCGACAAAAATCACTATGATAGCAAGTGTCTCAAAACGCTCCGGGGAACCTAAAATCAAGATAGGGAAAAAATATTTTCGGCCGAATTTTTTTTTGGGCCAAAACGTGCTCTGCAAAGCGTGCCAGACTCTTTTTTTTTCTTTCGACACCTGCGTAGGTAGCAAAACACGGATCCGAAATCAAAAGGATCTCGAAACTAAACCTAAAACGAACTGGACTTGGATTGGTGGAGGATTTGTGGTGGTATATATGGACACCAATGGATAGTGATGATGGATGATGAGATATGGCAGCGGCGATGATGGTGGTGGTATATGGCAACTATGAAGACGATGCGGTGGCGGCGTGACAACCTGTGAAAAGAACTCGAAACTCTAAAGGACTAGACACTAAGACCAGCAACTCGACACGACGATGTAACCGCCAATTCAACAAAGCAAAATACTGAAAAGACTATGCAAAGGCTCAGATTGGTTCGGATATGATGATCTAACCCTAATTTTTTTTGTGGCTTTTTCATGGACTAAAGGTATGAAGAACAGATGCGATCTAAACTACGAAAACTGGTAAAATCTCACCGAGCAACCTGGAAATCTGATACCACTTGATAGAGGCGAAGTTGTCCCTGTCTTTCGATGAGATGGTGGCTATCGTTTTTGGTGGAGTAGACTTTGACGATCCGACTACGAACGTGTGAGCCGTCGCGCCTTAGCAATCGCTAAACCAACTTTGAGAGGTTATTGACCACGCCGGAGCACGATCAACCTGACCACGAGGGTCTATTTCCTGCACGCAAACGAAGAACAAGCAAGAAACTAAGATTGCAATCTGGATATTGCGAATATAAGAGGAAAACTTTATTGATGAAGTGGGGTTCTGTGACGCCTTTGTCTGGTCGTGGAACACAAACGAAGAACGCGAAGTTGCTGTTATGGCAAACTTGTAATCTAAACAAAACCCAACCCTAAAACGAAGCCCTAAGGGCTGTATATATGGGGGAATAGAAGGGAATTTCGTGGCCCCTTGGAGGAGGGGTCCGAAACCGACCCTAAGTCAGTTTCCCCATATATATGGATTCTAAAAACAGCCTATAATATGGTATTTCGAAATTACATGGGCCTGGCCCAAAAATAAGGTGGCGCAACACCTATATTAGCCTATGGACGAATTTTATAAAGTGGCATCATGCATATTTCGTCCAAGGCTTCCCGCTCCCATTATGGTGGCTTCAATGTGCGAAAATCATCACTCGAAGCTCCATTGTTCTTCCCCGCGCGCGCACCTTCTCCTCCATGCTTGATCCCGCTCCAATGGTCATCCTTCTTATCCATGCTAGGTCCTTCATTCATAAGTAAAACAAAAGTATCCAATTTAGGCAGCATCATATGTTCATGAATATTAGAAGGATTTCCAAGAAACGAAAGTACCTGGTAATTCAATTGGCGTGCGCGAGCTCTAGTAATTGGTCCTGTATGTATAGTAGTCGGGGTGGGTGTAACATTAGTAGGGATGTCCTCATCACGAACCTCGGTAAAGATCCCCAGGTGCTTTTCACCAGACCGGCTTTTTGCACAATCTGCCCCCCGTCGAACCGAAAGGGATCCCGATGATCCCATAGGTGTTCGTTCCCACGACACCCTCCCATCGTGGGCGCTACCTCTTTGACTACTACGGGTGCCCGTGTTGTTGGAGCCACAACACGACCGCCGATGGTTACCCCGGGCCGCGTAGAGCGTGACCGCACCCGCAGGGAACTACCTTCGGCGTCGTGGCATGCTTTGGGGGGATGACCACGGCCCCTCCTGGGCGGCAGTGAAGGAGGGATCTCGTCAGGGGCCGTCCCCTTCTCGGCGGCGGAGTGCTTGCTCACTGAGGCCATGATTGGGAGAATTGTGGCTTGGAAGTTGGGAGGCGAAGAAGACGAAGGTGTCTTGAGGGTTTTCTCACCCTCGCATGCTTATGTACAACCAGGGGCCAACCGGCACCCCCTCGCATCCCGGGAGGCGTGCGACCTCCAAAGGCCCCCTCCAGAGCGGCAGAGATCTCTAACACAACCTGGCCTCAGGAGCCAAAGATGACGCAGGGAAGGACAGGCGGGCACCAGCACGCTAGGCGGTGCAATTTCCCCTTTGGTGAAAAGGGAGCAAGGACGTACGTGGGTTCCCAAAGCACCACTCAAAGATTTCCATTCTCGTGCAACAAGACCACGAATACGACCCCCGCAGGGTGGATGTCATCACCGAGCTCACCTTTGCGGCATCAACAACTACTTTGAAGGCGAAGACCACCTTTGGATAGGGCGCCGATGTACTCTTGTCCCCCTTGAAATTTGGCCGTTGTGGGATCCCTTCCACCCATTGTGATAAGGGAAGAGGACCCGGGCCGCTGCTATATATAGAGGCTAGGTCACAATGTAGAGAGGATACGATTCACAACTTAGCCACCCGACGAACCACCACACAAGGCTAAGAGTCAAGAAGACCACTCGAGCCCCTCACGAGGCTCGAGACGACTATACTAGTTCATCCACCACACCTCCCCAAGAGGCAATCCACCAAAGCAGGAGTAGGGTATTACGCTTCATAGCAGCCCAAACATGGGTAAACTTCCCAGTCCATCTTCTTCCATGTCATCGTGCAAGTTTGTTGTTGTATCCATCAAGTAGCAAGCTAGGTAGGGCGAGGCTGTCGGGGATCTTCGCACACGCCCCTGTGTTCGAACCTTGAGGGTTTTACGGAGCCCAAAATCCAAAAGACTTGGATGCTACCTCATCTCGACACTCTATGCATCATTAGGTATGGGGAAGATATCCAAGGACAAGGGGAGCAACCACAAGGAAGCACGGAAGATGGAGCCAACTCTGCAGCCAAGTCCCTGAGCTACAGCCAACCCAGTGCGCAAGTGCTGCCTGGCCCCCGTCCGCACGAGGGTAATAGAGTAACAGAAGACCCCGTGCGCACGGGCCTAGAAGACCCTGTGCACACAAGCCTCCCAATAGCTACAACAGCCACCCTGTCCGCACGGGCCTAGAAGACCCCGTGCACACGGGCCTCCCAGGATGCTACAACGACGACCCCGTGCGCACGGCCGTGTCCCGTGCCCACGGGGCCCACCGTGGGCACGGGGTTCACGTAGGCCATGCGCACGGGCCTCCTTGGCTAGCCGATCACTTCGGCCCATCTCGCCCCTCTTTCGTCCCCTACCTCCATCTACCTATATATTGGACCCTTGGGACTCATGTTAGGGTTAGCTATTGTTTTGCACTTGTGAGCATAGCTCCATTACTTGCCTCTCTTAGGCAGTTTGTCCTCCTTTGGGAGTAGATCCAAGTGATGCCAAGGCCCCTCTAGAGGGAAGATCCCCCGTGGATTCAAGGCTCCTTCTCCGGAGTGACAGAACCCTACGTATACTTGTATCATTTGTTGATTTGGGTTCTTGTACCTCTTGTGATGATTATGGACCTAGTGGATGTGTGATTGAGTTTGCTCTTGGGTGTTTCTCTTGTTCTTCCCCCGTGTCCTGCATGTCCCCCCCCAATTCATGAAAGATCGACTCCTAAGGGTCTTGCCTAATATCATATGGTATCATGAGCCACGTTGATCACGAATTTGGAGTCTCCCCCACCATTTTCTAGCCTTTTTTTGCTTGATTTCATCCTAAAACAAAAATCCCCACAAAAATAACCATACCAAGTTTTTTAGTAATTGTTGAATCTTGTGAGTGTTTGTTGGTTTTTATCCATGGAATAGATGCCTAGCAAGTGGATCTCTCTTCCTATCCGAAAGTTTCGCAAAATGTTTCCGAAAACCATCGAATTCGTGATCTGTCCGAATTTTTCTCCGCGCCGTCCACGGGCCCTGGACCCCATGCGCACGAGCTCTCGCGGTAGTTCCTCGACACCCCGTGCACACGGCCTCAAAAGAACCCGTGCGTACCGGCCCTACAGAACAGCCCCAATTTGTTTTTCTGTTTTCAGCTTTGACACCCCCAAACTTGTTCTTTCCGTTCCATTGACCGTTTCCTTCGTGATTTTCAGTTTGTGGCTGACGTGTCCAAAGGTGTTTCGGCTACTTAGGCGCGGTTAGACGTCATCACCACCACCATTCATCATCAGCGGCCTCGACTTTGACTTCAGCCACCTTCAACTGTAAGCAAGGATGGTAACTTCGACGACATCTTTGTCCATACCTTGTGATAGAGGCGAGGGTCCTGATCTTTCGATGAGATGGCGGCTATCGTTTTGGTGGAGTAGACTTTGACGATCTGACTATGAACGTGTGAAGACGTCGCGCCTTAGCAATCACTAAACCAACTCCGAGAGGTTATTGACCACGCCGGAGCACCATCAACCTAACCATGGGGGTCTGTTTCCTGCATGCAAAAAAAGAACAAGCAAGAAACTAAGATTGCAATCTGGATATTGCAAATATAAGAGGAAAGCTTTATTGATGGAAGTGGGGTTCTGTGACGCTTTTGTCTGGTCGTGGAACACAAACGAAGAACGCAAAGTTGCAACTATGGCAAACTTGTAATCTAAACAAAAACCAAACCTAAAACGAAGCCCTAAGGGCTATATATATGGGGGAATAAAGGGGAATTTCGTGGCCCCTTGGAGGGGGGCCCGAAACCAACCCTAACTCACTTTCCCCATACATACGGACTCTAAAAACAACCTATAATATGGTATTTTGAAATTACATGGGCCTGGCCCAAAAATAAGGTGGCGCAGCACCTATATTAGCCTATGGACAAATTTTATATAGTGGCATCATGCATATTTCGTCCAAGGTTTTCCGCTCCCATTATGGTGGCTTCAATGTGGGAAAATCAACATTGGAAGCTCCATTGTTCTTTCTCGCGCATGCACCTTCTCCTCCATGCTTGATCCCGCTCCAATGGTCATCCTTCTTGTCCATGCTAGGTCCTTCATTCATAAGTAAAACAAAAGTATCTAATTTAGGCAGCATCATATGTTCATGAACATTAGAAGGATTTCCAAGAAACGAAAGTACTTGGTAATTCAATTGATGTACGCGAGCACTAGTAATTGGTCCTGTATGTATAACAATCGGGGTTGTGGGTGTAAAATTAGTAGGGATGTCCTCATTAGCCTCCCCTTCTTGAATTGAAGTCATCGTCGACGGAAGCTCATATTCCTCACCCAAATAAGGCTTCAAATCTGCAATGTTAAAAGTGGGGCTAACCCCAAACTCTGCAGGCAGCTCAAGTTTATATGCATTATCATTTATTTTCTCTAACACCTTACAAGGACCATCAGTACGTGGCATTAGCTTTGACTTACACAAATCAGGATATCTATCCTTATGCAAATGTAACCAAACAAGATCGCCAGGTGCAAAGACAACATGTTTTCTACCCTTCTCCCCAGCAAGTTTGTAGTTAGCATTCATACGCTCAATGTTTTCCTTAGTTAACTCATGAATCTTTAATATCAATTCAGCACATTCTTTAGCATCAAAATTAACCTTCTCCGAAGATGGAAGAGGCAACAAATCAATAGGTGCACGAGGTAAGAAACCATACACAACTTCAAAACGGCACATCTTAGTGGTAGAATGTAGCGAACGATTATAAGCAAATTCAATACGAGGCAAGCATTCTTCCTACATTTTCAGGTTATTCTTCAAAATAGCCCTAAGCATTGTAGACAATGATCTATTGACTACTTCAGTTTGGCCATCAGTTTGGGGATGACATGTACTACTAGAAAGCAGTTTAGTCCCCAACTTAGCCCATAAACATCTCCAAAAGTAGCTAAGAAATTTAGCATCACGATCTGAAACAATGGTATTTGGCACACCATGCAACCGAATAATTTCATGGAAGAACAAATCAGCAACATGAGGAGCAGCATCACTTTTATGACATGGTATAAAGTGTGCCATTTTGGAAAATCTATCCACGACAACAAATATGCTATCCCTCCCCTTCTTTGTTCGAGGTAAACCTAAAACAAAGTCCATAAATATATCCTCCCAAGGAACACTAGGTACAGGCAAAGGCATATATAAACCACGAGGATTGAGTCGTGACTTAGCTTTTTGACATGTAGTGCAGCGAGCAACAAAACGCTCAACATCTTGTCTCATCTTTGGCCAAAAAAAATGTGTACAAAGTACGTCCTCCGTCTTCTTCACGCCAAAGTGTCCCATTAATCCTCGTCCGTGCGCCTCCTGTAACAACAAAAGACGAATGGAGCTAGCTGGAATGCATAGCTTGTTACCACGGAACACAAATCCATCATTAATAACGAACTTGTTCCATGTTCTCCCTTCTTTACAATTCTGCAACACATCTCTAAATTCAGCATCATGCACATATTGATCTTTGATGGTCTCCAAACCAGATATTTTAAAGCCAAGTTGTGAAAGCATAGTATAACGACGAGACAATGCATCAACAATAACATTTTCTTTACCCTCTTGTGTTTAATGACATAAGGGAAAGTCTCAATGAATTCAACCCATTTAGCATGTCTACGTTTCAGTTTTGCTTGACTTTTTAATGTTTCAAAGATTCATGATCACAATGTACAACAAATTCTTTGGGCCATAAATAATGTTGCCATGTTTCCAAAGTCCGAACAAGAGCATATAATTCCTTATCATACGTAGAATAATTAAGACTAGGCCCACTCAAGTTTTCATAAAAGTACGCGATAGGTTTACCATCTTGTAATTATACACCTCCTAACCCAATTCCACTAGCATCACATTCAAGCTCGAAAGTCTTATTAAAATCAGGAAGTTGGAGTAAAGGAGCATGTGTTAACTTATCTTTCAAGACCGTGAAGGCTTTTTCCTGTGCGGTACCCCAAGCAAAAGGCACGTCCTTCTTTGTAAGCTCATTGAGAGGCGTAGCAACGGTGCTGAAATCTCTCACAAAATGCCTATAGAAACCAGTGAGGCCAAGAAAACTCCCCACTTGTGTGACCGTTTTGGGCTGCGGCCAACTCTCAATAGCTTCAATCTTGGCTTTATCAACTTGAATTCCCAGTGGAGTAACAACATAGCCAAGAAAAGATACTCGGTCGGTGCAAAAGGTGCACTTCCCAAGGTTACCAAACAAAGGTGCATCACGTAGAGCAATAAAAACAGCACGTAGATGTTCCAAATGTTCCTCCAAAGATCTACTAAAAATCAATATATCATCAAAATAGACTACCACAAATCATCCAATGAAAGCACGTAAAACCTCATTCATTAATCTCATGAAAGTGCTAGGTGCATTAGTTAACCCAAAAGGCATGCCTAACCACTCATATAATCCAAACTTAGTTTTAAATGCTGTTCTCCATTCATCTCCCAATTTTGTACGAATTTGATGGTATCCACTACGCAAATCAACTTTGGACAAAATTGTAGAGCCACTTAATTCATCAAGCATATCATCTAGCCTAGGAATAGGATGATGATAACGAATCGTAATATTATTAATTCTTCTACAATCCACACACATACACGATTTACCATCCTTTTTCGGCACTAAAATAATAGGAACAACACAAGGACGAAGTAATTCGCGTATATAATCTTTGTCGAGCAGCTCCTGTACTTGATGCATAATCTCCTTCGTCTCCTCTGGATTGGTATGGTATGGCGCACGGTTCGGTAGCAATGCACCAAGAATTAAGTCAATCTGATGCTCAATCCCTCGAATAGGTGGCAATCCCGGTGGCACATCTTGTGGAAAGACGTCAGCAAACTCCTGCAAGATGTTAATGACAGCAGAAGGCAAAGAGGGAGGCATGTCCTCGAATGAAAATAACACCTCTTTGCATACAAAAGCATAGCAAACAGATTTAGTAACATCCAACGCAGAAAGATCAGATTTAGTAGCAAGTAAACATCCACTCTTTAATTCTATTTCAGATGCAACACTAGATGATGGTTTATTAATCTTATGTTGTTGCTCAAATTTCTTTGCTACAATCTGATTTTCACTCTTATGTAGCTCCTGTTTTGCTTTACTAGCTCTAGCAATGTCATCTTTCATAATATGTTCAGGAGACATAGGAAGCAAAGTGATATTTTGATCCTTATGAACAAGAGTATATTGATTTGTCCTACCATGGTGTACAGAATTTTTATCAAATTGCCATGGTCTATCAAGTAAAACAGAACATGCTTGCATGGCTACCACATCACAATCAACATAATCAGAATATGTAGCAATGTTAAAATGCACACGAACAGTACGTGTTACCTTAACCTTGCCACTGTTGTTGAACCATTGGATGTAATAAGGATGAGGATGTGGTCGGGTGGTCAGTGACAACTTCTCCACCATCTCCGTGCTAGCCAAGTTGTGCCTCTAATTTTGCTCAGCCTATATAACCTGCACACTGAGAACACGTTGAGCAACTAAACTTTCATACCTGTCAGCATAATCAACAGCCATGTAGTGTGTCTCTGGTTCTATATCCTCGCCACCCTGTTCTTCACTCGTAATGAGAGCCAAAGCTCCTCATCATAATCACTAGCGGACGCATATCCACCATCCTTAGTAACAATCATTCCACGCTTGGAAGGGCATTCTCTCGCAAAGTGACCTCCACCCTTGCAACGATGGCATATAACCTCATGTATTTGCCCTATGGATGCAATAGATGAAGAAGAGCCCTGTGCAGGCCTAGAAGGTGTGGTCTTCGTGGAGGGTGGAGTAGGAGCCTGTTTCCTGGTATCGCGGTTGGAGTTGGAGGTTGAAGTAGGTGGTGTTGCAGGAGGACGTGCGGAAGTAGAGGAGGTACGTGGCGTCCATGATGAAAGGCGATCTGCAAAAAAAGTAGTTCTCGCCATTGCCTGTCGATCCTGCACTTCACGTTCAGCTTTGCAAGCAAGATGAAATAAACGAGTGATGGTGTTATACTCCTTATACTCTAGAATAGTCTGAATCTCTCTATTTAATCCACCCATAAAACATGCAAACATAGCTTCATTCTCCTCAACAACACCGCATCTAATCATGCTAGTTTGTAATTCCTAATAATATTCCTCTACAGAATTTTTTCCTTGTCTTAAACGCTGCAAATTTTGAAGCAATTCACGTTGATAATAAGGTGGAGCCCAACGATTACGCATAGCATCTTTCAAAGCAGCCCAAGTAGTTGGAATATTAGCATGATGTATTCTACAATGTTCTGACCACAAAACACAAGCAAAAATAGTGAATGAACAAACAGCAGCACCAACACGTCTATCCTCAGGAAATTGTAAGCATGTAAAACGTTGTTCGGTTTCTAACTCCCATGTAAAATATATATAAGGAACATATCTAGCCTCAAATGTCGGAATATTCAATTTAAGTTTAGGGAGATGGTCATGATCCCGTACCTGAGGGGGTGGTGCAGCCCTACCGTTACGGTGTTAGCCATGTGGACGACCTGGTGCGTATGGTTGTGGTTGCCCCTGAGGCTGATCTGGAGCAACCTCTCCCTCATCATCGTAATCACCATCATAATCCTCAACCTGCTCAACGATAGTAGCAACAGGAGCCACAGAAGTAGCAAAAGTATCAACAGTACCAGTATGTTGGGCTTGGCCAAGAGGCACACATCGCGCTCGTCGTTCGAGAGGGATACGAGCTGCAGCTGGTGGTGGTAGACGGGCAAGCACCTCATTGAACCTGGCATCCATCTTGGTGTCGAATGTCTTCTCCAAACCATCTATCTTCTCCATGGCCTCTCTAAGGTTGTTCACGAAGTCTTGTACCTGGTCAACCATCATTTGCTGAAATTTATCATGGAGCGCTTTGTTTGTCATGCTCTCCCAGTCGATCTCATCGTCTTGTGATCCTGGCATGGTTAGTAGCAAGAGGAAACACATAGAAATATGAAACCTACAGGCTACTGGGACGTGGTTTTGGTGGTGTGTCACAAATCCTTCAAGCGAATCTCAAATTCTTACCAGTTCTTACCTAGCAGGTGGCGGTGATCGGCAACAGTTCTAGACAAAACTCTCAAAGCTTGGATAGACCGATTGCCAGGTGGTGTCCAAACACACAATGTAGATGTATGTGGAGCTGGGATGGCTGATAATATGGTAGCAAAAAGGGTCAACAATAATCAATTCAGAGATGCAAAGTTGAATAAACGCTCAACGACGGTACTATGTTGGTCCTAGGCTAGACAGTGCTAGAGACGCGAGCCTAAAACACTAACAAAATCACGACGCTACACGTAATCAAGGAAAGAGCACACTCTGAATTTTTTCATTTTTTTGGCGCCTTTTTTGCGCTCTTTTTTTCTGACACCTACTAAGGTAGGAAAACGCGAATCCAAAATCAAAAGGATCTCGAAACTAAACCTAAAATGAGATGGACTCGGATTGGTGGCGGATTTGTGGTGGTATATATGGACACCAATGGATAGGGATGGTGGGTGGTGATATATGGCAGCGGTGATGGTGGTGGTGGTATATGGCTACTATGAAGACGATGCGGTGGCGGCATGACAACCTGTGAATAGAACTTTAAACTCTAAAGGACTAGACACTAAAACCAGCAACTCGACACGGCGATGTAACCGCAAATTCAACAAAGCAAAATACTAAAAAGACTATGCAAAGGCTCAGATTGGTTCGGATATGATGATCTAACCCTAATTTTTTTTGTGGCTTTTTCGTGGACTATAGGTATGAATAACAGATGCGATCTAAACTACGAAAAACTGGTAAAATCTCACCGAGCAACCTGGAAATTTGATACCACTTGATAGAGGAAAGGTCCCGATCTTTCGATGAGATGGTGGCTATCGTTTTGGTGGAGTAGACTTTCACGATCCGACTATGAACGTGTGAAGACGTCGCGCCTTAGCAATCGTAAACAAACTCCGAGAGGTTATTGACCACACCGGAGCATGATCAACCTGACCACAAGGGTCTGTTTCCTGCACGCAAACGAAGAACAAGCAAGAAACTAAGATTGCAATCTGGATATTGCGAATATAAGAGGAAAGCTTTATTTATGGAAGTGGGGTTCTGTGACGCCTTTGTTTGGTCGTGGAACACAAACAAAGAACGCGAAGTTGCAGCTATGGCGAACTTGTAATCTAAACAAAACCCAAACCTAAAACGAAGCCCTAAGGGCTTATATATGGGGGAATAGAGGGGAATTTCATGGCCCCTTGGAGGAGGGGTCCGAAACGGACCCAAACTCAGTTTCCCCATACATACAGACTCTAAAAACAGCCTATAATATGGTATTTCGAAATTACATGGGCCTGGGCCAAAAGTAAGGTGGCGCAACACCTATATTAGCCTATGGACAAATTTTGTAAAGTGGCATCATGCATATTTTGTCCAAGGCTTCCCGCTCCCATCATGGTGGCTTCAATGTGCGAAAATCATCACTCGAAGCTCCATTGTTCTTTCCCGCGCGTGCACCTTCTCCTCCCTGCTTGATCCCGCTCCAATGGTCATCCTTCTTGTCCATGCTAGGTCCTTCATTCATAAGTAAAACAAAAGTATCTAATTTAGGCAGCATCATATGTTCATGAACATTAGAAGGATTTCCAAGAAACGAAAGTACGTGGTAATTCAATTGACGTGTGCAAGCTCTAGTAATTGGTCCTGTATGTATAGCAGTCGGGGTTGTGGGTGTAACATTAGTAGGGATGTCCTCATCACCTTGCCATTGCATTGATAGCTCTGTGCCTATTTCGTCCTTACCCATCGAGACTAGCAAGTTGAGAATTACTGTCCCACGTTACTTGTGCACCGTAGTGACACTCATATGCTGCATAGCTAGTTTAGCATGCACTTCACTTTTTGTCTACTTTGTGCCATAAGTCTCTCCCGTGCATATCCATGATACTTGCCTCATATCTTCGTTCGAGTATCAAGCATATAAAAAAAGCTTTTAAGCAAAAGAGAAAGGTTCCAAAGAGCTTGTAAGCATTAACCATAGCATCATATCCTCTCATATAAATACTAGATACTTGGGATTGAAGATGGCACGGTTACTCTCATAGGCTGGTGCACAAGCGCGTATCTAGCCCATTAGAGCAATCGAGCTAGTTCTCTCTTGTATCCGTGCAACACGAGCCTTGCGGAGATTTCATATTGCTCATTCCTTGGTTGTGCGGATCCCATTATATCTATTCGTGTGTGTGTTCCTAGTTCCTAGTGCCTTGAAAGCTATTGGTCTATTTGCTTTGTCTTGGAACTTTGTGAATCTTACTCAACATTAACAACATTTTGGTTCACATTTGCTCACATTTCGTGCCACTCATCCTAACCAAGCTACACTTCAAAGCTTTACTTTGTGTAGGGGTAAGAATGGCAAACTTTGTACCAATTCTACTATTTCCACGATTTCACACTGAGTGATTGATCCCCTTTCAACCTTCGGAACGATATTTGGTATTGTGTTTTCTCATTCTTCCACTTATATCTACTTGAGTGCCTTGGATAGGAACACTATGACGAAACCGGCCTTCGAGGAGCACGACGACAACGCGAACAACTACGTCACCAACTACAATTCTTCGGCACACAAAAGGGAATGCGCCAAGCGCATGATGTCATCACGGACCGCATCGAGCACCTCGCCACCAACATGCGCGAATTCGAGGAGCGAACGTAGCCTTCATGACAACCCAAATGGACGAGCTCCGTGCCTTGATGGTGAACCTTACATCATCCACTTCTACCTCAACTCGACGGCGCACCGCAAGTCGCCACTCCTCCGAGGACTCCTCCAGCGAGAGTCCTCCTCGAGCTCGACCACAACAACGTGATGCACATCGCCTCTCTCAAGACTCAAGCAACCCCTTACATGATAACGAGCCTCAAGGTTGACATCGCGAACGTGACCACCGGCACCAACGAGAGCAAGATGCATACAAGCAAGAACGCCTATGTCACCGCCGTGAGGAAGACCGATGCCGTGAAGACCAAGCAAATGAGGCACATCATACACTTCGCGAATCAACCCATGCCTTGCAAGAACACAACCGACTAGCTTGCGAGGAAAAAGTAGCTCTACATCGAGAATGTTAAGAGGAAGCCACACGTCAAGAGGAAGACCAAGAACGCCAACAACGGATGCGACCACAACATCAACAACACCCAAGGCAAGAGGAGGAGCACATTGATGAGCTCGCTCCAAGGCAAGGTCAACATCAACATGACAACAATTACCCTCCATGACAAGAAGAGCGACCTCAGGCAAATCCCATTGACCACGTGGATGATCAAGCTCCAAGGCAAGGCCAACGTCAACAACACAATTATGCTCCTCCACAACAAGGATACCACCATCACAACAACAATGAGGAAAACCGCTATGGCAAGCTCAAGTTCTATATTCCTAAGTTCTCCAGAAGTAACGACCCCAAAGGCTATCTCTCTTGGGCACTCAAGGTTGACAAAATATCCCAGTTGCACAACTATGAAGAGTGCAAGAAGATTGCCATGGACTCCCTCGAGTTGAACAAGTGATTGAGCGAAGAAGAGAAAGAGATGACCCTCCAATCACCACTTGGGAACAAATGAAGGACCTCATGCGAGCTCGATTTGTCCCAACACACTACAATCATGATCTCTTCAAGAAGCTATAAATACTCAAGCAAGGCAAAAAGTCGATGGAAGAGAACAACCAAGAGATGGATATGGCCATGGTAAGAGCCAATGTAAAGGAATACGATGAGCAAACTATGGCGCGTTTCTTGAATGATATCAATTACCAAACCAAGCTCCATCAAGTGTTTCATGAGTGTCCCACAAGGCGGATCATGATCCTTCAAGATGACGGCTCCTATGATTCCATGAGTGAAGATGAGATGGAGCCTTTGGAACAAGTGGCTATGCACCGACAAGTCAATGAAGATGAGGGCTCTCAAATATTTTGTGATAACGATCCGATCCCTGCTCTTGTTGTCTCAAAGGTTTTGACTCTACAACAACAACAAGACAAGAACCAACGTTGCCATATCTTCCACACCAAGGACAGTATCCAAGGAAAATCCGTCAAGGTCATCATCGACGGAGGAAGTTGCCACAATTTGGCAAGTGAGGAACTTTGCTCCAAGTTGCACTTGGTCAAGAAAAAGCATCCTCGCCCCTACTAGCTCCAATGGCTAAGTGACTCCCGCAAAATACAAGTTAAACACACCATGGAAGTTTCCTTCAAGATTGGAGCATACAAAGACACCATGGAGTGTGATGTGTTGCCCATGTCCGTTTGCCACCTACTCCTTGGGAGACCTTGGCAATTCGACCGTGGCGTCATACACAATGGGCGGACAAATCAATAGAGCTTCAAGATGAAGGGCACCAAATATGTGCTTTGCCCTATGTCTCCAAGTCAAGTGACCGCCAAGAAGGAATCTTCGTCCCATCAAGGAGAGAAAAGTGAGAGAGTGATCCACCTCAAAGCGAGTGAGCGCCACAAGACAAAATTGAGTGACTCCACGGTAAGGGACATGAGTGACCTAGTCCTTTTTGCCACCAAAAGAGATTTGAGGGATGTGAGTGAGAGCCCATCGACCGTCCTTCACTACGTGATAGTTTGCAAGGATGATGTTACCCAACCTAACCCTTCACAACATCTTCCTCTTGTGTTATCTCAATTGTTGCAGGAATTTAAGGACGTTTTCCCAGTGAGCTACCTCCAGGACTACCACCAAAACAAGGGATCGAACACCGCATCGACCTCATCCCCGGCACACCGCTCCCTAATAAGGCACCCTACCACGTCAACCCCGACGAAACAAAGGAGATACAAAGGGAAGTCCAAAAACTCCTAGATAAAGGGCATGCATGTGAGAGTTTGAGTCATTGTGCGGTTCCCATGATCCTAGTGCCTAAACAAGATGGTAATATGCACATGTGTTCCAATTGCCGGCCTATAAATCCTAACACCATTCAATATCGTCACCCTATCCCACACTTAGATGACATGCTAGATGAACTTACTGGTGCCACTATATTTTCAAAAATAGACTTGAAAAGTGGTTACTACTAAATTCTTATAAAAGAGGGTGATGTGTGGAAAACAACTTTCAAAACTAAATTTGGTCTCTATGAATGGTTGGTGATGCCCATGGGCTTATCCGAAGCACCGGGTACATTCATGCGCATGATGCATCATGTTTTGCACCCCTACATTGGATATTGTGTTGTGGTCTACTTTGATGGCATCCTTGTTTTTAGCGACTCTCTAGAACAACACGACACACGTGTTAGGGATGTTTTGCAAACTCTTCGAAAAGAACAACTTTATGCGAACATGGACAAACACATTTTTGGTGTTGAAAAAGTTGTTTTCCTAGGATTTGTGGTTTCGTCTAAGGGTGTCCATGTTGATGAAACTAAGATTGAGGCCATTAAAAACTAGCCAACACCCACCAACTTGCAACAAGTGAGTAGTTTCTTAGGACTAACTAGTTTCTATCGTCAGTCCGTGAAAGACTTTAGCACTATTGCCACCCCCTACACGCTTTGAGCAAGAAAAATGCACCTTTTGTTTTGGGACCATCCCAAGAAACCGCTTTCCATGAACTTAAAAGCTTGCTGACTCATGCGCCTTTGCCTGCCTTGCCTAACTTTGATAAAACTTTTGAAGTGCATTATTATGCTAGTGGTAATGGCATAGGTGGCGTTCTTATGCAAGAAAAGCGCCCAATTGCATATTTTAGTGAGAAACTTTCCGGCGCCCAACTCAACTATCCTATATATGACAAAGAATTGTATGCA
This sequence comes from Hordeum marinum, assembly GCA_022496015.1. Classification (NCBI taxonomy): domain Eukaryota; kingdom Viridiplantae; phylum Streptophyta; class Magnoliopsida; order Poales; family Poaceae; genus Hordeum; species Hordeum marinum. The sequence continues at coordinate 216,987,043 of CM039674.1, read as the reverse complement.
TTGGTGCGAGTCCTACAAGCTTGGGACCATTATTTGCGACCACATGAATTTGGCATTTATACCTACCATGAAACTCTCAAGAACCTAAAGGGTCAAACTAAGTTGAATAAACATCATGCTAAATTGAGTGAATTTAGTAAGTCTTTCCCTTATTGATATGGGGCAAGCCCGTGTGTGTCGATCTTTCACGAATTGGAGGGGGATTCCACGAAGAACACGAAGAACACGAAGGGTAAATCACAAGAGGAAACACTCAACAACAAGTCCAATCAGACATCCACTAGACTCACCACACACAAGATCCACAAGGTACATGAACAACAAAGGGAAAGAAGGATACATGGTAGAGTTCATCCCAAATCCCATGGGGAGATGGGGCCTTGATATCCCGTAGGATCTTCCCTCGTAAGGGGCCTTGACATCCACTAGGGAATTTCTCCAATAGAGGCATCTACTCCATGGGAGAGGTAGTGGAAGGAGCTAGGCTCAACTATCTAAGAGCAAACCTAAGCTAACACTAAAATGGAGGAGGGGTGGAGTATATATAGTGGTAGCCACGAGGGGGTAAGTGATAGGGGAAGTGGGTACATCGGCCTCGGGCCCGAGTGGCTGCACGCAGGCAGGCCGGAAGTTCTGGGCTAGGCCGGAAGTTTCGGGCGCCAAAAGTTCCGGGGAAGGTCCAGGCAGGTTCCGGGGTATCCAGAGAATTGGCACGCCTGGAGTGCGCTGAGGCCGAAAGGTTTGGGGTCCAGAGGTTTCAGGCAGGCTGGAAGGTCCAGGTCTTCTAGAGACTTGTCCTTGCTTCTTCTTCCTTCTCTTCCAGGCTTCCCTTGCGGATGGTGTAGCCGTACGTAGGTGCTGGCACTCCTTCTCGTCATTCGTGAACCTCCTGCAATACCTATGCATGCACACGAGAGGAATGTCAAAGTTGTATACCATCCTCTAAGGGGTCAAGTGAACACGTGTAGAGGAGATGATTCATCTTTATGTATGTGCAGTAGATGTGGCACGTGTCATTTGGCAAAGGGACTCTTGCCATGGTGATGTCCATAGGTTGCTCCGCATCATCACCTACCCCTTGTGAAAGATCCGACCTTGGATCAAGAACCAAATCACCATGGGAAGGAGATTGCATCGCCGTGTAGAAGTGGACGATCATCGAGCACTCATCATCATCAAGCTCTAAGGGTGCACTCTCCAATGTCCCACCGTCTAGGAATTCCTTCAAAAGGAGCAAACATGACAAACACTTGGAAAAAAAATTTGTTAGCATTAGTGCATAACCGATCATTCAAGTGGTGAATCACCGCACAAGTGTTGTCATCATGCATAACATATGATGTGACAAGGGATTGTGGCATAGCATGTAAGGAGACAAATGGAGCACAAGCAATGCAATCATGGAAGCAATTATGCCAAGGTGAGGTAGGGATGCAAATATGTGTAACAATATAACAAGCATCTACCTCATGGTCATAGCAATTATGCACAAAGCAATCAATCGAAATAACAAGTAGTGTCTCCACCAAGCTTGCAACACATATACAAGTCATACAATCAAGTGTCGTGGGGGATGCAAAGCATGGGTCACAAATGCATGGCAAGGGCATGAGCATATCATGCAAAGTGAACATGGCAATATGGGCAAAGGATATATAAGGGAGAATAAGCCAAAACCATGTGAGAGCCAAGTAGAAGAGGTGCGCGTAGTCCTTGCGTGAGGGGAATGGTTGGAGACACATTCCGGTGCATCCCAAAGCATCGGTGCTCTCAAGAGCTCGTTTCGTTAACTCATGGGATTGCGAGGTTGACAAAGAATTGTGTGTACCTACACAACAAAGAGACATACGAAACAAGGTGTGTGCGTGGTAAATATACACATCATCCATCATGATGTGTATGTGCACGTGAGAGTTAGCACAAGGTAAGAAATGATCAAAGAAATTTGATGCATGCTATTGGAACACGTCATCCATCATGAAAGAATAGCTATTGTGTGTAACATGATGGGGACACAAATTGAGCATGCAAATATATGGAGCAACAATAACATTCATATTCATGTGGAGCATATTGTGCACATAAGCATGGGGATCATGCAATGGATGGGGTGGAAGCAAATCTCCTAGAATGTATGAGGAAACTAAGGGAGGCTCCTCATGTGCAATAGCGGTAGCATAATATGGAGAATATGGAAAACATCCAAAACAATGCATATTCGAAGGTAGGTGGTCATGGCATGTCATATGAGAATTATTGCACAAATGATGCAAAGGAAGCATGGTAATATCATCACAAGAAAAGCAAATGCCAATAACCATGGGTTTGTCATCTATTCCATATGAGCAAATGTGAATTACTTTTATGGGATATGCATAGTCACTATGGTGAGATTGCGAAGATACAATATGGGCGATCTCATGCATAGCATATGACAAGTCAAGCGGATTGTCAAACATGATGTGACCAATAGAGTTTTCACAGGATATCCTATGAAGTATAGCATCACAAATAGGCAATTCGACATGCTCATCATCATATTCATCATAAGAAGGTGGCATATCGAAGCATGAAGAAGACATAGCATGTGAAGTATCCATAAGGTGATCAACATCATGCAAGCAATCAATGTCAATATAGTCCACTAGTGGGACAAGAGTATCATCTTCACCTATGTCACCTTTTTCATTCCACACATGTGGTGTAGGTGAGGTGGCATATACCAACTCGTGGTCATCTTCATTGTGATGGAACCATGTGGGGGTGCTTCATATTCCACCATGGCCATCATCTTGTCCAAAGGAAGGACGAAGTCATCGAGGATCAGCACGTCATCGTGTGTGGGACCTAGCACCAAAGGAGAAAACACAATAGAGGCAGAGGTTAAGTTGTTAGAAATCGAAATGGCCTCACATGCCCTATCAACTACCTCACTCGCTCTATGTGGTGGTGGCTCACTCACTCACTCTAGGTAGTTGTGCTCATACTCACATATGGTGGAGTCACTCATCTCACTCTAGTGGTGGGGGGTTGTGGCTCTCCTCACATGGAAATGTGGGCAACTCATCATATATGGGGCTAGTGGTGAAGGCACTCTCACTCTCAATATGGTGGCAAATGTCTCTCAACTCATCTCCAAACGCCGTCGTGGTCGAAGGGAAACTCCCATGCTCAACCATCTCATCACCATCGCCATGGATGAAGGCCGAAGATGGCACATCATCACTCTCGTCATGACAGAAGGGAAAATCCCATGCTCGATCATCTCACTCTCGCCTCCAAAGATGGAAGCATCATCCTTGCTCACCACCTTGTCGCTTGCCTCCAAAGCATGTTCCTTGAGTGGCTCTGTAGTCATAGTCATCATCGTGCCGTCTTCAAAAAGAGTCATGGTAGACTCAGCACCGTCAATGCCACAAAGAGGGATGGCGGTGAAGTCAGACTTGGTAGTGTCGTCTTGGTGGTACCATCCTCATGCTCGTCCTCGTGGAGCCTGGTCATTGTGAAGTGTGCGCTGGGTCGCGTAGTCTTGGCCTTGAGGTCTTGTGCCGCCTTGAGAGCACCAATGTAGAGTTCGTCGAGAGACTCGTAGTTGTTGTCGAAGATAAGCTTAGCGATGTCATTGTTCAATCCCATCATGAAGTAGAACTTCATCCAGATGGGGTCAGTCATGCCGACTCGTTGCAAGGATTTCTTCATCATCATGAAGTACTCATCGATGGACTTGGAACCTTGTATGGTCTTCTCCAATTGGCATTGAAGATGTTTCGTGTAGGTGGAAGGCACAAACTCTCGCCGCATCGCTTGCTTCGTCTTGGACCAACTCATGTAGAAGCTTGTCGAAGACGTGTGAAGCCACCATGGCAACACATCACCATGGAAGTTTCTTGTGGTGCACTTCACTTGATCTTCGGAAGGGATCTTAAGTAGCTTGAGGTAGTGGTCCATCTTGCGCTCCCAATCGAGATACTCCTCGGGTACTTGACTCCCATAGAATGGAATGTCATGGTCGAAGTCGAGGTCGTAGTAGCTCATGGAGGTCCCGAATGTGATCTTGGAGAGCTTCTCTTGAAGTGCTTGTTGGCAAAGATGCCTCATGTACAAAGGCGAATGTGCCTTGAAGTGGCTTGGCGAAGATGCAAAGGTAGGTGGTGAAGTCATTGAGCGGTGGTTGGTGTCAAGCTCGTGACCTCCACACTTGTTCTTTGTTGGATGCCTTGATGTTTGCGTCGTTATTTCTTCATGTCGTTGATGGTGTCGATGCCGGTGTGATCTTGCCGGAGAAGGATGCTCGGGAACATGTGTACTAGAGTGTCTTCTCGAAGATGATGAAGACCTTGTGCAGTTTTTGATGAGGACCTTGAGCTCCTCCATTAGAGCATGCATCTTGGCGTCGATGATTTTCTTCATGGCATCGGACTCGTTGTTGTTGTTGTAGACCGAAGGAGATGTGCTTTGCCTATCCATCACAAGACTCGAGCAAAGGTGAGTGGGAAATGAAATAAACAATACCAAGATAAAGTTCCCAAAGTTGAGGACGTATCCCGCTTCACTCAATGTGACTTGAGAGAATAGTGGAATTGGTACAGGACTTGTTCACTCACACCTACAACATAAAGCTTATCGAGTGGCTTGGTTAGGACAAGTGGCACAAAATAAAAAAAATGAAGTCCAAGATATTGTAAATGTTGAAATAAATCAAAAGGACTCAAAACGCAAAGCAAGGGATCACAAATATAGAGGAGGGCAAAAGAGAAACACACGCGGTGGGATAATGGGCTTGTGTAACTATAGGGGTGAGCAAAGCTTGTGTTGCCCAAACACAAGGAGAGACGCTAGCTTATTGCACGTTTAGGCACAATTCACCACTTGGCACCAATCCTATTTATGCAAGCAAAATGTTTCCTATTCCAAGTATCCTCATGCACAAGTATCTCGTTTCATGCTCAACTCTTTGCTTATAAGCTTTGATCTTTCTTTCTTTCTTAGAAGCTTTTTTGTTTTTTTTTGACTCTTCTCTTCCTTTCCACTATTCTTATTGAGCCTCAACCAACTATATGAGATAAATATCGCAAGATATGCATGGTAACAAGAAAGTGCACTATATGATATTTCTGATGATGCAACAATATGATATCGTATCACTAGGGTGCACAAGTTTTCGCGAAGCCCTGCAATAGTCGCATAGCTAGTCTCAATAGGTATGAATGTAATCGCAAAGATGGTGGGGGCTCATAAGATGCAATGGCAAGGACGGTAAAGTGTATGACGGAATGTGTACCTTCGTCACACTTAACCTTTCATGAAGTCGGGGTGAACTGGCCTGTCTTCTGGTTGAAGATGGTCCCAAAGGATGGATGGTCGTCGTCGATGTCGAACGTCAGTGGTCGATGTAGATGATGGTGGGGGCTAACAAGATGCAATGGCAAGGAAGGTAAAGTGTATGAAAAAATGTGTACCTTTGTCACACTTAACCTTTCACGAAGTCGGGGTGAACCGGCGTTGCTTCCGGTTGAACATGGTCTCAAAGGATGGATGGTTGTCATCGATGTCGAACGTCGGTGGTAGATGTAGATGATGGAACAATACAAGTCACCGGTGGTTGATAAATAAGTAACTATCCCTAAGTATCCAAAACACCTTAGGAGACTCAAATCACAACTCAAGCAACCACAAATGCAAAGGTAAACCAAATGGGTTAGGTTGCGGAAGACTATGGTGGTATTGCGGATGATATGGTGGAGGGCCTAGGCAAACTTGCCAAAATTTGAAAAAAAATTGAAGTGGTCAAATGATGGTAAAACCAAGATGAGCAGCTTGGTCACGCCGATAGACTCAAAACGAGCCAAAGAACACTCAAATCGGAGTCCGGGAGCGAATGTTATGACCAAAACGGTGAAATGGCTGAAGCTGAAATCTGGGAAAGACTCTGGTTAGGCCGGAAGTTCCGGGCCGGGCAGAAGTTCTGGGCTCCGAAAGTTCCGAGGGGGGGGGGCGGAAAAATGTGGGGAAACTTTCTGGTTAGGTCGGAAGTTTGGGGGGGAGGGGGACGGAAGTTCCGGGGTCCGGAAGGTCCGAGAGAGCCTGGAAAGTTCTAGGGGTCGCAAAAAAAACTTCGGGACGAACCCTAATTTCCAGATCCGAGAACAGGGGCGGAAAAAATCAATTTTAGGGCGAAATTGAAGGGTGAAAAGGTGAATTAGGGCTAGGGAACGCCAAGGGAGGTAGATCCACTTGCCAAACACCAAATCCAGGGATCAAAATCAACAAAAACTCACAAGAACAACAAATCACAAGAATTTTTGGAGGGCTATTTTTGGTGGGGATTTTCGAATTGGGATGAAATCAAACAAAATCAAGCTATAAAACAAAGAGGGGGGACTCCAAATTCGTGAGCAACATGGCTCATGATACCAATATGATACGGGGCAAGCCCGTGTGTGTCGATCTTTCACGGATTGGAGGGAGATTCCACGAAGAACACGAAGGGGAAACACTCAACAACAAGTCCAATCAGACATCCACTAGACTCACCACACACAAGGTCCACAAGGTACATGAACAACAAAGGGAAAGAAGGATACATGGTGGAGTTCATCCCAAATCCCATGGGGAGATGGGGCCTTGATATCCCGTAGGATCTTCCCTCGTAAGGGGCTTTGACATCCACTAGGGGATCTTCTCCAATAGAGGCATCTACTCCATGGGAGAGGTAGTGGAAGGAGCTAGGCTCAACTATCTAAGAGAAAACCTAAGCTAACCCTAAAATGGAGGAGGGGTGGAGTATATATAGTGGTAGCCACGAGGGGGTAAGTGATAGGGGAAGTGGGTACATCGGCCTTGGGACCGAGTGGCTGCACGTAGGCAAGCCGGAAGTTCTGGGCTGGGCCGGAAGTTTCGGGCACCGAAAGTTCCGGGGAAGGTCCGGGCAGGTTTCAGGGTATCCAGAGAGTTGGCACACCTCGGGTGCGCTGAGGCCAGTAGTTCCGGGCAGGCCGGAAGGTCCGGGGTCCGGAGGTTCCGGGCAGGCCGGAAGGTCCGGGTCTTCCAGAGACTTGCCCTCGCTTCTTCTTCCTTCTCTTCCAGGCTTCCCTCACAAATGGTGTAGTCGTACGTAGGTGCTGGCACTCCTCCTTGTCATCCGTGAAGCTCCGGCAATACCTATGGCACACGAGAGGAATGTCAAGTAGTATACCATCCTCGAAGGGGTCTAGTGAACACGTGTAAAGGAGGTCATTCACCTTTATGTATGTGGAGTAGATGTGGCACGTATCACTTGGCAAAGGGACTCTTTCCATGGTGATGTCCACAGGATGCTCCACATCACTGATGTCATCAAATACATTAAGGGGAAAGATAATGTTGTGGCGGATACTCTTTCCTGTAATGCATGCTCGTTACTCAACTTGAATTGAATGTTATTGGTTTTCAGCAAATAAAATACTTGTATGAGCATGATGTTTCTTTTGCTATTCCATTTGACAATTTCCAAGTGAAACCTTGTTGGGAAAACTACTACATGAAAGATGGCTATCTTATGCATGCTAACAAACTTTGTATTGCCAATTCTTCTCTTCATTTGTTGCTTTTACAAGAGGCTCGCGGTGGAGGACTAATGGGTCACTTTGTATGCGACAAGACATATGCCACACTCTCCGACAAGTTCTATTGGCCAAAGATTCTTCGTGATGTCGCACGCTTCACCAACCGATGCTCTACATGCCACACAAAGCTAAGTAAAAAACTCAATCCCATGGTCTTTACATGCCTCTTACTACACCGTTCCAACCTTGGGAAGATATTAGCATGGATTTCGTGCTTGGTTTGCCACGAACAAAGAATGGCCATGATTCCATTTTTGTTGTTGTGGATCGTTTTTCCAAAATGGCTCATTTCATTCCTTCCCACAAGATGGATGATGCTTCACATATTACCAATCTCTTTTGTAGGGATATCTTACGCCTACATGGAGTATCCAAGACCATTGTATCGGATCGCGACGTCAAGTTCTTCATCTACTTTTGGAAGACCTTTTGCGCCAAGCTCGATATTAAGTTACTCTTCTCTTCGGCCTACCATCCACAAACCGATGGCCAAACAAAGGTGACGAACCGGATGCTTGGGACTCTCCTCCACGTGTTGATCAAGAAGAACATAAAGGATTGGGAAGATTCCCGCTGCATCACCGAGAACGCCTACAATCGCGCATGATACTTCACCACCAACAAGTCTCCCTTCGAGGTGGTCTATGGCTTCAACCCTTTGTCCCTATTGAACATTCTCCCACTACCACTACAAGAACACGTCAATATCGATGCAAGTGCAAGGGCAAGCTACATCAAGATGATGCACGAAGATACAAGGAACACCATCGAGCACCAAGTGGAATGCATCACCGCCAAGCGCAACACCAACAAACACCCCATGGTGTTCAAGCCCGGTGACCTTGTGTGGCTACATCTCCAGAAGGTACATTTTCCCAATGAGTGCAAGTCCAAGCTACTACCTCGAGCCGATGGTCCATTCAAGGTGTTGGAATGCTGCCTACAAAATCGACATTCCATGTGACAAGTACAATGTGAGCGACATCTTCAACGTCACCGACCTCTACCCATTTCATGGTGATGAAGATCTTGATTCGAGGACGGATCTTCCCCAAGGGAGGGAGATGATGCGGAGCATCCCTCACTCATCCCCATGAAGCCAACACCATCTCCACAAGACACAAGTGGTCCTATGACAAGAGCTCATTCACGCGCAATAGAAGCTAAGGTGAACTCCCTTCTGTTTGAGTTTGACATGAATCCTAAGGGAACTTGGATGCTACCTCACCTCGACACTATGCATAATTAGGTACAAGAAAGACATCAAGGGACAAGGGGAGCAACCACAAAGAAGCACGGAAGATGGAGCCAAACCTATAGCCACGTCCCTCAGTTACAACCGACCTCGTGCGCATGAGGGTAACAAAGTAGCAGAACACTCCATGCGCACGGGCTCAGAAGACCCCGTGCACATGGGCCTCCCAAGAGCTACAGCGGCCACCCCGTGCGCACGGGCCCTGAAGACCCCGTGCACACTGGCCTCCCAGGATGCTACAGCGGCGACCCCGTGCGCACAGCCGTGTCCATGCCCACGAGCCCCCCTGTGCGCACAGGGTTCACTTAGGCCATGCACACGGGCCTCCCAAGCCAGCCGACCATTTCGGCCCATCTCGCCCATCCTTCGTCCCCTACCTCCATCTACCTATATATTGGACCCTTTGGACTCATGTCAGGGTTAGATATTGTTTTGCACTTGTGAGCATAGCTCCATTACTTGCCTGTCTTATGGAGTTTGTCGTCCTTCAGGAGTAGATCCAAGTGATGCCAAGGCCCCTCTAGAGGGAAGATCCCCCGTGGATTCAAGGCTCTTCCTCCGGAGTGAGAGAACACTACCGATACTTGTATCGTTTGTTGATTTGGGATCTTGTACCTCTTGTGATGATTATGGACCTAGTGGATGTGTCATTAAGTTTGCTCTTGAGTATTTTTCTTTATAGAGGCGAGGGTCCTGATCTTTCGATGAGATGATAACTATCGATTTGGTGAAGAAGACTTTGACGATCCGACTACGAACGTGCACGACGTTGCGCCTTAGCAATCGCTAAACCAATCTCCAAGAGGTTATTGACCACGCCGGAGCACGATCAACCTGACCACGAAGGTCTATTCCTGCAAGCAATCAAAGAACAAGCAAGAATATGATAATGCAATCTGAATATTGCGAATATATATGAAGTATTGATAAGGGTGGGGTTCCGAAAGCGGTCTTGGTCTGGTCGTTGGACACAAACGAAGTACACGAAGTTGCAATGGCTAACTTTTAACTAAACAAAACCCAAAGGAAAAGCTACTAGATTGATCTACTTATATAGGAGCAAGGTGATGAGGACATCCCTACTAATGTTACACCCACCCCGACTGCTATACATACAGGACCAATTACTAGAGCTCGCGCACGTCAATTGAATTACCAGGTACTTTCGTTTCTTGGAAATCCTTCTAATATTCATGAACATATGATGCTGCCTAAATTAGATACTTTTGTTTTACTTATGAATGAAGGACCTATCATGGATAAGAAGGATGACCATTGGAGCGGGATCAAGCATGGAGGAGAAGGTGCGCGCGCGGGGAAGAACAATGGAGCTTCCAGTGATGATTTTCGCACATTGAAGCCACCATAATGGGAGTGGGAAGCTTTGGACGAAATATGCATGATGCCACTTTATAAAATTCGTCCATAGGCTAATATAGGTGCTGCGCCACCTTAATTTTGGGCCAGGCCCATGTAATTTCGAAATACCATATTATGGGCTGTTTTTAGAGTCCGTATATATGGGGAAACTGACTTAGGGTCGGTTTCGGACCCCTCCTCCAAGGGGCCACGAAATTCCCTTCTATTCCCCCATATATACAGCCCTTAGGGCTTCGTTTTAGGTTTGGGTTTTGTTTAGATTACAAGTTCGCCATAGCAGCAACTTCGCGTTCTTCGTTTGTGTTCCACGACCAGACAAAGGCGTCACAGAACCCCACTTCATCAATAAAGCTTTCCTCTTATATTCGCAATATCCAGATTGCAATCTTAGTTTCTTGCTTGTTCTTCGTTTGCGTGCAGGAAATAGACCCTCGTGGTCAGGTTGATCGTGCTCCGGCGTGGTCAATAACCTCTCAGAGTTGGTTTAGCGATTGCTAAGGCGCGACGTCTCACACGTTCGTAGTCGGATCGTCAAAGTCTACTCCACCAAAAACGATAACCACCATCTCATCGAAAGACAGGGACAACTTCGCCTCTATCAAGTGGTATCAGATTTCCAGGTTGCTCGGTGAGATTTTACCAGTTTTCGTAGTTTAGATCGCATCTGTTCTTCATACCTTTAGTCCACGAAAAAGCCACAAAAAAAATTAGGGTTAGATCATCATATCCGAACCAATCTGTGCCTTTGCATAGTCTTTTCAGTATTTTGCTTTGTTGAATTTGCGGTTACGTCGTCGTGTCGAGTTGCTGGTCTTAGTGCCTAGTTCTTTAGAGTTTCGAGTTCTATTCACAAGTTGTCACGCCGCCAACGCATCGTCTTCATAGTCGCCATATACCACCACCATCATCCCCGCTGCCAGTTATCCATTGGTGTCCATATATACCACCACCAATCCGAGTCCAGCTCGTTTTAAATTTAGTTTCGAGATCTTTTTGATTTCGGATTCGCGTTTTGCTACCTGTGTAGGTGTCGGAAAAAAAAAATTGGCACGCTTTGCAGAGCACGTTTTGGCCCAAAAAAATTTCGGCCGAAAATATTTTTTCCCTATCTTGATTTTAGGTTCTCCGGAGCGTTTTGAGACACTTGCTATCATAGTGAGTTTTGTCGAAATTTTTTGGTCGTCGCAGCCCCCGCATCGCTCCAAAAAAAAATTTTCAAATTTTTTTTTCGTGTCTATCCTGCTTATACGACTTGGGAAGGGTTTTGAGACACTCGCAATTATAGTGTTTTTCTGAGCAAAAAAAAAAAAAGAGGCGCAAAAAAAAAAAGAGGCGCAAAAAAAAAGAGGCGCAAAAAAAAAAACAGAGTGTGCTCTTCCCTTGATTACGTGTATCGTCGTGCTTTTGTTGGTGTTTTAGGCTCGCGTCTCTAGCACGGTCTAGCCTAGGACCAGCACAGTACCGTCGTTGAGCGTTTATTCAACCTTGCATCTCTGAATTGATTATTGCTGACCCTTTTTGCTACCATATTATAAGCCATCCCAGCTCCACATACTTCTACGCCGTGTGCTTGACACCACCTGGCAATCGCTCTATCCAAGCTTTGAGAGTTTTGGCTACAACGGTTGCCAATCACCGCCTGCTACTGGGTAAGAACTGGTAAGAAATTGAGATTCGCTTAAAGGATTTGTGCCACACCACCACCACCACCACGTCCCAGTAGTCTGTAGGTTTCATATTGTGTGTTTCCTATTTCTGCTAACCATGCCAGGATCACACGATGACGAGATCGACTGGGAGAGCATGACCAACAAAGCGCTCTATGATAAATTTCAGCAAATGATGGCTGAGCAGGTACAAGACTTCGTGAACAACTTTGGAGTGGCCATGGAGAAGCTAGATGGTTTGGAGAAGACATTCGACACCAAGATGGACGCCAAGTTCAATGAGGTGCTTGCCCGTCTACCTCCACTGATGAGGACATCCCTACTAATGTTACACCCACCCCGACTGCTATACATACAGGACCAATTACTAGAGCTCGCGCACGTCAATTGAATTACCAGGTACTTTCGTTTCTTGGAAATCCTTCTAATATTCATGAACATATGATGCTGCCTAAATTAGATACTTTTGTTTTACTTATGAATGAAGGACCTATCATGGATAAGAAGGATGACCATTGGAGCGGGATCAAGCATGGAGGAGAAGGTGCGCGCGCGGGGAAGAACATTGGAGCTTCCAGTGATGATTTTCGCACATTGAAGCCACCATAATGGGAGTGGGAAGCTTTGGACGAAATATGCATGATGCCACTTTATAAAATTCGTCCATAGGCTAATATAGGTGCTGCGCCACCTTAATTTTGGGCCAGGCCCATGTAATTTCGAAATACCATATTATAGGCTGTTTTTAGAGTCCGTATGTATGGGGAAACTGACTTAGGGTCGGTTTCGGACCCCTCCTCCAAGGGGCCACGAAATTCCCTTCTATTCCCCCATATATACAGCCCTTAGGGCTTCGTTTTAGGTTTGGGTTTTGTTTAGATTACAAGTTCGCCATAGCAGCAACTTCGTGTTCTTCGTTTGTGTTCCGCGACCAGACAAAGGCGTCACAGAACCCCACTTCATCAATAAAGCTTTCCTCTTATATTCGCAATATCCAGATTGCAATCTTAGTTTCTTGCTTGTTCTTCGTTTGCGTGCAGGAAATAGACCCTCGTGGTCAGGTTGATCGTGCTCCGGCGTGGTCAATAACCTCTCAGAGTTGGTTTAGCGATTGCTAAGGCGCGACGTCTAACACGTTCGTAGTCGGATCGTCAAAGTCTACTCCACCAAAAACGATAGCCACCATCTCATCGAAAGACAGGGACAACTTCGCCTCTATTATCCACCAGCGGCAGCTCCTCTTCGTTTTGAACGACGAGCGCGACGTGTGCCTCTCGGCCACGCCCAACATCCTGGTACTGTTGATACTGCTGCTACTTCGGTGGCTCGTGCGGCTACTGTCGTTGAGCAGGTTGAAGATTATGATGGTGATTTCGATGATGAGGGAGAGGTTGCTCCAGATCCGCCCCAGGGGCAACCACCACCATACGCACCAGGTCGACCACATGGCTACAACCGTAACGGTAGGGCTGCACCACCCCCGCAGGTACGGGATCATGACCATCTCCCTAAACTTAAATTGAATATTCCGACGTTTGAGGGTAGATATGTTCCTGATATATATCTTACATGGGAGTTAGAAACAGAACAACGTTTTACATGCTTACAATTTCCCGAGGATAGACGTGTTGCCGCTGCTGTTTGTTCATTCACTAGTTTTGCTTGTGTTTGGTGGTCAGAACATTGTAGAATACACCATGCTAATATTCCAACTACTTGGGCTGCTTTGAAAACTGCTATGCGTAATCGTTGGGTGCCACCTTATTATCAACGTGAGTTGCTTCAAAATTTGCAGCGTTTAAGACAAGGAAAAAATTCTGTAGAAGAATATTATCAGGAATTACAAACTGGTATGATTAGATGTGGTATTGTTGAGGAGAATGAAGCTATGCTTGCACGTTTTATGGGTGGATTGAATAGAGAGATTCAGACTATTCTGGAGTATAAGGAGTATAACACTATCACTCGTTTATTTCATCTTGCTTGCAAAGCTGAACGTGAAGTGCAGGATCGACAGGCAATGGCGAGAACTACTTTTTCTGCAGGTCGCACTTCATCATGGACGCCACGTACCTCCTCTACTTCCACACGTCCTGCTGCAACACCACCTACTTCAACCTCCAACTCCAACCGCGATACCAGGAAACAGGCTCCTCCTCCACCCTCTGCCAAGAGCACACCTTCTGGGCCTGCACAGAGCTCTTCTTCATCTATTGCATCCACAGGGCAAACACATGAGGTTATATGCCGTCGTTGCAAGGGTGGAGGTCACTTTGCGAGAGAATGCCCTTCCAAGCGTGTCATGATTGTTACTGAGGATGGTGGATATGCGTCTGCTAGTGATTATGATGAGGAGACTTTGGCTCTCATTGCAAGTGAAGAACACAATGGCGACGATGCAGAACCAGAAACACACTACATGGCTGCTAATTACGCTGACAGGTATGAAAGTTTAGTTGCTCAACGTGTTCTCAGTGTGCAGGTTACACAGGCTGAGCAAAATCAGAGGCACAACTTGTTCCACACGAAGGGAGTTGTGAAGGAGCGTTCTATTCGCATCATCATCGATGGAGGGAGTTGCAATAACTTGGCTAGCATGGAGATGGTGGAGAAGCTGTCTCTAACCACCAGACCACATCCTCATCCTTATTACATCCAATGGTTCAACAATAGTGGCAAGGTTAAGGTAACACGTACTGTTCGTGTGCATTTTAGCATTGCTACATATTCTGATTATGTGGATTGTGATGTGGTACCCATGCAAGCATGTTCTGTTTTACTTGGTAGACCATGGCAGTTTGATAAAAATTCTGTACACCATGGTAGGACAAATCAGTATACTCTTGTTCATAAGGATCATAATATCACGTTGCTTCCTATGTCTCCCGAACATATTATGAAAGATGACATTGCTAGAGCTAGTAAAGCAAAACAGGAGAAAAATAAGAGTGAAAATCAGATTGTAGCACAGGAATTTGAGCAACACCATAAGCATAATAAACCATCATCTAGTGTTGCATCCGAAATAAAATGGCAGAGTGGATGTTTACTTGCTACTAAATCTGATATTAATGATTTGGATGTTGCTACATCTGTTTGCTATGCTTTTGTATGCAAAGAGGTATTATTTTCATTCGAGGACATGCCTCCCTCTTTGCCTCCTGCTGTCATTAACATTTTGCAGGAGTTCGCTGACGTCTTTCCACAAGACGTGCCACCGGGATTACCGCCTATTCGTGGGATTGAGCATCAGATTGACTTAATTCCTGGTGCATCCCTACCCAACCGTGCGCCCTACCGTACCAATCCAGAGGAGACAAAGGAGATTATGCGTCAAGTACAAGAGCTGCTTGACAAAGGTTATATACGTGAATCCCTTAGTCCTTGTGCTGTTCCTATTATTCTAGTGCCTAAAAAGGATGGTACATCGCGCATGTGTGAGGATTGTAGAGGCATTAATAATATTACTATTCGTTATCGTCATCCTATTCCTAGACTAGATGATATGCTTGATGAATTAAGTGGCTCTACAATTTTCTCCAAAGTTGATTTGCGTAGTGGATACCATCAAATTCGTATGAAATTGGGAGATGAATGGAAAACAGCATTTAAAACTAAGTTTGGATTATATGAGTGGCTAGTCATGCCTTTTGGGTTAACTAATGCACCTAGCACTTTCATGAGATTAATGAACGAGGTTTTACGTGCTTTCATTGGACGATTTGTGGTAGTCTACTTTGATGATATATTGATTTTTAGTAGATCTTTGGAGGAACATTTGGAACATTTACGTGCTGTTTTTACTGCGCTCCGTGATGCCCGTTTGTTTGGTAACCTTGGGAAGTGCACCTTTTGCACCGACCGAGTATCTTTTCTTGGCTATGTTGTTACTCCACAGGGAATTGAAGTTGATAAAGCCAAGATTGAAGCTATTGAGAGTTGGCCGCAGCCCAAAACGGTCACACAAGTAAGGAGTTTTCTTGGCCTCGCTGGTTTCTATAGGCGTTTTGTCAGAGATTTCAGCACCATTGCTGCGCCTCTCAATGAGCTTACAAAGAAGGACGTGCCTTTTTCTTGGGGTACCGCACAGGAAGAAGCCTTCACGGTCTTGAAAGATAAGTTAACACATGCTCCTTTACTCCAACTTCCTGATTTTAATAAGACTTTCGAGCTTGAATGTGATGCTAGTGGTATTGGGTTAGGAGGTGTGTTATTACAAGATGGTAAACCTGTTGCGTACTTTTCTGAAAAATTAAGTGGGCCTAGTCTGAATTATTCTACTTATGATAAGGAATTATATGCTCTTGTTCGGACTTTGGAAACATGGCAACATTATTTATGGCCCAAAGAATTTGTTATACATTCTGATCATGAATCTTTGAAACATATTAAAAGTCAAGCAAAACTGAACCGTAGACATGCTAAATGGGTTGAATTCATTGAGACTTTCCCTTATGTCATTAAACACAAGAAGGGTGAAGACAATGTTATTGCTGATGCTTTGTCTCGTCGTTATACTATGCTTTCACAACTTGACTTTAAAATATTTGGTTTGGAGACCATCAAAGATCAATATGTGCATGATGCTGAATTTAGAGACGTGTTGCAGAATTGTAAAGAAGGGAGAACATGGAACAAGTTCGTTATTAATGATGGATTTGTGTTCCGTGCTAACAAGCTATGCATTCCAGCTAGCTCCATTCGTCTTTTGTTGTTACAGGAGGCGCACGGAGGAGGATTAATGGGACACTTTGGCGTGAAGAAGACGGAGGACGTACTTTCTACACATTTCTTTTGGCCAAAGATGAGACGGGATGTTGAGCGTTTTGTTGCTCGCTGCACTACATGTCAAAAAGCTATGTCACGACTCAATGCTCATGGTTTATATATATGCCTTTGCCTGTACCTAGTGTTCCTTGGGAGGATATATCTATGGACTTTGTTTTAGGTTTACCTCGAACAAAGAAGGGGAGGGATAGCATATTTGTTGTCGTGGATAGATTTTCCAAAATGGCACACTTTATACCATGTAATAAAAGTGATGATGCTGCTCATGTTGCTGATTTGTTCTTTCGTGAAATTATTCGATTGCATGGTGTACCAAATACAATTGTTTCAGATCGTGATGCTAAATTTCTTAGCCATTTTTGGAGATGTTTATGGGCTAAGTTGGGGACTAAACTACTTTTTAGTACTACATGTCATCCCCAAACTGATGGACAAACTGAAGTAGTCAATAGATCATTGTCTACTATGCTTAGGGCTGTTTTGAAGAATAACCTGAAAATGTGGGAAGAATGCTTGCCTCATATTGAATTTGCTTATAATCGTTCGCTACATTCTACCACTAAGATGTGCCCTTTTCAAGTTGTGTATGGTTTCTTACCTCGTGCACCTATTGATTTGTTGCCTCTTCCATCTACGGAGAAGGTTAATTTTGATGCTAAAGAACGTGCTGAATTGATATTAAAGATGCATGAGTTAACGAAGGAAAACATTGAGTGTATGAATGCTAAATACAAACTTGCTGGAGATAAGGGTAGAAAACATGTTGTCTTTGCACCTGGTGATCTTGTTTGGTTACATTTGCGTAAGGATAGATTTCCTGATTTGCGCAAGTCAAAGCTAATGCCCCGTGCTGATGGTCCTTTTAAGGTGTTAGAGAAAATAAATGATAATGCATATAAACTTGAGCTGCCTGCAGAGTTTGGGGTAGCCCCACTTTTAACATTGCAGATTTGAAGCCTTATTTGGGTGAGGAAGATGAGCTTCTGTCGAGGACGACTTCAGTTCAAGAAGGGGAGGATGATGAGGACATCCCTACTAATGTTACACCCACCCCGACTGCTATACATACAGGACCAATTACTAGAGCTCGCGCACGTCAATTGAATTACCAGGTACTTTCGTTTCTTGGAAATCCTTCTAATATTCATGAACATATGATGCTGCCTAAATTAGATACTTTTGTTTTACTTATGAATGAAGGACCTATCATGGATAAGAAGGATGACCATTGGAGCGGGATCAAGCATGGAGGAGAAGGTGCGCGCGCGGGGAAGAACAATGGAGCTTCCAGTGATGATTTTCGCACATTGAAGCCACCATAATGGGAGTGGGAAGCTTTGGACGAAATATGCATGATGCCACTTTATAAAATTCGTCCATAGGCTAATATAGGTGCTGCGCCACCTTAATTTTGGGCCAGGCCCATGTAATTTCGAAATACCATATTATGGGCTGTTTTTAGAGTCCATATGTATGGGGAAACTGACTTAGGGTCGGTTTCGGACCCCTCCTCCAAGGGGCCACGAAATTCCCTTCTATTCCCCCATATATACAGCCCTTAGGGCTTCGTTTTAGGTTTGGGTTTTGTTTAGATTACAAGTTCGCCATAGCAGCAACTTCGCGTTCTTCGTTTGTGTTCCACGACCAGACAAAGGCGTCACAGAACCCCACTTCATCAATAAAGCTTTCCTCTTATATTCGCAATATCCAGATTGCAATCTTAGTTTCTTGCTTGTTCTTCGTTTGCGTGCAGGAAATAGACCCTCGTGGTCAGGTTGATCGTGCTCCGGCGTGGTCAATAACCTCTCAGAGTTGGTTTAGCGATTGCTAAGGCGCGACGTCTCACACGTTCGTAGTCGGATCGTCAAAGTCTACTCCACCAAAAACGATAACCACCATCTTATCTAAAGACAGGGACAACTTCGCCTCTATCACAAGGGGTGGCGGCCAAGGAGGTGGGAGGACGTCCCAAGACACCCTAAAACAAACCCTAGGTCGTACAAGGATCATGGGCCCAAGTGGAGGTGATGCAACACCTTTGGACTTGTAGTTTGACTCGGATTCTGATGCAACATCAGATTGTTTCGTCGATAACTTCGCGATCCGGACGAATTTTAAGGTGATTCCAACTGTGCTGGATCGCATATGAAATCTAGTTTCCAGCAAAAAAAGAATCACCCAATTCCGAGTCCGTATGAAAAAGTTGTTCGCGTTTTGAGACAAGTGTGTCTGTGCAGTCCGAATCTGAGTCCAGAACGTGAGAGACTTGGACTCTATCTTCTCTTGGGCTAAAAGTGACGTGAGAGAACTTCTTGAACAACACCTAATTATTTCCTTTGACATTAGAGGACCTCTTGAATAGCACCCAACCATTTCCTCTTTCTTTGTCATCACACGTGGTTCATACAAGTGTTCGACCATTCTGCGTTTAGGCATAAAATAAAAATAGGTGAAGTATTTTTGTTCCGGATAACATAAATAAATTATTGCATAATTATTATAAGAAATCACCTCACAAATATGCATGTATGCAACATTTTTGGTCGTATCCAAGGTAGTCATGTCCTCATCATTTCTTGTTCTTCCCCGTGTTCTTCGTGTTTTCCCCCTTAAATTTGTGAAAGATCGACTCCTACGGGTCTTGCCCCGTATCAGGTAGGGAGGCATATATGTGTGAAAACAAAACAAGCATCTACCTCAAGTTCATAGCAATCATGCACATGGAAATCAACGAAAGGTCTATGGTAGGCATAGGAATCATTCACAACACCAAGTAAAATGAAGTGTCTAAACACATGGGGCAATCCAAAGTGCAAGGTGATCCAAGCATCATGTGCATATGGTGTAGTGAAGATTGTGTAGCACTGAACACAATATAAAGAGCAATTGATCATCATGTGTGAGGCAATCAATTCAAGCAATAATGGTTATATTCATGGCACTATGCATATGGTGCAAAGAAGGAAAGAAAGCATGCTACACAAGAAAGATGTCAAAAGCTCCACTAATAGGAGAGAAAGCTATGGGGGCAATCTCATTATCAAATTGATAGCAATATCGTACTCAATACATGACAATAGCAAGAAAGAGGAAACACATGGAGACATATGAAAATATGCAATATCAATCATGTGCGAAGCATACCGATGGTTGTCATCAACCACATGAAATGAGCAATTATGTAACATGGGTGATGCAACAGAGCAAATGCTCATAGTAATCAAGGCATGGGAACTAGTAGTGCAAAGATGAAATGTACTAGATGTAATCATGGTCATCATGTCTTGTGTGCAAATAGTGGATATACGTAATGCGCATGACATATCACAAGCATGAAAACAAGATATGAACAAAGCATTGTCATTGTATTGGCAAGAAGTCATGTGTAAATAGCAAAGGAACATCATGACTCTCCCAACACAAGAAGCAACAACATCATAGTGCCGGAGGTAAACATGTCAATCACAACTATGATCTCCACCAAGCATGCAAATACACATAGTAGTAGTTGAATTGTGAATCATGGGTAAATGCAAGAAAGGGTCACAATAGCATGGCAAAAGCATAGGAATGAGCATATCATGCAAAGTGAACACAAAACGATGGGCATAAGACAACAAGTGGTCTATAGCCTATAGTTGTGTGAGAACCATGTAGAAGAGATGAGCGTAGTCCTTGCGTGAGGGTAATGGTTGGAGACACATTCCGATGAATCCCAAAGCATCGTTGCTCTCGAGAGCTCTCTTTGTAAACTCATGGGATTGTGAGGTTGACGAGTGTTCATGCGTACCTACACACAACAAAGACAAAGGGAAAATTGTGTGCGCGTGGTATATGTACACATCATCCGTTCGGATGTGCATGTGCTTGTGTTCATTAACATGAAATGTCCAATGCTCAAATAAATGAGATGCATGATATAAGAACATGTCATCCATCATGAAAGGTATGGTATGATGTATAGCATAATGGAGACTATAAATATGTAGTGCATCACTTGAGCATTATTATTCATGGTATGCGGATGGTGCACACAATAATTGGGATCATGCAATGGATGGGATGGAACAAAATCTCCAAACATGTATGTGGAAACTATGGGGGTCTCCTCATGCGCAATTTCGGAAGCATAATACGAAGAGTATGGACAACATCCAAAACAATGCATTTCCAAATAATGGAGATCATGGCTTGTCATATGAGAATTATTGCGCAAATGATGCAAAGGAAGCATGGTAATATCATCAAAAGAAAAGCAAACGCCAATAACCCTGGGATTGTCATCTATGCCTTATGAGCAAATGGGATTAATTTTTATGGGATATGCATAGTCGCTATGGTGAGATTGCAAACATGCAATATGGGAAATTTTACGCATAGCATGTAACAACTTTAGAGGATTATCGAACATGATGTGATCACTAGAATTGTCACATGATATCCCATGGAGTATAGCATCACAACAAGGTAATTCAACATCCTCGTCATCATATCATCAAAAATAGGTGGCACATCTAAGCGTGAAGAAGACATAGCATTTGAAGTATCCGTAAGGCGATCAACATCATGCAAGCAATCAATGTCAAGATAGTCCACTAGTGGGACAAGCGAAGAACCTTCACCTATGTAAACTTTAGAGCTTCGCTCATGTGATGTAGGTGAGGTGGCAAAGACCAACTCATGGTCAACATCATGATGGAACATGTGGGGGTGCATCATCATCCACCATGGCTATCGTCATTCCATTGGAGGGATGGAATCGTCGAGGGTAGGCATGTCGTCATGTATGAGACCTTGCACCAAAGAAGAAGACACAATAGGACTAGAGGTTAAGTTGTTAGAAATCATAGTGGCCTCATGTGCCCTCTGATACGGGGCATGCCCGGGTGCGTTGATCTTTTCACACTTGGAGGGGAAAAGGGAGAAAGCAAGAGAGAAAACAAACGCTCATGGACAAACTCCGATCACACATCCACTAAGAACAAGCAAGCACACAAGGTAATTCGATCAACATACAATAGACGGATACACGTAACCAGTAGTTCTTCCTCACTCCGAGGAGGAGGCCGTGAATCTCGTAGGATCTTCCCTCTAGAGGGGCCTTGACATCACTCGGATCTACTCTCAATGGAGGACAAACTCCATGGGGATAGGAGAAAGTGATGGAGCTATGCTGAACAATGATGTTCGCTGAACAATAGCTGACCCTAACTCAAGGTGGAAGAAGAGTATATATAGTCTAGGGATGAAGGGGTCAGCAAAAGGGTACATGGGCCTCGGGCCCGAGTGGCATCACTCTGTGAAGGCTGGAAGTTTTGGGCTAGGCCAGAAGTTCCAGGTTGGTTCCAGCCGGGTTGCGGGCTTTCCCGAGTGTTGGCGCAGGCTTCGGTGGCTGGGCTGATGGAGGGCTAGAAGTTCTAGGTCGGTCGAAAGTTCCGGGGGTCGGAGGTTCCGGGCTAGTTCAAGGTCGGTTCCGGGCTAACCCGAAAGTCTGCACCCCTGGACTTGGCCTTGGGTCGATGATGGGCCAGAAGGTTTGGCCCGATCATAAGCAACGGGCTATCGAGAGACTTGCCCTTGGTGCTAGATCCTTCTCTTCCTCGGCCTTGGTCTTGGGGATGCTTTGTTGGTCCTTCAAGGTCATCTTTACCATACCTAAGGATACACAAGGTTTCATTGTGAGGCAGCATCCAAGTTCCTTTGCCATCGAAGTTGATGGTGAAGTTATCCCTGTCTGTCGATGGGATGGTGGCTATCATTTTTGGTGGAGTAGAGTTTGACAATCCGACTACGAACGTGTGATGACGTCGTGCCTTAGGAATCGCTAAACCAACTCCGAGAGGTTATTGACCATGTAGGAGCATGATCAACCTGACCACGAGGGTCTATTTCCTGCACGTAGACGAAGAACAAGCAAGAAACTAAGATTGCAATCTGGATATTGCGAATATAAGAGGAAAGCTTTATTGATGAAAGTGGGGTTCTGTGATGCCTTTGTCTGGTCGTGGAACACAAACAAAGAACGCAAAGTTGCATCTAAGGCGAACTTGTAATCTAAACAAAACCCAAGTCTGAAACGATGCCCTAAGGGTTGTATATATGGGAGAATAGAGGGGGATTTTGTGGCCCCTTGGAGGAGGGGGTCCGAAACCGACCCTAACTCTGTTTTCCCATACATACGAACTCTAGAAACAGCCTATAATATGGTATTTCAAAATTACATGGGCCTGGCCAAAAAATAAGGTCAGCACCTATAATAGTGTATGGACGAAATTTATAAAGTGGCATCATGTATATTTCATAAGTAAAACAAAAGTATCTAATTTAGGCAGCATCATATGTTCCTTAACGTTTGAAGGAATTCCAAGAAAAGAAAGTACCCGATAATTTAGTTGGCGTGCGCGGGCTCTAGTAACTAGTCCAATATGTGTAGCTAGTGGGGATATGGGTGTAACATTAGTAGGGATGTCCTCATCATCCTCCCCTTCTCGAACTAAAGTCGTCCTCGATGGAAGCCCGTCATCCTCACCCAAATAAGGCTTCAAATCTGCAATGTTAAATGTGGGATTGACCCCAAATTCTGCAGGCAACTCAAGTTTATATGGATTATCATTTAGTTTTTCTAACACCTTAAAAGGACCGTCAACACGTGGCATTAGCTTTGACTAGCGCAATTTAGGAAACATATCCTTACGCAAATATAACCAAACAAGGTTTCCAGGTGCAAAGACAAGATGTTTTCTACCCTTATCTCCAGCAAGTTTATATTTAGCATTCATACGCTCAATGTTATCCTTAGTTAACTCATTCAACTTTAATATCAATTCATCATGTTCTTTAGCATCAAAATTAACCTTCTTCGAAGATGGAAGACACAACAAATCAATAGGTTCACAAGGTAAGAAACCATACACAACTTCAAAAGGGCAAATCTTAGTAGAAGAATGCAGTGAACGATTATAAGTAATTTCAATATGAGGCAAACATTCTTCCCACATTTTTAAGTTTTTCTTCAAAACAGCCCTAAGCATAGTAGACAATAATCTATTGACTACTTGAGTTTTTCCATCAGTTTGGGGGTGACATGTGGTACTAAAAAGAAGTTTAGTCCCCAACTTAGCCCATAAACATCTCCAAAATGGCTAAGAAATTTAGCATCACGATACAAAACATTCGTATTTGGCACACCATGCTAGCGAATAATTTGACGAAAGAAAAAAATCAACAACATTAGGACCAACATCACTTTTATGACATGGTATAAAGTGCGCCATTTTTGAAAATCCATCCCCGACAACAAATATGCTATCCCTTCCCTTCTTTGTTCGAGGTAAACCCAAAACAAAGTCCATAGAGATATCTTTCCAACGAACACTAGGTACAGGCAAGGGCATATATAAACAATGAGGATTGAGTCATGACTTAACTTTTTGACATGTAGTGCAGCGAGCAACAAAAAGCTCAACATCCCTTATCATGTTTAGCCAGAAGAAACGTGTAGCAATTATGTCGGCCGTCTTCTTCACGCCAAAGTGTCCCATTAATACTCGTCCATGTGCCTCCTGCAACAACAAAAGATGAACAGAGCTAGCTGGATGCATAGCTTGTTAGCACGGAGCACAAATCTATCATTTATGATGAACTTATTCCATGTTCTTCCATCTTTACAATTCTCCAACACATCTTTAAACTCAACATCGTGCATATATTGATCTTTGATGGTCTCCAAACATAATATTTTAAAGTCAAGTTGTGAAAGTATAGTATAACAATGAGACAATGCATAATCAATAATATTTTATTTACCCTTCTTGTGTTTAATGACATAAGGGAAAGTCTCAATGAATCAACCCATTTAGCATGTGTAAGGTTCAGTTTTGCTTGACTTTTAATATGATTCAAAGATTCATGATCAGAATGTATAACAAATTCTTTGGGCCATAAATAATGTTGCCATGTTTCCAAAGTCCGAACAAGAGCATATAATTCCTTATCATAAGTAGAATAATTCAGACTAGACCCACTCAAATTTTTAGAAAAATACACAATAGGTTTACCATCTTGTAATAACACACCTCCTAATCCAATTCCACTAGCATCACATTCAAGGTCGAAAGTCTTATTAAAATCAAGAAGTTTGAGTAAAGGAGCATGAGTTAACTTATCTTTCAATACCATGAAGGCCTCTTCCTATGCGGTACCCCAAGCAAAAGGCCCATCCTTCTTTCCAAGAGCATTGAGAGGTGCAGCAATGGTGCTAAAATCTCTCACAAAATGCCTATAGAAACCAGTGAGGCCAAGAAAACTCCTCACTTGTGTGACCCTTTTGGGCTACGACCAACTCTCAATAGCTTCAATCTTGGCTTTATCAACTTCAATTCCCTCCGGAGTAACAACATAACAAAGAAAAGATAATCGGTCGGTGCAAACGGTGCACTTCCCAAGGTTACAGAGCAAACGTGCATCACGCAGAGCAATGAGAACAACACGTAAATGTTCCAAATGTTCCTCCAAAGATCCACTATACATCAGTACATCATCAAAATAGACTATCACAAATCGTCCAATGAAAGCACGTAAAACCATGTTCATTAATCTCATGAAAGTGCTAGGTGCATTATTTAACCCAAAAGGCTTGACTAACTACTCATATAATCCAAACTTAGTTTTAAATGCTGTTTTCCATTCATCTCCCCATTTCATACGAATTTGATGGTATCCACTACGCAAATCAACTTTGGAGAAAATTGTAGAGCCACTTAATTCATCAAGCATATCATCTAGCCTAGGAATAGGATGATGATAACGAATAGTAATATTTTCAATGCCTCTACAATCAACAAACATACGCAATGTACCATCCTTTTTAGGCGCTAGTATAATAGGAACAACACAAGGACTAAGGGATTCGCGTATATAACCTTTGTCGAGTAGCCCCTATACTTGACAGATAATCTCCTTTGTCTCCTCTGGATTGGTACAGTATGGTGCACGGTTGGGTAGCGATGCACTCAGAAATAAGTCAATCTGATGCTCATTCCGTCGAATTGGTGGTAATCCTAGTGGCACATCTTGTGGAAAGACGTCAGCGAACTGCTGCAAAATGTTAATGACATCAGGAGGCAAACACGGAGGCATGTCATCGAATGAAAATAATACCTCTTTGCATACAAAAGCATAGCAAACAGATGTAGTAACATCCAAATCATTAATATCATATTTAGTAGCAAGTAAACATCCACTCTTCAATTTCATTTCAGATGCAACACTAGACGATTGTTTATTAGGCTTATGGTGTTGCTCAAATTCCTGTGCTACAATCTGGTTTTCACTCTTATTTTGCTCATGTTTTACTTTACTAGCTCTAGTAACATCATCTTTCATAATATTTCCAGGAGACATAGGAAGCAAAGTTATATTTTGATCCTGATGAACAAAAGTATACCGATTTGTCCTACCATGGTGATACAGAATTTTTATCAAATTTGCATGGCCTACCAAGTAAAACGATTCATGCTTGCAAGGGTACCACATCACAATCAACGTAATCAGAATATGTAGCAATGCTAAAATGCACACGAACAGTACGTGTTACCTTAACCTTGCCACTATTGTTGAACCATTGGATGTAATAAGGATGATGATGTGGTCTGGTGGTTAGAGACAGCTTCTCCACCATCTCCATGTTAGCCAAGTTGTTGCAGCTCCCTCCATCGATGATGACGCGAACAGAACGCTCCTTCACAACTCCCTTCGTATGGAACAAGTTGTGCCTTTGATTTTGCTCAGCCTGTGTAACCTGCACACTCAGAACACGTTGTGTAACTAAACTTTCATACCTATCAACGTAATCAGCATTTGTCTCTTTGTTCTGTGATAGAGGCGAAGTTGTCCCTGTCTTTCGATGAGATGGTGGCTATCGTTTTTGGTGGAGTAGACTTTGACGATCCGACTACGAACGTGTGAGACGTCGCGCCTTAGCAATCGCTAAACCAACTCTGAGAGGTTATTGACCACGCCGGAGCACGATCAACCTGACCACGAGGGTCTATTTCCTGCACGCAAACGAAGAACAAGCAAGAAACTAAGATTGCAATCTGGATATTGCGAATATAAGAGGAAAGCTTTATTGATGAAGTGGGGTTCTGTGACGCCTTTGTCTGGTCGTGGAACACAAACGAAGAACGCGAAGTTGCTGCTATGGCGAACTTGTAATCTAAACAAAACCCCAAACCTAAAATGAAGCCCTAAGGGCTGTATATATGGGGGAATAGAAGGGAATTTCGTGGCCCCTTGGAGGAGGGGTCCGAAACCGACCCTAAGTCAGTTTCCCCATACATACGGACTCTAAAAACAGCCTATAATATGGTATTTCGAAATTACATGGGCCTGGCCCAAAATTAAGGTGGCGCAGCACCTATATTAGCCTATGGACGAATTTTATAAAGTGGCATCATGCATATTTCGTCCAAAGCTTCCCACTCCCATTATGGTGGCTTCAATGTGCGAAAATCATCACTGGAAGCTCCATTGTTCTTCCCCGCGCGCGCACCTTCTCCTCCATGCTTGATCCCGCTCCAATGGTCATCCTTCTTATCCATGATAGGTCCTTCATTCATAAGTAAAACAAAAGTATCTAATTTAGGCAGCATCATATGTTCATGAATATTAGAAGGATTTCCAAGAAACGAAAGTACCTGGTAATTCAATTGACGTGCGCGAGCTCTAGTAATTGGTCCTGTATGTATAGCAGTCGGGGTGGGTGTAACATTAGTAGGGATGTCCTCATCATCCTCCCCTTCTTGAACTGAAGTCGTCCTCGACAGAAGCTCATCTTCCTCACCCAAATAAGGCTTCAAATCTGCAATGTTAAAAGTGGGGCTAACCCCAAACTCTGCAGGCAGCTCAAGTTTATATGCATTATCATTTATTTTCTCTAACACCTTAAAAGGACCATCAGCACGGGGCATTAGCTTTGACTTGCGCAAATCAGGAAATCTATCCTTACGCAAATGTAACCAAACAAGATCACCAGGTGCAAAGACAACATGTTTTCTACCCTTATCTCCAGCAAGTTTGTATTTAGCATTCATACACTCAATGTTTTCCTTCGTTAACTCATGCATCTTTAATATCAATTCAGCACGTTCTTTAGCATCAAAATTAACCTTCTCCGAAGATGGAAGAGGCAACAAATCAATAGGTGCACGAGGTAAGAAACCATACACAACTTGAAAAGGGCACATCTTAGTGGTAGAATGTAGCGAACGATTATAAGCAAATTCAATATGAGGCAAGCATTCTTCCCACATTTTCAGGTTATTCTTCAAAACAGCCCTAAGCATAGTAGACAATGATCTATTGACTACTTCAGTTTGTCCATCAGTTTGGGGATGACATGTAGTACTAAAAAGTAGTTTGGTCCCCAACTTAGCCCATAAACATCTCCAAAAATGGCTAAGAAATTTAGCATCACGATCTGAAACAATTGTATTTGGTACACCATGCAATCGAATAATTTCACGAAAGAACAAATCAGCAACATGAGCAGCATCATCACTTTTATTACATGGTATAAAGTGTGCCATTTTGGAAAATCTATCCACGACAACAAATATGCTATCCCTCCCCTTCTTTGTTCGAGGTAAACCTAAAACAAAGTCCATAGATATATCCTCCCAAGGAACACTAGGTACAGGCAAAGGCATATATAAACCATGAGCATTGAGTCGTGACTTAGCTTTTTGACATGTAGTGCAGCGAGCAACAAAACGCTCAACATCCCGTCTCATCTTTGGCCAAAAGAAATGTGTAGAAAGTACGTCCTCCGTCTTCTTCACGCCAAAGTGTCCCATTAATCCTCCTCCGTGCGCCTCCTGTAACAACAAAAGACGAATGGAGCTAGCTGGAATGCATAGCTTGTTAGCACGGAATACAAATCCATCATTAATAACGAACTTGTTCCATGTTCTCCCTTCTTTACAATTCTGCAACACGTCTCTAAATTCAGCATCATGCACATATTGATCTTTGATGGTCTCCAAACCAAATATTTTAAAGTCAAGTTGTGAAAGCATAGTATAACGACGAGACAAAGCATCAGCAATAACATTGTCTTTACCCTTCTTGTGTTTAATGACATAAGGAAAAGTCTCAATGAATTCAACCCATTTAGCATGTCTACGGTTCAGTTTTGCTTGACTTTTAATATGTTTCAAAGATTCATGATCAGAATGTATAACAAATTCTTTGGGCCATAAATAATGTTGCCATGTTTCCAAAGTCCGAACAAGAGCATATAATTCCTTATCATAAGTAGAATAATTCAGACTAGGCCCACTTAATTTTTCAGAAAAGTACGCAACAGGTTTACCATCTTGTAATAACACACCTCCTAACCCAATACCACTAGCATCACATTCAAGCTCGAAAGTCTTATTAAAATCAGGAAGTTGGAGTAAAGGAGCATGTGTTAACTTATCTTTCAAGACCGTGAAGGCTTCTTCCTGTGCGGTACCCCAAGAAAAAGGCACGTCCTTCTTTGTAAGCTCATTGAGAGGCGCAGCAATGGTGCTGAAATCTCTGACAAAACGCCTATAGAAACCAGCGAGGCCAAGAAAACTCCTTACTTGTGTGACCGTTTTGGGCTGCGGCCAACTCTCAGTAGCTGCAATCTTGGCTTTATCAACTTCAATTCCCTGTGGAGTAACAACATAGCCAAGAAAAGATACTCGGTCGGTGCAAAAGGTGCACTTCCCAAGGTTACCAAACAAACGGGCATCACGGAGCGCAGTAAAAACAGCACGTAAGTGTTCCAAATGTTCCTCCAAAGATCTACTAAAAATCAATATATCATCAAAATAGACTACCACAAATCGTCCAATGAAAGCACGTAAAACCTCGTTCATTAATCTCATGAAAGTGCTAGGTGCATTAGTTAACCCAAAAGGCATGACTAGCCACTCATATAATCCAAACTTAGTTTTAAATGCTGTTTTCCATTCATCTCCCAATTTCATACGAATTTGATGGTATCCACTACGCAAATCAACTTTGGAGAAAATTGTAGAGCCACTTAATTCATCAAGCATATCATCTAGTCTGGGAATAGGATGACGATAACGAATAGTAATATTATTAATGCCTCTACAATCCACACACATGCGCGATGTACCATCCTTTTTAGGCACTAGAATAATAGGAACAGCACAAGGACTAAGGGATTCACGTATATAACCTTTGTCAAGCAGCTCTTGTACTTGACGCATAATCTCCTTTGTCTCCTCTGGATTGGTACGGTAGGGCGCACGGTTGGGTAGGGATGCACCGGGAATTAAGTCAATCTGATGCTCAATCCCACGAATAGGCGGTAATCCCGGTGGCACGTCTTGTGGAAAGACGTCAGCGAACTCCTGCAAAATGTTAATGACAGCAGGAGGCAAAGAGGGAGGCATGTCCTCGAATGAAAATAATACCTCTTTGCATACAAAAGCATAGCAAACAGATGTAGCAACATCCAAATCATTAATATCAGATTTAGTAGCAAGTAAACATCCACTCTGCAATTTTATTTCGGATGCAACAGTAGATGATGGTTTATTATGCTTATGGTGTTGCTCAAATTCCTGTGCTACAATCTGATTTTCACTCTTATTTTTCTCCTGTTTTGCTTTACTAGCTCTAGCAATGTCATCTTTCATAATATGTTCGGGAGACATAGGAAGCAACGTGATATTATGATCCTTATGAACAAGAGTATACTGATTTGTCCTACCATGGTGTACAGAATTTTTATCAAACTGCCATGGTCTACCAAGTAAAACAGAACATGCTTGCATGGGTACCACATCACAATCCACATAATCAGAATATGTAGCAATGCTAAAATGCACACGAACAGTACGTGTTACCTTAACCTTGCCACTATTGTTGAACCATTGGATGTAATAAGGATGAGGATGTGGTCTGGTGGTTAGAGACAGCTTCTCCACCATCTCCATGCTAGCCAAGTTATTGCAACTCCCTCCATCGATGATGATGCGAATAGAACGCTCCTTCACAACTCCCTTTGTGTGGAACAAGTTGTGCCTCTGATTTTGCTCAGCCTGTGTAACCTACACACTGAGAACACGTTGAGCAACTAAACTTTCATACCTGTCAGCGTAATCAGCAGCCATGTAGTGTGTTTCTGGTTCTGCATCGTCGCCATTGTGTTCTTCACTTGCAATGAGAGCCAAAGTCTCCTCATCATAATCACTAGCAGACGCATATCCACCATCCTCAGTAACAATCATGACACGCTTGGAAGGGCATTCTCTCGCAAAGTGACCTCCACCCTTGCAACGACGGCATATAACCTCATGTGTTTGCCCTGTGGATGCAATAGATGAAGAAGAGCTCGGTGCAGGCCCAGAAGGTGTGCTCTTGGTAGAGGGTGGAGGAGGAGCCTGTTTCCTGGTATCGCGGTTGGAGTTGGAGGTTGAAGTAGGTGGTGTTGCAGCAGGACGTGTGGAAGTAGAGGAGGTACGTGGCGTCCATGATGAAGTGCGACCTGCAGAAAAAGTAGTTCTCGCCATTGCCTGTCGATCCTGGACTTCACGTTCAGCTTTGCAAGCAAGATGAAATAAACGAGTGATAGTGTTATACTCCTTATACTCTAGAATAGTCTGAATCTCTCTATTCAATCCACCCATAAAACGTGCAAGCATAGCTTCATTCTCCTCAACAATACCACATCTAATCATACCAGTTTGTAATTCCTGATAATATTCTTCTACAGAATATTTTCCTTGTCTTAAACGCTGCAAATTTTGAAGCAACTCACGTTGATAATAAGGTGGCACCCAACGATTACGCATAGCAGTTTTCAAAGCAGCCCAAGTACTTGGAATATTAGCATGGTGTATTCTACAATGTTCTGACCACCAAACACAAGCAAAACTAGTGAATGAACAAACAGCAGCGGCAACACGTCTATCCTCGGGAAATTGTAAGCATGTAAAACGTTGTTCTGTTTCTAACTCCCATGTAAGATATATATCAGGAACATATCTACCCTCAAACGTCGGAATATTCAATTTAAGTTTAGGGAGATGGTCATGATCCCGTACCTGCGGGGGTGGTGCAGCCCTACCGTTACGGTTGTAGCCATGTGGTCGACCTGGTGCGTATGGTGGTGGTTGCCCCTGGGGCGGATCTGGAGCAACCTCTCCCTCATCATCGAAATCACCATCATAATCTTCAACCTGCTGAACGACAGTAGCCGCACGAGCCACCGAAGTAGCAGCAGTATCAACAGTACCAGGATGTTGGGCGTGGCCGAGAGGCACACGTCGCGCTCGTCGTTCGAAAGGAATAGGAACTGCCGCTGGTGGAGGTAGACGGGCAAGCACCTCATTAAACTTGGCGTCCATCTTGGTGTCGAATGTCTTCTCCAAACCATCTAGCTTCTCCATGGCCACTCCAAAGTTGTTCACGAAGTCCTGTACCTGCTCAGCCATCATTTGCTGAAATTTATCATAGAGTGCTTTGTTGGTCATGCTCTCCCAGTCGATCTCGTCATCGTGTGATCCTGGCATGGTTAGCAGAAATAGGAAACACACAATATGAAACCTACAGACTACTGGGACGTGGTGGTGGTGGTGGTGTGGCACAAATCCTTTAAGCGAATCTCAATTTCTTACCAGTTCTTACCCAGTAGCAGGCGGTGATCGGCAACCGTTGTAGCCAAAACTCTCAAAGCTTGGATAGAGCGATTGCCAGGTGGTGTCAAGCACACGGCGTAGAAGTATGTGGAGCTGGGATGGCTTATAATATGGTAGCAAAAAGGGTCAGCAATAATCAATTCAGAGATGCAAGGTTGAATAAACGCTCAACGACGGTACTGTGCTGGTCCTAGGCTAGACCGTGCTAGAGACGCGAGCCTAAAACACCAACAAAAGCACGACGATACACGTAATCAAGGGAAGAGCACACCCTGTTTTTTTTTGTTTTTTTTTGCTCAGAAAAACACTATAATTGTGAGTGTCTCAAAACCCTTCCCAAGTCGTATAAGCAGGATAGACACGAAAAAAAATTTGATTTTTTTTTTCTGGAGCGATGAGGGGGCTGCGACGACCAAAAAATTTCGACAAAACTCACTATGATAGCAAGTGTCTCAAAACGCTCCGGAGAACCTAAAATCAAGATAGGGAAAAAATATTTTCGGCCGAAATTTTTTTTGGGCCAAAACGTGCTCTGCAAAGCGTGCCAGACTCTTTTTTTTTTTCCGACACCTACACAGGTAGCAAAACGCGAATCCGAAATCAAAAAGATCTCGAAACTAAATTTAAAACGAGCTGGACTCGGATTGGTGGTGGTATATATGGACACCAATGGATAACTGGCAGCGGGGATGATGGTGGTGGTATATGGCGACTATGAAGACGATGCGTTGGCGGCGTGACAACTTGTGAATAGAACTCGAAACTCTAAAGAACTAGGCACTAAGACCAGCAACTCGACACGACGATGTAACCGCAAATTCAACAAAGCAAAATACTGAAAAGACTATGCAAAGGCACAGATTGGTTCGGATATGATGATCTAACCCTAATTTTTTTTGTGGCTTTTTCGTGGACTAAAGGTATGAAGAACAGATGCGATCTAAACTACGAAAACTGGTAAAATCTCACCGAGCAACCTGGAAATCTGATACCACTTGATAGAGGCGAAGTTGTCCCTGTCTTTCGATGAGATGGTGGCTATCGTTTTTGGTGGAGTAGACTTTGACGATCCGACTACGAACGTGTGAGACGTCGCGCCTTAGCAATCGCTAAACCAACTCTGAGAGGTTATTGACCACGCCGGAGCACGATCAACCTGACCACGAGGGTCTATTTCCTGCACGCAAACGAAGAACAAGCAAGAAACTAAGATTGCAATCTGGATATTGCGAATATAAGAGGAAAGCTTTATTGATGAAGTGGGGTTCTGTGACGCCTTTGTCTGGTCGTGGAACACAAACGAAGAACGCGAAGTTGCTGCTATGGCGAACTTGTAATCTAAACAAAACCCCAAACCTAAAACGAAGCCCTAAGGGCTGTATATATGGGGGAATAGAAGGGAATTTCGTGGCCCCTTGGAGGAGGGGTCCGAAACCGACCCTAAGTCAGTTTCCCCATACATACGGACTCTAAAAACAGCCTATAATATGGTATTTCGAAATTACATGGGCCTGGCCCAAAATTAAGGTGGCGCAGCACCTATATTAGCCTATGGACGAATTTTATAAAGTGGCATCATGCATATTTCGTCCAAAGCTTCCCACTCCCATTATGGTGGCTTCAATGTGCGAAAATCATCACTGGAAGCTCCATTGTTCTTCCCCGCGCGCGCACCTTCTCCTCCATGCTTGATCCCGCTCCAATGGTCATCCTTCTTATCCATGATAGGTCCTTCATTCATAAGTAAAACAAAAGTATCTAATTTAGGCAGCATCATATGTTCATGAATATTAGAAGGATTTCCAAGA
This sequence comes from Hordeum marinum, assembly GCA_022496015.1. Classification (NCBI taxonomy): domain Eukaryota; kingdom Viridiplantae; phylum Streptophyta; class Magnoliopsida; order Poales; family Poaceae; genus Hordeum; species Hordeum marinum. The sequence goes on along the minus strand of CM039674.1, from coordinate 216,952,837 downwards.
AACGAAAGTACCTGGTAATTCAATTGACGTGCGCGAGCTCTAGTAATTGGTCCTGTATGTATAGCAGTCGGGGTGGGTGTAACATTAGTAGGGATGTCCTCATCATTCTGTATAAAGGTTTCCTCTTTTTTCGCAATATCCAGATTGCAATCTTAGTTTCTTGCTTTCTCTTCATTTGTGTACCGCAAATAGACCGTCGTGGTCAGTTTGATCGTGCTCAGGCATGGTCAATAACCTCTCGGATTTGGTTTGGCAATTGCTAAGGCGCAACGTCATCAGACGTTCATAGTCGGATCGTCAAAGTCTACACCACCAAAAATGATAGCCACCATCTCATCGAATGTTAGGGACAACTTCGCCTCTATCAGCTAGTGCTACTGTACTACATTAGTACTAAGCCAATTGCAATTGTTTTTTTGTGACCTAAAGCCCACAAAACCTTCATTACCATATAGAACTTTAACGCTCTTTCCGTTTTAACTTCATTAGCATAAAGTACCTTGCTACTATTACAGCTAGCACTATATTAGTGCTAAAGTACTAAGTTTGTACTAAGCCAAAACCATGTTTGGTTTTCATACCCACATGCCAGATTACCTTCAGTACCATATAGCATAGTGACGCCCTTCCCGATTTACGTCATTTACCAAATAATAGCTCGCCAATCTTACAGCTAGCACTATGATAGTGCTATTTTCCTAAGTTTTTACTAAGCCAATACAAGGTTTAGTTTTGGGACACATAGGCTAGTACGTCCTAGGATAGAATTGATTCAAGAGTAAAACTTGTTCAGCTTGACGAGCCACAAGATTTTAATATTAAAGTTTTTTCATTCAATTCCATCTTGGATCTCAATCGATAGGTGGTCTTTGCGTAGGATTATGACGGAAAACCTCAAGTCAAAATCCAAGCTAGCAAGATATGAATGCGTCGGTTGCGCGCCTGACCCAAGAAAGGGGGCCTAGGACACCCCAAGGTCACGTCCCATTGGCTAAGCTTGTGATAGGGGTTAAGGTGTCCCATCTTTTGATGCGCTGGTGGTTATCGTTTTTGGCAGATTGACTTTGATAATCCGAATACGAATGTTTGAGGACACCGTGCCATGATCCATTTAGATCCATCAACACCATATATTATTTTGTCGTCCTTACCACTTTACCTATGTTGCCATATAATACTTGCGCACTGTGATCGATTTGCCTCCATTGCCATATAGCACATTGCCGCTATAATTGCTAGCACTAAGATAGTGCTACAGTACTAAGTTAGTACTAAGCAGGTACATATTTGAAAGTGCGTTATAATAACTAGAGGGGGTGAATAGGCGATTTTTAAAAATTCATCACCGAGGAATTTCAACTTGAGGAATTTGAAATGTGATGAACTAATAGCAGGGGAATGAGTACTCAAGTGCATGTGAACAAAGCTAGAGCATAGTCATCATGATAAAATAGAACATGCACAAATTACAAGTAGCGTGAATACACGATAAGAACGTGATGAACAAGGTGACTGAAGAATTTGAGATGAGGAAATCAACAAAGTCTTCAGTCAAATTCTTCAAACAGTAACGATCAATTTCATCAACAAGTATATGAGGAAATAGAAGGGTTGAGGAATTGGAACCAGGTAGCTCGATGAAGGCAATGGTTTTACGACCTAGTTCCAACTGCTGTGACAGTCGTACGTTTGGTTTGGCGAGGCCTTGTATTTAAACCAGAGGACACACAGTCCCAGGAGACATAGTCTTTACCATATTCTCCTTGAGCTAAGGTCACACAGTCCTTGCCCAACACTCATGGTAAGTCTTTAGGGTAGACTTCCAAAACCCTCACAAACTGGTCACCCGGCGATCCACAATTGACTGTTGGATGCTCCAGACCATGGTCACCCGGCGATCCCCAATTTACTTCAGGATGCACTAGACCATGACGCCTAACCGTCTATAAGATACACAGTCTTTAAAGGTAAAAAGTGTTGGTTCCACACAGGAACAATTTCTTTAGTGATGCTCAATCACTATGGGTTTTGGTTGTTTGGGGTTTGTCCACATTGATGATTTTCACTCAAAGTCCTGGGAGGATTGGTTGCTCTCAAATGACAAGTGTTAGTTCTCTCTTGGAGCAGCCAACAAACTAATGGTTTGGGGGGCTGGTTATTTATAGCCAGGGTGCAACCTGACATGATAAGACATAAATGTCCCAATGAAATGACCGTTATGTGGATAAGATGATTGGGGACAGCTGGCGCTAAGCACAACAATGGTTAGAATTTGAACTGTCAAATTCATCAGGGCTTACCATATTCCTCACTTGTAGGCAATTTGCACTAGGGAAATCCTAACTCCTCAGCTAGACCAATTTCCTTAGAGACCAGAAGAACTTCGTCTCTGTCACAGAAGAACTTGACTGAACGTAAGAGATTTCCAAAGGCTTCACTCAAAGGATTGGATAGGTTGAGGCTTTTGAGTTGAGCATCAGTTGGAAATTTTCGTTAGTGTTACCTCGGGCCCCTTTAATAGTACGGTGTTTCCTATGACTCAAAAAAGGAAATGAAACTATGAAAACAAAAGTCTTCACGCTTCATAGTCCTCGTTCATATCTTCAAGGTCACACTGACTTCTTTATTTTCAAAGTCTTCACCAAAGTCTTCCCTCTTTTCTATTAAATCGGTCATAACCATTACCTACATTCCACAAAATATTACACCATAGGTAGGAGCTAATGAATAGGCTTGCGATTCCATAGAAAGACATCACGACCCCCTGTGGGAAAAACGAATTTCTTGAGATGGAAGTATTGATATAATATTCTTACCAAGATAATTGGAAGTCCCAACCAATAAGAATCCTAGTGAACTTATAAAAAGTGCAAATTCTTCACCAAAGTCTTAACTTGAAGACATTCACTTTTAGGTGTCAATAATCTCTGAATGTATCAAACTCCTCATCCACTCATCGAACCTATGTATACTCACAAACACATTAGTTCCTTAACCTATAAGTCTTTAATAAACCAAAATCACTAGGGGGCACTAGATGCACTAACAATCTCCCCCTTTTTGGTGATTGATGACAAATATGTTAAGTTTTCAATGGGGATAAACATATGAAGTGTAAGTACTGAGTTTGAGGAATATAATTGCAAGATATAGAAGAACTCCCCCTGAAGATGTGCATATTTGAGGAATTTGCTTTGGACTGCAAATGCACATGGCAGGTTAAAAACATGGATAACTCCCCCTATATCTTGTAATTCATACACGCATTTAAAATATATCTTGAGGAATTTGAAATGCATGATGAAAATGGTGTCTGACGAAATTCCGCATGCATGCATTAAAGTACTTTGAGGAAATAGGCATGCAGAAAGCAGTTGACGCCAGACCACCATCGGACTTAAGTTTACAACTCAACCAACAAAAGATTCAGAAGAGCGAGAGTTATAGCTTGAATAAGAAACAACCCATATATAGAGACCCTCTTGAAGACTAACTCAAATTTTCTCCCGCTTTGTCATCAAAGAACGAAAGCAACGAAAAATAAAGACTAATGCCCCTGAAGAGTTTCATCTTGAAGGTGGTGGAGGAGCGCTAGTGTTGTCGAGGTCATTTGTCCATGTAGGGCCCATACCAGTGTCGTCAATTTCCTCGGCTTCACCCGTCTCGTGCGGTGAAGAATATGAGCTTGTAACCAGCTGAGGAACTTGAACTTTCTTCCACTTCTTCTTCGAAGGGATGGACCAGTCAAAGTCCTGCTGAATTCCATATCCTTGAGTTCTTCAGGAGTCTTGAGTTGAGACAGAATGGCCCATATGCGGTCGAAGAATTCATGAAGATAATAGTGGTTCTTCCTCATAGAATTGGGTGTCACAGTCATGTCTCGAAGAAGTGAGCCAAACTGACGCTTGACCCGTTTGTGATTGCGATCAACCTTCTGATGAAGACTTAGTAGAAGCTCTCGATCGATCATCACACGAGGGGTAGCGGCTTGAGGATTTTGAGCCGAGGCTTTTGCAGCAGAATCTTGGGCAGCAGAGTCATCATTTGTGGAATAGGATGAACCTTTGCGAAAGTGACCATCCAATGGAGGAGTGCCTTCATCAACAACATCTTTGCCTTTTCCCTCAACTGAGGAAAATGTGTGCTTGAGGACTTCAATCAGGGGCACAAAGCTGAAGTGATTGTGAAAGTCAGCCTTGAAGGGAATTGAAGACCTTGATCTGATGAATTTCATGATCTAGGGAGCATAAGGCTTCAACTCAAAAGGTGACATAGCTATATTGGCCAAAGTCCTCATGACAAAATCATGATAATTGATGGGAATACCATGAATGATGTTAAACAACAGATTCTTCATGACACCCATAACTTATTCTTCTTTAGAGTTGTGGCTCTTGATTGGACTGAGGGTTTTGGTCAATATCATGTATATGGTCCTAGGCACATAGAGAAAATCCTTCACTTGTAAGGAGCTCCTTGGAGGTTTGCCAGGAGCCAAAGGCTTCATCAGCACTTGCATCATGTGGTTGGGCAGTTCAGGTTCTCCATAGATGCAGCGTGATTCTTCTGAAGGAATTGCTTTTGGCAGAACCCGAAGCAATTTAGTGGCTGGAGCAGTGTGGTGAGTAGTTTTTGATGAGGACACCCCTACTAATGTTACACCCAGAACTCCAACTGCTATACATACATGACCAATTACTAGAGCTCGCGCACGTCAATTGAATTACCAGGTACTTTCGTTTCTTGGAAATCCTTCTAATGTTCATGAACATATGATGCTGCCTAAATTAGATACTTTTGTTTTACTTATGAATGAAGGACCTAGCATGGACAAGAAGGATGACCATTGGAGTGGGATCAAGCATGGAGAAAAGGTACGTTCACGGGAAAGAACAATGGAGCTTCCAGTGATGATTTTCGCATTTTGAAGCCACCATAATGGGAGCGAGAAGCCTTGGACGAAATATGCATGATGCCACTTTATAAAATTCGTCCCTAGGCTAGTATAGGTGCCGCGCCACCTTATTTTTGGGCTAGGCCCATGTAATTTCGAAATACCATATTATAGGCTGTTTATAGAGTCCGTATGTATGGGGAAACTGAGTTAGGGTCGGTTTCTGACCCCTCCTCCAAGGGGCCACGAAATTCTCCTCTATTCCCCCATATATACAGCCCTTAGGGCATCGTTTTAGGGTTGGGTTTTGTTTAGATTACAAGTTCGCCTTACCTGCAACTTCGTGTTCTTCGTTTGTGTTCCACGACCAGACAAAGGCGTCACAGAACTCCACTTCATCAATAAAGCTTTCCTCTTATCTTCGTAATATCCAGATTGCAATCTTAGTTTCTTGCTTGTTCTTCGTTTGCGTGCAGGAAATAGACCCTCGGGGTCAGGTTGATCGTGCTCCGGCGTGGTCAATAACCTCTCAGAGTTGGTTTAGCGATTGCTAAGGCGCGACATCATCACTCGTTCGTAGTCGGATCGTCAAAGTCTACTCCACCAAAAACGATAGCCACCATCTCATCGAAAGACAGGGACAACTTCGCCTCTATCAAGTGGTATCAGATTTCCAGGTTGCTCGGTGAGATTTTACCAGTTTTCGTAGTTTAGATCGCATCTGTTCTTCATACCTTTAGTCCACGAAAAAGCCACAAAAAAATTAGGGTTAGATCATCATATCCGAACCAATCTGAGCCTTTGCATAGTCTTTTCGGTATTTTGCTTTGTTGAATTTGCAGTTACATCGTTGTGTCGTGTTGCTAGTCTTAGTGTCTAGTCCTTTAGAGTTTCGAGTTCTATTCACAGGTTGTCACGCCACCACCGCATCATCTTCATAGTTGCCATATACCACCACCATCATCACCGCTGCCATATATCACCACCCATCATTAGTATCCATTGGTATCCATATATACCACCACAAATCCGCCACCAATCTGAGGCCAGCTCGTTTTAGGTTTAGTTTCAAGATCCTTTTGATTTCGGATTCGCGTTTTGCTACCTGCGTAGGTGTCGGAAAAAAAGAGTCTGGCACGCTTTGCAGAGCACGTTTTGGCCCAAAAAAATTCGGCCGAAAATATGTTTTCCCTATCTTGATTTTAGGTTCTCCGGAGCGTTTTGAGACACTTGCCATCATAGTGATTTTTGTTGAAATTTTTGGTCGTCGCGGCACCCGAATTTCTCTAGAAAAAAAATTAGTCCAACAAATTTCGTGCCCATCTTGCTTATACGACGTGGGGAAGTGCACCTTTTGCACCGACCGAGTATCTTTTCTTGGCTATGTTGTTACTCCAGAGGGAATTGAAGTTGATAAAGCCAAGATTGAAGCTATTGAGAGTTGCCCGCAGCCCAAAACGGTCACACAAGTGAGGAGTTTTCTTGGCCTCGCTGGTTTCTATAGGTGTTTTGTGAGAGATTTCAGCACCATTGCTGCGCCTCTCAATGAGCTTACAAAGAAGGACGTGCCTTTTCTTGGGGTACCACACAGGAAGAAGCCTTCAAGGTTTTGAAAGATAAGTTAACACATGCTCCTTTACTCCAACTTCCTGATATTAATAAGACTTTCGAGCTTGAATGAGATGCTAGTGGAATTGGGTTAGGAGGTGTGTTATTACAAGATGGTAAACCTGTTGCATACTTTTCTGAAAAACTGAGTAAATTGAATTTAAAATATTTGGTTTGGAGACCATCAAGGGTCAATATGTGCATGATGCCGAATTTAGAGATGTGTTGCAGCATTGTAAAGAAGGGAGAACATGGAACAAGTTCGTTATTAATGATGGATTTGTGTTCCGTGCTAACAAGTTATGCATTCCAGCTAGCTCCGTTCGTCTTTTGTTGTTACAGGAGGCACATGGAGGAGGATTAATGGGACACTTTGGCGTGAAGAAGACGGAGGACGTACTTTCGACACATTTCTTTTGGCCAAAGATGAGACGGGATGTTGAGCGTTTTGTTGCTCGCTGCACTACATGTCAAAAAGCTAAGTCACGACTCAATCCTCATGGTTTATATATGCCTTTGCCTGTACCTAGTGTTCCTTGGGAGGATATATATATGGACTTTGTCTTAGGTTTACCTCGAACTAAGAAGGGGAGGGATAGCATATTTTTTGTCGTGGATAGATTTTCCAAAATGGCACACTTTATACCATGTCATAAAAGTGATGGTGCTGCTCATGTTGCTGATTTGTTCTTTCGTGAAATTATTTGGTTGCATGGTGTGCCAAATACAATTGTTTCAGATCGTGAAGCTAAATTTCTTAGCCACTACATGTCACCCCCAAACTGATGGCCAAAATGAAGTAGTAAATAGATCATCATCTACTATGCTTAGGGCTGTTTTGAAGAATAACCTAAAAATGTGGGAAGATTGCTTGCCTCATATTGAATTTGCTTATAATTGTTCGCTACATTCTACCACTAAGATGTGCCCTTTTGAAGTTGCGTATGGGTTCTTACCTCGTGCACCTATTGATTTGTTGCCTCTTCCATTTCCGAAGAAGGTTAATTTTGATGCTAAAGAACGTGCTGAATTGATATTAAAGATGCATGAGTTAACGAAGGAAAACATTGAGCGTATGAATGCTAAATACAAAATTGCTGCAGATAAGGGTAGAAAACATGTTGTCTTCGCACCTGGATATCTTGTTTGGTTACATTTGCGTAAGGATAGATTTCCTGATTTGCGCAAGTCAAAGCTAATGCCATGTGTTGATGGTCCTTTTAAGGTGTTAGAGAAAATAAATGATAATGCATATAAACTTGAGCTGCCTGCAGAGTTTGGGGTTAGCCCCACTTTTAACATTGCAGATTTGAAGCCTTATTTGGGTGAGGAAGATGAGCTTCCATCGAGGACGACTTCAATTCAAGAAGAGGAGGATGATGAGGACATCCCTACTAATGTTACACCCACAACTCCGACTGCTATACATACAGGACCGATTACTAGAGCTCGCGCACGTCAATTGAATTACCAGGTACTTTCGTTTTTTGGAAATCCTTCTAATGTTCATGAACATATGCTGCTGCCTAAATTAGATACTTTTGTTTTACTTATGAATGAAGGACCTAGCATGGACAAGAAGGATGACTATTGGAGTGGGATCAAGCATGGAGAAGAAGGTACGCGCGCGGGAAAGAACAATGGAGCTTCTAGTGATGATTTTCGCACTTTGAAGCCACCACAATGGGAGCGAGAAGCCTTGGACGAAATATGCATGATGCCACTTTATAAAATTCGTCCCTAGGCTAATATAGGTGCTGCGCCACCTTATTTTTGGGCCAGGCCCATGTAATATCGAAATACCATATTATAGGCTATTTTTAGAGTCCGTATGTATGGGAAAACTGAGGTAGGGTCGGTTTCGGACCCCTCCTCCAAGGGGCCACGAAATTTCCCTCTATTCCCCCATATATACAACCCTTAGGGCGTCATTTTAGGGTTGGGTGTTGCTTAGATTACAAGTTCGCCTTAGCTGCAACTTCACGTTCTTCGTTTGTGTTCCACGACCAGACAAAGGCGTCACAGAACCCCACTTCATCAATAAAGCTTTCCTCTTATATTCGCAATATCCAGATTGCAATATTAGTTTCTTGCTTGTTCTTCGTTTGCGTGCAAGAAATAGACCCTCATGGTTAGGTTGATCGTGCTCCGGCGTGGTCAATAACCTCTCGGAGTTGGTTTAGCGATTGCTAAGGCGCGACGTCATCACTCGTTCATAGTCGGATCGTCAAAGTCTACTCCACCAAAAACGTTAGCCACCATCTCATCGAAAGACAGAGACAACTTCACCTCTATCAGTTTTAGTCACCCAGTCCAGAATCCATGAATTCACATCAGAAGCATCACCTGAGATGTGCAAGGTTACATAGAATTGAAGAATTAGCTCTTCATTCCAGTTGCATATATCAACACAGAAAGGAAGAATTCCACCATCATGAAGAACTGCAAGCACATGAGTGAAGCATGGAATGGATTCCATATCCACATGAGGAATTTGCGGATGATCGAAGACTTTCTCTTTGTCAAACAGTACCGATGCATAGAAATTCATCTGTGAAGGAGTCCAGAATCTTGTTCGTTCGGCCCTCGTTGAGGCATATGGGTTTGGCCCTGTGAAGAATATGTGCTCATCAAAGAAATTCGCCTTGATGAATTTGGGGCGCTTCTTACCTTTGAATGGCAATTGTGGCTTCGACTGAAGATTTGGCTTGAAGTGGCCCACAATCTCTTTTGGCATGGCAGGAACTTCTTCAGAAAGAGGATTTTGAGCAGCAATTTCCTTTGGTGCTTTCTAGGCATGAACTTCTTCAGCTGATGTAGCTAGATTTTCTTCAGGAATAGATGCGAGAGGCGTGGCCAAACCTTCAGATCCTGTTTGAATTTCCTCGGTCTGAGCAGGTGACTGAGCAATTTGAGTGAGGGGTGTGGTCATTGGTGAATTAGATTGTGCAGCTTCCCAATATTCATTTCTTCCACTCTAGCCTCTTCAGCATAATATGGAGTTGTATTTCCAATGTCTACATCCTCTTCCATTTCTTCAACGCCAGGCTCTTCAGCAATTAACTTAGGTTGGGCCGATGATACTAGAGGGGTTGAAGCATTTGCTTCCACCTCTATTTCTTCATCAATCTACTCCGAGGAAGCAGTAGAATGATTTTCTTCATCTTCTTCATTTGGGATGACATAGTTAACACCAAATGGAACAATCTCATAGACATGCACGAAGGAGATTGGAGTAGCATCAATGGGCTCGGTTGAAGAATTAGGCATATTCTTCAACTTCTTCACAGCTAAGGAATCTGAAGTTGATGCTTTTAGTTCTTTGCATCCTTCTTCTCCACTGCCTTTGCTTTCTTCACTTCTGATGCAGAAGGAAGGTTGTTATTCTTCACCCTTGAAGACTTTGTAGTTTGAGCATGGGGTGAAGATGGAGCAATTTCTTCAGGCACGACTCATGCAGTCGCCCTTGTAATCTCAATTTCTTCAGGCACAGCAAAAGCTTCAGCTGGCCTGGCAATTTCTTCAGGCGCAACATTGGATGTTGCCCTGGCAGGTTCTTTAGCAGCCTGAATTTCTTCAACTGCGGTTACAGATTCTTTAGCAGGCTGAGCAGAAGATTCAACCTGAGGAATTTGTGGTTGCGCTCGAGCTGCAACCCTCCGGTTGTGGTCCTTGATTGCTCTGTCAGTCACTTTGACAAAACGGACCTTGGCTCCTTGCCAATCAACATGGTAGCGATTAAATTCCTCAATGATATCTTTGATCTCTTTTTGCATAGAGTCCAGCTGATCTGGAGAAATCTTAAGAACATTTTTCTTTATGAAGTGCTCCTTCTTGTACTGAGCCTTTTTGGTCTGATGAGCTTTCTCATACTTCCACTTTTCTTTCGCGATGAAAGCAGTGAGGACATGATCCAGACCAGGAGGCATTTTCAAATCATCAGGTGGAGTGTTGGGGTCCTAGTGCCAAATATCAATGAAGTTCAGCACAGTCTTAGGATCTAGCAGGAGAGGAATTTGAGTGCCCTTTTCTTGAGCCACTCTCTCATGCTTGTTTCTGATGATTTCCTCAAGTTCCTCATCATCAGCTTCCTCACTTGAAGAATTTGAAGTTACTTGGAATGCAACCTTCTTTGGATGAGGACTTGGTCGAGCACCTCGTCCAGCAGTAGATTTCATCTTCAGCAGATAAGGACTTGTTGAGGAATGTGCTTGGGCTGATGAACTTTCTTAAGCCCCTGGAGAAATTGAAAAACCAGTAGTCCTTTGATAAGTTGTAGGATGCACTGCAGTTGAGTACTTTGTGGTTGCGGCTGAGCATTGTGCAGGTACTGAAGGCATTGGAGCGGCCTTTGAGGAAGTTGCTTGAGGATTTTTCAGTGAGGACTTTGAAGCAGACTTCAAAGAACTTGGCCGTGAGGGCATTGAGGTTGAGGAGTTTGCCTTTGATGTTGATTTCTTAGGCACAACAGTTGCAGAGGTAAAGAGGAAGTAGCTACGGCAGCAGCAGAGTCTTCATTGAATTTCTTCACTGCAGCTTTAGAAATGCTCTAAAGCTTTTTCTGATATTTAGCCCATTCCATGGGAAAGTCCTCACCACGAGTAATGATAGTGGGATCAACTTCTTGATCAACAGCAGGAGAATCCCTTCTGCAAGGAGCTTGGAGGGCGAACTTCTTCATGTATTTGAGGTGACATGTCAATATTCTCTCCATTTCTTCACCCACCTCCTTTCAATCCTCTGAATTCCGATTTTCCTCTATTCTTTTGTTTCCTTCCCATGAATAGCTTCATCAGTAGTGCAGTACCCAACATATATATCCTTAGGGATTTCAAATGAAGTGTTTTTTTCAGCCTTCTTTCCACCCTTTTGAGGTCTTTTGCCATCAGCCATTTTCTTCACTTGATGACTTCGAACTTTTGAGGATTCTAAAGATGTATGCAATTTTTCTTCAAGGAATGTTGCAAATGAGTTAAGTTGATAAGAACCTAGTGATTCATCAGCAGAAATTTTGTACCTATGAACAGAGTATATGTGCGTAGAATTTGAAGAGGTCATATGCGTTCTCAGAAATTTTTCAAAATATATCAAGTTGAGGGTTTTGACAATAGATGGCTTGAAGAATTTCACTAAGTGTTCTTGTCTTAGGTTCCAAAGTTGTGCAGATTTGAGCATCCACACAATTGAGGGATCTTGAAGAAAATCATAACTTAGAGAAGCACATCAAGGGAATGAAACATATGAGGTGTTTAAGAAGTGGATTCTTGAAGAATAAACACCTTTTGAGGATTTTGTAAAATTAGATTTTAATTACCCTGATGAAGAACACGATGAACAGTGAGGTGAAATATGAGGAGTTCGTCCGTCCAAATCTCCCGCACCCTAACTCGACAACGGAAGACAGCTACATCGGCGGCAGAGTGAAGATCTCCATGACCGCCATGAGTACGGCGGTGGGAAGGTCAAGGTAGTGAAGCTTTTCCTCTCCGGAAACGATGTATTTAGCGGCAGCGCTAGGTCTAAGCTCGGGAGAGAGAGGGGAGAGAAGAGTAACTTGAGCAAGGGGCAAGGGAAGGGGTATTTATAGCCAAAGTAAAAACTGACTAGTCCGAAAATTTTGGACTAGATTGCCCCTGACCCTTACTCTTCACACGACATGTGTCACCCACGTATTGTGTAGTTGAGATAGTGGGGGATCGTGGGTTATCCAGTCATGGGAATCAGAACGGTTTGAGCGACAAGCGCCAAAAAATTGAAAGTGATAATTTTAAAGTTTCCGTTCGCAAATTTTTCAGCTGACAAGGACTCAGTGAAGACTTTGAACAAGTTTCAAAGTAGAACGCATATGAAGAATTTGTGAACAGACCCGGGTTGAGTTTAGCATATAGGGGGAACGGTTCCAATCACATTCACCTAGAAGAAAATCGTCTTGAAGAATTAGAAATAAGTGAATGATGTTGAGGACATTGAAAACTCAAATATGTATGTATATAGTCAATGAAGAACTATAGTTGCTTAGTTTGTAGAATTTGAAAATTTTAGGAATTTGCAAACTTCAGTAATTTGAAAGATTGAAGAATTTGCAAAATGATGAAAACCTCAACTTTGAAGAATTTCAACTATGGTTGGTGGCGTGATCCACTGTATAAGAATGTGATTTCAGACACCACGTACAATTGTCATAGGGTTGTGAGAATCAAATTCTTCATTAATTTCTTCACACTTAGAGGGTTATTATTCATTGATTGAAGAAAAACGTTACTTCGTGTGTTGCACATCTAAGTCATCAATTTTGCATAAGTGTTAGGATGTGTGTCTTTTCAAAGAACATTCGAAGATTCTAGGATATTTATCTCACACCGCAACTCTTTTCATCCAAGGGCATAGTGAAGATATCGGCTAGTTGTTCATCAATGTCCACGTGGTTGATGGAGATGTCACCCTGGAGTACATGATCTCAAAGAAAATGATGACGAATCTAGATGTGCTTGTTCTTGGAGTGCTGACCTGGGTTGTGAGCAATCTTGATAGTGCTCTCATTGTCGAAGTAGAGAGGCCCATTATTCACCTTGATGCCACAGTCCTTGAGGGTTTACTGCATCCACAGCAACTGAGCGCAACATGAACCAACAGCAATGTACTCAGCTTCAACAGTACATAGTGACACGCAGTTCTGCTTCTTCGAGGACCAACAGACTAAGGATCATCCGAGCAAATGACATGTGCCTGAGGTTGACATGCGATCCACATGATCTCCAGCATGGTCAGCATCTGAGTATCCGACGAGGTGAAGATTTGAGCCCTAGGGATGCCATAATCCAAGCGTTGGTGTGTGAGCTAAGTATCAAAGAATATGTTTCACAACCTTATGGTGTGATTCCTTCGGCGTTGCTTGGAATCAGGCACACATGCAAACACTAAGCATAATATCTGGCCTAGATGCACATAGATACAATACAGATCCAATCATGGAGCGATATACCTTCTGATCGAAATCTTTACTACTTTCGTTAGTGTAGAGGTGGCCTTTTGAAGGCATTGGAGTTTTGGCGCCTTTGCAATCTTGCATGTTGAATTTCCTTAGTACATCCTTCAGGTATTTCTCTTGAGAGATGAAGATGCCATTGTCTTGTTGACGAATTTGAAGACCTAAGAACAATTTCAACTCCCCCATCATAGATATTTGATATTCTTCGCTCATCATATAGGCCAATTCATCACTGTAACATTTGTCAGTACATCCAAAGATAATATCGTCTACATATATTTGGCATACGAATAATTCATTGTCAGAGGATTTAATGAAAAGAGTTGGGTCAAGTGAATCGGGTTTGAAGACTTTCTTCATGAGGAATTCCTTCAGAGTGTCATACCATGCCCGAGGGGCCTGCTTGAGGCCATAGAGGGCCTTGTTGATTCTGAAGACTTTGTTAGGATGCTTGGGGTCTTCAAAACCTGGGGGTTGAACAACATATAATTCTTCCTCAAGCTTACCATTGAGGAATGCGCTTTTCACATCCATTTGATATAAGATGATACCATGATGGTTAGCATAAGCAAGCAATATGCAAATAACTTCAAGTCTAGCAACATGTGCAAAAGTTTCATCAAAGTCAATTCCCTCAACCTGTGTGTTGCCCTGAGCTACAAGATGAGCCTTATTCCTCACCACTAGGGCATTTTCGTCTTGCTTGTTGCGGTAGATCTAGTTGGTACCTATGCTGTTATGCTTGCTAGGATCTCGCCGCTTGACAAGTTCCCACATGTTGTTGAGTGTGAATTGATGCAATTCCTCTTGCATAGCTTGAATCCACTCAGGCTCCTTGAATGGTTCATCAACTTTGGTGGGCTCTATGATAGAGACAAAGGCAAAATTCCCATAAAAGTTAGACAAATGTGAAGCTTTTTAGCAAGTGAGGGGACCAGGTGCATTGATGTTGTTGAGGATTTTGATGTCGTTGAGGATTTTGTCAATCTACACTTCATTTGCAACTCTTGGATGAGTAGGTTGACGAGACTAAAGATTTTCTTCAGCACCATTTTCTTCAGGTGTATCAACATGAATGTCTTCATTGCTTGGAATGACTTCCTGAGTAGGTTGAGATTCCTTAGTGGGTATGATATATTCATTTGCCTTCAACTTAATGGATTCCTCGGGAGACATTTCATCTAGCACATGAGGCAAGTGCTCTCTTTGCGAGCCGTTAGTTTCATCCAACCGCACATCTACAGTTTCAACAACCTTGTTGTGGTAGGTGTTGAAGACTCTGTGTGTGAGTCTTTTCGGTAACCAAGCATAAAACCTTCAGGTGCTTTCGGTGCAAATTTAGAACTATGGTGAGGATATCTAATCCGGCATTTAGCACCGAAGACTTTGAACTAACTCACATTGGGTTTTTGTCAGTGATGAGTTCATATGAAGTCTTCTTGAAGAATTTGTGAAGACATACCCAGTTGATGATGTGGCAAGCAGTGTTGATTGCCTCAAGCCAGAAGAGACGAGGAGTCGTGTATTCATCAAGCATAGTGCAAGCCATCTCAACAAGAGTCATGTTCTTCCGCTCCACGATGCCATTCTGCTGAGGAGTGTATGGGGCAGATAGCTCATGAGTTATACCAAGTTCATCAAGACATTCATCAAGACCGGTGTTCTTGAACTCAGTCCCATTGTCACTCCTGATGTGCTTGATCTTGACGCTGAATTTGTTGAGGCCCTTGAAGAAAATCGTTTGAAGAAATCCTGCACCTCATACTTGTACATAATAATATGCACCCAAGTGTAACGAGAGTAATCATCAACAATAACAAAGCCATACAAACATGAAGTATTTGATAGTGCGGTATAATTAGTGGGGCCAAACATATCCATGTGAAGCAATTCAAAGGGTCGAGTAGTGGTCATGCTTGTCTTCGAGGGATGCTTGGATCTGGTCATCTTTCCAAACTCACAAGCACCACAGATATGGTCCTTGAGGAATTTGACACCTTCAATGCCAATGACGTTCTTTTTCTTCATGAGGGTGTGCAAGTTCCTCATCCCAGCGTGTCCAAGTCATCGATGCCACAACCAAACTTCTGAAGACTTTGCAAGTAGGCACGTGGCAGGTTGAGGACGTGTAGAGAAATCAACAACATACAAGTATCCTCTCCTAAAGCCTTCTAAGACTTTGGATTTGTCATATTCCATGACAACAACACACCAATATTTTCCAAAGATGACAACCATATCAAGATCACAAACCATTGAGACTGACATGAGGTTGAACCCGAGGGATTCTGCAAGCATCACCTTATCCACCTGTCGGTCCTTTGAGATTGCAACCTTACATAGACCCAATACCTTGCATTTTTTCCTTTGTCTGCATAGGTGATATGCTTCAGATGAGATGGGTCTAGTGGTATATTCATCAATAGAGTCTTGCCACCAGTCATGTGGTTTGTGCATCCACTATCGAGGACCCACTTAGTAGCTTTTGGAGTTTCGTCCTGCACATGAATTAGTGCAACTTACGAACTCATATGCTTCAGAGTGAAGAATGTGACATCAAATTCATCAAACAGAATTTCATCACTCAACATAGTAAGTAAAGCAACGTGAGGACGAGAGAAATGAGGAATTCATTTCTCCATGATTAAATTGCGTCCTTTCAAGCATTTCCCCAGGTCTCCAGCAAATTCGTCAAACGTTCAAGTTCGTATGGAGACCTGACCCTACATAAGAGATTAGTTCAATTTCTTCACCACCCACATCTCGAGGGGTGGCAAAGAGTTCATCATTTTGCGAGATCCATATGAGAAAGGAGGCATTAAAGCTAGTGCACCTTTGTTTCACAGGACGAGGATCAGAGTACTCATATGTATAAGCAAAGAAATTCTTTGAGGACTTATGAACATAATGATTTGAAGAATAATGTACATATTCAAAAATCTTAGATTTTCCCAGCGAAATAGATGCAGTAGCATGAGAATGATACTTTTGACCATTTGAGGAATTTGGTCCAAGTGCAGACTTTGGTCCATATGAAGAATTTGATCGGGGGTTCCTTTTCTTCATAGGTGGTGTTGTGAGGACATTCACTTGAAGATTTTCCAAGCAGCTCTTAGGAACCCAGATTTTCCTCATAGGTGAACCGTTCCTGTAGTTAATTCTAACAAATCTGGCAAATACTTAACCTTTCAGATTTTTTAAGAATTTGTAGTTGGAGTCAATTGACTCATCAGAGGAATATGAAGTTTCACAAGTAAAGCTAGATAAAGTGGATGGATCTACAAGAGGTCCTTTTGCAGCAACCCATGAGGTTTTGGGGTACTCCTCAGGTTTCCAGTAGGATCCATCAGCATTGAGTTTCCTCTCAAGTGCAATACCCTCTTTCCTAGGGTTCCTATTCAGAATCTGCTTTTTGAGCACATTGCAAAGGGTTCGATGCCCTTTGAGACTTTTGTATATGCGTGTCACATACAATTCCTTCAACCCTGCATTTTTGTCCGTGATGCTTGTGGTATCCTAAGATGAGGAATTTGTGACCATGGAGATAGTAGAAGAATTTGCAGCAATAGAACAATTTGAACATTCAGGTG
Source organism: Hordeum marinum (assembly GCA_022496015.1). NCBI lineage: Eukaryota > Viridiplantae > Streptophyta > Magnoliopsida > Poales > Poaceae > Hordeum > Hordeum marinum. Next base: position 216,935,757 of record CM039674.1, on the reverse strand, counting down.
AAGAATTAGTAGTTTCACATTCGATGTATTTCAAGCAAGGTGGAAAAAATTCTTCCTGAGCGGTACTAGTCTGTTGAGCAACTAAGGAATCGTTGTCCCTTTGAAGATTCTCATGAGATACTCTTAGTTTCTAAAGATCTTGCTTTCTTTGAAGAAATTCATAGGAAAGCTTTCGTGATCAACTAAGAGTGCATGATGATGACTTTGAAGGTTATCATACTTTAACTAAAGACTTTTTGAGATCTTCAGTCAGAGTTTGAGTTTGATCCACTTCCTCATTCAACAGATCATCGCTTTTGTCTAACAGTTTCTGAAGCTTTTCAAGTGCACTTTGTTGCTTAGTGGCAATATTCAGAAGTTTGGAATATCTAGGTTGCACATATTCATGAGATTCACCTTTGTTGATTAAGAGGAGGAATGATGAGGACATCCCTACTAATGTTACACCCACCCCGACTGCTATACATACAGGACCAATTACTAGAGCTCGCGCACGTCAATTGAATTACCAGGTACTTTCGTTTCTTGGAAATCCTTCTAATATTCATGAACATATGATGCTGCCTAAATTGGATACTTTTGTTTTACTTATGAATGAAGGACCTAGCATGGATAAGAAGGATGACCATTGGAGCGGGATCAAGCATGGAGGAGAAGGTGTGCGCGCGGGGAAGAACAATGGAGCTTCCAGTGATGATTTTCGCACATTGAAGCCACCATAATGGGAGCGGGAAGCCTTGGACGAAATATGCATGATGCCACTTTATAAAATTCGTCCATAGGCCAATATAGGTGCTGCGCCACCTTATTTTTGGGCCAGGCCCATGTAATTTCGAAATACCATATTATAGGCTGTTTTTAGAGTCCGTATATATGGGGAAACTGACTTAGGGTCTGTTTCGGACCCCTCCTCCAAGGGGCCACGAAATTCCCTTCTATTCCCCCATATATACAGCCCTTAGGGCTTCGTTTTAGGTTTGGGTTTTGTTTAGATTACAAGTTTGCCATAGCAGCAACTTCGCGTTCTTCGTTTGTGTTCCACGACCAGACAAAGGCGTCACACAACCCCACTTCATCAATAAAGTTTTCCTCTTATATTCGCAATATCCAGATTGCAATCTTAGTTTCTTGCTTGTTCTTCGTTTGCGTGCAGGAAATAGACCCTCGTGGTCAGGTTGATCGTGCTCCGGCGTGGTCAATAACCTCTCAGAGTTGGTTTAGCGATTGCTAAGGCGCGACGGCTCACACGTTCGTAGTCGGATCGTCAAAGTCTACTCCACCAAAAACGATAGTCACCATCTCATCGAAAGACAGGGACAACTTCACCTCTATCAAGTGGTATCAGATTTCCAGGTTGCTCGGTGAGATTTTACCAGTTTTCGTAGTTTAGATCGCATTTGTTCTTCATACCTTTAGTCCACGAAAAAGCCACAAAAAAATTAGGGTTAGATCATCATATCCGAACCAATCTGAGCCTTTGCATAGTCTTTTCAGTATTTTGCTTTGTTGAATTGGCGGTTACATCGTCGTGTCGAGTTGCTGGTCTTAGTGTCTAGTCCTTTAGAGTTTCGAGTTCTTTTCACAGGTTGTCACGCCGCCACCGCATCGTCTTCATAGTTGCCATATACCACCACCATCATCGCCGCTGCCATATCTCATCATCCATCATCACTATCCATTGGTGTCCATATATACCACCACAAATCCTCCACCAATCCAAGTCCAGTTCGTTTTAGGTTTAGTTTCGAGATCCTTTTGATTTCGGATCCATGTTTTGCTACCTGCGCAGGTGTCGGAAAAAAAAAGAGTGGCACGCTTTGCAGAGCACGTTTTGGCCTAAAAAAAATTCGACCGAAAATATTTTTTCCCTATCTTGATTTTAGGTTCCCCGGAGCGTTTTGAGACACTTGCTATCATAGTGATTTTTGTCGAAATTTTTGGTCGTCGCAGCCCCCGGATTGCTCCAGAAAAAAAAACATAGTCCAAAAAAAAATTCGTGCCCATCTTGCTTATACGACGTGGCAAGAGTTTCGAGACACTCGCCATTGTAGTGACTTTTTGAAAAAAAAGCGGCGCCGAAAAAAAAGGAAAAAAAAATTCCGAGTGTGCTTTTCCCTTGCTTACGTGTATCGTCGTGCTTTTGTTGGTGTTTTAGGCTCGCGTCTCTAGCACGGTCTAGCCTAGGACCAGCACAGTACCGTCGTTGAGCGTTTATTCAACCTTGCATCTCTGAATTGATTAATGCTGACCCTTTTTGCTACCATATTATAAGCCATCCCAGCTCCACATACTTCTACGCCGTGTGCTTGACACCACCTGGCAATCGCTCTATCCAAGCTTTGAGAGTTTTGGCTACAACGGTTGCCGATCACCGCCTGCTACTGGGTAAGAACTGGTAAGAAATTGAGATTCGCTTAAAGGATTTGTGCCACACCACCACCACCACCACGTCCCAGTAGTCTGTAGGTTTCATATTGTGTGTTTCCTATTTCTGCTAACCATGCCAGGATCACACGATGACGAGATCGACTGGGAGAGCATGACCAACAAAGCGCTCTATGATAAATTTCAGCAAATGATGGCTGAGCAGGTACAGGACTTCGTGAACAACTTTGGAGTGGCCATGGAGAAGCTAGATGGTTTGGAGAAGACATTCGACACCAAGATGGACGCCAAGTTCAATGAGGTGCTTGCCCGTCTACCTCCACCAGCTGCAGTTCCTATTCCTTTCGAACGACGAGCGCGACGTGTGCCTCTCGGCCATGCCCAACATCCTGGTACTATTGATACTGCTGCTACTTTGGTGGCTCGTGCGGCTACTGTCGTTGAGCAGGTTGAAGATTATGATGGTGATTTCGATGATGAGGGAGAGGTTGCTCCAGTTCCGCCCAAGGGGCAACCACCACCATACGCACCAGGTCGACCACATGGCTACAACCGTAACGGTAGGGCTGCACCACCCCCGCGGGTACGGGATCATGACCATCTCCCTAAACTTAAATTGAATATTCCGACGTTTGAGGGTAGATATGTTCCTGATATATATCTTACATGGGAGTTAGAAACAGAACAACGTTTTACATGCTTACAATTTCCAGAGGATCGACGTGTTGCTGCTGCTGTTTGTTCATTCACTAGTTTTGCTTGTGTTTGGTGGTCAGAACATTGTAGAATACACCCTGATAATATTCCAACTACTTGGGCTGCTTTGAAAACTGCTATGCGAAATCGTTGGGTGCCACCTTATTATCAACGTGAATTGCTTCAAAATTTGCAGCGTTTAAGACAAGGAAAAAATTCTGTAGAAGAATATTATCAGGAATTACAAACTGGTATGATTAGATGTGGTATTGTTGAGGAGAATGAAGCTATGCTTGCACGTTTTATGGGTGGATTAAATAGAGAGATTCAGACTATTCTAGAGTATAAGGAGTATAACACTATCACTCGTTTATTTCATCTTGCTTGCAAAGCTGAACGTGAAGTGCAGGATCGACAGGCAATGGCGAGAACTACTAATTTTGCAGGCCGTACTTCATCATGGACGCCACGTACCTCCTCTACTTCCGCACGTCCTGCTGCAACACCACCTCCTTCAACCTCCAACTCTAATCGCGATACCAGGAAACAGGCTCCTACCGCACCCTCTGCGAAGAGCACACCTTCTGGGCCTGCACAGAGTTCTTCTTCATCTATTGCATCCACAGGGCAAACACATGAGGTTATATGTCGTCGTTGCAAGGGTGGAGGTCACTATGCGAGAGAATGCCCTTCCAAGCGTGTAATGATTGTTACTGAGGATGGTGGATATGCGTCCGCTAGTGATTATGATGAGGAGACTTTGGCACTCATTGCAAGTGACGAACAGGGTGGCGAGGATGCAGAACCAGAAACACAATACATGGCTGCTGATTACGCTGACAGGTATGAAAGTTTAGTTGCTCAACGTGTTCTTAGTGTGCAGGTTACACACGCTGAGCAAAATCAGAGGCACAACTTGTTCCACACAAAGGGAGTTGTGAAAGAGCGTTCTGTTCGCATCATCATCGATGGAGGGAGTTGCAATAACTTGGCTAGCATGAAGATGGTGGAGAAGCTGTCTCTAACCACCAGACCACGTCCTCATCCTTATTACATCCAATGGTTCAACAATAGTGGCAAGGTTAAGGTAACACGTACTGTTCGTGTGCATTTTAGCATTGCTACATATTCTGATTATGTGGATTGTGATGTGGTACCCATGCAAGCATGTTCTGTTTTACTTGGTAGACCATGGCAGTTTGATAAAAATTCTGTACACCATGGAAGGACAAATCAGTATACTCTTGTTCATAAGGATCATAATATCACTTTGCTTCCTATGTCTCCCGAACATATTATGAAAGATGACATTGCTAGAGCTAGTAAAGCAAAACAGGAGAAAAATAAGAGTGAAAATCAGATTGTAGCACAGGAATTTGAGCAACACCATAAGCATAATAAACCATCATCTGCTGTTGCATCCGAAATAAAATTGAAGAGTGGATGTTTACTTGCTACTAAATCTGATATTAATGATTTGGATGTTGCTAAATATGTTTGCTATGCTTTTGTATGTAAAGAGGTATTATTTTCATTCGAGGACATGCCTACCTCTTTGCCTCCTGCTGTCATTAACATTTTGCAGGAGTTCGCTGATGTCTTTCCACAAGACGTGCCACCGGGATTACCGCCTATTCGCGGGATTGAGCATCAGATTGACTTAATTCCCGGTGCATCCCTACTGATAGAGGCGAAGTTGTCCCTGTCTTTCGATGAGATGGTGGCTATCGTTTTTGGTGGAGTAGACTTTGACGATCCAACTACGAACGTGTGATGACGCCGTGCCTTAGCAATCTCTAAACCAACTCCGAGAGGTTATTGACCACGCCGGAGCACGATCAACCTGACCACGAGGGTCTGTTTCCTGCAGGCAAACGAAGAACAAGCAAGAAACTAAGATTGCAATCTGGATATTGCGAATATGAGAGGAAAGCTTTATTGATGAAGTGGGGTTCTGTGACGCCTTTGTCTGGTCGTGGAACACAAACGAAGAACGCGAAGTTGCTGCTATGGCAAACTTGTAATCTAAACAAAACCCACCCTAAAACGAAGCCCTAAGGGCTGTATATATGGGGGAATAGAAGGGAATTTCGTGGCCCCTTTGAGGAGGGGTCCGAAACCGACCCTAAGTCAGTTTCCCCATATATACGGACTCTAAAAACAGCCTAAAATATGGTATTTCGAAATTACATGGGCCTGGCCCAAAAATAAGGTGGCGCAGCACCTATATTAGCCTATGGACGAATTTTATAAAGTGGCATCATGCATATTTCGTCCAAGGCTTCCCGCTCCCATTATGGTGGCTTCAATGTGCGAAAATCATCACTGGAAGCTCCATTGTTCTTCCCCGCACGCGCACCTTCTCCTCCATGCTTGATCCCGCTCCAATGGTCATCCTTCTTATCCATGCTAGGTCCTTCATTCATAAGTAAAACAAAAGTATCCAATTTAGGCAGCATCATATGTTCATGAATATTAGAAGGATTTCCAAGAAACGAAAGTACCTGGTAATTCAATTGACGTGCGCGAGCTCTAGTAATTGGTCCTGTATGTATAGCAGTCGGGGTGGGTGTAACATTAGTAGGGATGTCCTCATCACCTACCCAACCGTGCGCCCTACTGTACCAATCCAGAGGAGACAAAGGAGATTATGCGTCAAGTACATGAGCTGCTTGACAAAGGTTATATACGTGAATCCCTTAGTCCTTGTGCTGTTCCTATTATTCTAGTGCCTAAAAAGGATGGTACATCGCGCATGTGTGTGGATTGTAGAGGCATTAATAATATTACTATTCGTTATCGTCATCCTATTCCTAGACTAGATGATATGCTTGATGAATTAAGTGGCTCTACAATTTTCTCCAAAGTTGATTTGCGTAGTGGATACCATCAAATTCGTATGAAATTGGGCGATGAATGGAAAACAGCATTTAAAATTAAGTTTGGATTATATGAGTGGCTAGTCATGCCTTTTGGGTTAACTAATGCACCTAGCACTTTCATGAGATTAATGAACGAGGTTTTACATGCTTTCATTGGACGATTTGTGGTAGTCTATTTTGATGATATATTGATTTTTAGTAGATCTTTGGAGGAACATTTGGAACATTTACGTGCTTTTTTTACTGCGCTACGTGATGCACGTTTGTTTGGTAACCTTGGGAAGTGCACCTTTTGCACCGACCGAGTATCTTTTCTTGGCTATGTTGTTACTTCACAGGGAATTGAAGTTGATACAGCCAAGATTGAAGCTATTGAGAGTTGGCCGCAGCCCAAAACGGTCACACAAGTAAGGAGTTTTCTTGGCCTCGCTGGTTTCTATAGGCGTTTTGTGAGAGATTTCAGCACCATTGCCGCGCCTCTCAATGAGCTTACAAAGAAGGACGTGCCTTTTTCTTGGGGTACCGCACAGGAAGAAGCCTTCACGGTCTTGAAAGATAAGTTAACACATGCTCCTTTACTCCAACTTCCTGATTTTAATAAGACTTTCGAGTTTGAATGTGATGCTAGTGGAATTGGGTTAGGAGGTGTGTTACTACAAGATGGTAAACCTGTTGCGTACTTTTCTGAAAAATTAAGTGGGCCTAGTCTGAATTATTCTACTTATGATAAGGAATTATATGCTCTTGTTCGGACTTTGGAAACATGGCAACATTATTTATGGCCCAAAGAATTTGTTATACATTCTGATCATGAATCTTTGAAACATATTAAAAGTCAAGCAAAACTGAACCGTAGACATGCTAAATGGGTTGAATTCATTGAGACTTTCCCTTATGTCATTAAACACAAGAAGGGTAAAGACAATGTTATTGCTGATGCTTTGTCTCGTCGTTATACTATGCTTTCACAACTTGACTTTAAAATATTTGGTTTGGAGACCATCAAAGATCAATATGTGCATGATGCTGAATTTAGAGACGTGTTGCAGAATTGTAAAGAAGGGAGAACATGGAACAAGTTCGTTATTAATAATGGATTTGTGTTCCGTGCTAACAAGCTATGCATTCCAGCTAGCTCCGTTCGTCTTTTGTTGTTACAGGAGGCGCACGGAGGAGGATTAATGGGACACTTTGGCGTGAAGAAGACGGAGGACGTACTTGCTACACATTTCTTTTGGCCAAAGATGAGACGGGATGTTGAGCGTTTTGTTGCTCGCTGCACTACATGTCAAAAAGCTAAGTCACGACTCAATCCTCATGGTTTATATATGCCTTTACCTGTACCTAGTGTTCCTTGGGAGTATATATCTATGGACTTTGTTTTAGGTTTACCTCGAACAAAGAAGGGGAGGGATAGCATATTTGTTGTCGTGGATAGATTTTCTAAAATGGCACACTTTATACCATGTCATAAAAGTGATGCTGCTGCTCATGTTGCTGATTTGTTCTTTCGTGAAATTATTCGGTTGCATGGTGTGCCCAATACAATTGTTTCCGATCGTGATGCTAAATTTCTTAGCCACTTTTGGAGATGTTTATGGGCTAAGTTGGGGAGTAAACTGCTTTTTAGTACTACATGTCACCCCCAAACTGATGGCCAAACTGAAGTAGTCAATAGATCATTGTCTACTATGCTTAGGGCTGTTTTGAAGAATAACCCGAAAATGTGGGAAGAATGCTTGCCTCATAGTGAATTTGCTTATAATCGTTCGCTACATTCTACCACTAAGATGTGCCATTTTGAAGTTGTGTATGGTTTCTTACCTCGTGCACCTATTGATTTGTTGCCTCTTCCGTCTTCGGAGAAGGTTAATTTTGATGCTAAAGAACGTGCTGAATTGATATTAAAGATTCATGAGTTAACTAAGGAAAACATTGAGCGTATGAATGCTAAATACAAACTTGCTGGAGATAAGGGTAGAAAACATGTTGTCTTTGCACCTGGAGATCTTGTTTGGTTACATTTGCGTAAGGATAGATTTCCTGATTTGCGCAAGTCAAAGCTAATGCCACGTGCTGATGGTCCTTTTAAGGTGTTAGAGAAAGTAAATGATAATGCATATAAACTTGAGCTGCCTGCAGAGTTTGGGGTTAGCCCCACTTTTAACATTGCAGATTTGAAGCCTTATTTGGGTGAGGAAGATGAGCTTCCGTCGAGGACGACGTCAGTTCAAGAAGGGGAGGATGATGAGGACATCCCTACTAATGTTACACCCACCCCGACTGCTATACATACAGGACCAATTACTAGAGCTCGCGCACGTCAATTGAATTACCAGGTACTTTCGTTTCTTGGAAATCCTTGTAATATTCATGAACATATGATGCTGCCTAAATTAGATACTTTTGTTTTACTTATGAATGAAGGACCTATCATGGATAAGAAGGATGACCATTGGAGCGGGATCAAGCATGGAGGAGAAGGTGCGCGCGCGGGGAAGAACATTGGAGCTTCCAGTGATGATTTTCGCACATTGAAGCCACCATAATGGGAGTGAGAAGCTTTGGACGAAATATGCATGATGCCACGTTATAAAATTCGTCCATAGGCTAATATAGGTGCTGCGCCACCTTAATTTTGGGCCAGGCCCATGTAATTTCGAAATACCATATTATAGGCTGTTTTTAGAGTCCGTATGTATGGGGAAACTGACTTAGGGTCGGTTTCGGACCCCTCCTCCAAGGGGCCACGAAATTCCCTTCTATTCCCCCATATATACAGCCCTTAGGGCTTCGTTTTAGGTTTGGGTTTTTGTTTAGATTACAAGTTCGCCATAGCAGCAACTTCGCGTTCTTCGTTTGTGTTCCACGACCAGACAAAGGCGTCACAGAACCCCACTTCATCAATAAAGCTTTCCTCTTATATTCGCAATATCCAGATTGCAATCTTAGTTTCTTGCTTGTTCTTCGTTTGCGTGCAGGAAATAGACCCTCGTGGTCAGGTTGATCGTGCTCCGGCGTGGTCAATAACCTCTCAGAGTTGGTTTAGCGATTGCTAAGGCGCGACGTCTCACACGTTCGTAGTCGGATCGTCAAAGTCTACTCCACCAAAAACGATAGCCACCATCTCATCGAAAGACAGGGACAACTTCGCCTCTATCAGCATTGCCAGCTCCTGACTCGGTTCTTGATGATCACCAAGGCTACTATCAGTTTCTTCGCCTTCGGATGAGGATATTGCCTTTTCCTTCAGTGCACGAGATCTTCCATAGCTTGGCCCATAGAGGTCTCTCTTCTCAGCTTGTTCGAATTCATGAGTATTTAATCTCTCAAGTATCAGCAGGATCGAGTGACTTGTAGTCTCCACACTCTTGAATCAGCAAAGCCAGTGTATCGAATGAGAATCAAGAGATCTCAACAGTTTCTTCACCACCTCGTGGTCGGTGATGTCAGTGGCACCAAGTTCTTGAAGCTCGTTTGAGATATCAATGAGATGATCTAAATTTTGCTGAACATTCTCATTGTAAAGTCTTTTGAAGCAGTTGAAGAGATGGCAAAGAACATCAACTCGGGAGTCACGTTGAGTGGAAACACCTTCGTTGACTTTGGACAGCCTATCCCAAATAAACTTAGCAGATTCCAAAGTACTCACTCTGCCATACTGAACTTTGCTCAGATGGCCGCAGATGATATTCTTTGCTTGAGAATTGAGTTGCTTGAATCTCTTCACATCAGGATCGTTGACCATGGGAGTAACAGAGGGAACACCATTTTCCACAACGTACCATAGATCGTTGTCAATTGACTCAAGATGCATGCGCATCTTGTTCTTCTAGTAGGGGTAGTCCGACCCATCGAAGGTAGGACTGTCCGCGGAAACCGTGATCATACTACCTATAGTCGACATAACTAGAAATCCAGGAGGTTCAACAAAAATCACACAGAACAAGGGACTACCTTGCTCTGATACCAATTGAAAGTGTGTTATATTGACTACAGGGGGTGAATAGGCGATTTTTACAAATTTATCACTGATGAATTTCAACTTGAGGAATTTGAAATGTGACGAACTACTAGCAGCGGAATAAGTACTCAAGTGCATGTGAAACAGATCTAGAGCTTAGTCATCATGATGAAATAAAACATGCATAGATTACAAGTAGCGTGATTACATGATAATCAGGTGATGAACAAGGTGTGAAGAATTTGAGATCAGGAAACTGAGAAAGTCTTCAATCAAATTATTCAAACAGTAACGATCAATTTCATTGGCAAGTATACGAGGAAATAGAAGGGTTGAGGAATTGGAACCAGGTAGCTCGTGAAGACAATGGTTTGATGACCCAGTTCCAACTATTGTGATAGACGTACATCTGGTTTCGAGCGGTTTGGTATTTAAACCAGAGGACACACATTCCTTAGCGTGTTCTCCTTGAGCTAAGGTCACACAGTCCTCGCCCAATGCTCATGGTAAGTCTTCAGGGTGGACTTCTAAAACCCTCACAAACTGGTCACCCGGCGACCCACAATTGACTGTTGGATGCTCTAGACCACGGTCACTCGGTGAACCCCAACTGACCGCAGGATGCACTAGACCATGACACCTAACGGTTTGGAAGATACACAGTCTACAAAGGTAAAAAGCATTGGTTCCACATAGGAACAAACTCTTGAGTGCTGCTCAATCACTATGGGTTTTGGTTGTTTGGGGTTTTTCCTCACTTATGATTTTCGCTCAAAGTCTTGAGAGTATGGGTTGCTCTCAAATGACAAGTGTCAATTCTCTCTTGGAGCAGCCAACCAACTAGTGGTTGTGGCAGGTGGCTATTTATAGCCAGGGTGCAACCTGACATGATAAGACATAAATGCCCCCAATTATATAACTGTTATGTGGATAAGATGACTGGGGACAGCTAGTGATAGACTTTGACGATCAGACTACGGACATGTGATGACGTCGCGCCTTAGCAATTGCTAAACGAACTCCAAGAGGTTATTGACCATGTCAGAGCACAATCAACCTGACCACGAGGGTCTATTTTCTGCACGCAAACGAAGAACAGGCAAGAAACTAAGATTGTAATCTGGATATTGCGAATATAAGAGGAAAGCCTTATTGACGGAAGTGGGGTTCTATGACGCCTTTGTTTGGTCATGGAACACAAATGAAGAACGCGGAGTTGCAGCTATGGCGAACTTGTAATCTAAACAAAACCCGAACCTAAATTGACGCCCTAAGGGCTGTATATATGAGGGAATACAGGGGAATTTCATGGCCCCTTGGAGGAGAGGTCCGAAACCAACCCTAACTTAGTTTCCCCATACATACGGACTCTAAAAACAGCCTATAATATGGTATTTCGAAATTACATGGGCCTGGCCCAAAAATAATGTGGCGTAACACCTATATTAGCCTATGGACAAATTTTATATAGTGGCATCATGCATATTTCGTCCAAGACCTCTCACTCCCATTATGGTGGCTTCAAAGTGCGAAAATCATCACTGGAAGCTCCATTGTTCTCTCCCGCGCGCGCACCTTCTTCTCCATGCTTGATACCGCTCCAATGGTCATCTTTTTTGTCTATGCCTGGACCTTCATTCATAAGTAAAACAAAAGTATCTAGTTTAGGCAGCATCATATGTTTATGAACATTAAAAGGATTTTCAAGAAACGAAAGTACCTGGTAATTCAATTGACGTGCGCGAGCTATAGTAATTGGTCCTGTATGTATAGCATTCGGGGTTGTGGGTGTAACATTAGTAAGGATGTCCTCATCAGCTGGTGCTAAGCACAACAACGGTCGGAATTTGAACTATCAAATTCTTCAGGGCTTATAATATTCCTCACTTGTAGGAAATTCACACTAGCGAAATCCTAACTCCTCAGTGAGGCCAATTTCCTTAGAGACCAGAAGAACTTCATCTCTGTCACTAAAGAACTTGACTGAACTATGAGAGATTTTCAAAGGCTTCACTTGAAGGATGGGATAGGTTGAGTCTTTTGAGTTGAGCATCGGTTGGAAATTTTCCTTATTATTACCTCGGCCCCCTTTAACTATACGGTGTTTTCTATGACACAAAGGAAGGAAATGAAACTACGAAAACAAAAGTCTTCATGCTTCAAAGTCCCCGTTCATATCTTCAAGGTCACACCGAGTTCTTCATTTTCAAACTCTTTAGGGAATACCAAAGTCTTCAGCAAAGTCTTCTCCAAAGTCTTCACCAAAGTCTTCAGTTGAAGTCATTAATTTTTAGTGGTCGATGATCTCCAAATATATCAAACTCCTCATCGACTTATAGTACCTGTGTATACTCACAAGCACATTGGTTCCTTGACCTATAATTCTTCAATACACCAGAATCACTAAGGGGCACTAGATGCACTACCAAGATTTTTATTTGGGGACCCAGAGGCCAGATAACCTCTATTACCATATAGAACTTTTACGCTCTTACCGATTTACATCCATTAGCATATAGTACCTTGCCGCTATTACATCTAGCACTATATTAGTACTACAGTACTAAGTTAGTACCGAGCCAATACCATGTTTGGATTTTTGACCCAGAGGCCACTTAACGTTCATTAGCATATAGCATTTTGACGCTCTTACTGATTACCTCCATTACCAAATACTATCTCACGAATCTTGCAACTAGCACTAAGATAATGCTATAGTACTAAATTAGTACTAAGCCAATACAAGGTTTCCTTTTAAGACACATATGCTACCTACGACCTCAGATAGAATTGATTGAAGAATAAAACTTCTTTAACTCGATGAGCCAAAATATTTTAATATTAAAAAGATTCATTCAGTTCCATCTTGGATGTGATCGATAGGGGGTCTTCACGTAGATTTATGTAGGAAAACCTCAAAGTCAAAATCGAAGCTAGAAAGATAGGCATGCGTTGACCGCCCGCGTCGACCCAAGAAAGGGGGCCTTGCACCCCCTAGGGCATGTCCCATTAGCTAAGTCGGTGATTAAGGGCGAGGGTGTCATGTCTTTCGATGAGCTGGTCGCTATCATTTTTGGTGGATTGGACTTTGAGTATCCGACTTTGAACGCCCGAAGAAGTCGTGTCATGATCCATTGAGATCCATCTTCACCATATAATATTTTTTCGTCCTCACCAATTTATCGTTGCCGCCATATAACACTTTTACGCTCTTACCGAGTTACCTCCATTACTATATAATACATTGCCACCATTATTGCTAGCACTAAGCTAGTGCTACCGTACTACGTTCGTACTAAGGCAATTGCAATTATTTTTTTGGGACCTAAAGCCCACAAAACCTTCATTACCATATAGAACTTTAGCGCTCTTACCGCTTTAACTTCATTAGCATAAAGTACCTTGCTACTATTACAGCTAGCACTATATTAGTGCTAAATGACTAACTTTTACTAAGCCAAAACTAGGTTTGGTTTTCGTATCTACATACCAGATAACCTTGAGTACCATATATCATAGTGATGATCTTCTCGATTTACCTCCTTTACCAGATAATAGCTCACCAATCTTACAACTGGCACTAAGATAGTGCTATAGTCCTAACTTTGTAATAAGGCAATACAAGGTTTCGCTATCAGACAGATGGGCTAGTAAGTCCTCGGATAGAATTGATTCAAGAGTAAAACTTGTTTAGCTTGACGAGCCAAAAGATTTTAATATTAACGTTTTTTCATTCAATTCCAACTTGGATCTCGATCGATAGGTGGTCTTTGCGCAGGATTATGACGGAAAACCTCAAGTCAAAATCCAAGCTAGCAAGATAGGCATGTGTCGGTTGCCCGCCTCGACCCAAGAAAGGGGGCCTTGGACACCCCAAGGGCACATCCCATTAGCTAAGCTTGTGATAAGGGCTAAGGTGTCCCGTCTTTTGATGCGCTGGTGGTTATCGTTTTTGGCAAATTTCACTGTGATGATCCGAATACGAATGTTTGAGGACATCACGTCATGATCCTGATAGAGGCGAAGTTGTCCCTATCTTTTGATGAGATGGTGGCTATCGTTTTTGGTTGACTTAACTTTGACGATCCGACTACGAACGTGTGATGACGTCGCGCCTTAGCAATCTCTAAACCAACTCCGAGAGGTTATTAACCATGCTGGAGCATGATCAACCTGACCAAGAGGGTCTGTTTCCTGCATGCAAACAAAGAACAAGCAAGAAACTAAGATTGCAATCTGGATATTGTGAATATAAGAGGAAAGCTTTATTTATGAAAGGTGGGTTCTGTGACGCCTTTTTCTGGTCGTGGAACACAAACGAGGAGCAGAAAGTTGCAGGTATGGCAAACTTGTAATCTAAACAAAACGCAAGTCTAAAACGACGCCATAAGGTCTGTATATATGGGGGAATATAGGGGGATTTCATGGCCCCTTGGAGGAGGGGTACGAAACCGACCCTAACTTAGTTTCCCCATACAGACGGACTCGAAAAACAGCCTATAATATGGCATTTCGAAATTACATGGGCCTGGCCAAAACATAAGGTTTATAATAACCTATGGACGAAATTTATAAAGTGGCAGTATATTTCGTCCAACCCTTCTTGATCTCATTACGATGGCTTCAAAGTGCGAAAATGATCACCAGAAGCTCCATTGTTCTTTCCCGTGCGCGCACCTTCTTCTCCATGCTTTATCCTGCTCCAATGGACATCCTTCTTGTCCATGCTAGGTTCTTCATTCATAAGTAAAACAAAAGTATCTAATTTAGTCAACATCATATGTTCATTAACATTTCATGGATTTCCAAGAAACGAAAGTACTGATAATTTAGTTGGTGTGCGCGGGCTCTGCTAACTGGTCAAATATGTGTAGCTGGTGGGGATGTGATTGGAGAGTCCCTCACTGATCCCCATGAATCCTACACCATCTCCACAAGACACAAGTGGTCCTATGACAAGAGCTCGCGCGCGTACATTAGAAGCTAAGGTCAAGTACCTCCTCTTTGAGCTTGACATGAATGCTAATGGAACTTGGATTCTACCCTCACCTTGACACTCTATGCATCATTATGTATGAGGAATACATCCAAGGCCATGGGGAGGAACCACGAGGTCGCACGAAAGACGGAGCCAAAGCTACAGTCAAACTGCCAAGTTACAGCCGCCCCCATGCACACGGGCTCCCTGGACCCCATGCGCATCAGGGTAACAGAGTAAGAGAAGACCCCATGTGCACGGGCCCAGAAGACCCCGTGCACATGGGCCTCCCAAGAGCTACAACGTCCACCCCATGCGGACGGCCCAGAAGACCTCGTGCACACGGGCCTCCCAGGAAGCTACATCGGCGACCCCGTGCGCACGGCCATGTCCCGTGCGCACGGGACCTGTCGTGCGCACGAGGATCACTTAGGCCGTGCGCACGGGCCTCCCAGGCCTGCCGACCTACTCAACCCATTTCGACCCCTCTTCGACCCCTACTTTTTGTTGGCTATATCTAGGACCCTTGGATCATATGTTAGGGTTAGCTATTGTTTTGCACTTGTGAGCATAGATATATTACTTGTCTCTCTTGAGGAGTTTGTCTTCCTTTGGGAGTAGATCCAAGTGATGCCAAGGCCCCTCTAGAGGGAAGATCCCCCGTGGATTCGAGGCTCCTCCTCCGGAGTGAGATAACACTATTGCTACTTGTATCTTTGGTTGATTTGGGATCTTTGTACCTCTTGTGATGATTATGGAACTAGTGGATCTGTGATTTGAGTTTGCTCTTGAGTATTTTCTCTTGTTCTTCCCCATGTTCTTCGTGTTTCCCCCTCCAATTAGTGAAATATCTCCTCCCACGGGTCTTGCCCCGTATCATATGGTATCATGAGCCACGTTGATCACGAATTTGGAGTCTCCCGCACCGTTTTCTAGCCTATTTTTGCTTGTTTTCACCCTAATTCGAAAATCCCCACAAAAATAGCCATACCATTTTTTTCCAATTGTTGAATCTTGTTAGTTTTTGGTTTTCATCCGTGGAATCAATGCCTAGTGGATCTAGCTTTCTATCCGAGAGTTTCCCAAAAAAATCCGAAATCCACTGAATTCATGACCAGACCGGAATTTTCTCCGCACCCCGTGCCCACAGAGTCTGGACCCCGTGCGCACGGGCCCCCGCGAAAGTTCCTGGACACCCTGTGCATATGGGCCTCAAACGACCCCGGGCGCATGGTTGGACGTCATCACAACAACTATTCATCATCACCGGCCAGGACTTCGAGTTTGGCTTCCTTCAACCATTAGCAAGGACGGTAACTTCGATGATAGCTTTGTCCATACATTGCCATTGCATTGATAGCTCTGAGCCTATTTGCGTATCTTACCCATCGAGACTAGCAAGTTGAGAATTGTCGGGTCACGTTACATGTGCACCGTTGTGACACTGATATGCCGCATAGCTAGTTTAGCGTGCACCTCCCTTGTTGTCTACTTTGTGCCATAAGTCTCTCCTGTGCATATCCATCATACTTGTCTCATATCTTAGTTCAAGCATCAAGCATATAGAAAAAAACAAAAGCTTTTAAGCAAAGAGCTTGTAAGCAATAGCTATAGCATCATACCCTCTCGCATACATACCAGATACTAGGGATTGAAGACGGCACAGTTAGTCTCATACGTTGGTGCACAAGTGCGTATCTGTCCCATTAGAGCAATCGAGTTAGTTCTCTCTTGTATCCATGCAACACGAGCCTTGTAGATATTTCATATTGCTCATTCCTTGGTTGCACGGATCCGATTATATCTATTTGTGTGTGTGTTCCTAGTTCTTAGTACCTTGAAAGCTATTGGTCTATTTGCTTTGTCTTGTTATTTTGTGAATCTTACTCAACATTGACAACATCTTGGTTCGCATTTGCTCAAATTCTGTGCCACTCATCCTAACCAAGCTACACTTCAAAGCTTTACTTTGTGTAGGTGTGAGAAGGGCAAACTCGGTACCAAGTCTATTATTTACATGATTTCACATTTAGTGATTGATCCTCTTCCAACCTTCGAAACGGTATTTGGCATTGTGTTTTCTCATTCTCCCACTTACATCTACTTAAGTGCCATGGATAGGAACACTATGACGAACCCGACCTTCGAGGAGCACGACGATGACGCAAACAACTACGTCACTAAACTACAATTCTTCGGCGTATAAAAGGGAAAGCGCCAAGCACACGATGTCATCACAGACCGCATCGAGCACCTCGCCACCAACATACCCGAATACGAGGAGCGAACGTGGGACCTCCTTACAACTCAAATGGACGAGCTCCACGCCTTGATGGTGAACCGCACATCATCAACTTCTACTTCAACTCAACGGTGCACATCAAGTCGCCACTCCTCCAAGGACTCCTTTGGTGAAAGTCCTCCACCTCGAGCTCGACCATAACAACATGATGCACGTTGCCTCTCTCAAGACTCAAGCAACCCCTTCCAGATAACGAGCTTCGAGGTCGACATCGTGAGCGTGACCACCGTCACCAACAAGAGCAAGACACATACGAGCAAGAACGCCTACGTCACCGCCGTGAGGAAGACCACCGCCGTCAAGAGCAAGCAAATGAGGCACATCACGCGCTTCTTGAATAAACATATGCCTTGCAAAACCGCAACGGACAAGCTCATGAGGAACAAGAAGCACTATGCCGAGAACGCCAAGAGGGAGCCGCACGTCAAGAGGAGCACCAAGAACGCCAACAACAGATGCGGCCACAATGTCAACAAAACCCAAGACAAGAGGAGCAACACATTGATGAGCTCGCTCCAAGGCAAGGGCAATATCAACATGACAATAATGACCCTCCATGACAAGAAGAGCAAGTTCAGTCAAATCCTGTTGACCACGTGGATGATCAAGCTCCAAGGCAAGGCCAACGTCAACAAGACAACTATGCTACTCCACGACAAGGATACCGGCATCACAACAACAACGAGGAAAATTGCTTTGGCAAGCTCAAGTTCAATATGCCTAAGTTCTTCGAAAGCAACGACCCCGAAGACTATCTCTCTTGGGCACTAAACGTTGACAAGATATTCCGGTTGCACAACTATGAAGAGGACAAGAAGATTTCCATGGCCTCCCTTGAGTTCCAAGATTATGTTCTCATTTGTTGGGAACAGGTGATTGAGAAAAGAAGAGAAAGAGGTGATGCTCCAGTCACCACTTGGGCACAAATGAAGGACCTCATGCGAGTTCAATTTGTCCCGACACACTACAATTGTGATCTCTTCAAGAAGCAACAACTACTCAGGCAGGGCACAAAGTCAGTGGAAGAGTACTACCAAGAGATGGAGATGGCCATGATACGGGCCAATGTAAAGGAAGACGATGAGAAAACAGTGGCGCGTTTCTTGAATGGTCTCAATTACCAACTCAAGAAAATTGCGGATTTCCAACCCTACTCCAACTTGCTCGAGCTAGTGCACCAAGCCACTATGGCATTATTTAAGGTTGAAGAAGACTACAAGTACTCCAACACCTCCTACAAGACCTATAGTGCAACTACTCAAGCTTCTCCAACCACGTCACCTTCATCTACAAAAACCTCCATGACAAAAGATGACAAGTCAAGCTACAAGGACAACTCGTCTTCGTCATCCTGCACCACTACTACAAGCAAACCAAGAGCGTCATCCTCTATATCAACACGGGATGCCGTGAAAACAAGCTCCATCAAGTGTTTCACATGCCAAGGCCAAGGCCACAATATGTATGAGTGTCCCACAAGGCGGACCATGATCTTTCAAGATGACGACTCCAATGATCTTTTGTGCCAATGATCCGAGCCCCGCTCTCGTTCTCTCAAAAGCTTTGACTCTACAACGGCAACAAGACAAGGACCAACGTTGCCACATCTTCCACACCAAGGCCGATATCCAAGTAAGAACCGTCAAGGTCATCATCGATGGAGGAAGTTACCACAATTTGGCAAGTGAAGAACTTTGCTCAAAGTTGCACTTGGTCAAGAAAAAGCATCCTTGCCCTTACAAGGTCCAATGGCTAAGTGACTCCGGCACAATACAAGTCGACCACACCGTGGAAGTTTCCTTCAAGATTGGAGCTTACGAAGACACCATGGAGTGTGATGTGGTGTCCATGTCCGTTTGCCACCTACTCCTTGGGAGACCCTGGAAATTCGACCGTGGAGTCATACACAATGGGCGTACAAATCAATATAGCTTCAAGATGAAGGGCATCGAATATGTGCTTCGCCCTATGTCTCCAAGTCAAGTGACCGCTGACAATCAAGCTACATCCCATCGTGGAGAGAAAAGTGAGAGAGTGATCCACCACAAAGTGAGTGAGCGCCACAGGCCAAAAATGAGTGACACCACACTGAGGTACAAGAGTGACCTAGTCCTTTTTTTGCCACCAAAAGAGATTTGAGGGATGTGAGAGAGAGCCCATCGACCGTCCTACACTGCCTGATCGTGTGCAAGATGATGTCACCTGGCCTAACCCTTCACAACATCTTCCTCTTATGTTGTCTCAATTGCTGCAGAAATTTCAAGACGTTTTTCCCGACGAGCTACGTCTGGGACTACCACCAAAACGAGGGATCGAACACCGCATCGACCTCATCCCCGATGCACCGCTCCCTAACAAGGCACCCTACCACGTGAACCTTGATGAATCAAAGGAGATACAAAGGCAAGTTCAAAAACACCTAGATAAAGAGCATGTACGTGAGAGTTTGAGTCCTTGTGCGGTCCCCGTGATCCTAGTACCTAAGCAAGATGGAAGAATGCGCATGTGTTCCGATTGCCGACCTATAAATGCTATCACCATTAGATATTTCCACCCTATCCATCGCTTAGATGACATGCTAGATGAAATTAGTGGTGCCACTATCTTTTCCAAAATAGACTTAAAGAGTGAATACTACCAAATTCGCATACAAGAGGGTGATGAGTGGAAAATGGCTTTCAAAACTAAATTTGGTCTCTATGAATGGCTAGTGATGCCCATGGGCTTATCCGAAGCACCGGGTACATTTATGTGAATGATGAATCATGTATTGTGCTCCTACATTGGATATTGTGTTGTGGTCTACTTTGATGACATCCTTGTTTCTGGCGACTCTCTAGAACAACACGCCACACATGTTAGGGACATCTTGCAAACTCTTCGGAAAGACAAACTTTATGCGGAGATGGATAAATGCATTTTTTGGTGTTGAAAAGGTTGTTTTCTTAGGATTTGTAGTTTCATCCAAGGGTGTCCATGTTGATGAAACTAAGATTGAGGCCATTAAAAATTGGCCAACACCCACCAATTTGTAACAAGTGTGTAGTTTCTTAGGACAAGCCGGTTTCAACCGTCGATTTGTGAAAGACTTTAGCACTATTGCCACTCCTCTACATGCTTTGAGCAAGAAAAATGCACCTTTTGTTTGGGGACCATGCCAAGACACTGCTTTCCATGAACTTCACAATTTGCTCACTCATGCGCCTTTGCTTGCCTTGCCTAACTTTGATAAAACTTTTAAATTATGTTATGACGCTAGTGGTAATGGCGTAGGTGGCGTGCTTATGCAAGAAAAGTGCCCCAATGCGTATTTTAGTGAGAAACTTTCCGGCGCTCAACTCAACTATCCTATAGATGACAAAGAATTGTATGCATTGGTGAGAGTTTTACAAGATTGGGCACATTACTTGAGACCACATGAATTTATCATTCATACCGACCATGAAACTCTCAAGTACCTAAAAGGGCAAACTAAGTTGAACAAATGTCATGCAAAATGGAGTGAATTATTGATTCTTTCCCTTATATCATAAAATACATTAAGGGCAAAGAAAATGTTGTGGCGGATGCTCTTTCCCGCAAATGCATGCTCGTTACTCAACTTGAATTGAATGTTATCGGTTTCGAGAACATAAAATACTTGTATGAGCATGATGTTTCTTTTGCTACTCCATATGCTAATTGTCCAGTGAAAACTTGTTCGTAGAACTACTATATGAGTCTTACTCAACATTGTCCTAGTTCTTAGTACCTTGAAAGCTATTGGTCTATTTGCTTTGTCTTGTTATTTTGTGAATCTTACTCAACATTGACAACATCTTGGTTCGCATTTGCTCAAATTTTGTGCCACTCATCCTAACCAAGCTACACTTCAAAGATTTAGTTTGTGTAGGCGTGAGAAGGGCAAACTTGGTACCAATTCTACTATTTACATGATTTCACATTGAGTGATTGATCCTCTTCCAACCTTAGAAACGGTATTTGGCATTGTGTTTTCTCATTCTCCCACTTACATCTACTTGAGTGCCATGGATAGGAACACTATGACAAACCCGACCTTAGAGGAGCGCGACGACAACGCAAACAACTATGTCACTAGACTGCAATTCTTCAGCGTATAAAAGGGAATGCGCCAAGCACATGATGTCATCACGGACCGCATCAAGCACCTCGCCACCAACATATGCGAATTTGAGGATCGAACACAGGACCTCCTTACAACTCAAATGGACGAGCTCCACGCCTTGATGGTGAACCGCACATCATCAACTTCTACTTCAACTCGACGGTGCACATCAAGTCGCCACTCCTCCGAGGACTCCTCTAGTGAAAGTCGTCCTCCTCGAGCTCGACCACAACAACATGACGCACATCACCTCTCTCAAGACACAAGCAACCCCTTCCACGACAACGAGCCTCATGTTTGACATAGCGAGCGTGACCCCCGTCACCAACAAGAGCAAGATGCATACGAGCAAGAACACCTACGTCACCGTCGTTAGGAAGACCACCATCGTGAAGAGCAAGAAAATGAGGCACATCACGCGCTTTGCTAATCAACATATGCCTTGCAAGAACGCAATGGACAAGCTCGCGAGGAACAAGAACCTCTACGTCGAGAATACCAAGAGGAAGCCGCGCGTCAAGAGGAGCACCAAGAACGCCAACAACGGATGCGACCACAATGTCGACCAAACCCAAGGCAAGAGGAGCACCACATTTATGAGCTCGCTCCAAGGCAAGCGCAATATCAGCATGACAACAATGACCCTCAATGACAAGAAGAGCAACTTCAAGAAACTCCCATTGACCACGTGCATGATCAAGCTCCAAGGCAAGGCCAACGTCAATAAGACAACTATGCTCCTCCATGACAAGGATACCGGCATCAAAACAACAATGAGTAAAATTGCTTTGGCAAGCTCAAGATCAATATGCCTAAGTTCTCTGGAAGCAACGACCCCGAAGACTATCTCTCTTGGGCACTGAAGGTTGACAAGCTATTCCGGTTGCACAACTATGAAGAGGACAAGAAGATTTCCATGGCCTCCCTCGAGTTTCAACATTACGTTCTCATTTGGTGGGAACAAGTGATTGAGGAAAGAAGAGATGATGAGGACATCCCTACTAATGTTACACCCACCCCGACTGCTATACATACAGGACCAATTACTAGAGCTCGCGCACGTCAATTGAATTACCAGGTACTTTCGTTTCTTGGAAATCCTTCTAATATTCATGAACATATGATGCTGCCTAAATTAGATACTTTTGTTTTACTTATGAATGAAGGACCTATCATGGATAAGAAGGATGACCATTGGAGCGGGATCAAGCATGGAGGAGAAGGTGCGCGCGCGGGGAAGAACAATGGAGCTTCCAGTGATGATTTTCGCACATTGAAGCCACCATAATGGGAGTGGGAAGCTTTGGACGAAATATGCATGATGCCACTTTATAAAATTCGTCCATAGGCTAATATAGGTGCTTGCGCCACCTTAATTTTGGGCCAGGCCCATGTAATTTCGAAATACCATATTATAGGCTGTTTTTAGAGTCCGTATGTATGGGGAAACTGACTTAGGGTCGGTTTCGGACCCCTCCTCCAAGGGGCCACGAAATTCCCTTCTATTCCCCCATATATACAGCCCTTAGGGCTTCGTTTTAGGTTTGGGTTTTGTTTAGATTACAAGTTCGCCATAGCAGCAACTTCGCGTTCTTCGTTTGTGTTCCACGACCAGACAAAGGCGTCACAGAACCCCACTTCATCAATAAAGCTTTCCTCTTATATTCGCAATATCCAGATTGCAATCTTAGTTTCTTGCTTGTTCTTCGTTTGCGTGCAGGAAATAGACCCTCGTGGTCAGGTTGATCGTGCTCCGGCGTGGTCAATAACCTCTCAGAGTTGGTTTAGCGATTGCTAAGGCGCGACGTCTCACACGTTCGTAGTCGGATCGTGAAAGTCTACTCCACCAAAAACGATAGCCACCATCTCATCGAAAGACAGGGACAACTTCGCCTATATCAAGTGGTATCAGATTTCTAGGTTGCTCGGTGAGATTTTACCAGTTTTCGTAGTTTAGATCGCATCTGTTCTTCATACCTTTAGTCCACGAAAAAGCCAAAAAAAAAATTTAATTAGGGTTAGATCATCATATCCGAACCAATCTGAGCCTTTGCATAGTCTTTTCAGTATTTTGCTTTGTTGAATTGGCGGTTACATCGTTGTGTCGAGTTGCTGGTCTTAGTGTCTAGTCCTTTAGAGTTTCGAGTTCTTTTCACAGGTTGTCACGCCGCCACCGCATCATCTTCATAGTTGCCATATACCACCACCATCATCGCCGCTGCCATATCTCATCATCCATCATCACTCTCCATTGGTGTCCATATATACCACCACAAATCCTCCACCAATCCAAGTCCAGTTTGTTTTAGGTTTAGTTTCGAGATCCTTTTGATTTCGGATCCGTGTTTTGCTACCTGCGCAGGTGTCGGAAAAAAAAAAAAAAAAAAAAGAGTCTGGCACGCTTTGGAGAGCACGTTTTGGCCCAAAAAAATTTCGGCTGAAAATATTTTTTCCCTATCTTGATTTTAGGTTCCCCGGAGCGTTTTGAGACACTTGCTATCATAGTGATTTTTGTCGAAATTTTTGGGTCGTCGCAGCCCCCGGATTGCTCCAGAAAAAAAAAAATAGTCCAAAAGAAAAATTCGTGCCCATCTTGCTTATACGACGTGGCAAGAGTTTTGAGACACTCGCCATTGTAGTGAGTTTTTGAAAAAAAAAAAAAAAAAAAGAGGCGCAGAAAAAAAAAAAAAAAAAAAAAAGAGGCACCGAAAAAAAAAAAAACGAAAAAAAATAATCCGATTGTGCTTTTCCCTTTCTTAGGTGTATCGTCGTGTTTTTGTTGGTGTTTTAGGCTCGCGTCTCTAGCACGGTCTAGCCTAGGACAAGCACAGTACCGTCGTTGAGCGTTTATTCAACCTTGCATCTCTGAATTGATTATTGCTGAGCTACCATATTATAAGCCATCCCAGCTCCACATACTTCTACGCCGTGTGCTTGACACCACCTGGCAATCGCTCTATCCAAGCTTTGAGAGTTTTGGCTACAACGGTTGCCGATCACCGCCTGCTACTGGGTAAGAACTGGTAAGAAATTGAGATTCGCTTAAAGGATTTGTGCCACACCACCACCACCGCCACGTCCCAGCAGTCTGTAGGTTTCATATTGTGTGTTTCCTATTTCTGCTAACAATGCCAGGATCACACGATGACGAGATCGACTGGGAGAGCATGACCAACAAAGCGCTCTATGATAAATTTCAGCAAATGATGGCTGAGCAGGTACAGGACTTCGTGAACAACTTTGGAGTTGCCATGGAGAAGCTAGATGGTTTGGAGAAGACATTCGACTCCAAGATGGACGCCAAGTTCAATGAGGTGCTTGCCCGTCTACCTCCACCAGCTGCAGTTCCTATTCCTTTCGAACGACGAGCGCGACGTGTGCCTCTCGGCCACACCCAACATCCTGGTACTGTTGATACTGCTGCTACTTCGGTGGCTCGTGCGGCTACTGTCGTTGAGCAGGTTGAAGATTATGATGGTGATTTCGATGATGAGGGAGAGGTTGCTCCAGATCCGCCCCATGGGCAACCACCACCATACGCACCAGGTCGACCACATGGCTACAACCGTAACGGTAGGGCTGCACCACCCCCGCAGGTACGGGATCATGACCATCTCCCTAAACTTAAATTGAATATTCCGACGTTTGAGGGTAGATATGTTCCTGATATATATCTTACATGGGAGTTAGAAACAGAACAACGTTTTACATGCTTACAATTTCCAGAGGATCGACGTGTTGCTGCTGCTGTTTGTTCATTCACTAGTTTTGCTTGTGTTTGGTGGTCAGAACATTGTAGAATACACCCTGATAATATCCCAACTACTTGGGCTGCTTTGAAAACTGCTATGCGAAATCGTTGGGTGCCACCTTATTATCAACGTGAATTGCTTCAAAATTTGCAGCGTTTAAGACAAGGAAAAAATTCTGTAGAAGAATATTATCAGGAATTACAAACTGGTATGATTAGATGTGGTATTGTTGAGGAGAATGAAGCTATGCTTGCACGTTTTATGGGTGGATTAAATAGAGAGATTCAGACTATTCTAGAGTATAAGGAGTATAACACTATCACTCGTTTATTTCATCTTGCTTGCAAAGCTGAACGTGAAGTGCAGGATCGACAGGCAATGGCGAGAACTACTAATTTTGCAGGCCGTACTTCATCATGGACGCCACGTACCTCCTCTGCTTCCGCACGTCCTGCTGCAACACCACCTCCTTCAACCTCCAACTCTAATCGCGATACCAGGAAACAGGGTCCTACTGCACCCTCTGCGAAGAGCACACCTTTTGGGCCTGCACAGAGTTCTTCTTCATCTATTGCATCCACAGGGCAAACACATGAGGTTATATGTCGTCGTTGCAAGGGTGGAGGTCACTATGCGAGAGAATGCCCTTCCAAGCGTGTAATGATTGTTACTGAGGATGGTGGATATGCGTCCGCTAGTGATTATGATGAGGAGACTTTGGCACTTATTGCAAGTGACGAACAGGGTGGCGAGGATGCAGAACCAGAAACACAATACATGGCTGCTGATTACGCTGACAGGTATGAAAGTTTAGTTGCTCAACGTGTTCTCAGTGTGCAGGTTACACACGCTGAGCAAAATCAGAGGCACAACTTGTTCCACACAAAGGGAGTTGTGAAAGAGCGTTCTGTTCGCATCATCATCGATGGAGGGAGTTGCAATAACTTGGCTAGCATGGAGATGGTGGAGAAGCTGTCTCTATCCACCAGACCACATCCTCATCCTTATTACATCCAATGGTTCAACAATAGTGGCAAGGTTAAGGTAACACGTACTGTTCGTGTGCATTTTAGCATTGCTACATATTCTGATTATGTGGATTGTGATGTGGTACCCATGCAAGCATGTTCTGTTTTACTTGGTAGACCATGGCAGTTTGATAAAAATTCTGTACACCATGGTAGGACAAATCAGTATACTCTTGTTCATAAGGATCATAATATCACTTTGCTTCCTATGTCTCCCGAACATATTATGAAAGATGACATTGCTAGAGCTAGTAAAGCAAAACAGGAGAAAAATAAGAGTGAAAATCAGATTGTAGCACAGGAATTTGAGCAACACCATAAGCATAATAAACCTTCATCTACTGTTGCATCTGAAATAAAATTGAAGAGTGGATGTTTACTTGCTACTAAATCTGATATTAATGATTTGGATGTTGGTACATATGTTTGCTATGCTTTTGTATGTAAAGAGGTATTATTTTCATTCGAGGACATGCCTCCCTCTTTGCCTCCTGCTGTCATTAACATTTTGCAGGAGTTCGCTGACGTCTTTCCACAAGACGTGCCACCGGGATTACCGCCTATTCGCGGGATTGAGCATCAGATTGACTTAATTCCCGGTGCATCCCTACCCAACCGTGCGCCCTACCGTACCAATCCAGAGGAGACAAAGGAGATTATGCGTCAAGTACAGGAGCTGCTTGACAAAGGTTATATACGTGAATCCCTTAGTCCTTGTGCTGTTCCTATTATTCTAGTGCCTAAAAAGGATGGTACATCGCGCATGTGTGTGGATTGTAGAGGCATTAATAATATTACTATTCGTTATCGTCATCCTATTCCTAGACTAGATGATATGCTTGATGAATTAAGTGGCTCTACAATTTTCTCCAAAGTTGATTTGCGTAGTGGATACCATCAAATTCGTATGAAATTGGGCGATGAATGGAAAACAGCATTTAAAACTAAGTTTGGATTATATGAGTGGCTCGTCATGCCTTTTGGGTTAACTAATGCACCTAGCACTTTCATGAGATTAATGAACGAGGTTTTACGTGCTTTCATTGGACGATTTGTGGTAGTCTATTTTGATGATATATTGATTTTTAGTAGATCTTTGGAGGAACATTTGGAACATTTACGTGCTGTTTTTACTGCGCTACGTGATGCACGTTTGTTTGGTAACCTTGGGAAGTGCACCTTTTGCACCGAGCGAGTATCTTTTCTTGGCTATGTTGTTACTCCACAGGGAATTGAAGTTGATACAGCCAACATCGAAGCTATTGAGAGTTGGCCGCAGCCCAAAACGGTCACACAAGTAAGGAGTTTTCTTGGCCTCGCTGGTTTCTATAGGCGTTTTGTGAGAAATTTCAGCACCATTGCTGCGCCTCTCAATGAGCTTACAAAGAAGGACGTGCCTTTTTCTTGGGGTACCGCACAGGAAGAAGCCTTCACGGTCTTGAAAGATAAGTTAACACATGCTCCTTTACTCCAACTTCCTGATTTTAATAAGACTTTCGAGCTTGAATGTGATGCTAGTGGAATTGGGTTAGGAGGTGTGTTACTACAAGATGGTAAACCTGTTGCGTACTTTTCTGAAAAATTAAGTGGGCCTAGTCTGAATTATTCTACTTATGATAAGGAATTATATGCTCTTGTTCGGACTTTGGAAACATGGCAACATTATTTATGGCCCAAAGAATTTGTTATACATTCTGATCATGAATCTTTGAAACATATTAAAAGTCAAGCAAAACTGAACCGTAGACATGCTAAATGGGTTGAATTCATTGAGACTTTCCCTTATGTCATTAAACACAAGAAGGGTAAAGACAATGTTATTGCTGATGCTTTGTCTCGTCGTTATACTATGCTTTCACAACTTGACTTTAAAATATTTGGTTTGGAGACCATCAAAGATCAATATGTGCATGATGCTGAATTTAGAGACGTGTTGCAGAATTGTAAAGAAGGGAGAACATGGAACAAGTTCGTTATTAATAATGGATTTGTGTTTCGCGCTAACAAGCTATGCATTCCAGCTAGCTCCGTTCGTCTTTTGTTGTTACAGGAGGCGCACGGAGGAGGACTAATGGGACACTTTGGCGTGAAGAAGACGGAGGACGTACTTGCTACACATTTCTTTTGGCCAAAGATGAGACGGGATGTTGAGCGTTTTGTTGCTCGCTGCACTACATGTCAAAAAGCTAAGTCACGACTCAATCCTCATGGTTTATATATGCCTTTACCTGTACCTAGTGTTCCTTGGGAGGATATATCTATGGACTTTGTTTTAGGTTTACCTCGAACAAAGAAGGGGAGGGATAGCATATTTGTTGTCGTGGATAGATTTTCTAAAATGGCACACTTTATACCATGTCATAAAAGTGATGCTGCTGCTCATGTTGCTGATTTGTTCTTTCGTGAAATTATTCGGTTGCATGGTGTGCCAAATACAATTGTTTCCGATCGTGATGCTAAATTTCTTAGCCACTTTTGGAGATGTTTATGGGCTAAGTTGGGGACTAAACTGCTTTTTAGTACTACATGTCACCCCCAAACTGATGGCCAAACTGAAGTAGTCAATAGATCATTGTCTACTATGCTTAGGGCTGTTTTGAAGAATAACCTGAAAATGTGGGAAGAATGCTTGCCTCATATTGAATTTGCTTATAATCGTTCGCTACATTCTACCACTAAGATGTGCCCTTTTGAAGTTGTGTATGGTTTCTTACCTCGTGCACCTATTGATTTGTTGCCTCTTCCGTCTTCGGAGAAGGTTAATTTTGATGCTAAAGAACGTGCTGAATTGATATTAAAGATTCATGAGTTAACTAAGGAAAACATTGAGCGTATGAATGCTAAATACAAACTTGCTGGAGATAAGGGTAGAAAACATGTTGTCTTTGCACCTGGAGATCTTGTTTGGTTACATTTGCGTAAGGATAGATTTCCTGATTTGCGCAAGTCAAAGCTAATGCCACGTGCTGATGGTCCTTTTAAGGTGTTAGAGAAAGTAAATGATAATGCATATAAACTTGAGCTGCCTGCAGAGTTTGGGGTTAGCCCCACTTTTAACATTGCAGATTTGAAGCCTTATTTGGGTGAGGAAGATGAGCTTCCGTCGAGGACGACGTCAGTTCAAGAAGGGGAGGATGATGAGGACATCCCTACTAATGTTACACCCACCCCGACTGCTATACATACAGGACCAATTACTAGAGCTCGCGCACGTCAATTGAATTACCAGGTACTTTCGTTTCTTGGAAATCCTTCTAATATTCATGAACATATGATGCTGCCTAAATTAGATACTTTTGTTTTACTTATGAATGAAGGACCTATCATGGATAAGAAGGATGACCATTGGAGCGGGATCAAGCATGGAGGAGAAGGTGCGCGCGCGGGGAAGAACAATGGAGCTTCCAGTGATGATTTTCGCACATTGAAGCCACCATAATGGGAGTGGGAAGCTTTGGACGAAATATGCATGATGCCACTTTATAAAATTCGTCCATAGGCTAATATAGGTGCTGCGCCACCTTAATTTTGGGCCAGGCCCATGTAATTTCGAAATACCATATTATAGGCTGTTTTTAGAGTCCGTATGTATGGGGAAACTGACTTAGGGTCGGTTTCGGACCCCTCCTCCAAGGGGCCACGAAATTCCCTTCTATTCCCCCATATATACAGCCCTTAGGGCTTCGTTTTAGGTTTGGGTTTTGTTTAGATTACAAGTTCGCCATAGCAGCAACTTCGCGTTCTTCGTTTGTGTTCCACGACCAGACAAAGGCGTCACAGAACCCCACTTCATCAATAAAGCTTTCCTCTTATATTCGCAATATCCAGATTGCAATCTTAGTTTCTTGCTTGTTCTTCGTTTGCGTGCAGGAAATAGACCCTCGTGGTCAGGTTGATCGTGCTCCGGCGTGGTCAATAACCTCTCAGAGTTGGTTTAGCGATTGCTAAGGCGCGACGTCTCACACGTTCGTAGTCGGATCGTGAAAGTCTACTCCACCAAAAACGATAGCCACCATCTCATCGAAAGACAGGGACAACTTCGCCTATATCAAGAGAAATAGGTGACGCTCCAATCACCACTTGGGCACAAATGAAGGACCTCATGCAAGTTCGATTTGTCCCAACACACTACAATTGTGATATCTTCAAGAAGCTACAACTACTCAGGCAAGGCACAAAGTCGATGGAAGAGTACTACCAAGAGATGGATATGGCCATGATACGTGCCATGTAAAGGAAGACGATGAGCTAACAGTGGCACGTTTATTGAATGGTCTCAATTACCAAGTCAAGAAAATTGCGGATTTCCAAGCCGACTCCAACTTGCTCGAGCTAGTGCACCAAGCCACCAAGGCGGAATGGCAAGTTTAAGAAGACTACAAGTACTCCAACACCTCCTAGAAGACTTATGGTGCAACTACTCAAGCTTCTCCAACCACAACACCTTCCTCTACAAAAACCTCCACGACAAAAGATGACAAGGCAAGCTACTTGATAGAGGCGAGGGTCCCGATCTTTCAATGAGATGATAACTATCAATTTGGTGGAGACGACTTTGACGATCCGACTACGAACGTGCACGACGTTGCGCCTTAGAAATTGCTACACAAATCTCCAAGAGGTTATTGACCATGCCGGAGCACGATCAACCTAACCACAAAGGTCTATTCCTGCAAGCAATCGAAGAACAAGCAAGAATATGATAATGCAATCTGAATAGTGCAAATATAGATGAAGTATTGATAAGGGTGGGGTTTGAAAGCGTTCTTGGTCTGGTCGTTGGACACAAATGAAGTACACGAAGTGGCAATGGGTAACTTTTAACTAAACAAAACCCAAAGGAAAAGGTACTAGATTGATCTACTTATATAGGAGCAAGGGGTGGCGGCCAAGGAGGTGGGAGGACGTCCCAAGACACCCTAAAACCAACCCTAGTGATAGAGGCGAAGTTGTCCCTGTCTTTCGATGAGATGGTGGCTATTGTTTTTGGTGGAGTAGACTTTGACGATCTGACTACGAACGTGTGATGACGTCGCGCCTTAGCAATCGCTAAACCAACTCCGAGAGGTTATTGACCACACCGGAGCACGATCAACCTAACCACGAGGGTATGTTTCCCGCACGCAAACGAAGAACAAGCAAGAAACTAAGATCGCAATCTGGATATTGCGAATATAAGAGGAAAGCTTTATTGATGAAGTGGGGTTCTGTGACGACTTTGCCTGGTCGTGGAACACGAACAAAGAACGCGAAGTTGCAGCTATGGCGAACTTGTAATCTAAACAAAACCCAACCCTAAAACGACGCCCTAAGGGCTGTATATATGGGGGAATAGAGGGGAATTTCGTGGCCCCTTGAAGGAGGGATCCGAAACAAACCTTATCTCAGTTTCCCCATACATACGGACTCTAGAAACAGCCTATAATATGGTATTTCGAAATTACATGGGCCTGGCCCAACAATAAGGTGGCGCAACACCTATATTAGCCTAGGGACGAATTTTGTAAGTAGCATCATGCATATTTCGTCCAAGGCTTCTTGCTCCCATTATGGTGGCTTCAAAGTGCGAAAATCATCACTGGAAGCTCCATTGTTCTTTCCCGCGCGCGCACCTTCTTCTCCATGCTTGATCCCGCTCCCATGGTCATCCTTCTTATCCATGCTAGGTCCTTCATTCATAAGTAAAACAAAAGTATCTAATTTAGGCAGCATCATATGTTCATGAACATTAGAAGGATTTGCAAGAAACGAAAGTACCTGGTAATTCAATTGACGTGCGCGAGCTCTAGTAATTGGTCCTTTATGTATAGCACTCGGAGTTGTGGGTGTAGCATTAGCAGGGATGTCCTCATCATCCTCCCCTTCTTGAACTGAAGTCGTCCTCGACGGAAGCTCATCTTCCTCACACAAATAAGGCCTCAAATCTGCAATGTTAAAAGTGGGGCTAACCCCAAACTGTATAGGCAGCTCAAGTTTATATGCATTATCATTTATTTTCTCTAACACCTTAAAAGGACCATTAGCACATGGCATTATCTTTGACTTGCGCAAATCAGGAAATCTATCCTTACGCAAATGTAACCAAACAAGATCTCCAAGTGCAAAGACAACATGTTTTCTACCCTTATCTCCAGCAATTTTGTATTTAGCATTCATACGCTCAATGTTTTCCTTCGTTAAATCATGCATCTTTAATATCAATTCAGCACATTCTTTAGCATCAAAATTAACCTTCTCCGAAGATGGAAGAGGCAACAAATCAATAGGTGCACGAGGTAAGAAACCATACACAACTTCAAAAGGGCACATCTTAGTGGTTGAATGTAGCGAACGATTATAAGCAAATTCAACATGAGGCAAGCATTCTTCCCACATTTTCAGGTTATTCTTCAAAACAGCCCTAAGCATAGTAGACAATGATCTATTGACTACTTCAGTTTGGCCATCAGTTTGGGGATGACATGTAGTACTAAAAAGTAGTTTAGTCCCCAACTTAGCCCATAAACATCTCCAAAAGTGGCTAAGAAATTTAGCATCACGATCTGAAACAATTATATTTGGCACACCATGCAACCGAATAATTTCACGGAAGAACAAATCAGCAACATGAGCAACATCATGACTTTTATGACATGGTATAAAGTGTGCCATTTTGGAAAATATATCCACGACAACAAATATGCTATCCCTCCCCTTCTTAGTTCGAGGTAAACCTAAAACAAAGTCCATAGATATATCCTCACAAGGAACACTAGGTACAGGCCAAGGCATATATAAACCATGAGGATTGAGTCGTGACTTAGCTTTTTGACATGTAGTGCAGCGAGCAACAAAACGCTCAACATCCCGTCTCATCTTTGGCCAAAAGAAATGTGTAGCAAGTACGTCTTCCGTCTTCTTCACGCCAAAGTGTCCCATTAATCCTCCTCCGTGCGCCTCCTGTAACAACAAAAGACGAACGGAGCTAGCTGGAATGCATAGCTTGTTAGCACGGAACACAAATTCATCATTAAGAACGAACTTGTTCCATGTTCTCCCTTCTTTACAATGCTGCAACACATCTCTAAATTCAGCATCATGCACATATTGATGTTTGATGGTCTCCAAACCAAATATTTTAAAGTCAAGTTGTGAAAGCATAGTATATCGACGAGACAAAGCATCAGCAAAAACATTTTCTTTACCCTTCTTGTGTTTAATGACATAAGGAAAGTCTCAATGAATTGAAGCCATTTAGCATGTCTACGATTCAGTTTTGCTTGACTTTTAATATGTTTCAAAGATTCATGATCAGAATGTATAACAAATTCTTTGGGCCATAAATAATGTTGCCATGTTTCCAAAGTCCGAACAAGAGCATATAATTCCTTATCATAAGTAGAAAAATTCAGACTAGGCCCACTCAGTTTTTCGAAAAAGTACGCAACAAGTTTACCATCTTGTAATAACACACCTCCTAACCCAATTCCACTAGCATCACATTCAAGATCGAAAGTCTTATTAAAATCAAGAAGTTGGAGTAAAGGAGCATGTGTTAACTTATCTTTCAAAACCTTAAAGGCTTCTTCCTGTGCGGGACCCCAAGAAAAAGGCTCGTCCTTCTTTGTAAGCTCATTGAGAGGCACAACAATGGTGCTGAAATCTCTCACAAAACGCCTATACAAACCAGCAAGGCCAAGAAAACTCCTCACTTGTGTGACCGTTTTGGGCTGCGGCCAACTCTCAATGGCTTCAATCTTGGCTTTATCAACTTCAATTCCCTGTGGAGTAACAACATAGCCAAGAAAAGATACTCGATCCGTGCAAAAGGTGCACTTCCCAAGGTTACAAAACAAACGTGCATCACGTAGAGCAATAAAAACAACATGTAGATGTTCCAAATGTTCCTCCAAAGATCTACTAAAAAACAATATATCATCAAAATAGACTACCACAAATCGTCCAATGAAAGCACGTAAAACCTCGTTCATTAATCTCATGAAAGTGCTAGGTGCATTAGTTAACCCAAAAGGCATGACGAACCACTCATATAATCCAAACTTAGTTTTAAATGCTGTTTTCCATTCAATCTCCCAATTTCATACGAAGTTGATGGTATCCACTACGCAAATCAACTTTGGAGAAAATTCTAGAACCACTTAATTCATCAAGCATATCATCTAGTCTAGGAATAGGATGACGATAACGAATAGTAATATTATTAATGCCTCTACAATCCACACACATGCGCGATGTACCATCCTTTTTAGGCACTAGAATAATAGGAACAGCACAAGGACTAAGGGATTCGCGTATATAACCTTTGTCAAGCAGCTCCTGTACTTGACGCATAATCTCCTTTGTCTCCTCTGGATTGGTACGGTATGGCGCACGGTTGGGTAGGGATGCACCAGGAATTAAGTCAATCTGATGCTCAATCCCGCGAATAGGTGGTAATCCCGGTGGCACGTCTTGTGGGAAGACGTCAGCGAACTCCTACAAAATGTTAATGACCGCAGGAGGCAAAGAGGGAGGCATATCCTCGAATGAAAATAATACCTCTTTGCATACAAAAGCATAGCAAACAGATGTAGCAACATCCAAATCATTAATATCAGATTTAGTAGCAAGTAAACATCCACTCTTCAATTTTATTTCGGATGCAACATTAGATGATGGTTTATTATGCTTATGGTGTTGCTCAAATTCATGTGCTACAATCTGATTTTCACTCTTATTTTTTTCCTGTTTTGCTTTACTAGCTCTAGCAATGTCATCTTTCATAATATGTTCCGGAGACATAGGAAGCAAAGTGATATTTTGATCCTTATGAACAAGAGTATACTGATTTGTCCTACCATGGTGTATAGAATTTTTATCAAAATGCCATGGCCTACCAAGTAAAACAGAACATGCTTGCATGGGTACCACATCACAATCAACAAAATCAGAATATGTAGCAATGCTAAAATGCACACGAACAGTACGTGTTACCTTAACCTTGCCACTATTGTTGAACCATTGGATGTAATAAGGATGAGGATGTGGTCTGGTGGTTAGAGACAGCTTCTCCACCATCTCCATCCTAGCCAAGTTATTGCAACTCCCTCCATCGATGATGACACGAACAGAACGCTCCTTCACAACTCCCTTTGTGTGGAACAAGTTGTGCCTCTGATTTTGCTCAGCCTGTGTAACCTGCACACTGATAACACGTTGAGCAACTAAACTTTCATACCTATCAGCGTAATCAGCAGCCATGTAGTGTGTCTCTGGTTCTGCATCCTCGCCAGCCTGTTCTTCACTTGCAATGAGAGCCAAAGTCTCCTCATCATAATCACTAGCGGACGCATATCCACCATCCTCAGTAACAACCATTACACGTTTGGAAGGGCATTCTCTCGCAAAGTGACCTCCACCCTTGCAACGATGGCATATAACCTCATGTGTTTGCCCTGTGGATGCAATAGATCAAGAAGAGCTCTGTGCAGGCCCAGAAAGTGTGCTCTTCGCGGAGGGTGGATTAGGAGCCTGTTTTCTAGTATCGCGGTTGGAGTTGGAGGTGGGAGTAGGTGGCGTTGCAGCAGGACGTGCGGAAGTAGAGGAGGTACATGGCGTCCATGATGAAGTGCGACCTGTAGAAAAAGGAGTTCTCGCCATTGCCTGTCGATCCTGAACTTCACGTTCAGCTTTGCAAGCAAGATGAAATAAACGAGTGATAGTGTTATACTCCTTATACTCTAGAATAGTCTGAATCTCTCTATTTAATCCACCCATAAAATGTGCAAGCATAGCTTCATTCTCCTCAACATACCACATCTAATCATGCCAGTTTGTAATTCATGATAATATTCTTCTACAGAATTTTTTCCTTGTCTTAAACGCTGCAAATTTTGAAGCAATTCACGTTGATAATAAGGTGGCACCCAACGATTACGCATAGCAGTTTTCAAAACAGCCCAAGTAGTTGGAATATTTGCATGGTGTATTCTACAATGTTCTGACCACCAAACACAAGCAAAGCTAGTGAATGAACAAACAACAGCAGCAACACGTCTATCCTCAGGAAAGTGTAAGCAAGTAAAACGTTGTTCTGTTTCTAACTCCCATGTAAGATATATATCAGGAACATATCTACCCTCAAACGTCGAAATATTCAATTTAAGTTTAGGGAGATGGTCATGATCCCGTACCTGAGGGGGTGGTGCAGCCCTACCATTACGGTTGTAGCCATGTGGTCGACCTGGTGCGTATGGTGGTGGTTGCCCCTGAGGCTGATCTGGAGCAACCTCTCCCTCATCATCATAATCACCATCATAATCGTCAACCTGCTCAATGACAGTAGCAGCAGGAGCCATAGAAGTAGCAGCAGTATCAACAGTACCAGTATGCTGGCCTTGGCCGAGAGGCACACGTCGCGCTCGTCGTTCGAAAGGGATGGGAGCTGCAGCTGGTGGTGGTAGACGGGCAAGCACCTCATTGAACTTGGCGTCCATCTTGGTGTCGAATGTCTTCTCCAAACCATCGAGCTTCTCCATGGCTTCTCCAAAGTTGGTCACGAAATCTTGTACCTGGTCAGCCATCATTTGCTAAAATTTATCATAGAGCGCTTTGTTGGTCATGCTCTCCCAGTCGTTCCCGTCGTCGTGTGATCCTGACATGGTTAGCAGAAATAGGAAACACACAAGAATATGAAACCTACAGACTACTGGGACGTGGTGGTGATGGTGGTGGTGTGTCACAAATCCTTTAAGTGAATCTCAAATGCTTACCAGTTCTTACCCAGCAGCAGGCGGTGATCGGCAACCGTTGTAGTCAAACTCTCAAAGCTTGGATAGAGCGATTGCCAGGTGGTGTCAAACACACGACGTAGATGTATGTGGAGCTGGGATGGCTTATAGTATGGTGGCAAAAAGGGTTAGCAAAAATCAATTCAGAGATGCAAGGTTGAATAAACGCTCAACGACGGTACTGTGCTGGTCCTAGGCTAGACTGTACTAGAAACGCGAGCCTAAAACACCAACAAAATCATGACGCTACATGTAATCAAGGGAAAAGCACACTCTGAATTTTTTTTTGTTTTTTTTGGCCCCTCTTTTTTTTGCGCTCTATTTTTTGCTCAAAAAAATCACTATAATGGCGAGTGTCTCAAAACTCTTCCCACGTCGTATAAGCAAGATGGGCACGAAATTTGTTGGACTATTTTTTTTGGAGCAATTCGGGGGCTGCGACGACCAAAAATTTCGACAAAAATCACTATGATGGCAAGTATCCCAAAATGCTCCGAAGAACCTAAAACCAAGATAGGGAAAAAATATTTTCAGCCGAATTTTTTTTGGGCCAAAACGTGCTCTCCAAAGCATGCCAGACACTTTTTTCCGACACCTACGCAGGTAGCAAAACATGAATCCGAAGTCAAAAGGATCTCGAAACTAAACGTAAAACGAGCTGGACTCGGATTGGTGGAGGATTTGTCGTGGTATATATGGACACCAATGGATAGTGATGATGGATGGTGATATATGGCAGCGGTGATGATGGTGGTGGTATATGGCAACTATGAAGACGATGCGGTGGCGGCGTGACAACCTGTGAAAAGAACTCGAAACTCTAAAGGACTAGACACTAAGACCAGCAACTTCACACGACGATGCAACCGCAAATTCAACAAAGCAAAATACTGCAAAGGCTCAGATTGGTTCGGATATGATGATCTAACCCTAATCTTTTTTTGTGACTTTTTCGTGGACTAAAGGTATGAAGAATAGATGCGATCTAAACTACGAAAACGGGTAAAATCTCACCGAGCAACCTGGAAATCTGATACCACTTGATAGAGGCGAAGTTGTCCCTGTCTTTCGATGAGATGGTGGCTATCGTTTTTTGGTGGAGTAGACTTTGACGATTCGACTACGAACGTGTGATGACGTCGCGCCTTAGCAATCGCTAAACCAACTCCGAGAGGTTATTGACCACACCGGAGCACGATCAACCTGACCACGAGGGTCTGTTTCCTGCACGCAAACGAAGAACAAGCAAGAAACTAAGATTGCAATCTGGATATTGCGAATATAAGAGGAAAGCTTTATTGATGAATTGGGGTTCTGTGACGCCTTTGTCTGGTCGTGGAACACAAACAAAGAACGCGAAGTTTCAGCTATGGCGAACTTGTAATCTAAACAAAACCCAACCCTAAAACGACACCCTGAGGGCTGTATATATGGGGGAATAGAGGGGAATTTCGTGGCCCCTTGGAGGAGGGGTCCGAAACAGACCTTATCTCAGTTTCCCCATACATACGGACTCTAGAAACAGCCTATAATATGGTATTTCGAAATTACATGGGCCTGGCCCAACAATAAGGTGGCGCAACACCTATATTAGCCTAGGGACGAATTTTGTAAGTAGCATCATGCATATTTCGTCCAAGGCTTCTTGCTCCCATTATGGTGGCTTCAAAGTGCGAAAATCATCACTGGAAGCTCCATTGTTCTTTCCCGCGCGCGCACCTTCTTCTCCATGCTTGATCCCGCTCCCATGGTCATCCTTCTTATGCATGCTAGGTCCTTCATTCATAAGTAAAACAAAAGTATCTAATTTAGGCAGCATCATATGTTCATGAACATTAGAAGGATTTGCAAGAAACGAAAGTACCTGGTAATTCAATTGACGTGCGCGAGCTCTAGTAATTGGTCCTTTATGTATAGCACTCGGAGTTGTGGGTGTAGCATTAGCAGGGATGTCCTCATCATCCTCCCCTTCTTGAACTGAAGTCGTCCTCGACGGAAGCTCATCTTCCTCACACAAATAAGGCCTCAAATCTGCAATGTTAAAAGTGGGGCTAACCCCAAACTGTATAGGCAGCTCAAGTTTATATGCATTATCATTTATTTTCTCTAACACCTTAAAAGGACCATTAGCACATGGCATTAGCTTTGACTTGCGCAAATCAGGAAATCTATCCTTACGCAAATGTAACCAAACAAGATCTCCAGGAGCAAGGGGTGGCGGCCAAGGAGGTGGGAGGACGTCCCAAGACACCCTAAAACCAACCCTAGTGATAGAGGCGAAGTTGTCCCTGTCTTTCGATGAGATGGTGGCTATTGTTTTTGGTGGAGTAGACTTTGACGATCTGACTACGAACGTGTGATGACATCGCGCCTTAGCAATCGCTAAACCAACTCCGAGAGGTTATTGACCACACCGGAGCACGATCAACCTAACCACGAGGGTATGTTTCCCGCACGCAAACGAAGAACAAGCAAGAAACTAAGATTGCAATCTGGCTATTGCGAATATGAGAGGAAAGCTTTATTGATGAAGTGGGGTTCTGTGACGCCTTTGTCTGGTCGTGGAACACGAACAAAGAACGCGAAGTTGCAGCTATGGCGAACTTGTAATCTAAACAAAACCCAACCCTAAAACGACGCCCTAAGGGCTGTATATATGGGGGAATATAGGGGAATTTCGTGGCCCCTTGAAGGAAGGATCCGAAACAGACCTTATCTCAGTTTCCCCATACATACGGGCTCTAGAAATAGCCTATAATATGGTATTTCGAAATTACATGTGCCTGGCCCAACAATAAGGTGGCGCAACACCTATATTAGCCTAGGGACGAATTTTGTAAGTAGCATCATGCATATTTCGTCCAAGGCTTCTTGCTCCCATTATGGTGGCTTCAAAGTGCGAAAATCATCACTGGAAGCTCCATTGTTCTTTCCCGCGCGCGCACCTTCTTCTCCATGCTTGATCCCGCTCCCATGGTCATCCTTCTTATCCATGCTAGGTCCTTCATTCATAAGTAAAACAAAAGTATCTAATTTAGGCAGCATCATATGTTCATGAACATTAGAAGGATTTGCAAGAAACGAAAGTACCTGGTAATTGAATTGACGTGCGCGAGCTCTAGTAATTTGTCCTATATGTATAGCACTCGGAGTTGTGGGTGTAGCATTAGCAGGGATGTCCTCATCACCTAGGTCATACAAGGCCCATGGGCCCAAGTGGACGTGATGCAACACCATTGGATTTGTAGTTTGACTCGGATTCTGCTACAACCTAAAATTGTTTCATCGATATCTCCGTGCTCCCGATGAATTTTATGGGGCTTCCGGTTGGGCTAGAACATGTATGAAATCTAGTTTCCACCAAAAAAGAATCACCCAATTCTGAGTCCGTATGAAAAAGTTTTGGGCGTTTTGAGACAGGTGTGTGTGTGTGCAGTCCGAATCCGAGTCCAGAACGTGAGATACTTGGACTCTATCTTCTTTTGGGCTAAAAGTGACGTGAGAGAACTTTCGGAACAACACCTAATTGTTTCCTTTAACATTAGAGGATCTCTTGAATAGCACCCAACCATTTCCTCTTCCTTTGTCATCACACGTGGTTCATACAAG
The DNA here is from genome assembly GCA_022496015.1 of Hordeum marinum. Classification (NCBI taxonomy): domain Eukaryota; kingdom Viridiplantae; phylum Streptophyta; class Magnoliopsida; order Poales; family Poaceae; genus Hordeum; species Hordeum marinum. The sequence continues at coordinate 216,895,266 of CM039674.1, read as the reverse complement.
TGTTCAACCATTCTGCATTTAGGCATAAAATAAAAATGGGTGAAGTAGTTTTGTTCTGAATAACATAAATAAATTATTGCATAATTCTTATAAGAAATCACCTCACAAATATACATGTATGCAATATTTTTGGTCATATCCAAGGTAGCCATGTCCTCATCATCCTCCCCTTCTTGAAAACAAAGCCGTCCTTGGCATTGCTTAATCTGAAATGTGGCTACCAAAAGAGAAAACACGTACACATTCTATATGTATATGTCATCCAGTTTTATTGTTCTCAGTTGTGACACATGTGACACATATATACAAGGGCACTCATCACATGTCATGAAATATAAAGCCAAAAGATTATGACAAGAAGTAGAAGGCATGACAATATTGCAACTCAGTTTGCACATATAAGTGAAGTCCTTATTCATATCAAAAGATTCGTAATGTTCATCATTAAACCAATGCAATATTGTTAAATAAACGTGAATCGTTTCAAATTTAGATGCTACAACATGCTTAAATAAGCAAACATGCAACATGTCATTTGACATAGAATTATCACCAAGATTGGAGGTCATATCAAAATGATTAAACACCGGCAGAATTAATTTCAAACATATTTGACCCAAATTTTATTTATTTCCTAATTCACATGGTTCTTGCTCATCAATAGTTAATTCAATGGGTCCACTCATGATTGTTGATATTGTAGTTATTTGATCACATGAAGAAGTCAAATCATGAACATAATCCTTTAAAATAGGGTATGTGATCAAAGTAATGGGTATTTCATCACAGGGTACATTGGAATTGATAAGGCATTCAGCATACTCATGTGGAGGTGGAAGATCAATACATTTGCCATTACCTCTTATGATCAACTCAAATGATGTAGGCACTCTCGATGGTGATGTGTTACATGGTGAAGGTGATGTAGCCCTCACAAGAATTGATGTGGTTGTCACAGTATGCCTTGTAGTTGAAGGAACAACTGTATCAACTCTTGGAATGTGCACCTTGCGCTCTATCTCCTTGTGGGTAACACGTTGATCTATTTCCTTCAACTTTGCAAGCAAGACGAAACAAACGATCCATAGAATAACACTTTTCATGAATTAGTATCTCCTGAATATCACGGTTTAATCCTCCCCAAAATGTATCCATAAAATCTTCTTCACTTTTTTCTAGTGAGGAATGCAACAAGGTCGTTTGTAAATCATCATAATATTTCGTGACGGTATCACTACCTTGTTTTAAATATTGTAACTTTTTAAGCTTGTCACGAGTATAATAAGCAGGAACGAATGTGTGTCTCATGGCAAGTTTCAAATCATCCCAAGTAGTAGGTATAATATCATGGTGTAACCGACAATATTTGCTCCACCAAGCTAAAGCATAACAAGTGAAAGAACCAACTGCGACCTTAACTTTCTTATGTGCAGCAAAATTATGGGAAGCAAATATTTCATTTATTTCAAACCCATTCAATATATAAAGCAGGTCCAAAACGTCCATTAAATGGTGGTTTAGAAACATTAACCTAATCGTGTGTATTGGGATGACTTTGCACTTCTCATGATGGCTGTGGCATTTGCTTAGGTGGTGGCACATCTCCCACGATCGACGAAGCCCACAAACTGACAACTCTGGATCCTGTCATGATTACTAGAAAGAAGAAACAAAATCCAAGAATATTGTTCCTATGAACTACTAGGATGTGGTGGTAAAACGCTCACAGTAAAGCAAATATCAATGTCTTACAAATTCTTACCATGCAGTAGGTTGCGACCGGCAACCGACGGTGTCAATATCTCCGAAGATTGGGTAAAGCAATTACCAAGTGGACGTATGTATACACGGTGTAGAAATGTGTGGAGCTTGGAAGGCTTAATATACGGTAGCAAAAGATTACCAATAATCAATTCAGAGATACAATGTTGAATAAATGCTCAACGACGGTACTGTGTTGGTCCTAGGCTAGACTGTACAAGAGACGCAAGCCTAGAACACTAATAGAGTCACGACGTAGGACAAATATCAGCAAAGAATTATATGAATTAGCTCTGGACATCAAGATATACGTGAAGATCATAATGGAAATAAAGACAATGATGATAAATGACCGCCAAGCAAGATATACCAAAACTCTCTCTACAACTTTCCTATGTAATGTAATACGTCAAAATTCTGATATTTTTCCTCAAGAATGCTACTGACTCAGGCTTTCGTATGCAAAAAGAATCACTCAATTTGATGAGGACATCCCTACTAATGCTACACCCACAACTCCGACTGCTGTACATACATGACCAATTACTAGAGCTCGCGCACGTCAATTGAATTACCAGGTACTTTCATTTCTTGCAAATCCTTCTAATGTTCATGAACATATGATGCTGTCTAAATTAGATACTTTTGTTTTACTTGTGAATGAAGGACCTGGCATGGACAAGAAGGATGACCATTGGAGTGGGATCAAGCATGGAGAAGAAGGTGCGCGCGCGGGAAAGAACAATGGAGCTTCCACTGATGATTTTCGCACTTTGAAGCCACCATAATGCGAGTAAGAAGCCTTGGACGAAATATGCATGATGCCACTTTATAAAATTCGTCCCTAGGCTAATATAGGTGTTGCGCCACCTTATTTTTGGGCCAGGCCCATGTAATTTCGAAATACCATATTATAGGCTATTTTTAGAGTCCGTATGTATGGGAAACTGAGTTAGGGTCGGTTTCGGACCCCTCCTCCAAGGGGCCACGAAACTCCCTTCTATTCCTCCATATATACAGCCCTTAGGGCGTCGTTTTAGGTTTGGGTTTTGTTTAGATTACAAGTTTGCCATAGCTGCAACTTCACGTTCTTCGTTTGTGTTCCACGACCAGACAAAGGCATCACAGAATCCCACTTCATCAATAAAGCTTTCCTCTTATATTCACAATATCCAGATTGCAATCTTAGTTTCTTGCTTGTTCTTCGTTTGCGTGCAGGAAAGACCCTCGTGGTCAGGTTGATCGTGCTCCGGCGTGGTCAATAACCTCTTCAGAGTTGGTTTAGCGATTGGTATGGCGCGGCGTCATCACACGTTCGTAGTCGGATCGTCAAAGTTTACTCCACCAAAAACGATAGCCACCATCTCATCGAAAGACAGGGACAATTTCGCCTCTATCAAGTGGTATCAGATTTCCAGGTTGCTCGGTGAGATTTTACCAGTTTTTGTAGTTTAGATCGCATCTGTTTCTTCATACCTTTAGTCCACGAAAAAGCCACAAAAAAATTAGTGTTAGATCATCATATCCGAACCAATCTGAGCCTTTGCATAGTCTTTTCAGTATTTTGCTTTGTTGAATTGGCGGTTACATCATCGTGTCGAGTTGCTGGTCTTAGTGTCTAGTCCTTTAGAGTTTCGAGTTCTATTCACAGGTTGTCACGCCGCCAACACATCGTCTTCATTGTCGCCATATACCACCACCATCATCACCGCTGCCATATATCACCTCCCACTATCCATTGGTGTCCATATATACCACCACCAATCCACCACAAATCCGAGTCCAGCTCATTCTAGGTTTAGTTTCGAGATCTTTTTGATTTTGGATTCGTGTTTTGCTACCTGCGTAGGTGTCGAAAAAAAAATCGGAGTCTGGCACGCTTTGCAGAGCACGTTTTGGCCCAAAAAAAATTCGGCCGAAAATATTTTTTCCCTATCTTGATTTTAGGTTCTCTGGAGCATTTTGAGACACTTGCCATCATAGTGATTTTTGTCGAAATTTTTGGTCGTCGCAGCCCCCGAATTGCTCCCGAAAAAAATAGTCCAAAAAAAAAATTCGTGCCCATCTTGCTTATACGACGTGGCAAGAGTTTTGAGACACTCGCCATTGTAGTGATTTTTTGAGCAAAAGAAAAAAAAGAGCGCAAAAAAAGGCGCCGACAAAAAAAACGAAAAAAAAATTCAGAGTGTGCTCTTCCCTTGATTACGTGTAGCGTCGTGATTTTGTTGGTGTTTTAGGCTCGCGTCTCTAGTACGGGTCTAGCCTAGGACCAGCATAGTACCGTCGTTGAGCGTTTATTCAACCTTGCATCTCTGAATTGATTATTGCTAACCTTTTTTGCTACCATATTATAAGCCATCCCAGCTCCATATACATCTACGTCGTGTGTTTGACACCACCTGGCAATCGCTCTATCCAAGCTTTGAGAGTTTTGACTATAACGGTTGCTGATCACCGCCTGCTGCTGGGTAAGAACTGGTAAGAATTTGAGATTCGCTTAAAGGATTTGTGACACACCACCACCACCACGTCCCAGTAGTCTGTAGGTTTCATATTCTTGTGTGTTTCCTATTTGCTAACCATGCCAGGATCACACGACAATGAGATCGACTGGGAGAGCATGACCAACAAAGCGCTCTATGATAAATTTCAGCAAATGATGGCTGACCAGGTACAAGACTTCGTGACCAACTTTGGCGAGGCCATGGAGAAGCTGGATGGTTTGGAGAAGACCTTTGACACCAAGATGGACACCAAGTTCAATGAGGTTCTTGCCCGTCTACCACCACCAGCTGCGGCTCCTATTCCTTTCGAACGACGAGCGCGACGTGTGCCTCTCGGCCAAGCCCAACATACTGGTACTGTTGATACTGCTGCTACTTCTGTGGCTCGTGCTGCTACTGTCGTTGAGCAGGTTGAAGATTATGATGGTGATTACGATGATGAGGGAGAGGTTGCTCCCGATCAGCCTCAGGGGCAACCACCACCATACGCACCAGGTCGACCACATGGCTACAACCGTAACGGTAGGGCTGCACCCCCCCTCAGGTACGGGATCATGACCATCTCCCTAAACTTAAATTGAATATTCCGACGTTTGAGGGTAGATATGTTCCTGATATATATCTTACATGGGAGTTAGAAACAGAACAACGTTTTACATGCTTACAATTTCCTGAGGATAGACGTGTTGTTGCTGCTATTTGTTCATTCACTAGTTTTGCTTGTGTTTGGTGGTCAAAACATTGTAGAATACACCATGCTAATATTCCAACTACTTGGGCTGCTTTGAAAACTTCTATGCGTAATCGTTGGGTGCCACCTTATTATCAACGTGAATTGCTTCAAAATTTGCAGCGTTTAAGACAAGGAAAAAATTATGTAGAAGAATATTATCAGGAATTACAAACTGGTATGATTAGATGTGGTATTGTTGAAGAGAATGAAGCTATGCTTGCACGTTTTATGGGTGGATTAAATAGAGAGATTCAGACTATTCTGGAGTATAAGGAGTATAACACTATCACTCATTTATTTCATCTTGCTTGCAAAGGTGAACGTGAAGTGCAGGATCGACAGGCAATGGCGAGAACTAATTTTTCTGCAGGTCGCACTTCATCATGGACGCCACGTACCTCATCTACTTCCACACGTCCTGCTGCAACACCACCTACTTCAACCTCCAACTCCAACCGCGATACCAGGAAATAGGCTCCTCCTCCACCCTCTACGAAGAGCACACCTTCTGGGCCTGCACAGAGCTCTTCTTCATCTATTGCATCCACAGGGCAAACACATGAGGTTATATGCCGTCGTTGCAAGGGTGGAGGTCACTTTGCGAGAGAATGCTCTTCCAAGCGTGTAATGATTGTTACTGAGGATGGTGGATATGCGTCTGCTACTGATTATGATGAGGAGACTTTGGCTCTCATTGCAAGTGAAGAACACGATGGCGACGATGCAGCACCAGAAACACACTACATGGCTGCTGATTACGCTGACAGGTATGAAAGTTTAGTTTCTCAACGTGTTCTCAGTGTGCAGGTTACACAGGCTGAACAAAATTAGAGGCACAACTTGTTCCACACAAAGGGAGTTGTGAAGGAACGTTTTGTTCGCGTCATCATCGATGGAGGGAGTTGCAATAACTTGGCTAGCATGGAGATGGTGGAGAAGTTGTCTCTAACCACCAGAGCACATCCTCATCCTTATTACATCCAATGGTTCAACAATAGTGGCAAGGTTAAGGTAACACATACTGTTCGTGTGCATTTTAGCATTGCTACATATTCTGATTTTGTGGATTGTGATGTGGTACCCATGCAAGCATGTTCGGTTTTACTTGGTAGACCATGGCAGTTTGATAAAAATTCTGTACACCATGGTAGGACAAATCAGTATACTCTTGTTCATAAGGATCATAATATCACTTTGCTTCCTATGTCTCCTGAACATATTATGAAAGATGACATTGCTAGAGCTAGTAAAGCGAAACAGGAGAAAAATAAGAGTGAAAATCAGATTGTAGCACACGAATTTGAGCAACACCATAAGCATAATAAACCATCATCTACTGTTGCATCCGAAATAAAATTGAAGAGTGGATGTTTACTTGCTACTAAATCTGATATTAATAATTTGGATGTTGCTACATCTGTTTGCTATGCTTTTGTATGCAAAGAGGTATTATTTTCATTCGAGGACATGCCTCCCTCTTTGCCTCCTGCTGTCATTAACATTTTGCAAGAGTTCGCTGACGTCTTTCCACAAGACGTGCCACCGGGATTACCACCTATTCGGGGGATTGAGCATCAGATTGACTTAATTCCCGGTGCATCCTTACCCAACCGTGCGCCCTACCGTACCAATCTAGAGGAGACAAAGGAGATTATACGTCAAGTATAGGAGCTGCTTGACAAAGGTTATATACGTGAATCCCTTAGTCCTTGTGTTGTTCCTATTATTCTAGTGCCTAAAAAGGATGGTACATCGCGCATGTGTGTGGATTGTAGAGGCATTAATAATATTACTATTCGTTAACGTCATCCTATTCCGAGACTAGATGATATGCTTGATGAATTAAGTGGCTCTACAATTTTCTCCAAAGTTGATTTGCATAGTGGATACCATCAAATTCGTATGAAATTGGGAGATGAATGGAAAACAACATTTAAAACTAAGTTTGGATTATATGAGTGGTTAGTCATGCCTTTTGGGTTAACTAATGCACCTAGCACTTTCATGAGATTAATGAACGAGGTTTTATGTGCTTTCATTGGACAATTTGTGGTAGTCTATTTTGATGATATATTGATTTTTAGTAGATCTTTGGAGGAACATTTGGAACATTTACGTGCTGTTTTTACTACGCTACGTGATGCACGTTTGTTTGGTAACCTTGGGAAGTGCATCTTTTGCACCAACCGAGTATCTTTTCTTGGCTATGTTGTTACTCCACAGGGAATTGAAGTTGATAAAGCCAAGATTGAAGTTATTGAGAGTTGGCCGCAGCCCAAAACGGTCACACAAGTAAGGAGTTTTCTTGGCCTCGCTGGTTTCTATAGGCGTTTTGCGAGAGATTTCAGCACCATTGCTGCGTCTCTCAATGAGCTTACAAAGAAGGACGTGCCTTTTTCTTGGGGTGCCGCACAGGAAGAAGCCTTCACGATCTTGAAAGATAAGTTAACACATGCTCCTTTACTCCAACTTCCTGATTTTAATAAGACTTTCGAGCTTGAATGTGATGCTAGTGGAATTGGGTTAGGAGGTGTGTTATTACAAAATGGTAAACCTATTGCGTACTTTTCTGAAAAATTATGTGGGCCTAGTCTGAATTATTCTACTTATGATAAGGAATTATATGCTCTTGTTCGGACTTTGGAAACATGGCAACATTATTTATGGCCCAAAGAATTTGTTATACATTCTGATCATGAATCTTTGAAACATATTAAAAGTCAAGCAAAACTGAACCGTAGACATGCTAAATGGGTTGAATTCATTGAGACTTTCCCTTATGTCATTAAACACAAGAAGGTTAAAGAAAATGTTATTGCTGATGCTTTGTCTCGTCGTTATACTATGCTTTCACAACTTGACTTTAAAATATTTTGTTTGGATACCATCAAAGATCAATATGTGCATGATGCTGAATTTAGAGACGTGTTGCAGAATTGTAAATAAGGGAGAACATGGAACAAGTTCATTATTAATGATGGATTTCTGTTCTGTGCTAACAAGCTCTGCATTCCAGCTAGCTCCGTTCGTCCTTTGTTGTTACAGGAGGCGCACGGAGGAGGATTAATGGGACACTTTGGCGTGAAGAAGACGGAGGACGTACTTTCTACACATTTCTTTTGGCCAAAGATGAGACGGGATGTTGAGCGTTTTGTTGCTCGCTGCACTACATGTCAAAAAGCTAAGTCACGACTCAATCCTCATGGTTTATATATGCCTTTTCCTGTACCTAGTGTTCCTTGGGAGGATATATCTATGGACTTTGTTTTAGGTTTACCTCGAACAAAGAAGGGGAGGGATAGCATATTTGTTGTCATGGATAGTTTTCCAAAATGGCACACTTTATACCATGTCATAAAAGTGATGATGATGCTCATGTTGCTGATTTGTTCTTTCGTGAAATTATTCAATTGCATGGAGTACCAAATACAATTGTTTCAGATCGTGATGCTAAATTTCTTAGCCATTTTTGGAGATGTTTATGGGCTAAGTTGGGGACTAAACTACTTTTTAGTACTCTATGTCATCCCCAAACTGAAGTAGTGAATAGATCATTGTCTACTATGCTTAGGGCTGTTTTGAAGAATAACCTTAAAATGTGGGAAGAATGCTTGCCTCATATTGAATTTGCTTATAATCGTTCGCTACATTCTACCGCTAAGATGTGCCCTTTTGAAGTTGTGCATGGTTTCTTACCTCGTGCACCTATTGATTTGTTGCCTCTTCCATCTTCGGAGAAGGTTAATTTTGATGCTAAAGAATGTGCTGAATTGATATTAATGATGCATGAGTTAACGAAGGAAAACATTGAGCGTATGAATGCTAAATACAAAATTGTTGGAGATAAGGGTAGAAAACATGTTGTCTTTGCACCTGGAGACCTTGTTTGGTTACATTTGCGTAAGGATAGATTTCCTGATTTGCGCAAGTCAAAGCTAATGCCACGTGCTAATGGTCCTTTTAAGGTGTTAGAGAAAATAAATGATAATGCATATAAACTTGAGCTGCCTGCAGAGTTTGGGGTTAGCCCCACTTTTAACATTGCAGATTTGAAGCCTTATTTTGGTGAGGAAGATAAGCTTCCGTCGAGGACGACTTCAGTTCAAGAAGGGGAGGATGATGAGGACATCCCTACTAATGCTACACCCACAACTCCGACTGCTGTACATACATGACCAATTACTAGAGCTCGCGCACGTCAATTGAATTACCAGGTACTTTCGTTTCTTGCAAATCCTTCTAATGTTCATGAACATATGATGCTGTCTAAATTAGATACTTTTGTTTTACTTGTGAATGAAGGACCTGGCATGGACAAGAAGGATGACCATTGGAGCGGGATCAAGCATGGAGAAGAAGGTGCGCGCGCGGGAAAGAACAATGGAGCGTCCAGTGATGATTTTCGCACTTTGAAGCCATCATAATGGGAGCAAGAAGCCTTGGACGAAATATGCATGATGCCACTTTATAAAATTCGTCCCTAGGCTAATATAGGTGTTGGGCCACCTTATTTTTGGGCCAGGCCCATGTAATTTCGTAATACCATATTATAGGCTATTTTTAGAGTCCGTATGTATGGGAAACTGAGTTAGGGTCGGTTTCGGACCCCTCCTCCAAGGGGCCACGAAATTCCCCTCTATTCCTCCATATATACAGCCCTTAGGGCGTCGTTTTAGGTTTGGGTTTTGTTTAGATTACATGTTCGCCATAGCTGCAACTTCACGTTCTTCGTTTGTGTTCCACGACCAGACAAAGGCGTCACAGAACCCCACTTCATCAATAAAGCTTTCCTCTTATATTCGCAATATCCAGATTGCAATCTTAGTTTCTTGCTTGTTCTTGGTTTGCATGCAGGAAACAAACCCTCGTGGTCAGGTTGATTGTGCTCCGGCGTGGTCAATAACCTCTCGGAGTTGGTTTAGCGATTGCTAAGGCGCGGCGTCATCACACGTTCGTAGTCGGATCGTCAAAGTCTACTCCACCAAAAACGATAGCCACCATCTCATCGAAAGACAGGGACAATTCGCCTCTATCACAATTCTGAGTTCGTATGAGGAAGATACGCTTGTTTTACTGAACACTATGCAAAACAAATTTCACTCCGAATTCAAATACGAGATTTGAGGTAAATAGATTCGAAATTTGTTGTTTTTTCTCTCTATTTTTTTCCCACCACTTTTTTCTCACTTTTTTCCTTTTCTCTTCTTTTTTTCTGGAGACTTACTCAGGTAGGAAAACGCGAATCCGAAATCAAAAAGGATCTCGAAACAAACCTAATAACTACCAAATTCGGATTAGAGGCAGATATTGGGTGGTGATATATGGTAGTGGAGATGATGATGGTGGGTGGTGATATATGATAGTGGAGATGATGATGGTGTGTGGTGATATATGGCAGCGGTGATGATGGTGGTGCTATATGGCAGCTTCGAAGATGATGCGGTGGCAGCGTGACAACCTGTGAACAAACTCGAAACTCTAAAGGACTAGACACTAAGACCAGCAACCTGACACGACGATGCAACTGCAAAATCAACAAAGCAAACTCCGAACAGAAAATTGCAAAGGCTCTGGTTCGGATATGAAGATCTAATCCTAATTTTCTTGGCTTTTTCGTGGACTTTAGGTATGAAGAACAAATGCGATCTAACTACGAAAAACTGGTAAAATCTCACCGAGCAACCCGGAGATCTGATACCACTTGATAGGGGCGAGGGTCCCAATCTTTCGATGAGATGATAACTATTGATTTGGTGGAGACGACTTTGATGATACGACTACGAACGTGCACGACGTTGTGCCTTAGCAATCGCCAAACCAATATCCAAGAGGTTATTGACCACGTAGGAGCACGATCAACCTGACCACGAAGGTCTATTCCTGCAAGCAATCGAAAAACAAGCAATAATATGATAATGCAATCTGAATATTGCAAATATAGATGAAGTATTGATAAGGGTGGGGTTCCGAAAGCGGTCTTGGTCTGGTCGTTGGACACAAACGAAGTACACGAAGTTGCAATGGCTAACTTTTAACTAAACAGAACCCAAAGTAAAAGGTACTAGATTGATCTACTTATATAGGAGCAAGGGGTGGCGGCCAAGGAGGTGGGAGGACGTCCCAAGACACCCTAAAACCAACCCTAGGTCGTACAAGTCCCATGTGCCCAAGTGGAGGTGATGCAACACCTTTGGAATTATAGTTTGACTCGGATTCTGCTGCAACATCATATTTTTTCGTCGATATCTCTGTGCTCCCGACGAATTTTATGGTGCTTTCGATTGGGCTGGAACGCATATGAAATCTAGTTTCCACCAAAAAACAAATCACCCAATTCCGAGTCCGTATGAAAAAGTTCTGGGCGTTTTGAGACAGGTGTGTCTATGTGATAGAGGCGAAGTTGTCCCTGTCTTTCGATGAGATGGTGGCTATCGTTTTTGGTGGAGTAGACTTTGACGATCCGACTACGAACGTGTGAGCCGTCGCGCCTTAGCAATCGCTAAACCGACTCTGAGAGGTTATTGACCACGCCGGAGCACGATCAACCTGACCACGAGGGTCTATTTCCTGCACGCAAACGAAGAACAAGCAAAAACTAAGATTGCAATCTGGATATTGCGAATATAAGAGGAAAACTTTATTGATGAAGTGGGGTTCTGTGACGTCTTTGTCTGGTCGTGGAACACAAACGAAGAACGCGAAGTTGCTGCTATGGCAAACTTGTAATCTAAACAAAACCCAACCCTGAAAACGAAGCCCTAAGGGCTGTATATATGGGGGAATAGAAGGGAATTTCGTGGCCCCTTGGAGGAGGGGTCCGAAACCGACCCTAAGTCAGTTTCCCCATATATACGGAATCTAAAAACAGCCTATAATATGGTATTTCGAAATTACATGGGCCTGGCCCAAAAATAAGGTGGCGCAGCACCTATATTAGCCTATGGACGAATTTTATAAAGTGGCATCATGCATATTTCGTCCAAGGCTTCCCGCTCCCATTATGGTGGCTTCAATGTGCGAAAATCATCACTGGAAGCTCCATTGTTCTTCCCCGCACGCGCACCTTCTCCTCCATGCTTGATCCCGCTCCAATGGTCATCCTTCTTATCCATGCTAGGTCCTTCATTCATAAGTAAAACAAAAGTATCCAATTTAGGCAGCATCATATGTTCATGAACATTAGAAGGATTTCCAAGAAACGAAAGTACCTGGTAATTCAATTGACGTGCGCGAGCTCTAGTAATTGGTCCTTTATGTATAGCAGTCGGGGTGGGTGTAACATTAGTAGGGATGTCCTCATCATCCTCCCCTTCTTGAACTGACGTCGTCCTCGACGGAAGCTCATCTTCCTCACCCAAATAAGGCTTCAAATCTGCAATGTTAAAAGTGGGGCTAACCCCAAACTCTGCAGGCAGCTCAAGTTTATATGCATTATCATTTATTTTCTCTAACACCTTAAAAGGACCATCAGCACGTGGCATTAGCTTTGACTTGCGCAAATCAGGAAATCTATCCTTACGCAAATGTAACCAAACAAGATTTCCAAGTGCAAAGACAACATGTTTTCTACCCTTATCTCCAGCAAGTTTGTATTTAGCATTCATACGCTCAATGTTTTCCTTAGTTAACTCATGAATCTTTAATATCAATTCAGCACGTTCTTTAGCATCAAAATTAACCTTCTCCGAAGACGGAAGAGGCAACAAATCAATAGGTGCACGAGGTAAGAAACCATACACAACTTCAAAAGGGCACATCTTAGTGGTAGAATGTAGCGAACGATTATAAGCAAATTCAATATGAGGCAAGCATTCTTCCCACATTTTGAGGTTATTCTTCGAAACAGCCCTAAGCATAGTAGACAATGATCTATTGACTACTTCAGTTTGGCCATCAGTTTGGGGGTGACATGTAGTACTAAAAAGCAGTTTAGTCCCCAACTTAGCCCATAAACATCTCCAAAAGTGGCTAAGAAATTTAGCATCACGATCGGAAACAATTGTATTTGGCACACCATGCAACCGAATAATTTCACGAAAGAACAAATCAGCAACATGAGCAGCATCATCACTTTTATGACATGGTATAAAGTGTGCCATTTTAGAAAATCTATCCACGACAACAAATATGCTATCCCTCCCCTTCTTTGTTCGAGGTAAACCTAAAACAAAGTCCATAGATATATCCTCCCAAGGAACACTAGGTACAGGTAAAGGCATATATAAACCATGAGGATTGAGTCGTGACTTAGCTTTTTGACATGTAGTGCAGCGAGCAACAAAACGCTCAACATCCCGTCTCATCTTTGGCCAAAAGAAATGTGTAGCAAGTACGTCCTCCGTCTTCTTCACGCCAAAGTGTCCCATTAATCCTCCTCCGTGCGCCTCCTGTAACAACAAAAGACGAACGGAGCTAGCTGGAATGCATAGCTTGTTAGCACGAAACACAAATCCATTATTAATAACGAACTTGTTCCATGTTCTCCCTTCTTTACAATTCTGCAACACGTCTCTAAATTCAGCATATCTTTGATGGTCTCCAAACCAAATATTTTAAAGTCAAGTTGTGAAAGCATAGTATAACGACGAGACAAAGCATCAGCAATAACATTATCTTTACCCTTCTTGTGTTTAATGACATAAGGGAAAGTCTCAATGAATTCAACCCATTTAGCATGTCTACGGTTCAGTTTTGCTTGACTTTTAATATGTTTCAAAGATTCATGATCAGAATGTATAACAAATTCTTTGGGCCATAAATAATGTTGCCATGTTTCCAAAGTCCGAACAAGAGCATATAATTCCTTATCATAAGTAGAATAATTCAGACTAGGCCCACTTAATTTTTCAGAAAAGTACGCAACAGGTTTACCATCTTGTAGTAACACACCTCCTAACCCAATTCCACTAGCATCACATTCAAGCTCGAAAGTCTTATTAAAATCAGGAAGTTGGAGTAAAGGAGCATGTGTTAACTTATCTTTCAAGACCGTGAAGGCTTCTTCCTGTGCGGTACCCCAAGAAAAAGGCACGTCCTTCTTTGTAAGCTCATTGAGAGGCGCAGCAATGGTGCTGAAATCTCTCACAAAACGCCTATAGAAACCAGCGAGGCCAAGAAAACTCCTTACTTGTGTGACCGTTTTGGGCTGCGGCCAACTCTCAATAGCTTCAATCTTGGCTGTATCAACTTCAATTCCCTGTGGAGTAACAACATAGCCAAGAAAAGATACTCGGTCGGTGCAAAAGGTGCACTTCCCAAGGTTACCAAACAAACGTGCATCACGTAGCGCAGTAAAAACAGCACGTAAATGTTCCAAATGTTCCTCCAAAGATCTACTAAAAATCAATATATCATCAAAATAGACTACCACAAATCGTCCAATGAAAGCACGTAAAACCTCGTTCATTAATCTCATGAAAGTGCTAGGTGCATTAGTTAACCCAAAAGGCATGACTAGCCACTCATATAATCCAAACTTAGTTTTAAATGCTATTTTCCATTCATCGCCCAATTTCATACGAATTTGATGGTATCCACTACGCAAATCAACTTTGGAGAAAATTGTAGAGCCACTTAATTCATCAAGCATATCATCTAGTCTAGGAATAGGATGACGATAACGAATAGTAATATTATTAATGCCTCTACAATCCACACACATGCGCGATGTACCGTCCTTTTTAGGCACTAGAATAATAGGAACAGCACAAGGACTAAGGGATTCACGTATATAACCTTTGTCAAGCAGCTCCTGTACTTGACGCATAATCTCCTTTGTCTCCTCTGGATTGGTACGGTAGGGCGCACGGTTGGGTAGGTATGCACCGGGAATTAAGTCAATCTGATGCACAATCCCGCGAATAGGCGGTAATCCCGATGGCACATCTTGTGGAAAGACATCAGCGAACTCCTGCAAAATGTTAATGACAGCAGGAGGCAAAGAGGGAGGCATGACCTCGAATGAAAATAATACCTCTTTACATACAAAAGCATAGCAAACATATGTAGCAACATCCAAATCATCAATATCAGATTTAGTAGCAAGTAAACATCCACTCTTCAATTTTATTTCGGATGCAACAGTAGATGATGGTTTATTATGCTTATGGTGTTGCTCAAATTCCTGTGCTACAATCTGATTTTCACTCTTATTTTTCTCCTGTTTTGCTTTACTAGCTCTAACAATGTCATCTTTCATAATATGTTCGGGAGACATAGGAAGCAAAGTGATATTATGATCCTTATGAACAAGAGTATACTGATTTGTCCTACCATGGTGTACAGAATTTTTATCAAACTGCCATGGTCTACCAAGTAAAACAGAACATGCTTGCATGGGTACCACATCACAATCCACATAATCAGAATATGTAGCAATGCTAAAATGCACACGAACAGTACGTGTTACCTTAACCTTGCCACTATTGTTGAACCATTGGATGTAATAAGGATGAGGATGTGGTCTGGTGGTTAGAGACAGCTTCTCCACCATCTCCATGCTAGCCAAGTTATTGCAACTCCCTCCATCGATGATGATGCGAACAGAACGCTCTTTCACAACTCCCTTTGTGTGGAACAAGTTGTGCCTCTGATTTTGCTCAGCGTGTGTAACCTGCACACTGAGAACACGTTGAGCAACTAAACTTTCATACCTGTCAGCGTAATCAGCAGCCATGTATTGTGTTTCTGGTTCTGCATCCTTGCCACCCTGTTCGTCACTGGCAATAAGTGCCAAAGTCTCCTCATCATAATCACTAGCGGACGCATATCCACCATCCTCAGTAACAATCATTACACGCTTCGAAGGGCATTCTCTCGCATAGTGACCTCCACCCTTGCAACGACGACATATAACCTCATGTGTTTGCCCTGTGGATGCAATAGCTGAAGAAGAACTCTGTGCAGGCCCAGAAGGTGTGCTCTTCGCAGAGGGTGCAGTAGGAGCCTGTTTCCTGGTATCGCGATTAGAGTTGGAGGTTGAAGGAGGTGGTGTTTGATAGAGGCGAAGTTGTCCCTGTCTTTCGATGAGATGGTGGGTATCGTTTTTGGTGGAGTAGACTTTGACGATCCGACTACGAACGTGTGAGACGTCGCGCCTTAGCAATCGCTAAACCAACTCTGAGAGGTTATTGACCACGCCAGAGCACGATCAACCTGACCACGAGGGTCTATTTCCTGCACGCAAACGAAGAACAAGCAAGAAACTTGATAGAGGCGAAGTTGTCCCTGTCTTTCGATGAGATGGTGGCTATCGTTTTTGGTGGAGTAGACTTTGACGATCCGACTACGAACGTGTGAGACGTCGCGCCTTAGCAATCGCTAAACCAACTCTGAGAGGTTATTGACCACGCCGGAGCACGATCAACCTGACCACGAGGGTCTATTTCCTGCACGCAAACGAAGAACAAGCAAGAAACTAAGATTGCAATCTGGATATTGCGAATATAAGAGGAAAGCTTTATTGATGAAGTGGGGTTCTGTGACGCCTTTGTCTGGTCGTGGAACACAAACGAAGAATGCGAAGTTGGCTGCTATGGCGAACTTGTAATCTAAACAAAACCCAAACCTAAAACGAAGCCCTAAGGGCTGTATATATGGGGGAATAGAAGGGGATTTCGTGGCCCCTTGGAGGAGGGGTCCGAAACCGACCCTAAGTCAGTTTCCCCATACATACGGACTCTAAAAACAGCCTATAATATGGTATTTCGAAATTACATGGGCCTGGCCCAAAATTAAGGTGGCGCAGCACCTATATTAGCCTATGGACGAATTTTATAAAGTGGCATCATGCATATTTCGTCCAAAGCTTCCCACTCCCATTATGGTGGCTTCAATGTGCGAAAATCATCACTGGAAGCTCCATTGTTCTTCTCCGCGCGCGCACCTTCTCCTCCATGCTTGATCCCGCTCCAATGGTCATCCTTCTTATCCATGATAGGTCCTTCATTCATAAGTAAAACAAAAGTATCTAATTTAGGCAGCATCATATGTTCATGAATATTAGAAGGATTTCCAAGAAACGAAAGTACCTGGTAATTCAATTGACGTGCGCGAGCTCTAGTAATTGGTACTGTATGTATAGCAGTCGGGGTGGGTGTAACATTAGTAGGGATGTCCTCATCAAAACTAAGATTGCAATCTGGATATTGCGAATATAAGAGGAAAGCTTTATTGATGAAGTGGGGTTCTGTGACGCCTTTGTCTGGTCGTGGAACACAAACGAAGAACGCGAAGTTGCTGCTATGGCGAACTTGTAATCTAAACAAAACCCAAACCTAAAACGAAGCCCTAAGGGCTGTATATATGGGGGAATAGAAGGGGATTTCGTGGCCCCTTGGAGGAGGGGTCCGAAACCGACCCTAAGTCAGTTTCCCCATACATACGGACTCTAAAAACAACCTATAATATGGTATTTCGAAATTACATGGGCCTGGCCCAAAATTAAGGTGGCGCAGCACCTATATTAGCCTATGGACGAATTTTATAAAGTGGCATCATGCATATTTCGTCCAAAGCTTCCCACTCCCATTATGGTGGCTTCAATGTGCGAAAATCATCACTGGAAGCTCCATTGTTCTTCCCCGCGCGGGCACCTTCTCCTCCATGCTTGATCCCGCTCCAATGGTCATCCTTCTTATCCATGATAGGTCCTTCATTCATAAGTAAAACAAAAGTATCTAATTTAGGCAGCATCATATGTTCATGAATATTAGATGGATTTCCAAGAAACGAAAGTACCTGGTAATTCAATTGACGTGCGCGAGCTCTTGTAATTGGTCCTGTATGTATAGCAGTCGAGGTGGGTGTAACATTAGTAGGGATGTCCTCATCATCCTCCCCTTCTTGAACTGAAGTCGTCCTCGACAGAAGCTCATCTTCCTCACCCAAATAAGGCTTCAAATCTGCAATGTTAAAAGTGGGGCTAACCCCAAACTCTGCAGGCAGCTCAAGTTTATATGCATTATCATTTATTTTCTCTAACACCTTAAAAGGACCATCAGCACGGGGAATTAGCTTTGACTTGCGCAAATCAGGAAATCTATCCTTACGCAAATGTAACCAAACAAGATCACCAGGTGCAAAGACAACATGTTTTCTACCCTTATCTCCAGCAAGTTTGTATTTAGCATTCATACACTCAATGTTTTCCTTCGTTAACTCATGCATCTTTAATATCAATTCAGCACGTTCTTTAGCATCAAAATTAACCTTCTCCGAAGATGGAAGAGGCAACAAATCAATAGGTGCACGAGGTAAGAAACCATACACAACCTGAAAAGGGCACATCTTAGTGGTAGAATGTAGCGAACGATTATAAGCAAATTCAATATGAGGCAAGCATTCTTCCCACATTTTCAGGTTATTCTTCAAGACAGCCCTAAGCATAGTAGACAATGATCTATTGACTACTTCAGTTTGTCCATCAGTTTGGGGATGACATGTAGTACTAAAAAGTAGTTTAGTCCCCAACTTAGCCCATAAACATCTCCAAAAATGGCTAAGAAATTTAGCATCACGATCTGAAACAATTGTATTTGGTACACCATGCAATCGAATAATTTCACGAAAGAACAAATCAGCAACATGAGCAGCATCATCACTTTTATTACATGGTATAAAGTGTGCCATTTTGGAAAATCTATCCATGACAACAAATATGCTATCCCTCCCCTTCTTTGTTCGAGGTAAACCTAAAACAAAGTCCATAGATATATCCTCCCAAGGAACACTAGGTACAGGCAAAGGCATATATAAACCATGAGCATTGAGTCGTGACTTAGCTTTTTGACATGTAGTGCAGCGAGCAACAAAACGCTCAACATCCCGTCTCATCTTTGGCCAAAAGAAATGTGTAGAAAGTACGTCCTTCGTCTTCTTCATGCCAAAGTGTCCCATTAATCCTCCTCCGTGCGCCTCCTGTAACAACAAAAGACGAATGGAGCTAGCTGAAATGCATAGCTTGTTAGCACGGAACACAAATCCATCATTAATAACGAACTTGTTCCATGTTCTCCCTTCTTTACAATTCTGCAACACGTCTCTAAATTCAGCATCATGCACATATTGATCTTTGATGGTCTCCAAACCAAATATTTTAAAGTCATGTTGTGAAAGCATAGTATAACGACGAGACAAAGCATCAGCAATAACATTGTCTTTACCCTTCTTGTGTTTAATGACATAAGGGAAAGTCTCAATGAATTCAACCCATTTAGCATGTCTACGGTTCAGTTTTGCTTGACTTTTAATATGTTTCAAAGATTCATGATCAGAATGTATAACAAATTCTTTGGGCCATAAATAATGTTGCCATGTTTCCAAAGTCCGAACAAGAGCATATAATTCCTTATCATAAGTAGAATAATTCAGACTAGGCCCACTTAATTTTTCAGAAAAGTACGCAATAGGTTTACCATCTTGTAATAACACACCTCCCAACCCAATACCACTAGCATCACATTCAAGCTCGAAAGTCTTATTAAAATCAGGAAGTTGGAGTAAAGGAGCATGTGTTAACTTATCTTTCAAGACCGTGAAGGCTTCTTCCTGTGCGGTACCCCAAGAAAAAGGCACATCCTTCTTTGTATGCTCATTGAGAGGCGCAGCAATGGTGCTGAAATCTCTGACAAAACGCCTATAGAAACCAGCGAGGCCAAGAAAACTCCTTACTTGTGTGACCGTTTTGGGCTGCGGCCAACTCTCAATAGCTGCAATCTTGGCTTTATCAACTTCAATTCCCTGTGGAGTAACAACATAGCCAAGAAAAGATACTCGGTCGGTGCAAAAGGTGCACTTCCCAAGGTTACCAAACAAACGGGCATCACGGAGCGCAGTAAAAACAGCACGTAAATGTTCCAAATGTTCCTCCAAAGATCTACTAAAAATCAATATATCATCAAAATAGACTACCACAAATCGTCCAATGAAAGCACGTAAAACCTCGTTCATTAATCTCATGAAAGTGCTAGGTGCATTAGTTAACCCAAAAGGCATGACTAGCCACTCATATAATCCAAACTTAGTTTTAAATGCTGTTTTCCATTCATCTCCCAATTTCATACGAATTTGATGGTATCCACTACGCAAATCAACTTTGGAGAAAATTGTAGAGCCACTTAATTCATCAAGCATATCATCTAGTCTAGGAATAGGATGACGATAACGAATAGTAATAGTATTAATGCCTCTACAATCCACACACATGCGCGATGTACCATCCTTTTTAGGCACTAGAATAATAGGAACAACACAAGGACTAAGGGATTCACGTATATAACCTTTGTCAAGCAGCTCTTGTACTTGACGCATAATCTCCTTTGTCTCCTCTGGATTGGTACGGTAGGGTGCACGGTTGGGTAGGGATGCACCGGGAATTAAGTCAATTTGATGCTCAATCCCACGAATAGGCGGTAATCCCGGTGGCACGTCTTGTGGAAAGACGTCAGCGAACTCCTGCAAAATATTAATGACAGCAGGAGGCAAAGAGGGAGGCATGTCCTCGAATGAAAATAATACCTCTTTGCATACAAAAGCATAGCAAACAGATGTAGCAACATCCAAATCATTAATATCAGATTTAGTAGCAAGTAAACATCCACTCTGCAATTTTATTTCGGATGCAACAGTAGAGGATGGTTTATTATGCTTATGGTGTTGCTCAAATTCCTGTGCTACAATCTGATTTTCACTCTTCTTTTTCTCCTGTTTTGCTTTACTAGCTCTAGCAATGTCATCTTTCATAATATGTTCGGGAGACATAGGAAGCAACGTGATATTATGATCCTTATGAACAAGAGTATACTGATTTGTCCTACCATGGTGTACAGAATTTTTATCAAACTGCCATGGTCTACCAAGTAAAACAGAACATGCTTGCATGGGTACCACATCACAATCCACATAATCAGAATATGTAGCAATGCTAAAATGCACACGAACAGTACGTGTTACCTTAACCTTGCCACTATTGTTGAACCATTGGATGTAATAAGGATGAGGATGTGGTCTGGTGGTTAGAGACAGCTTCTCCACCATCTCCATGCTAGCCAAGTTATTGCAACTCCCTCCATCGATGATGATGCGAATAGAACGCTCCTTCACAACTCCCTTTGTGTGGAACAAGTTGTGCCTCTGATTTTGCTCAGCCTGTGTAACCTGCACACTGAGAACACGTTGAGCAACTAAACTTTCATACCTGTCAGCGTAATCAGCAGCCATGTAGTGTGTTTCTGGTTCTGCATCGTCGCCATTGTGTTCTTCACTTGCAATGAGAGCCAAAGTCTCCACATCATAATCACTAGCAGACGCATATCCACCATCCTCAGTAACAATCATGACACGCTTGGAAGGGCATTCTCTCGCAAAGTGACCTCCACCCTTGCAACGACGGCATATAACCTCATGTGTTTGCCCTGTGGATGCAATAGATGAAGAAGAGCTCGGTGTAGGCCCAGAAGGTGTGCTCTTGGTAGAGGGTGGAGGAGGAGCCTGTTTCCTGGTATCGCGGTTGGAGTTGGAGGTTGAAGTAGGTGGTGTTGCAGCAGGACGTGTGGAAGTAGAGGAGGTACGTGGCGTCCATGATGAAGTGCAACCTGCAGAAAAAGTAGTTCTCGCCATTGCCTGTCGATCCTGCACTTCACGTTCAGCTTTGCAAGCAAGATTAAATAAACGAGTGATAGTGTTATACTCCTTATACTCCAGAATAGTCTGAATCTCTCTATTTAATCCACCCATAAAACGTGCAAGCATAGCTTCATTCTCCTCAACAATACCACATCTAATCATACCAGTTTGTAATTCCTGATAATATTCTTCCACAGAATTTTTTCCTTGTCTTAAACGCTGCAAATTTTGAAGCAATTCACGTTGATAATAAGGTGGCACCCAACGATTTCGCATAGCAGTTTTCAAAGCAGCCCAAGTAGTTGGAATATTATCAGGGTGTATTCTACAATGTTCTGACCACCAAACACAAGCAAAACTAGTGAATGAACAAACAGCAGCAGCAACACGTCGATCCTCTGGAAATTGTAAGCATGTAAAACGTTGTTCTGTTTCTAACTCCCATGTAAGATATATATCAGGAACATATCTACCCTCAAACGTCGGAATATTCAATTTAAGTTTAGGGAGATGGTCATGATCCCGTACCTGCGGGGGTGGTGCAGCCCTACCGTTACGGTTGTAGCCATGTGGTCGACCTGGTGCGTATGGTGGGGGTTGCCCCTGGGGCGGATCTGGAGCAACCTCTCCCTCATCATCGAAATCACCATCATAATCTTCAACCTGCTCAACGACAGTAGCCGCACGAGCCACCGAAGTAGCAGCAGTATCAACAGTACCAGGATGTTGGGCGTGGCCGAGAGGCACACGTCGCGCTCGTCGTTCGAAAGGAATAGGAACTGCAGCTGGTGGAGGTAGACGGGCAAGCACCTCATTGAACTTGGCGTCCATCTTGGCGTCGAATGTCTTCTCCAAACCATCTAGCTTCTCCATGGCCACTCCAAAGTTGTTCACGAAGTCCTGTACCTGCTCAGCCATCATTTGCTGAAATTTATCATAGAGCGCTTTGTTGGTCATGCTCTCCCAGTCGATCTCGTCATCGTGTGATCCTGGCATGGTTAGCAGAAATAGGAAACACACAATATGAAACCTACAGACTACTGGGACGTGGTGGTGGTGGTGGTGTGGCACAAATCCTTTAAGCGAATCTCAATTTCTTACCAGTGCTTACCTAGTAGCAGGCGGTGATCGGCAACCGTTGTAGCCAAAACTCTCAAAGCTTGGATAGAGCGATTGCCAGGTGGTGTCAAGCACACGGCGTAGAAGTATGTGGAGCTGGGATGGCTTATAATATGGTAGCAAAAAGGGTCAGCATTAATCAATTCAGAGATGCAAGGTTGAATAAACGCTCAACGACGGTACTGTGCTGTCCTAGGCTAGACCGTGCTAGAGACGCGAGCCTAAAACACCAACAAAAGCACGACGATACACGTAAGCAAGGGAAAAGCACACTCGGATTTTTTTTTCGTTTTTTTTTTCAAAAACTCACTACAATGGCGAGTGTCTCAAAACTCTTGCCACGTCGTATAAGCAAGATGGGCACGAATTTTTCTTTTGGACTATTTTTTTTTTCTGGAGCAATCCGGGGGCTGCGACGACCCAAAAATTTCGACAAAAATCACTATGATAGCAAGTGTCTCAAAACGCTCCGGGGAACCTAAAATCAAGATAGGGAAAAAATATTTTCAGCCGAAATTTTTTTGGGCCAAAACGTGCTCTGCAAAGCGTGCCAGACTCTTTTTTTTTCCGACACCTGCGCAGGTAGCAAAACACGGATCCGAAATCAAAAGGATCTCGAAACTAAACCTAAAACGAACTGGACTTGGATTGGTGGAGGATTTGTGGTGGTATATATGGACACCAATGGATAGTGATGATGGATGATGAGATATGGCAGCGGCGATGATGGTGGTGGTATATGGCAACTATGAAGATGATGCGGTGGCGGCGTGACAACCTGTGAAAAGAACTCGAAACTCTAAAGGACTAGACACTAAGACCAGCAACTCGACACAACGATGTAACCGCCAATTCAACAAAGCAAAATACTGAAAAGACTATGCAAAGGCTCAGATTGGTTCGGATATGATGATCTAACCCTAATTTTTTTTTGGCTTTTTCGTGGACTAAAGGTATGAAGAACAGATGCGATCTAAACTACGAAAACTGGTAAAATCTCACCGAGCAACCTGGAAATCTGATACCACTTGATAGAGGCGAAGTTGTCCCTGTCTTTCGATGAGATGGTGGCTATCGTTTTTGGTGGAGTAGACTTTGACGATCCGACTACGAACGTGTGAGCCGTCGCGCCTTAGCAATCGCTAAACCAACTCTGAGAGGTTATTGACCACGCCGGAGCACGATCAACCTGACCACGAGGGTCTATTTCCTGCACGCAAACGAAAAACAAGCAAGAAACTAAGATTGCAATCTGGATATTGCGAATATAAGAGGAAAACTTTATTGATGAAGTGGGGTTCTGTGACGTCTTTGTCTGGTCGTGGAACACAAACGAAGAACGCGAAGTTGCTGCTATGGCAAACTTGTAATCTAAACAAAACCCAACCCTAAAATGAAGCCCTAAGGGCTGTATATATGGGCGAATAGAAGGGAATTTCGTGGCCCCTTGGAGGAGGGGTCCGAAACCGACCCTAAGTCAGTTTCCCCATATATACGGAATCTAAAAACAGCCTATAATATGGTATTTCGAAATTACATGGGCCTGGCCCAAAAATAAGGTGGCGCAGCACCTATATTAGCCTATGGACGAATTTTATAAAGTGGCATCATGCATATTTCGTCCAAGGCTTCCCGCTCCCATTATGGTGGCTTCAATGTGCGAAAATCATCACTGGAAGCTCCATTGTTCTTCCCCGCACGTGCACCTTCTCCTCCATGCTTGATCCCGCTCCAATGGTCATCCTTCTTATCCATGCTAGGTCCTTCATTCATAAGTAAAACAAAAGTATCCAATTTAGGCAGCATCATATGTTCATGAATATTAGAAGGATTTCCAAGAAACGAAAGTACCTGGTAATTCAATTGACGTGCGCGAGCTCTAGTAATTGGTCCTGTATGTATAGCAGTCGGGGTGGGTGTAACATTAGTAGGGATGTCCTCATCACTATGCAGTCCGAATCTGAGTCCAGAACGTGAGATACTTGGACACTATCTTCTCTTGAGCTAAAAGTGACATGAGAGAACTTTTGTAACAGCACCTAATTGTTTACTTTAACATTAGAGGACCTCTTGAATCGCACCCAACCATTTCCTCTTCCATTGTCATCACACGTGGTTCATACAAGTGTTCGACCATTCTGCATTTAGGCATAAAATAAAAATAGGGGAAGTAAATTTGTTCTGAATAACATAAATAAATTATTGGATAATTCTTAGAATAAATCACCTGAAAAATATACACGTAGCAATATTTTTGGTCATATCCAAGGAAGTCCTGTCCTCGTCACTACAAGGACAAGTCGTCTTCGTCATCTCGTGCCGCTACTACAAGCAAACCAAGAGCGTCATCCTCTACATCAACACTGGATGCCGTGAAAACAAGCTCCATTAAGTGTTTCACATGCCAAGGCCGAGGCCACAATATGTACGAGTGTCCCACAAGGCGGACCTTGATCCTTCAAGATGACGGCTCTTATGACTCCATGAGTGAAGATGAGATGGAAACTTTGGAACAAGTGGCCATGCATCGAAAAGTCGATGAATATGAAGATTCTCAAATCTTTTGTGACAACGATAGGAGCCCCGCTCTCGTTCTCTCAAAGGTTTTGACTCTACAACAACAACAAGACAAGGACTAACATTGCCACATCTTCCACACCAAGGCCGATATCCAAGGAAGATCCGTCAAGGTCATCATCGATGGAGGAAGTTGCCACCATTTGGTAAGTGAAGAACTTTGCTCCAAGTTGCACTTGGTCAAGAAAAAGCATCCTCACACTTACAAGGTCCAATGGCTAAGTCACTCTAGCACAATACAAGTCGACCACACCATTCAAGTTTCCTTCAAGATTGGAGCTTACGAAGACACCATGGAGTGTGGTGTGGTGTCCATGTCCGTTTGCCACCTACTCCTTGGGAGACCCTGGAAATTTGACCGTGTAGTCATACACAATGGGCGCACAAATCAATATAGCTTTAAGATGAAGGGCACCGAATATGTGCTTCGCCATATGTCTCCAAGTCTTGTGACCACCGACAAGCAAGCTTCGTCCCATCACGGAGAGAAAAGTGAGAGAGTGATCCACCACAAAGTGAGTGAGCGCCACAGGCCAAAATTGAGTGACCCCACAATGAGAGACAAGAGTGACCTAGTCCTTTTTGCCACCAAAAGAGATTTGAGGGATGTGAGTAAGATCCCATCGACCATCCTACACTACGTGATCGTGTGCAAGGATGATGTCACCCGGCCTAACCCTTCACAACATCTTCCTCTTGTGTTGTCTCAATTGCTACAGAAATTTCAAGACGTTTTCCCGATGAGCTACGTCTGGGACTACCACCAAAACGAGGGATCGAACACCGCATTGACCTCATCCCCGATGCACCGCTCCCTAACAAGGCACCCTACCACGTGAACCTTGATGAATCAAAGGTGATACAAAGGCAAGTTCAAAAACACCTAGATAAAGGGCATGTACGTGAGAGTTTGAGTCCTTGTGCGGTCCCCGTGATCCTAGTACCTAAGAAAGATGGAAGTATGCACATGTGTTCCGATTGCCGACCTATAAATGCTATCACCATTAGATATTTCCACCCTATCCATCGCTTAGATGACATGCTAGATGAAATTAGTGGTGCCACTATCTTTTCCAAAATAGACTTAAAGAGTGATTACTACCAAATTCGCATCCAAGAGGGTGATGAGTGGAAAATGGCTTTCAAAACTAAATTTGGTCTCTATGAATGGCTAGTGATGCCCATGGGCTTATCCAAAGCACCGGGTACATTTATGCGAATGATGCCTCATGTCTTGCACCCCTACATTGGATATTGTGTTGTGGTCTACTTTGATGACATCCTTGTGTCTAGCGACTCTCTAGAACAACACACCACACATGTTAGGGACGTCTTGCAAACTCTTCGGAAAGAAAAACTATATGCGAACATGGACAAATGCATTTTTGGTGTTGAAAAAGTTGTTTTCTTAGGATATGTGGTTTCATTCAAGGGTGTCCACGTTGATGAAACTAAGATTGAGGCCATTAAAAATTGGCCAACACCCACCAATTTGTAACAAGTGCTTAGTTTCTTAGGACTAGCCGGTTTCTACCGTCGAGTGAAAGACCACTATTGCTACTCCTCTACATGCTTTGAGCAAGAAAAATGCACCTTTTGTTTGGGGACCACCCCAAGACATCGCTTTCCATGAACTTAAAAATTTGCTCACTCATGCGCCTTTGCTTGCCTTGCCTAACTTTGATAAAACTTTTAAAGTACATTGTGACGCTAGTGGTAATGGCATAGGTGGCATGCTTATGCAAGAAAAGCGCCCCAATGTGTATTTTAGTGAGAAACTTTTCGGCGCTCAACTCAACTATCCTATATATGACAAAGAATTTTATGCATTGGTGAGAGTTTTACAAGCTTGGGCACATTACTTGCGACTGCATGAATTCATCATTCATACCGACCATCAAACTCTCAAGAACCTAAAAGGCCAAACTAAATTGAACAAATGTCATGCAAAATGTTGTGGCAGATGCTCTTTCCCGCAAATGCATGCTCGTTACTCAACTTGTATTGAATGTTATCGGTTTTAAGAACATAAAATACTTGTATGAGCATGATGTTTCTTTTGCTACTCCTTATGCCAATTGTCAAGTGAAAAATTGTTGGGGGAACTACTATATGAAAGATGGATATCTTATCCGTGGTAACAAACTTTGTACTCCCAAGTGATAGAGGCGAAGTTGTCCCTGTCTTTCGATGAGATGGTGGCTATCGTTTTTGGTGGAGTAGACTTTGACGATCCGACTACGAACGTGTGATCCGTCGCGCCTTAGCAATCGCTAAACCAACTCTGAGAGGTTATTGACCACGCCGGAGCACGATCAACCTGACCACGAGGGTCTATTTCCTGCACGCAAACGAAGAACAAGCAAGAAACTAAGATTGCAATCTGGATATTGCGAATATAAGAGGAAAACATTATTGATGAAGTGGGGTTCTGTGACGCCTTTGTCTGGTCGTGGAACACAAACGAAGAACGCGAAGTTGCCGCTATGGCAAACTTGTAATCTAAACAAAACCCAACCCTAAAACAAAGCCCTAAGGGCTGTATATATGGGGGAATAGAAGGGAATTTCGTGGCCCCTTGGAGGAGGGGTCCGAAACCGACCCTAAGTCAGTTTCCCCATATATACGGACTCTAAAAACAGCCTATAATATGGTATTTCGAAATTACATGGGCCTGGCCCAAAAATAAGGTGGCGCAACACCTATATTTGCCTATGGACGAATTTTATAAAGTGGCATCATGCATATTTCGTCCAAGGCTTCCCGCTCCCATTATGGTGGCTTCAATGTGCGAAAATCATCACTGGAAGCTCCATTGTTCTTCCCCGCGTGCGCACCTTCTCCTCCATGCTTGATCCCGCTCCAATGGTCATCCTTCTTATCCATGCTAGGTCCTTCATTCATAAGTAAAACAAAAGTATCCAATTTAGGCAGCATCATATGTTCATGAATATTAGAAGGATTTCCAAGAAACGAAAGTACCTGGTAATTCAATTGACGTGCGCGAGCTCTAGTAATTGGTCCTGTATGTATAGCAGTCGGGGTGGGTGTAACATTAGTAGGGATGTCCTCATCATCCTCCCCTTCTTGAACTGACGTCGTCCTCGACGGAAGCTCATCTTCCTCACCCAAATAAGGCTTCAAATCTGCAATGTTAAAAGTGAGGCTAACCCCAAACTCTGCAGGCAGCTCAAGTTTATATGCATTATCATTTATTTTCTCTAACACCTTAAGAGGACCATCAGCACGTGGCATTAGCTTTGACTTGCGCAAATCAGGAAATCTATCCTTACGCAAATGTAACCAAACAAGATCTCCAGGTGCAAAGACAACATGTTTTCTACCCTTATCTCCAGCAAGTTTGTATTTAGCATTCATACGCTCAATGTTTTCCTTAGTTAACTCATGAATCTTTAATATCAATTCAGCACGTTCTTTAGCATCAAAATTAACCTTCTCCGAAGACGGAAGAGGCAACAAATCAATAGGTGCACGAGGTAAGAAACCATACACAACTTCAAAAGGGCACATCTTAGTGGTAGAATGTAGCGAACGATTATAAGCAAATTCAATATGAGGCAAGCATTCTTCCCACATTTTCAGGTTATTCTTCAAAACAGCCCTAAGCATAGTAGACAATGATCTATTGACTACTTCAGTTTGGCCATCAGTTTGGGGGTGACATGTAGTACTAAAAAGCAGTTTAGTCCCTAACTTAGCCCATAAACATCTCCAAAAGTGGCTAAGAAATTTAGCATCACGATCGGAAACAATTGTATTTGGCACACCATGCAACCGAATAATTTCACGAAAGAACAAATCAACAACATGAGCAGCATTATCACTTTTATGACATGGTATAAAGTGTGCCATTTTAGAAAATCTATCCACGACAACAAATATGCTATCCCTCCCCTTCTTTGTTCGAGGTAAACCTAAAACAAAGTCCATAGATATATCCTCCCAAGGAACACTAGGTACAGGTAAAGGCATATATAAACCATGAGGATTGAGTCGTGACTTAGCTTTTTGACATGTAGTGCAGCGAGCAACAAAACGCTCAACATCCCGTCTCATCTTTGGCCAAAAGAAATGTGTAGCAAGTACGTCCTCCGTCTTCTTCACGCCAAAGTGTCCCATTAATCCTCCTCCGTGCGCCTCCTGTAACAACAAAAGACGAACGGAGCTAGCTGGAATGCATAGCTTGTTAGCACGAAACACAAATCCATTATTAATAACGAACTTGTTCCATGTTCTCCCTTCTTTACAATTCTGCAACACGTCTCTAAATTCAGCATCATGCACATATTGATCTTTGATGGTCTCCAAACCAAATATTTTAAAGTCAAGTTGTGAAAGCATAGTATAACGACGAGACAAAGCATCAGCAATAACATTGTCTTCACCCTTCTTGTGTTTAATGACATAAGGGAAAGTCTCAATGAATTCAACCCAGTTAGCATGTCTACGGTTCAGTTTTGCTTGACTTTTAATATGTTTCAAAGATTCATGATCAGAATGTATAACAAATTCTTTGGGCCATAAATAATGTTGCCATGTTTCCAAAGTCCGAACAAGAGCATATAATTCCTTATCATAAGTAGAATAATTCAGACTAGGCCCACTTAATTTTTCAGAAAAGTACGCAACAGGTTTACCATCTTGTAGTAACACACCTCCTAACCCAATTCCACTAGCATCACATTCAAGCTCGAAAGTCTTATTAAAATCAGGAAGTTGGAGTAAAGGAGCATGTGTTAACTTATCTTTCAAGACCGTGAAGGCTTCTTCCTGTGCGGTACCCCAAGAAAAAGGCATGTCCTTCTTTGTAAGCTCATTGAGACGCACAGCAATGGTGCTGAAATCTCTCACAAAACGCCTATAGAAACCAGCGAGGCCAAGAAAACTCCTTACTTGTGTGACCGTTTTGGGCTGCGGCCAACTCTCAATAGCTTCAATCTTGGCTGTATCAACTTCAATTCCTTGTGGATTAACAACATAGCCAAGAAAAGATACTCGGTCGGTGCAAAAGGTGCACTTCCCAAGGTTACCAAACAAACGTGCATCACGTAGCGCAGTAAAAACAGCACGTAAATGTTCCAAATGTTCCTCCAAAGATCTACTAAAAATCAATATATCATCAAAATAGACTACCACAAATCGTCCAATGAAAGCACGTAAAACCTCGTTCATTAATCTCATGAAAGTGCTAGGTGCATTAGTTAACCCAAAAGGCATGACTAGCCACTAATATAATCCAAACTTAGTTTTAAATGCTGTTTTCCATTCATCGCCCAATTTCATACGAATTTGATGGTATCCACTACGCAAATCAACTTTGGAGAAAATTGTAGAGCCACTTAATTCATCAAGCATATCATCTAGTCTAGGAATAGGATGAGGATAACGAATAGTAATATTATTAATGCCTCTACAATCCACACACATGCGCGATGTACCATCCTTTTTAGGCACTAGAATAATAGGAACAGCACAAGGACTAAGGGATTCACGTATATAACCTTTGTCAAGCAGCTCCTGTACTTGACGCATAATCTACTTTGTCTCCTCTGGATTGGTACGGTAGGGTGCACAGTTGGGTAGGGATGCACCGGGAATTAAGTCAATCTGATGCTCAATCCCGCGAATAGGCGGTAATCCCGGTGGCACATCTTGTGGAAAGACATCAGCGAACTCCTGCAAAATGTTAATGACAGCAGGAGGCAAAGAGGGAGGCATGTCCTCGAATGAAAATAATACCTCTTTACATACAAAAGCATAGCAAACATATGTAGCAACATCCAAATCATTAATATCAGATTTAGCAGCAAGTAAACATCCACTCTTCAATTTTATTTCGGATGCAACAGCAGATGATGGTTTATTATGCTTATGGTGTTGCTCAAATTCCTGTGCTACAATCTGATTTTCACTCTTATTTTTCTCCTGTTTTGCTTTACTAGCTCTAGCAATGTCATCTTTCATAATATGTTCGGGAGACATAGGAAGCAAAGTGATATTATGATCCTTATGAACAAGGGTATACTGATTTGTCCTACCATGGTGTACAGAATTTTTATCAAACTGCCATGGTCTACCAAGTAAAACAAAACATGCTTGCATGGGTACCACATCACAATCCACATAATCAGAATATGTAGCAATGCTAAAATGCACACGAACAGTACGTGTTACCTTAACCTTGCCACTATTGTTGAACCATTGGATGTAATAAGGATGAGGACGTGGTCTGGTGGTTAGAGACAGCTTCTCCACCATCTCCATGCTAGCCAAGTTATTGCAACTCCCTCCATCGATGATGATGCGAACAGAACGCTCTTTCACAACTCCCTTTGTGTGGAACAAGTTGTGCCTCTGATTTTGCTCAGCGTGTGTAACCTGCACACTAAGAACACGTTGAGCAACTAAACTTTCATACCTGTCAGCGTAATCAGCAGCCATGTATTGTGTTTCTGGTTCTGCATCCTCGCCACCCTGTTCGTCACTTGCAATGAGTGCCAAAGTCTCCTCATCATAATCACTAGCGGACGCATATCCACCATCCTCAGTAACAATCATTACACGCTTGGAAGGGCATTCTCTCGCATAGTGACCTCCACCCTTGCAACGACGACATATAACCTCATGTGTTTGCCCTGTGGATGCAATAGATGAAGAAGAACTCTCTGCAGGCCCAGAAGGTGTGCTCTTCGCAGAGGGTGCAGTAGGAGCC
The DNA here is from genome assembly GCA_022496015.1 of Hordeum marinum. Lineage (NCBI taxonomy): Eukaryota > Viridiplantae > Streptophyta > Magnoliopsida > Poales > Poaceae > Hordeum > Hordeum marinum. Next base: position 216,863,216 of record CM039674.1, on the reverse strand, counting down.
TGTTTCCTGGTATCGCGATTAGAGTTGGAGGTTGAAGGAGGTGGTGTTGCAGCAGGACGTGCGGAAGTAGAGGAGGTACGTGGCGTCCATGATGAAGTGCGACCTGCAGAAAAAGGAGTTCTCGCCATTGCCTGTCGATCCTACACTTCACGTTCAGCTTTGCAAGCAAGATGAAATCAATAGGTGCACGAGGTAAGAAACCATACACAACTTCAAAAGGGCACATCTTAGTGGTAGAATGTAGCGAACGATTATAAGCAAATTCAATATGAGGCAAGCATTCTTCGCACATTTTCAGGTTATTCTTCAAAACAGCCCTAAGCATAGTAGACAATGATCTATTGACTACTTCAGTTTGTCCATCAGTTTGGGGATGACATGTAGTACTAAAAAGTAGTTTAGTCCCTAACTTAGCCCATAAACATCTCCAAAAATGGCTAAGAAATTTAGCATCACGATCTGAAACAATTGTATTTGGTACACCATGCAATCGAATAATTTCACGAAAGAACAAATCAGCAACATGAGCAGCATCATCACTTTTATTACATGGTATAAAGTGTGCCATTTTGGAAAATCTATCCATGACAACAAATATGCTATCCCTCCCCTTCTTTGTTCGAGGTAAACCTAAAACAAAGTCCATAGATATATCCTCCCAAGGAACACTAGGTACAGGCAAAGGCATATATAAACCATGAGCATTGAGTCGTGACTTAGCTTTTTGACATGTAGTGCAGCGAGCAACAAAACGCTCAACATCCCGTCTCATCTTTGGCCAAAAGAAATGTGTAGAAAGTACGTCCTCCGTCTTCTTCACGCCAAAGTGTCCCATTAATCCTCCTCCGTGCGCCTCCTGTAACAACAAAAGACGAATGGAGCTAGCTGGAATGCATAGCTTGTTAGCACGGAACACAAATCCATCATTAATAACGAACTTGTTCCATGTTCTCCCTTCTTTACAATTCTGCAACACGTCTCTAAATTCAGCATCATGCACATATTGATCTTTGATGGTCTCCAAACCAAATATTTTAAAGTCAAGTTGTGAAAGCATAGTATAACGACGAGACAAAGCATCAGCAATAACATTGTCTTTACCCTTCTTGTGTTTAATGACATAAGGGAAAGTCTCAATGAATTCAACCCATTTAGCATGTCTACGGTTCAGTTTTGCTTGACTTTTAATATGTTTCAAAGATTCATGATCAGAATGTATAACAAATTCTTTGGGCCATAAATAATGTTGCCATGTTTCCAAAGTCCGAACAAGAGCATATAATTCCTTATCATAAGTAGAATAATTCAGACTAGGCCCACTTAATTTTTCAGAAAAGTACGCAACAGGTTTACCATCTTGTAATAACACACCTCCTAACCCAATACCACTAGCATCACATTCAAGCTCGAAAGTCTTATTAAAATCAGGAAGTTGGAGTAAAGGAGCATGTGTTAACTTATCTTTCAAGACCGTGAAGGCTTCTTCCTGTGCGGTACCCCAAGAAAAAGGCACATCCTTCTTTGTATGCTCATTGAGAGGCGCAGCAATGGTGCTGAAATCTCTGACAAAACGCCTATAGAAACCAGCGAGGCCAAGAAAACTCCTTACTTGTGTGACCGTTTTGGGCTGCGGCCAACTCTCAATAGCTGCAATCTTGGCTTTATCAACTTCAATTCCCTGTGGAGTAACAACATAGCCAAGAAAAGATACTCGGTCGGTGCAAAAGGTGCACTTCCCAAGGTTACCAAACAAACGGGCATCACGGAGCGCAGTAAAAACAGCACGTAAATGTTCCAAATGTTCCTCCAAAGATCTACTAAAAATCAATATATCATCAAAATAGACTACCACAAATCGTCCAATGAAAGCACGTAAAACCTCGTTCATTAATCTCATGAAAGTGCTAGGTGCATTAGTTAACCCAAAAGGCATGACTAGCCACTCATATAATCCAAACTTAGTTTTAAATGCTGTTTTCCATTCATCTCCCAATTTCATACGAATTTGATGGTATCCACTACGCAAATCAACTTTGGAGAAAATTGTAGAGCCACTTAATTCATCAAGCATATCATCTAGTCTAGGAATAGGATGACGATAACGAATAGTAATATTATTAATGCCTCTACAATCCACACACATGCGCGATGTACCATCCTTTTTAGGCACTAGAATAATAGGAACAACACAAGGACTAAGGGATTCACGTATATAACCTTTGTCAAGCAGCTCTTGTACTTGACACATAATCTCCTTTGTCTCCTCTGGATTGGTACGGTAGGGTGCACGGTTGGGTAGGGATGCACCGGGAATTAAGTCAATCTGATGCTCAATCCCACGAATAGGCGGTAATCCCGGTGGCACGTCTTGTGGAAAGACGTCAGCGAACTCCTGCAAAATATTAATGACAGCAGGAGGCAAAGAGGGAGGCATGTCCTCGAATGAAAATAATACCTCTTTGCATACAAAAGCATAGCAAACAGATGTAGCAACATCCAAATCATTAATATCAGATTTAGTAGCAAGTAAACATCCACTCTGCAATTTTATTTCGGATGCAACAGTAGAGGATGGTTTATTATGCTTATGGTGTTGCTCAAATTCCTGTGCTACAATCTGATTTTCACTCTTCTTTTTCTCCTGTTTTGCTTTACTAGCTCTAGCAATGTCATCTTTCATAATATGTTCGGGAGACATAGGAAGCAACGTGATATTATGATCCTTATGAACAAGAGTATACTGATTTGTCCTACCATGGTGTACAGAATTTTTATCAAACTGCCATGGTCTACCAAGTAAAACAGAACATGCTTGCATGGGTACCACATCACAATCCACATAATCAGAATATGTAGCAATGCTAAAATGCACACGAACAGTACGTGTTACCTTAACCTTGCCACTATTGTTGAACCATTGGATGTAATAAGGATGAGGATGTGGTCTGGTGGTTAGAGACAGCTTCTCCACCATCTCCATGCTAGCCAAGTTATTGCAACTCCCTCCATCGATGATGATGCGAATAGAACGCTCCTTCACAACTCCCTTTGTGTGGAACAAGTTGTGCCTCTGATTTTGCTCAGCCTGTGTAACCTGCACACTGAGAACACGTTGAGCAACTAAACTTTCATACCTGTCAGCGTAATCAGCAGCCATGTAGTGTGTTTCTGGTTCTGCATCGTCGCCATTGTGTTCTTCACTTGCAATGAGAGCCAAAGTCTCCTCATCATAGTCACTAGCAGACGCATATCCGCCATCCTCAGTAACAATCATGACACGCTTGGAAGGGCATTCTCTCGCAAAGTGACCTCCACCCTTGCAACGACGGCATATAACCTCATGTGTTTGCCCTGTGGATGCAATAGATGAAGAAGAGCTCGGTGCAGGCCCAGAAGGTGTGCTCTTGGTAGAGGGTGGAGGAGGAGCCTGTTTCCTGGTATCGCGGTTGGAGTTGGAGGTTGAAGTAGGTGGTGTTGCAGCAGGACGTGTGGAAGTAGAGGAGGTACGTGGCGTCCATGATGAAGTGCGACCTGCAGAAAAAGTAGTTCTCGCCATTGCCTGTCGATCCTGCACTTCACGTTCAGCTTTGCAAGCAAGATTAAATAAACGAGTGATAGTGTTATACTCCTTATACTCCAGAATAGTCTGAATCTCTCTATTTAATCCACCCATAAAACGTGCAAGCATAGCTTCATTCTCCTCAACAATACCACATCTAATCATACCAGTTTGTAATTCCTGATAATATTCTTCCACAGAATTTTTTCCTTGTCTTAAACGCTGCAAATTTTGAAGCAATTCACGTTGATAATAAGGTGGCACCCAACGATTTCGCATAGCAGTTTTCAAAGCAGCCCAAGTAGTTGGAATATTCTCAGGGTGTATTCTACAATGTTCTGACCACCAAACACAAGCAAAACTAGTGAATGAACAAACAGCAGCAGCAACACGTCGATCCTCTGGAAATTGTAAGCATGTAAAACGTTGTTCTGTTTCTAACTCCCATGTAAGATATATATCAGGAACATATCTACCCTCAAACGTCGGAATATTCAATTTAAGTTTAGGGAGATGGTCATGATCCCGTACCTGCGGGGGTGGTGCAGCCCTACCGTTACGGTTGTAGCCATGTGGTCAACCTGGTGCGTATGGTGGGGGTTGCCCCTGGGGCGGATCTGGAGCAACCTCTCCCTCATCATCGAAATCACCATCATAATCTTCAACCTGCTCAACGACAGTAGCCGCACGAGCCACCGAAGTAGCAGCAGTATCAACAGTACCAGGATGTTGGGCGTGGCCGAGAGGCACACGTCGCGCTCGTCGTTCGAAAGGAATAGGAACTGCAGCTGGTGGAGGTAGACGGGCAAGCACCTCATTGAACTTGGCGTCCATCTTGGCGTCGAATGTCTTCTCCAAACCATCTAGCTTCTCCATGGCCACTCCAAAGTTGTTCACGAAGTCCTGTACCTGCTCAGCCATCATTTGCTGAAATTTATCATAGAGCGCTTTGTTGGTCATGCTCTCCCAGTCGATCTCGTCATCGTGTGATCCTGGCATGGTTAGCAGAAATAGGAAACACACAATATGAAACCTACAGACTATTGGGACGTGGTGGTGGTGGTGGTGTGGCACAAATCCTTTAAGCGAATCTCAATTTCTTACCAGTGCTTACCCAGTAGCAGGCGGTGATCGGCAACCGTTGTAGCCAAAACTCTCAAAGCTTGGATAGAGCGATTGCCAGGTGGTGTCAAGCACACGGCGTAGAAGTATGTGGAGCTGGGATGGCTTATAATATGGTAGCAAAAAGGGTCAGCATTAATCAATTCAGAGATGCAAGGTTGAATAAACACTCAATGACGGTACTGTGCTGGTCCTAGGCTAGACCGTGCTAGAGACGCGAGCCTAAAACACCAACAAAAGCACGACGATACACGTAAGCAAGGGAAAAGCACACTCGGATTTTTTTTTCGTTTTTTTTTCAAAAACTCACTACAATGGCGAGTGTCTCAAAACTCTTGCCACGTCGTATAAGCAAGATGGGCACGAATTTTTCTTTTGGACTATTTTTTTTTCTGGAGCAATCCGGGGGCTGCGACGACCCAAAAATTTCGACAAAAATCACTATGATAGCAAGTGTCTCAAAACGCTCCGGGGAACCTAAAATCAAGATAGGGAAAAAATATTTTCAGCCGAATTTTTTTTGGGCCAAAACATGCTCTGCAAAGCGTGCCAGACTCTTTTTTTTTCCGACACCTGCGCAGGTAGCAAAACACGGATCCGAAATCAAAAGGATTTCGAAACTAAACCTAAAACGAACTGGACTTGGATTGGTGGAGGATTTGTGGTGGTATATATGGACACCAATGGATAGTGATGATGGATGATGAGATATGGCAGCGGCGATGATGGTGGTGGTATATGGCAACAATGAAGATGATGCGGTGGCGGCGTGACAACCTGTGAAAAGAACTCGAAACTCTAAAGGACTAGACACTAAGACCAGCAACTCGACACAACGATGTAACCGCCAATTCAACAAAGCAAAATACTGAAAAGACTATGCAAAGGCTCAGATTGGTTCGGATATGATGATCTAACCCTAATTTTTTTTTGGCTTTTTCGTCGACTAAAGGTATGAAGAACAGATGCGATCTAAACTACGAAAACTGGTAAAATCTCACCGAGCAACCTGGAAATCTGATACCACTTGATAGAGGCGAAGTTGTCCCTGTCTTTCGATGAGATGGTGGCTATCGTTTTTGGTGGAGTAGACTTTGACGATCCGACTACGAACGTGTGAGCCGTCGCGCCTTAGCAATCGCTAAACCAACTCTGAGAGGTTATTGACCACGCCGGAGCACGATCAACCTGACCACGAGGGTCTATTTCCTGCACGCAAACGAAGAACAAGCAAGAAACTAAGATTGCAATCTGGATATTGCGAATATAAGAGGAAAACTTTATTGATGAAGTGGGGTTCTGTGACGTCTTTGTCTGGTCGTGGAACACAAACGAAGAACGCGAAGTTGCTGCTATGGCAAACTTGTAATCTAAACAAAACCCAACCCTAAAACGAAGCCCTAAGGGCTGTATATATGGGGGAATAGAAGGGAATTTCGTGGCCCCTTGGAGGAGGGGTCCGAAACCGACCCTAAGTCAGTTTCCCCATATATACGGACTCTAAAAACAGCCTATAATATGGTATTTCGAAATTACATGGGCCTGGCCCAAAAATAAGGTGGCGCAGCACCTATATTAGCCTATGGACGAATTTTATAAAGTGGCATCATGCATATTTCGTCCAAGGCTTCCCGCTCCCATTATGGTGGCTTCAATGTGCGAAAATCATCACTGGAAGCTCCATTGTTCTTCCCCGCGCGCGCACCTTCTCCTCCATGCTTGATCCCGCTCCAATGGTCATCCTTCTTATCCATGCTAGGTCCTTCATTCATAAGTAAAACAAAAGTATCCAATTTAGGCAGCATCATATGTTCATGAACATTAGAAGGATTTCCAAGAAACGAAAGTACCTGGTAATTCAATTGACGTGCGCGAGCTCTAGTAATTGGTACTGTATGTATAGCAGTCGGGGTGGGTGTAACATTAGTAGGGATGTCCTCATCACCAAGTCTTCTCTTTGTTTATTTCTTTTCCAAGAGGCTTGCGGTGGAGTACTAATGGGTCACTATGGATGCGACAAGACATATGCCACACTCTTCGACAAGTTCTATTGGCCAAAGATGCTTCGTGATGTCGCACGCTTCACCAACCGATGCTCTACATGCCGCAAAGCTAAGTCCAAAGCTCAATCCCATGGTCTTTACATGCCTCTTCCTATACCGTTCCAACCTTGGGAAGATATTAGCATGGATTTTGTTCTTGCTTTGCCATGAACAAAGAATGGCCATGATTCCATTTTTATTGTTGTAGATCATTTTTCCAAAATGGATCATTTCATACCTTGCCACAAGATAGACGATGTTTCACATATTGCCAATCTCTTTTTTAAGGACGTCCTACGCCTACACCTACATGGAGTACCCAAGACCATTGTCTCAGATTGCGACATCAAGTTCTTGAGCTACTTTTGGAAGACCCTTTGCGCCAAGCTCGGCATCAAGCTACTATTCTGTCCGGCCTACCACCCACAAATCGATGGCCAAACGGAGGTGACGAACCAGACGCTTGGAACTCTCCTACGCGTGTTGATCACGAAGAAAATCAAGGAATGGGAAGATTGCCTCCCCATCGCCGAATACGCCTACAATCCCGCACGACACTTCACCACCAACAAGTATCCCTTCGAGGTGGTCTATGGCTTCAATCCTTTGTCCCCATTGGATATTCTCCTACTACTACTACAAGAGCGCGTCAACATGGATGCAAGTGCAAAGGCAAGCAACATCATGAATATGCACGAAGATACAAGGAACACCATTGAGTACCAAGTGGAACACATCACCGCCAAGTGTAACACCAACAAACACCCCATGGTGTTCAAGCCCGACGAGCTTGGGTGGCTAAATCTTTGGAAGGTGCGTTTTATTAGTGAGCGCAAGTCCAAGCTACAACCTCGAGCCGATGGACAATTCAAGGTGTTGGCACGCTAGAACAACAATGCCCAAAAGATCGACATTCCATGCGACAAGTGCAACATGAGCGACATCTTCAACGTCACTGACCTCTCCCAATTTCTTCGTGATGAAGATCTTGATCTGAGGCCAGATCTTCTCCAAGGGGGCAGGAGATGATGCGGAGCATCCCTCACTCATCCCCATGAAGCCTACACCATCTCCACAAGACACAAGTGGTCCTATGACAAGAGCTCGTGCACGCGCAATAGAAGCTAAGGTGAACTCCCTCCTTTTTGAGCTTGACATGAATGCTAATGGAACTTGGATGCTACCTCACCTCGACACTCTATGCATCATTAGGTATGAGGAAGACATCCAAGGCCAAGGGGTGGAACCACAAGGACGCACGAAAGACGGAGGCAAAGCTGGAACCAAACTGCCAAGCTACAACTGACCCCGTGCGCATGGGCTGCCTGGACCCCGTGCACACGAGGGTAACAGAGTAACAAAAGACCCCGTGCGCACGGGTCCAGAAGACCCCATGCACATGGGCCTCCTAGGAGCTACAACGGCCACCCCGTGTGCACGTGCCTAGAAGACCCCGTGCACACGGGCCTCCCAAGAAGATACAATAGCGACCCCGTGCACACGGCCGTGTCCCGTGCCCACGGGGCCCACTTAGGTCGTGCGCACGGGCCTCCCAAGCCTGCCTCTTGCTGGCTATATCTAGGACCCTTGGATCATATATTAGTGTTAGCTATTATTTTGCACTTATGAGCATAGCTCCATTACTTGTCTCTCTTGATGAGTTTGTCCTCCTTTAGGAGTAGATCCAAGCGATGTGAAGGCCCCTCTAGAGGGAAGGTCCCCCGTGGATTCAAGGCTCCTCCTCCGGAGTGAGAGAAGATACTTGTATCATTGGTTGATTTGGGCTCTTTGTACCTCTTGTGATGATTATGGAACTAGTGGATGTGTGATTTGAGTTTTCTTTTGAGTGTTTTCTCTTGTTCTTCCCCGTGTTCTTCGTTATTCCACCCTCCAATTAGTGAAAGGTCGCCTCCCACGGGTCTTGCCCTATATCAGGATGCGGGTGTAACATTGGTAGGGATGTCCCCATCATCCTCCCCTTCTTGAACTGAAGTCGTCCTTGACGAAATATGATCATTCTCACCCAAATAAGGCTTCAAATGTCCAATGTTAAAAGTGGGACTAACCCAAAAATCTGTAGGCAGCTCAAGTTTATAGACATTGTCATTTATTTTCTCTAACACCTTAAAAGGACCATCAGCACGTGGCATTAGATTTGACTTGCGCAATTCAGGAAACCAATCCTTACGCAAATGTAACCAAACAAGATGTCCAGGTGCAAAGACAACATGTTTTCTACCCTTATCTCCAGCAAGTATATATTTAGCGTTCATATGCTCAATGTTCTCCTTAGCTAACTCATGCACCTTTAATATCAATTCAGCACATTCTTTAGCATCAAAATTAACCTTCTCCGAAGATGGAAGAGGCAACAAATCAATAGGTGCATGACGTAAGAAACTATAAACAACTTCAAAAGGGCACATCTTAGTAGAAGAATGCAACGAATGATTATAAGCAAATTCAATATGAGTCAAACATTCTTCCCACATTTTCAAGTTTTTCTTCCAAATAGCCCTAAACATAGTGGACATTGATCTATTGACTACTTCAGTTTGTCCATCAGTTTGGAGGTGACATGTGGTACTAAAAAGTAGATTAGGCCCCAAATTATCCCATAAACATCTCCAAAAATGGCTAAGAAATTTCGCATCACGATCTGAAACAATTAATTTGGCACACCATGCAAGCGAATAATTTCACGAAAGAACAAATTAGCAACATTAGTAGCATCATCACTTTTATGACATGGTATAAAGTGCGCCATTTTTGAAAATCTATCCACAACAAAAAATATGCTATCCCTCCCCTTCTTTGTTCGAGGTAAACCCAAAACAAAGTCCATTGAGATATCTTAGCAAGGAACACTAGGTACAGGCAAGGGCATATATAAACCATGAGGATTGAGTCGTGACTTCGCTTTTTGACATGTAGTGCAGCGAGCAACAAAGCGCTCAACATCGCGTCTCATCTTTGGCCAAAAGAAATGTGTAGCAAGTATGTCCTCCGTCTTATTCACGCCAAAGTGTCCCATTAATCCTCGTCCATGTGCCTCCTGCAACAACAAAAGATGAACACAGCTAGCTGGAATGCATAGCTTGTTAGCACGGAACGAAAATCAATCATTTATGACGAACTTGTTCCATGTTCTCCCTTCTTTACAATTCTTCAACACATCTTTGAATTCAACATCATGCACATATTGATCTTTGATGGTCTCCAAACCAAATATTTTAAAGTCAAGTTGTGAAAGCATAGTATAACGACAAGACAATGCATCAGCAATAACATTTTCTTTAACCTTCTTGTGTTTAATGACATAAGGGAAAGTCTCAATGAATTCAACCTATTTAGCATGCCTACGGTTCAGTTTTGGTTGACATTTAATATGTTTCAACGATTCATTATCAAATTGTATAACATAATCTTTCGGCCATAAATAGTGTTGCCACTATTTCCAAAGTCCGAATAAGAGCATATAATTCCTTATCATAACTAGAATAATTTAGACTAGGCCCACTCAATTTTTCAAAAACGTACACACCAGGTTTACCATCTTGTAATAACATACCTCCTAATCCAATTCCACTAGCATCACATTCAAGCTCGAAAGTCTTATTAAAATCAGGAAGTTGGAGTAAAGGAGCATGTGTTAACTTATCTTTCAATCCCATGAAGGCCTCTTCCTGTGTGGTACACCAAGAAAAAGGCACATCCTTCTTTGTATGCTCATTGAGAGGTGCAACAATGGTGCTGAAATCTCTCACAAAACGCATATAGAAACCAGCGAGGCCTAAGAAACCTCCTCACTTGTGTGACCGTTTTGGGCTGCGACCAACTCTCAATAGCTTCAATCTCGGCTTTATCAACTTCAATTACCTGTGGAGTAACAACATAGCCAAGAAAATATACTCGGTCTGTGCAAAAGGTGCACTTCTCAAGGTTACCAAACAAACATACATCACGTGGAGCAATAAAAACAACACGTAATTGTTCCAAATGTTCCTCCAAAGATCTACTACAAATCAGTATATCATTGAAATAGACTACCACAAATCATCCAATGAAAGCATGTAAAACCTCGTTCATTAATCTCATGAAAGTGGTAGATGCATTAGTTAACCCAAAAGGCATGATATAACCACTATAATCCAAACCTAGTTTTAAATGTTGTTTTCCATTCATCTCCCAATTTCATACAAATTTGCTGGTATCCAATATGCAAATCAACTTTGGAGAAATTTGTAGAGCCATTTAATTCATCAAGCATATCATCTAGCCTAGGAGTAGGATGACGATAATGAATAGTAATATTATTAATGCCTCTACAATCAACACACATATGCGATGTACCTTCCTTTTTAGGCACTAGAATAATGGGAACGACACAAGGACTAAGGGATTCACATATATAACCTTTGTCGAGCAGCTCCTGTACTTGATGCATAATCTCCTTTGTCTCCTCTAGATTGGTACGGTATGGCACACGGTTGGGTAGAAATGCACCGGGTATTAAGTCAATCTGATGCTCAATCCCTCGAATAGGTGGTAATCGTGGTGGCACGTCTTGTGGAAAGACATTAGTGAGCTCCAGCAAAATGTTAATGACGGTGATAACCCACAAGTATAGGGGATCGCAACAAATTTTGAGGGTAGAGTATTCAACCCAAATTTATTTATTCGACACAAGGGGAGCCAAACAATATTCTCGAGTATTAGCAGCTGAGTTGTCAATTCAACCACACTTGAAAGACTTAATATCTGTAGCAAAGTGTTTGGTAGCAAAGTAATATGGTAATAACTATAATGGTGGCAAGTGATAGTAGCAGTTTGTAGTGTTTGTAACAGTAGCAACGGAAAAGTAACTAAGCAAAGATGAATATATGGAAAGCTTGTAGGCAATGGATCAGTGATGGATAATTATGTTGGATGGCATTCATCATGCAACAGTTATAACATAGGGTGACACAGAACTAGCTCCAATTCATGAAGGTAATGTAGGCATGTATTCCGTATATAGTCATACATGCTTATGGAAAAGAACTTGCATGGCATCTTTTGTCCTACCCTCCCATGGCAGCGGGGTCCTATTGGAAACTAAGGGATATTAAGGCCTCCTTTTAATAGAGAACCAGACCAAAGCATTAGCACTTAGTGAATACATGAACTCCTAAAACTACGGTAATCACCGGAAAGAATCCCAGTTATTGTCACCCTGGGGGATGCAGATCATAACTCGTAATAGGTGTCTACAACTTGCAAGATAGGATCAAGAACATACATATATTCATGAAAACATAATAGGTTCCGATCTGAAATCATGGCACTCGGGCCCTAGTGACAAGCATTAAGCATAGGAAAGTCATAGAAATATCAATCTCAGAACATAGTGGATACTAGGGATCAAACCCTAACAAGACTAACTCGATTACATGATAAATCTCATCCAAACCATCACCGTCCAGCAAGCCTACGATGAGACTACTCACGAACGGGGGTGAGCATCATGGAATTGGTGATGAAGGATGGTTGGTGGTGACGAAGGCATCGATTTCCCCTCTTCGAAGCCCAAAACGGATTCCAGATCTGGTCTCCCGAGGAAGAACAGGAGGTGGCGGTGGCTCCGTATCATGAAATGCGATCAACTCTTCTCCTTGATTTTTTCCTCCCTGAATAGGAATATATAGGAGTGGAAACAAGGTTGGAAGAGCAACAAGGGGCCCACAAGCCTTCTCGGCGTGGCCTAGGTGGGTGGCCGCGCCCACAAGGCTTGTGGCCAAGTGGTGGGCCCCTGTAGTTGATTCTTTTGCAAGTATTTTTTAGTAATTCCAAAAATATTCTTCGTAAATTTTCAGGACGATTCGAGAACTTTTATTTCTGCACAAAAATAACACCAAGGCAATTCTGCTAAAAATAGCGTCAGTCTGGGTTAGTTGCATTCAAATCATGCAAATTAGAGTACAAAACAAGGGCAAAAGAGTTTGGAAAAGTAGATACGTTGGAGATGTATCAACTCCCCCAAGCTTAAACCTTTGCTTGTCCTCAAGCAATTCAGTTGATAAATTGAAAGTGATAAAGAAAAACTTTTACAAACTCTGTTTGATCTTGCTGTTGTAAATATGTCTAACTTATGTTCAGATTTTCAGCAAAGATTATAAACTAACCACATTCACAACAACACTTAGGTCTCACATTTACTCATACCAATGACATAATCAACTAGCGAGCAATAATAAAAAGTCTCGGATGACAACAATTTTATCAAAACAATCATGATACAATATGACATAATGGTATCTCGCTCGCCCTTTCTGAGACCGCAAAACATAAATGCAGAGCACCTCTGGAGAACAAGGACTAACTAAACATTGTAGTTCACGGTGAGAGAGATCCAGTCATGCTCATACTCAATATCAATTAATAGCAAGGCATACAAATGACAATGGTGCTCTTTAACTGGTGCTTTTTATAATAGGATGATGACTCAACATTAAAGTAAATGGAAAGACCCTTCGCAGAGGGAAGCATTGATTTGCAGAGGTGCCAGAGCTCAAGCTTTTAAAACAGAGATAGGTAATGATTTTGGAGCGGTATGCTTTCATTGCTCACATAACGACCAAGTGGTTTTCAGTATCTTCCATGCTAGATACATTATAGGCGGTTCCCAAACATAATGGTAAAGTTTTTACTCCCCTGCACCAATTAGTCACACTCCATGGCAGGCCGAATTCACGGGTATCGTCCATACAAACACAGCCCCAGGGGAGTTTTGTTTAATTATATTTTGCTTTTTATTTCAAGCATGGAATTGGCATCCCGATTACCAACCACTTTCTCGTGAATGGTAGTGAATCAACACATATCGTGAGAATAACCCACCTAGCATGAAAGATACTGATAGCCCCCAGTCGCCACATGAGCGATTTGGGCATACAAAACAGAAAGTTTATTTGAAGGATTAAAGTTTAGCACATGCAAATTTACTTGGAACGGCAGGTAAATACCGCATATAGGTAGATATGGTGGACTCATATGGAACAACTTTGGGTTTATTGAGATGGATGCACAAGCAGTATTCCTGCTTAGTACAAGTGAAGGCTAGCAAAAGACTAGGGAGTGACCAACTAGAGAGCGACACAGTCATCAACATGCTTTGAGATTAACCAACATTGAATGCAAGCATGAGTAGGATATAATTCACTATGAATATAAATATCGTGGAGGCTAGGTTGATTTGTTGCAACTACATGCGTGAACATGTGCCAAGTCAAGCCACTTGAATCATCCAGAGGAGGATACCATTCTATCATACTACATCACAACCATTTTAATGCGCATGTTGGCACTCAAGACGAACCATTATCCACTCTTAGCTAATTAAGCATGGCATGAATAACTGTAATCTCTAATTATCTTTGCAAGCATGTTCAACCCATAATGTACTGAATTTGGAACGATGAGCTAATCATGTTTACAAAAGCAAGATAGGTTGAGTTCATACCAACTTTTCTCCATCTCAATCCTTTAATCAAATATCGTCATTATTGCCTGTCACTTGCATGACCAAACGATGTGAATAATAATAGGAGTGCACGTGCATTGGACTAAGCTGGAATCTGCAAACAATAAACCAAAGGAGAAGACAAGCCAATATGGGCTCTTTGTAAGATAAACAATAGTGCATATGAGAACCACTCAACATGTCATCGTGGTGTTCTCATTACGACCCAAAGAAAAGAAAGGAAAATTATTTACGCGGGAAAGCTCCCAACAAGCAAAAAGAAGAACGAGAAATCTTTTTGGGTTTTGTCTTTAATGCTACAACTAAGCAACTAGGAAATAAAGCTAGAACTATTTTTTTGTATTTTCCTCAAAGTTAATTAAACACACAAGAAGAAAGCATAAAGAAGAAAATAAACTACCATGGATAGTACAATGAAAAAGTATGAACACCGACAACTGAAATAAGTGTGTGAACATGAATGTAATGTCAGTGAGAAATACGTACTCCCCCAAGCTTAGGCTTTTGGCCTAAGTTGGTCTAGGGCCATGGCTGGCCTGGATAATACGAAGTCAAAGCTCGGGTTGTATTGGGTTGCGGAGGCTACGCTTGAACTACTACAGCGTGAAGGCGAGCGGCTTCTGCATTTCGCTCGTACTCATTTTCCTCCTCTTTGGTTATAAAATATCTCTGCTTTTTCTAAAAGTTAAATAAGGCAGGAGTAGGAAAGCTAACATGGACAACACGTTGCTTGTCAAAAATTAGTCGGTACTGGAGGGATTGTTCGTTTCTTTCAAGAAACTAATAGCGCACCAAAGCTTCATAATCAAGGAAGGCAGGGGGTAACTCAATGTCATTCCCTCTTTGTGTACCCCAAGATACTTAGCTACAGTGGTGGCATAAATTCCACCAAACAATTCTCCATCCTTAGCATTATGATGTAACCTCCTGGAAATAATAGCCCCCAAGTTATATCGTCTATCTACCATTATCGCACTCTTAAGAATACTCAGATCAGGCACGCAAAGGTGACTATGCTCAAGTTTACCGTTAATACATCTACCTATGAAGAGAGCAAAATAATGTATAGTCGGAAAGTGAATGCTCCCCAAAGTAGCTTGTGTAATGATTCTAGTTTCTCCCACTGTGATGCTAGCAAGGAAATTATTACATTCATTTTTATGAGGATCGGTATGACTACCCCATGGTGGAATTTTGCACGCATCATTAAAATCTTCTAGGTCCATGGTATAGGATTTATCATAAAGATTAAATATAACAAAATGAGAATTATGCCTAGATGAAAATTCAAACCTCCGCATGAAAGAATCAATTAGTTGATAGTATTGCTTGCATCGATTTGAAATGAAATCCTCAAGGCCAGCATTCCTTATGTATGCATAAAAAATCTTCCTTGAATCCGTCATTGTCCATGAATTGATCCAACGACCATTCACAAGGCAGTACTCGAGCTTCCCTGGGTAGTTCAAAATTGGGCTCACATAGCGCGAGTCTCGGGGCTTTCTTGCTCGAGGAACCACCTTGGTACATTCTCCTCAACATATTTTCTTTCCCTGAATTTTTTTTGAAATTTTTAGTGAGTGAAAATAAAGGTCAACAAAACTCATAGCAACTACTCCCTCAAGTGCCTAGAGACTATATCATGCATCAAAACTACTTGGGACCATACAAATTTGACATGCAAGCTCAAGAACAAGGTCACCATAATAGCAAAAATTTGTAATTATAAGGCACTAGAATAAAAACTAATTAGACGATTGGAGGAGTCACATACCGATGAGCAATCCCCTAAAACAGTTTTGCAAATGCAGCTTTGAGCAAGGAGATCGAAAATGGCAGCAACATGAGCTAGAACACAGGTATGAGCAATGGATGGGATTTGTTTTGGAGGAAGATGAAGTGAATGGGTGCTGGAGTAAGTGGAGGAGGGCCACGTGGGACCCACAAGCCACAAGGGCGTGCCCAAGGGGGTGGCCGCGCCCTGCAGGCTTATGGCCCACTGGTGCAGCCCCCTGATGCATTCTTAGTTCCAAAAATTCTTAAATATTCCAGAAAAAATCATACTAAATTTTCAGGGAGTTTTGGGAACTTTTATTTTTAGGTCGTTTTTCTATTGCACAGAAAACTCAGAAAATAGAAAAATAATAGCATTTTTACTTAATTTCATCTAGGTAGCAGAAGTAAAAGTTGGGTGCAGGAAGTTGTGCTTTCTAAATTCATCCATCTCATGCTCATCAAAAGGAATCCATCAATAAGGTTGATCAAGCCTTATTAACAAACTTCTTTCGAATATCATGAAACCGAAGAATTTTCGAATAACACTTAGTTACCTCAAGGGGGATATGCATTTCCCCAACAATAAGTATATCATATTTCTTCTTGACGGTAGGAAGAGGGAACTCAAAGTCTCCAGTAATAATTGTTGGAATTTTTTCAATAGAGTTGATACTACGAACTTGAGGTTGTTTCTTCGGAAAGTGTACCGTATGTTCATTACCATTAATATGAAAAGTGACATTGCCCTTGTTGCAATCAATAAAAGCCCCTGCAGTATTCAAGAATGGTCTACCAAGGATGATTGACATACTGTCGTCCTCGGTGATAGAGGCGAAGTTGTCCCTGTCTTTCGATGAGATGGTGGCTATCGTTTTTGGTTGAGTAGACTTTGACGATCCGACTACGAACGTGTGATGACGCCGCGCCTTAGCAATCGCTAAACCAACTCCAAGAGGTTATTGACCACGCCGGAGCACGATCAACCTGACCACGATGGTCTGTTTCCTGCACGCAAACGAAGAACAAGCAAGAAACTAAGATTGCAATCTGGATATTGCGAATATAAGAGGAAAGCTATATTGATGAAGTGCGGTTCTGTGATGCCTTTGTCTGGTCGTGGAACACAAACGAAGAACGCGAAGTTGCAGCTATGGCGAATTTGTAATCTAAACAAAACCCAACCCTAAAACGACGCCATAAGGGATGTATATATGGGGGAATAGAGGGGAATTTCGTGGCCCCATGGAGGAGGGGTACAAAACCGACCCTAACTCAGTTTCCCCATACATACAGACTCTAAAAACAGCCTATAATATGGTATTTCGAAATTACATGGGCCTAGCCCAAAAATAAACTGGCGTAGCACCTATATTAGCCTAGGGACGAATTTTATAAAGTGGCATCATGCCTATTTCGTCCAAGGCTTCTTGCTCCCATTATGGTGGCTTCAAAGTGCGAAAATCATCACTGGAAGCTCCATTGTTCTTTCCCGCGTGCGTACCTTCTTCTCCATGCTTGATCCCACTCCAATGGTCATCCTTCTTGTCCATGCCTGGTCCTTCATACATAAGTAAAACAAAAGTATCTAATTTAGGCAGCATCATATGTTCATGAACATTAGAAGGATTTCTAAGAAATGAAAGTACCTAATAATTCAATTGACGTGCGCGAGCTCTAGTAATTGGTCTTGTATATATAGCAGTCGGAGTTGTGGGTGTAACATTGGTAGGGATGTCCTCATCATCCTCCCCTTCTTGAACTGAAGTCATCCTCGACGGAAGCTCATCTTCCTCACCCAAATAAGGCTTCAAATTTGCAATGTTAAAAGTGGGGCTAACCCCAAACTCTACAGGCAGCTCAAGTTTATATGCATTATCATTTATTTTTCTCTAACACCTTAAAAGGACCATCAGCACGTGGCATTAGCTTTGACTTGCGCAAATCAGGAAATCTATCCTTACGCAAATGTAACCAAACAAGATCTCCAGGTACGAAGACAACATGTTTTCTATCCTTATCTCCAGAATTTTGCATTTAGCATTCATACGCTCAATGTTTTCCTTCGTTAACTCATGCATCTTTAATATCAATTCAGCATGTTCTTTAGCATCAAAATTAACCTTCTCCGAAGATGGAAGAGGCAACAAATCAATAGGTGCACGAGGTAAGAACCCATACACACCTTCAAAAGGGCACATCTTAGTGGTAGAATGTAGCGAACGATTATAAGCAAATTCAATATGAGGCAAGCATTCTTCCCACATTTTCAGGTTATTCTTCAAAACAGCCCTAAGCATTGTAGACAATCATCTATTGACTACTTCAGTTGGCCATCAGTTTGGGGGTGACATGTAGTACTAAAAAGCAGTTTAGTCCCCAACTTAGCCCATAAACATGTCCAAAAGTGGCTAAGAAATTTAGCATCACGATCTGAAACAATTGTATTTGGCACACCATGCAACCGAATAATTTCAAGAAAGAACAAATCAGCAACATGAGCAGCAGCATCACTTTTATGACATGGTATAAAGTGTGCCATTTTGGAAAATCTATCCACGACAACAAATATGCTATCCCTCCCCTTGTTAGTTCGAGGTAAACCTAAAACAAAGTCCATAGATATATCCTCCCAAGGAACACTAGGTATAGGCAAAGGCATGTATAAACCATGAGGATTGAGTCGTGACTTAGCTTTTTGACATGTAGTGCAGCGAGCAACAAAACGCTCAACATCCCGTCTCATCTTTGGCCAAAAGAAATGTGTAGAAAGTACGTCCTCCGTCTTCTTCACGCCAAAGTGTCCCATTAATCCTCCTCCGTGTGCCTCCTGTAACAACAAAAGATGAACGGAGCTAGCTGGAATGCATAGCTTGTTAGCACAGAACACAAATCCATCATTAATAACGAACTTGTTCCATGTTCTCCCTTATTTACAATGCTGCAACACCTCTCTAAATTCGGCATCATGCACATATTGATCTTTGATGGTCTCGAAACCAAATATTTTAAAGTCAAGTTGTGAAAGCATAGTATAACGACGAGACAAAGCATCAGCAATAACATTTTCTTTACCCTTCTTGTGTTTAATGACATAAGGGAAAGTCTCAATGAATTCAACCGATTTAGCATGTCTACGGTTTAGTTTTGCTTGACTTTTAATATGTTTCAAAGATTCATGATCAGAATGTATAACAAATTCTTTGGGCCATAAATAATGTTGCCATGTTTCCAAAGTCCGAACAAGAGCATATAATTCCTTATCATAAGTAGAATAATTCTGACTAGGCCCACTCATTTTTTCAGAAAAGTACGCAACAGGCTTACCATCTTGTAATAACACACCTCCTAACCCAATTCCACTAGCATCACATTCAAGCTCGAAAGTCTTATTAAAATCAGGAAGTTGGAGTAAAGGAGCATGTGTTAACTTATCTTTCAAAACCTTGAAGGCTCCTTTCTGTGCGGTACCCCAAGAAAAAGGCACGTCCTTGTTTGTAAGCTCATTGGGAGGCGCAGCAATGGTGCTGAAATCTCTCACAAAACGCCTATAGATATCAGCGAGGCCAAGAAAACTCCTCACTTGTGTGACCGTTTTGAGCTGAGGCCAACTCTCAATAGATTCAATCTTGGCTTTATCAACTTCAATTCCCTATGGAGTAACAACATAGACAAGAAAAGATACTCGGTCGGTGCAAAAGGTGCACTTCCCAAGGTTACCAAACAAACGTGCATCACGTAGAGCAATAAAAATAACTCGTAGATGTTCCAAACGTTCCTCCAAAGATCTACTAAAAATCAATATATCATCAAAATAGACTACCACAAATCGTCCAATGAAAGCACGTAAAACCTCGTTCATTAATCTCATGAAAGTGCTAGGTGCATTAGTTAACCCAAAAGGCATGACTAACCACTCATATAATCCAAACTTAGTTTTAAATGCTGTTGTCCATTCATGTCCCAATTTCATACGAATTTGATGGTATCCACTACGCAAATCAACTTTGGAGAAAATTGTAGAACCACTTAATTCATCAAGCATATCATCTAGTCTAGGAGTAGGATGACAATAACGAATAGTAATATTATTAATGCCTCTACAATCCACACACATGCGTGATGTACCATCCTTTTTAGGCACTAGAATAATAGGAACAGCACAAGGACTAAGGGATTCGCGTATATAACCATTGTCAAGCAGCTCCTGTACTTGACGCATAATCTCCTTTGTCTCCTCTGGATTGGTACGATATGGCGCACCGTTGGGTAGGGATGCACCGGGAATTAAGTCAATCTGATGCTCAATCCCGCGAATAGGTGGTAATCCCGGTGGCACGTCTTGTGGGAAGACGTCAGCGAACTCCTACAAAATGTTAATGACCGTAGGAGGCAAAGAGGGAGGCATGTCCTCGAATGAAAATAATACCTCTTTGCATACAAAAGCATAGCAAGCAGATGTAGCAACATGCAAATCATTAATATCAGATTTAGTAGCAAGTAAACATCCACTCTTCAATTTTATTTCGGATGCAACATTAGATGATGGTTTATTATGCTTATGGTGTTGCTAAAATTCCTGTGCTACAATCTGATTTTCACTCTTATTTTTTTCTGTTTTGCTTTACTAGCTCTAGCAATGTCATCTTTCATAATATGTTCTGGAGGCATAGGAAGCAAAGTGATATTTTGATCCTTATGAACAAGAGTATACTGATTTGTCCTACCATGGTGTACAGAATTTTTATCAAACTGCCATGGCCTACCAAGTAAAACAGAACATGCTTGCATGGGTACCACATCACAATCCACATAATCAGAATATGTAGCAATGCTAAAATGCACACGAACAGTTCATGTTACCTTAACCTGGCCACTATTGTTGAACCATTGGATGTAATAAGGATGAGGATGTGGTCTGGTGGTTAGAGACAGCTTCTCCACCATCTCCATGCTAGCCAAGTTATTGCAACTCCCTCCATCGATGATGATGCGGACAGAACGCTCCTTCACAACTCCCTTTGTGTGGAACAAGTTGTGCCTCTGATTTTGCTCAGCCTGTGTAACCTGCACACTGAGAACACGTTGAGCAACTGAACTTTCATACCTATGAGCGTAATCAGCAGCCATGTAGTGTGTCTCTGGTTCTAAATCCTCGCCACCCTGTTCTTCACTTGCAATGAGAGCCAAAGTCTCCTCATCATAATCACTAGCAGACGCATATCCACCATCCTCAATAACAATCATTACACATTTGGAAGGGCATTCTCTCGCAAAGTGACCTCAGCCCTTGCAACGACGGCATATAACCTCATGTGTTTGCCCTGTGGATGCAATAGATGAAGAAGAGCTCTATGCGGGCCTAGAAGGTGTGCTCTTCGCAGAGGGTGGAGTAGGAGCCTGTTTCCTGGTATCGCGGTTGGAGTTGGAGGTGGGAGTAGGTGGCGTTGTAGCAGGACGTGCAGAAGTAGAGGAGGTACGTGGCGTCCATGATGAAGTGCGACCTGCAGAAAAAGGAGTTCTCGCCATTGCGTGTCGATCCTGCACTTCACGTTCAGCTTTGCAAGCAAGATGAAATAAACGAGTGATAGTGTTATACTCCTTATACTCTAGAATGAGATCCTGACATGGTTAGCAGAAATAGGAAACACACAAGAAAATGAAACCTACAGACTACTGGGACGTGGTGGTGATGGTGGTGGTGTGTCACAAATCCTTTAAGCGAATCTCAAATTCTTACCAGTTCTTACCCAGCAGCAGGCGGTGATCAGCAATCGTTGTAGTCAAACTCTCAAAGCTTGGATAGAGCGTTTGCCAGGTGGTGTCAAACACACTACGTAGATGTATGTGGAGCTAGGATGGCTTATAGTATGGTAGCAAAAAGGGTGAGCAATAATCAATTCAGAGATGCAAGGTTGAATAAACGCTCAACGACGATACAATGCTGGTCCTAGGCTAGACCGTACTAGAGACGCGAGCCTAAAACACCAACAAAATAACGATGCTACACGTAATCAAGGGAAAAGCACACTCTAATTTTTTTCGTTTTTTTGGTGCCTCTTTTTTTGGCGCCTCACTACAATGGCGAGTGTCTCAAAACTCTTCCCACGCCGTATAAGCAAGATGGGCACGAAATTTGTTGGACTATTTTTTTCTTTTTTTGGAGCAATTCGGGGGTTGTGACGACCAAAAATTTCGACAAAAATCACTATGATGGCAAGTGTCTCAAAACGCTTTGAAGAACCTAAAACCAAGATAGGGAAAAAATATTTTCAGCCGAAGTTTTTCTTGGGCCAAAACGTGCTCTACAAAGCGTGCTAGACTTTTTTTTTCCGACACCTACGCTGGTAGCAAAACACGAATCCGAAATCAAAAGGATCTCGAAACTAAACCTAAAACGAGCTGGACTCGGATTGGTGGAGGATTTGTGGTGGTATATATGGACACCAATGGATAATGATGATGGGTGGTGATATATGGCAGCGGTGATGATGGTAGTGGTATATGGCAACTATGAAGACGATGCGGTGGCGGCGTGACAACCTGTGAAAAGAACTCGAAACTCTAAAGGACTAGACACTAAGACTAGCAACTCGACACGACGATGTAACCGCAAATTCAACAAAGCAAAATACTAAAAAGACTATGCAAAGGCTCAGATTGGTTCGGATATGATAATCTAACCCTAATTTTTTTGTGGCTTTTTCATGGACTAAAGGTATGAAGAACAGATGTGATCTAAACTACGAAAAGTAGTAAAATCTCATCGAGCAACCTGGAAATCTGATACCACTTGATAGAGGCGAAGTTGTCCCTGTCTTTCGATGAGATGGTGGCTATCGTTTTTGGTGGAGTAGACTTTGACGAACCGACTACGAACGTGTGATGACGCCGCGCCTTAGCAATCGCTAAACCAACTCCGAGAGGTTATTGACCATGCCGGAGCATGATCAACCTAACCACGAGGGTCTGTTTCCTGCACGCAAACGAAGAACAAGCAAAAAACTAAGATTGCAATTTGGATATTGCGAATATAAGAGGAAAGCTTTATTGATGAAGTGGGGTTCTGTGACGCCTTTGTCTGGTCGTGGAACTCAAACGAAGAATGCGAAGTTGCAGCTATGGTGAACTTGTAATCTAAACAATACCCAACCCTAAAACAACGCTCTAAGGGCTGTATATATGGGGGAATAGAAGGGAATTTCGTGGTCCCTTGGAGGAGGGGTCCGGAACTGACCCTAACTCAGTTTTCCCATACATACGAACTCTAAAAACAGCCTATAATATGGCATTTCAAAATTACATGGGCCTGGCCCAAAAATAAGGTGGCGCGGCACCTATATTAGCCTAGGGACGAATTTTATAAAGTGGCATCATGCATATTTCGTCCAAGGCTTCTCGCTCCCATTATGGTGGCTTCAAAGTGCAAAAATCATCACTCGAAGCTCCATTGTTCTTTCCCGTGCGCGTACCTTCTTCTCCATGCTTGATCCCACTCCAATGGTCATCCTTGTTGTCCATGCTAGGTCCTTCATTCACAAGTAAAACAAAAGTATCTAATTTAGGCAGCATCATATGTTCATGAACATTAGAAGGATTTCCAAGAAACAAAAGTACCTGGTAATTCAATTGACGTGCGCGAGCTCTAGTAATTGGTCCTGTATATATAGCAGTCGGAGTTGTGGGTGTAACATTAGTAGGGATGTCCTCGTCACTCGAGAATATCAAGAATAATAAAGTCTGTCAAGATAGTAGCATTTGCAACTATGACAGGTACATCCTCACAAATACCGATAGGTAGAGAAATTGATTTATCAGCCATTTGCAAAGAGATCTCAGTAGGTGTCAACTTATTCGTATCAAGTCTACGATATAAACAGAAAGGCATAACACTAACACCAACTCCAAGATCACATAAAGCAGTTTTAACATAACTTCCTTTAGTAGAGCATGGTATAGTAGGTATTCCGAGATCTCCTAATTTCTTAGGGATACCACCTTTAAAAGTATAATTAGCAAGCATGGTGGAAATCTCAGCTTCCGGTATCTTTCTTTTAGTTGTCACAATATCTTTCATATACTTAGCATAAGGAGACATTTTCAAAATATCAGTCAAGCGCATACGTAAAAAGACAGGTCTAAGAATTTCAGCAAAGCGCTCAAAATCCTCATCATCCTTTTTCTTGGATGGTTTGGGAGGAAAGGGCATGGGTTTCTAAACCCATGGTTCTCTTTCTCTACCATGTTTCCTAGCAATGAAGTCTCTTTTATCGTATCTTTTATTCTTAGGTTGTGGGTTATCAAGATCATCAGCAGGTTGAATCTCCACATCATTATCATTACTAGGTTGAGCATCAACATGAACATCATTATTAATGTTATCACTAGGCTCATGTTCATCACCAGATTGTCTCAGCATCAGAAATAGAAATATCATTTGGATTCTCAGTATCTATAACAGGTTCACTAGCAGCATGCAAAGTACTATCATTATGCTTATTGGAAGGAATAGGTGCATCAGTATTAACTCTCTGAGAATCTTGTTCAATTCTCCTAGGATGGCCATAGGGATACAAAGGTTCCTGAGTCACTCTTCCACCTCTAGTCACAACTTTAACAGAATGATCATTGTTTTTACTATTCATCTCATCAAGAAAATCATTTTGAGTCTTAAGTACTTGTTATACTTGAGTAGTTACCATGGAAGCATGTTTACTAATAAGCTTAAGATCATTGACAGTTCTAGTCAAATAATCACCCAAGCGATCAAGCATATAAGCATTATGTTTTAGTTGTCTACTAACATAGGCATTGAAATTTTCTTGCTTCATAATAAAATTATCAAATTCATCCAAGTATTGGCTAGCAGACTTATTATAAGGAATATCTCTTTCATCAAATCTATTGAGAGGATTTACCTCTACTACCTGTGTCGGGTTATCAAGACCGTGTATTTCTTCAATAGGTGGTAGATTCTTGACATCTTTAGCTTTAATACCTTTTTCTTTCATAGATTTCTTTTCCTCTTGCATATCTTCGGGACTGAGGAATAGAATACCTCTTTTCTGCGGAGTTGGCTTTTGAGGTGGTTCGGGAATAGTCCAATCATTATCATTGCTCAATATATTATTCAATAGTAATTCAGCTTGTTCTATAGTTCGTTCCCTAAAAACACAATGAGCACAACTATCTAGGTGGTCCCTAGAAGCATCGGTTAGTCCATTATAAAAGATATCAAGTATTTCATTTTTCTTGAGAGGATGATCAGGCAAAGCATTAAGTAATTGAAGAAGCCTTCCCCAAGCTTGTGGGAGACTCTCTTCTTCAACTTGCACAAAGTTAAATATTTCCTGCAAGGCACCTTGTTTCTTGCGGGCAGGAAAATATTTTTTAGAGAAGTAATAAATCATATCCTGGGGACTACGCACACAACCAGGAGCAAAAGAATTAAACCATATCTTAGCATCACACTTTAATGAGAAAGGAAACAACTTAAGAATATAGTAATAGCGAATTTTTTCCTCATGAGTAAATAGGGTGGCTATATCATTCAATTTGGTAAGATGTGCCACAATAGTTTCAGATTCATAACCATGGAAAGGATCAGATTCAACCAAAGTAATTAAGTCAGGATCGACAGAGAATTCATAATCCTTATCAGTAATAAAGATAGGTGATGTAGCAAACTGAGGTTCATATTGCATTCTAGCATTCAAAGATTTTTCCTTCCACTTGCGAAGCAATTTCTTAAGATCATCTCTATCCTCACAAGCAAGAAAGTCCCTAGCTACCTCTCCTTCCATAACATAACCTTCAGGTATATCAGGCAATTCACATCTAGGAGAGCTAGTTCTAGCAGGTGAATCATAGTGTTTAGTTTCAATAATTTCATCAGATTTAGAAATATTATCAGTTTCAACATTGGCTCTAGCAATTTGTTCATCAAGAAATTCACCCAGTGGCACAATATCATCAAGCAAAGTATCATCATAAGCATCATGCATAGTAGAAGTAGCATCATCAATTACTTGCGACATATCAAAATTACTAGCAGGTGGTGGTGTCGCAAACTTACTCATAACAGAAGGTGAATCAAGTGCAGAGCTAGATGGCAGTTCCTTACCTCCCCTCACAGTAGAGGGATAGATCTTGGTTTTTGGATCTTTCAGACTCTTCATAGTGATCAACATATATATATATCCAAAGTGACTCGGAGAATAGAGCTATGCTCCCCGACAACGGCGCCAGAAAAAGGTCGATAACCCACAAGTATAGGGGATCGCAACAGTTTTCGAGGGTAGAGTATTCAACCCAAATTTATTGATTCGACAAAAGGGGAGCCAAAGAATATTCTTGAGTATTAGCAGCTGAGTTGTCAATTCAACCACACCTGACAGACTTAATATCTGCAGCAAAATGTTCAGTAGCAAAGTAATATGGTAATAACGGTAACCGTGGCAAGTGATAGTAGCAGTTTGTAGTGTTTGTAACAGTAGCAACGGAAAAGTAATTGAGCAAAGATCAATATATGGAAAGCTCGTAGGCAATGGATCAGTGATAGATAATTATGTCGGATGGCATTCATCATGCAATAGTTATAACATAGGGTGACACAGAACTAGCACCAATTCATCAATGTAATGTAGGCATGTATTCCGTATATAGTCATACGTGCTTATGGAAAAGAATGTGCATGACATATTTTGTCCTGCCCTCCCGTGGCAATGGGGTCCTATTGGAAACTAAGGGATATTAAGGCCTCCTTTTAATAGAGAATAGGACCAAAGCATTAGCACTTGGTGAATACATGAACTCCTCAAACTATGGTAATCACCGGAAAGAATCCCAATTATTGTCACCATGGGGGATGCGGATCATAACTCGTAATAGGTGTCTACAACTTGCAAGATAGGATCAAGAACACACATATATTCATGAAAACATAATAGGTTCAGATCTAAAATCATGGCACTCGGGCCCTAGTGAGAAGCATTAAGCATAGCAAAGTCATAGCAACATCAATCTCAGAACATAGTGGATACTAGGGATCAAACCCTAACAAAACTAACTCAATTACATGATAAATCTCATCCAACCCATCACCGTCCAGCAAGCCTATGATGAGATTACTCACGAACGATGGAGAGCATCATGGAATTGGTGATGAAGGATGGTTGGTGATGACGAAGGCGTCGATTTCCCCTCTCCGGAGCCCAAAATGGACTACAGATCTGGTCTCCCGAGGAAGAAGAGGAGGTGGCGGCGGCTCCGTATCGTCAAACGCGATGACCTCTTCTCCTTGATTTTTTTCTCCCCGAATAGGAATATATAGGAGTGGAAAAGAGGTCGAAGGAGCAGCAGGGGGCCCACACCCGTTTCTGAGGGGATTGCTGGAATTCTATGGGATCCAGCTCCACCACCTTACTCCGGGTCCATCTTGCACATCTCGGGCTTTGTAGCCCTCTGCGAGATGTTCTTGGATTGCAAAGCGCACTTCCAACTGTGGAGAAGGTATTTCTGTCTCGTCCCCCGAACTCGGGACAAGACAATTTTTGAGGTCGGCGGAGCCGAAGTGTGTCGTATAGCGGGGACGGGGTATCCAGTGGGTACTCCGAAGGAATCCGAAGAGTGGACCTCATAATGGTTTTACATCAAAGATGTCCCCCTGTTCGAGCCAGCTCGGAGAGGTCTGCCCGAATACTCCGATGCCCCCCTAAAGAAAAGATACAACTGGCGGCCAAGGAGTTCGTCCCAGGAGGAAAGCGTCAAAGTGCAATGCCTGGCGGCTCAAGTGCGGATGCTTGCTCACCACCAACTAACCATGATCGATGTCATGGCCGCTATCATCTCCCGGTGCGTGCTACCCTCCAACAGAGTGTACACCCCTTGTGGCGCTACAACGCAACAAGCGACACCACAGTTCCCGAAGACTAGGACTCGTCGATCAGACAACATTGGCCGCCGCACTTGCCGATATGTACAGAGGAGAGCAAGCGGATTTCATCCGGCGAGCGGCCAAGGAAGGGTACACTCGCCATAATCCCTTCGAATGGGTAAGCTTTTCTCTTCTACGAACATAGTTTGGGGTTTCCATTTCGTCGTTCAATTGACCGAAGCTTCTAAACCTTCACGAACAGGAATGGAGGAGCTTCATCGAGACAGTCAGCTGTCCGGCGCCCCAGCCCAAAGACTATTCATGCGATGACGATCCGGGTTTTCTCGAGGACCCTGATCTTTCATTAGTTTCGACGACAGGGTCTTCTATCAGTGGCTGTTATAGCCAATTACCCCGGGTCATTCTCCGTTCTTGCGACAAACAGGAAGAAAACGAGCTCGTCCCACAAGAGGCAAGCATCTGCCGGCGCACCGAATGCACCGGCTCCTACTCCCAAGCGTTGACGATCTGCGCGCCACACGCCGATAGTCGAAACAGCACCCTGATCGGAAGCCAAGAAGGGCCCAACATATGAGTCGGCCGCGAGGACGAACTCGCCCGTTCGTTCAATCCCAAGGTATTTTGTTCGGTTGTCTATGTATTATCACAATCAATAGATTCTCACGGTACTTTGCATCAAAACACTTAGGCGAAAGGCCTAGGCTTCTCCTGCCCAAGAGGTCGCCAATGTGTCTAGCGGCGCTCAAAATTACAGGGCTAGGGCCCAGGCCGACCTTGCTGCCGAGACCTCTATGGACAATCCGGCTCCCACTGATTCCGTTGATGGTGTATCCGTCACTAATTCGGAAGTAGGCAGCACTATGAATCATCAGCGACGACATGAGGGCCTGTGTCACCCGATGTTTTCTGAACAAGAGTTTGGCGCCCTACGCATGACGGACGCGCACATCGGCGCGGCCCGAGCTGGGTCCGGTGAGGCCCTGAAGATGATATCAGCCAGTTTGTAGGAAAGTAATCCGCTTTGAAGGAGCTCAGACGCTCGTGTGCACCCAGTAGCCCCCGAGCCTTAAATTGGTTCAGAACAACTGAATTAAGGGTCTTTAACGTTGTTGTGCTACTAATGCAGGCTTCAAAGCAACAGAACGTGCAACTGGCCAAGGAGCTAAAGGAGAGACAATCACAGGTTCAATCTGTGAAGGCGGAGCTGGAGAAAGTGAAGAGCTTCACCCGGGAGGCCCATGGTGAGTATACCAGTGCTGGTAATTTCTAGTAAATGTCCATGCTGATGCAAGGATTCTATTTAGTAGCCGAATCAATAAGGCATATGTAAAAAGAGCTGGATGAAGCCCGAGAAGCTCGACGGCGCGCCGAGTCTCAGCTCAAGGCTGGGTGTGGTGTTATGAACCGTCTCCAAGTGGAGAAGAAAAAGCAGGCCGAAGAAATTGAGAATTTAAAGGCTCAATTGAGGAGCGCGGGAGTGTTCCTTGCAATTTGTTATTCAAAAAGAGCAAATTGTGTCTGGGGAACCAGACAATCCGACCATGTGGTACGAACAGTAAAAAAGAACACACAGAGATATGTTATATTATTGCTTAGCGTCAGAAACATCTTCCGAGGAAAATAGTACCCCTATCAATACCTTTCTTCGGGCCCCTATGAAGATCTTAGGTAAATGTCCGCATACTGCTAGTATGCGGATAAGGGTGTTTTTAGGAAAAAACGAACCCAAACAATGGCGGTAACAGCCATAGTTGTATTAAGTGCTTCCGTCACGGCCGACCAATTTTCTACGTAAGATAGCTAGCTTTCGGCTTCACCCGTCTAAGGTACGTATTCGGAGGACCCAGTCATAGCAATCGCAGAGGTGCTCCCTTTACCCTCTAGCCGAACAATCGGGAATGTAGAGGGTAAATAGAGGAGCGAGGCAACCCAGCTTGGCAAAGTCTTAGTTCGAATTGATGCATTTGATGGCTTGAAAGTGACAAAGGAAACGTGTGTAAACAATGAGAGTTAATAAGTGCTTTATAATATAAAAGCAGTGGTTTCGGGAAGAAGCCCCTAGGTGCTATGTTCGGATTTAACACTTAATGCTGTTAGCCCATAAACTTGGTACAAGATCGGTTAACCAAATATGGAAAGGAAAGGAGAAAAGTTCAATCCTACCAAACAGCACAGTGGAAGGGGAAAAAGGGAAAAATAGAAGGAAAGAGGAAAAAATGCTGAAGTATTTAGACAACACCGGTTTATATGTAGAAGTGCCGAAGACGAGCTGCGTTCCATGGGTGTTGTTCGAGGTGGTTGTCTGACGGGTTCCGAAGACGGTAGGCCCCTCCCACAAGTACTTCGTCAATTATGAAGGGCCCCTCCCATTTGGTGTTGAGTTTATGCTTCCGCTTCTTTGGGAGTCGTAAGACGAGTTCGCCTACATTGCATGCTTTTGCCCTGACCTCCTTGCTCAGGTAACGTTGGACTTGCTGTTGGTAAAAAGTAGAGCGGGCCCGAGCAATGTTGTGCTCTCCTTCTATGGCGTCAAGGTCGTCCTGCCGATCTAATTCAGCTTCCTGTTCCTTGTACATGCGCACCCTTGGTGCGTTGTGAATAACGTCGCAGGGGAGGACTGCCTCTGCCCCATAAACCATGAAGAATGGTGTAAATCCCATTGATCTATTCAGTGTGGTGCGCAGGCCCCATAAAATGGAGTCGAACGCCTCCACCGAATGTCAGTCGGACTCATGAAGAGATCGAACCAAACGTGGCTTAATGCCACTCATAATGAGATCGTCCATTGGTCTGTGGATGATAGACTAATGCGTAATCGAGCTTTATACCCATTTTTGCGCACCAATGCTTGAACCTTTGGGCCGTGAAATTGGTTCCATTATCCGTTATTATACTGTGCGGGACACCGTGATGGTGTACCACACCGGAGATAAAGTCGATCACTGGTCCTGGACTTGGCCGATTTGACGGGCTTTGCCTCTATCCATTTAGTGAACTTGTCGACCATGACCTCTAGGTATTTGTTCTTCTTGGTCCCCCTTTAAGGGGTCCAACCATGTCCATCCCCCAGACCGCGAAAGGCCAAGTGATTGGAATAGTCTGAAGAGCTATTGGGGGTATGTGACTTTGATTTGCGAAGAGTTGACACCCTATGCAATGTTTGACAAGTGACTGGGCGTCGGTCCGAGCTATAGCCAAAAGAAACCGGGCTCGGAAGGCCTTGCTAACTAAGGCTCTTGTCGCGGCGTGGTGGCCACCCATGCCTGCATGAACTTCGGCTAGGAGCTCCCGTCCTTCTTCCTCGGATATGCACCGCTGTAATATTCCGGTGGTGCTTCTCTTGTATAACTCACCCTTGTGTACTTTGTAGGCCTTGGATCACCGAACTATGCGCCATGCCTCTGTCTGGTCTTCGGGGAGTTCCTTGCGTAAAAGGTAGGCGAGGAAGGGCCCTGTCCATGGCGCAATTACTGCTATTACCTCATGGGCCGAAGGTGTTTCATCCATGACGGAGCCGCCGATGATTTGATCGTCGGGTTTGTTTATAGGGGGAACAACCTCGTCCGCCGAATTGAGACTGACGCCCTTATCATCGTCATGCCACGCGATAGATGGCTTAAAGAGCCGCTCCAGAAAGGTGTTTCTCGGGACAGGGTCGCGTTTGGCTCCCATACGAGCCAGTACGTCAGTGGCTTGGTTGTTGTCGCGAGCAACATGGTGAAATTCCAACCCCTCAAACCATGCGGATATCTTTAGGATGGCGTTTCTGTATGCCGCCATCTTCGGATGGTTTCGAATTCACCGTTAATTTGGGAGATGGCCAAGTTGGAGTCTCCCCGTACCTCTAGCCACTGTATGCCCATTGATACTGCCATCCGAAGACTGTGTACGAGGGCTTCGTATTTGGCAACGTTGTTAGAGTTGACATACATAATCTGCACCATGTATCGCACGTTGTCGCCTGTGGGGAATGTGAGGATAACTCTAGCCCCCAGTCCGGCCAGGGTTTTTGGTCCATCAAAGTACATTGTTCAATGGGAGTATGCACTGTATTCCTTGGGGAGCTCGGCCTTTGTCCATTCAGCCAGGAAGTCTGCCAATACCTGAGATTTTATGGCACGGCGTGGCTTATAGGTTATTTCAGAAGGAAGGATCTCAATGGCCCATTTGGCTATGCGGCCAGTGGCGTCCATGTTATTGATTATATTGTTCAGGGGTACTTCGGATGCCACCATTACCGCACACTCTTGGAAATAATGTTGGAGTTTCCTTGATGCCATAAACACTTTATAGGCTATCTTTTGGTAGTGCGGATATCTGGATTTGCACTGCGTTAGTACTTCTAACACGTAATAGACTAACTTCTGAGTTCGGAACTTCTGGCGCTCCTCATCTCCTTCGACGACGAGCACCGTGCTGACAACTTGGTTGGTGGCTGATATGTATAACAACATGAGCTCACCGGCGCCTGGTGCTGTGAGGATGGGATTGGTTGCCAGTAGTGTTTTTATTCGCTCTAACGCAGTCGCTGCTTCGTTGGTCCACCCGAAATTGTTTGTCCGTTTGAGTAGTTTATAGAGTGGTAAAGCTTTCTCTCTGAGGTGAGAGATAAAGCGGCTTAACGCCGCTACACACCCAGCTAGCCTCTGGACAAGCTTTAGTTCTGTAGGGATTGCCAATTCCGATAGTGCATGGATTTTAGCCGGATTCTCTTCTATTCCTCTATGGGAGAGAATGAATCCGAGCACTTTACCAGAGGGAACTCCGAATACACATTTTTCCGGGTTGAGTCGTATGTCATACTGGCGTAGACTGGCAAAAATTGGCCATAGGTCGTCAATTAACTAGCTGATGTGTTTGGTTTTAATTACCATGTCGTCCACGTATGCTTCAACTGTTTTACCGACCTATGTCGCGAGACACGTCTGGATCATGCGCTGGTATGTGGTCCCAACGTTTTTTAGCCCGAAAGGCATCGTGTTAAAGCAGAATGGCTCGTAGGATGTGATGAATGCTGTTGCCGCTTGATCAGATTCCTTCATTTTGATTTTATGGTATCCAGAATAGGCATCGAGGAAACACAATGAATCGTGTCTGGCTGTGGCATCGATGATCTGGTCTATTCATGGTAAGGGAAAAGGGTCATTAGGGCAGGCTTTGTTAAGGTCTTTTAGATCAACGTACAACCACAAGGACTTGTCTTTCTTTGGTACCATCACCAAGTCTACCAACTAGTCGGGGTGCTTAATCTCCCGAATGAGTCTGGCCTCTAATAGTTTAGCTAATTCTTCACCCATAGCTTGACGTTTGGGTTCAGAGAAGTGGCGCAGAGTCTGCTTGGTGGGCTTAAAGCATGCGATAATGTTCAAATTATGCTCGGCGAGCCGCTGTGGGATTCCAGGCATATCGGAAGGATGCCAGGCGAAGATGTCCTAGTTTTCTCGGAGAAAGTTCCGCAGAGCCTCATCCACAAGGGGATCGAGCTGAGCTCCAATGGACGCTGCCTTCTTGGGGTCCGTCGGGTGCACTTGAAACTTGATGATTTCCTCTACGGGTTTGAAGGAGGTGGGCTTGGGCCTTTTGCTGAGGATCACGTCATCCTTGTCAACTATTAACCGTAGTGCGGTCAGTTCTTCGGCAACGAAAGTCTCATCTAATGCCTCGAGGGCAAGCGATGCCGTCTTATTTTCTGCCCGAAGTGCTATGTTCGGATCACTGGCAATTGTGATCACTCCATTTGG
The DNA here is from genome assembly GCA_022496015.1 of Hordeum marinum. Taxonomy (NCBI): domain Eukaryota; kingdom Viridiplantae; phylum Streptophyta; class Magnoliopsida; order Poales; family Poaceae; genus Hordeum; species Hordeum marinum. The sequence continues at coordinate 216,829,561 of CM039674.1, read as the reverse complement.
TCCTGGCATTTCAAGTTTCATGTACCTGTAATGGGGTATAGCCAGGAATTTTGTAAAGGCGTCACACCCTAATAAGGCGTGGTAGCCGATTGGGAAGGGCACGATGTGGAAGAGAAGTTCTTCAGATCGGTAGTTTTCGGGCATGCCGAACACAACGCCCAGGATGATACGTCCAGAACAACACGCCTCTTTCCTAGGAATAATTCCCCGAAAAGTTGTATTGCTATGTTCGATGCGAGATCGACCGAACTGCATTTTTTCCAAGGTGCCTTCATATATGAGGTTTAAACCACTGCCGCCGTCCATTAGCACCTTATGTAGCCTGTAACCATCGATGATGGGGTTCAGGACACGTGCGGCCGGTGAGTGGCCGGGAAGAATGGCCAACTGGTCAGCATTTCAGAAGGTAATCGGTATGTCTGCCCATGCACTTGTTGCTGCCACATGGTACACCTGTTCTAGTTCTCTAAGAGCCCTCTTCCTCCTGTTCTTCGAGGGGAATGTTTCATAGACCATCAAGACTTTGGTATTGTATGCGGGCGGCGATGGGGAGCGCATGTTCAACGGAGGCGCTACAAGGATGGTCTCACCACTTTTTGCGACCTGGCTGACAACCACCCAGCAAGCTCTAAGGCTACGAGTCGGGTTTGTGTTTAGCAATACAGAGTGTATAGGTCAAGGTTTATCCAATAGTCCATCAAGGATAGTGCAGACCCCAGGAAGCGCTATGTTTCTTTTTTCAGCGGGTTCAAATCTGGCTTGCCGCTTTGGAGGTATCCTGTTTTTCCGATCTCCTCTAGGGTGTTCGGGGAAAGTTGGTTCCGAAAATAATCGTTCAGATTGCCAAGCACTTTCATGGCACAGTATTTTTGTACCAAGTCGGATAGCTCAGAAAAGTCACGAATGTGTCGACGAGGCAGGGCATTAAGAATCCCTTCATCATGGCAATTGTGAATGAAAGTTGCCATTATCTCTTGTTCACCAAGACCTTTTTCTCTGCTTCTGGCGAGCAGGAGTCTGGCCCAAAAGTGTTGGACGGACTCTCCTTGTAGTTGCTTACTATCCCAAAAGTCCAAGGATGCGGGATTTGGAGCGATACTAGGGTTATTGTCTTGGGTGGTGGCTGGGGAAAATTCGATTCCGCGCCACATCGAGTGTTCGTAATTATGGACTCCGAACCTTGTGGTAGATCCTGGACCGATGATGGTCCGACTTTAGAATGAACTCTCATATCTGATTTGCCGATGAAGTCTCGGTGATCAAAGACCGGGGTGGAAACTGTTTTAATTTCTGCCTGTTGGGATGAGTCCTCCGCCGAACACTCGATGGTAGCGACAAGGTGGGTGGCCGAAGGGACATGAATTTCCCTATCGTCGGCCCTAACCCCGAGCCGATTATAGACTGGAATTTGGTCATCCGACATACGTATAGCTTCGACCCGATCGAACAACTCATTTAAAAACGAGGCAATAGTAGGATGTGTGTCACTGAGGCGAGTGGACTCAATGTGCTGCATGATGGTTCCAGGGCCGTGCGAGAGCGGATCCGTGTTCTGTCTAGCCAGGAGGGGTCCGGTCACATCGACCGGATTGGGCGTTCTAGACCGCCCGAGGGTGACGACTCTGTTGGGGGCAATGCGCAATGTCTTCGGCGTCGAGGCGTCAAGACTTGCGAGCTCCTCCTCAAGGGTCGAAGGTTCCATAAAAAAAAGTGTTCCCCATGAATCAGCAACGAACTCTAACATTCCGAACTTGATTCTCTGATCGGGGAAGAAGTTTCTAATATGGCCAGGGTGGCTGATCGGATCGGTGTGTGACAAGATGTCGCCGCCTATGGGAGTCTGATCGGGGGCAAGAATCCCCTGGATGTAGATCATGTTGCTCGTGACGAGGTGAGCCATCAATTCCTTTGTGGGTCATAGTGGAACTATCAATGAAAGCACCAATGTCGGTGTCAAAACCGGCGGATCACGGGTAGGGAGTCCCGAACTGTGAGACTAGAACCGATGGTAACAAGAGACGAAGGGGACACAGATTTACCTTGGTTCGGGCCCTCCTATGGAGGTAATACCCTACGTCTTGCTTGGATGTATTGATGATATGGGGTTACAGAGTTGATCTACCTCGAGATCAAAGAGCTAACCCTATGCGTGTTGTTCTATCTCTACAACCTAAAACCCTCCAGCTTATATAGACATCGAGGGTTTACACATGGTCGGTTACATGCCAAAGAGATAAACATGCCTATCTACGTCGTCATCTTGGACATGCAAGGCTTCTGGAAACCTTCATCTGGCAACGGCGCCCTTGATCATCTGATATTCACCTTGCAACCTATATAGACCGTCCCATAAGAAAACAGGTTGGCTATCCAAGGACCCCCTATTCGGGGACTCCCTTACCCCTCACACTACCGCCTTTGGGTACTGATAGCTTGGCTAAGGGTCACAGTGCGTGATGAGGACATCCCTACTAATGCTACACCCACAACTCCGACTGCTGTACATACAAGACCAATTATTAGAGCTCGCGCACGTCAATTGAATTACCAGGTACTTTCGTTTCTTGCAAATCCTTCTAATGTTCATGAACATATGATGCTGCCTAAATTAGATACTTTTGTTTTACTTGTGAATGAAGGACCTGGCATGGACAAGAAGGATGACCATTGGAGCGGGATCAAGCATGGAGAAGAAGGTGCGCGCGCGGGAAAGAACAATGGAGCTTCCAGTGATGATTTTCGCACTTTGAAGCCACCATAATGGGAGCAAGAAGCCTTGGACGAAATATGCATGATGCCACTTTATAAAATTTGTCCCTAGGCTAATATAGGTGTTGCGCCACCTTATTTTTGGGCCAGGCCCATGTAATTTCGAAATACCATATTATAGGCTATTTTTAGAGTCCGTATGTATGGGGAAACTGAGTTAGGGTCGGTTTCGGACCCCTCCTCCAAGGGGCCATGAAATTCCCCTCTATTCCTCCATATATACAGCCCTTAGGGCGTCGTTTAAGGTTTGGGTTTTGTTTAGATTACAAGTTCACCATAGCTGCAACTTCGCGTTCTTCGTTTGTGTTCCACGACCAGACAAAGGCGTCACAGAACCCCACTTCATCAATAAAGCTTTCCTCTTATATTCGCAATATTCGGATTGTAATCTTAGTTTCTTGCTTGTTCTTCGTTTGCATGCAGGAAACAGACCCTCGTGATCAGGTTGATCAGGCTCCGGCGTGGTCAATAACCTCTCGGAGTTGGTTTAGCGATTGCTAAGGCGCGGCATCATCACATGTTCGTAGTCAGATCGTCAAAGTCTACTCCACCAAAAACGATAGCCACCATCTCATCGAAAGACAGGGACAACTTCGCCTCTATCAAGTGGTATCAAATTTCCAGGTTGCTCGGTGAGATTTTACCAGTTTTCGTAGTTTAGATTGCATCTGTTTCTTCATACCTTTAGTCCCCGAAAAAGCCACAAAAAAAATTAGGGTTAGATCATCATATCCGAACCAATCTGAGCCTTTGCATAGTCTTTTCAGTATTTTGCTTTGTTGAATTGGCGGTTACATCATCGTGTCGAGTTGCTGGTCTTAGTGTCTAGTCCTTTAGAGGTTCGAGTTCTATTCACAGGTTGTCACGCCGCCAACACATCGTCTTCATAGTCGCCATATACCACCACCATCATCACCGCTGCCATATATCACCTCCCACTATCCATTGGTGTCCATATATACCACCACCAATCCACCACCAATCCGAGTCCAGCTCGTTCTAGGTTTAGTTTCGAGATCTCTTTTGATTTCGGATTCGCGTTTTGCTACCTGCGTAGGTGTCAGAAAAAAAAATTAGTCTTCATAGTCCAGCTCGTTCTAGGTTTAGTCTGGCACGCTTTGCAGAGCACGTTTTGGCCCAAAAAAATTTTGGCCGAAAATATTTTTTCCCTCTCTTGATTTTAGGTTCTCCGGAGCATTTTGAGACACTTGCCATCATAGTGATTTTTGTCGAAATTTTTGGTTGTCGTGGCCCAATTGCTCCCGAGAAAAAAAATAGTCCAAAAAAATTCCGTGCCCATCTTGCTTATACGACGTGGCAAGAGTTTTGAGACACTCGCCATTGTAGTGATTTTTTTTGAGCAAAAGAAAAAAAAGAGCGCAAAAAAAAAAGGCGGCGACAAAAAAAACGAAAAAAAATTCAGAGTGTGCTCTTCCCTTGATTACGTGTAGCGTCGTGATTTTGTTCGTGTTTTAGGCTCGCGTCTCTAGTACGGGTCTAGCCTAGGACCAGCACAGTACCGTCGTTGAGCGTTTATTCAACCTTGCATCTCTGAATAGATTATTGCTAACCTTTTTTTGCTACCATATTATAAGCCATCCCAGCTCCATATACATCTACGTCGTGTGTTTGACACCACCTAGCAATCGCTCTATCCAAGCTTTGAGAGTTTTGACTATAACGGTTGCCGATCACCGCCTGCTGCTGGGTAAGAACTGGTAAGAATTTGAGATTCGCTTAAAGGATTTGTGACACACCACCACCACCACCACTACCACCACGTCCCAGTAGTTTGTAGGTTTCATATTCTTGTGTGTTTCCTATTTGCTAACCATGCCAGGATCACACGACAATGAGATCGACTGGGAGAGCATGACCAACAAAGCGCTCTATGATAAATTTCAGCAAATGATGGCTGACCAGGTACAAGACTTCGTGACCAACTTTGGCGAGGCAAGGGACTAGATGGTTTGGAGAAGACCTTTGACACCAAGATGGATGCCAAGTTCAATGAGGTTCTTGCCCGTCTACCACATCCAGCTGCGGCTCCTATTCCTTTCGAACGACGAGCACGATGTGTGCCTCTCGGCCAAGCCCAACATACTGGTACTGTTGATACTGCTGCTATTTCTGTGGCTCATGCTGCTACTGTCGTGGAGCAGGTTGAAGATTATGATGGTGATTACGATGATGAGGGAGAGGTTGCTCCCGATCAGCCTCAGGGGCAACCACCACCATACGCACCAGGTCGACCACATGGCTACAACCGTAACGGTAGGGCTGCACCACCCCCTTAGGTACGGGATCATGACCATCTCCCTAAACTTAAATTGAATATTCCGACGTTTGAGGGTAGATATGTTCCTGATATATATCTTACATGGGAGTTAGAAACAGAACAACGTTTTACATGCGTACAATTTCCTGATGATAGACGTGTTGCTGCTGCTATTTGTTCATTCACTAGTTTTGCTTGTGTTTGGTGGTCAGAACATTGTAGAATACACCATGCTAATATTCCAACTACTTGGGCTGCTTTGAAAACTGCTATGCGTAATCGTTGGGTGCCACCTTATTATCAACGTGAATTGCTTCAAAATTTGCAGCGTTTAAGACAAGGAAAAAATTCTGTAGAAGAATATTATTAGGAATTACAAACTGGTATGATTAGATGTGGTATTGTTGAAGAGAATGAAGCTATGCTTGCACGTTTTATGGGTGGATTAAATAGAGAGATTCAGACTATTCTGGAGTATAAGGAGTATAACACTATCACTCGTTTATTTCATCTTGCTTGCAAAGCTGAACATGAAGTGCAGGATCGACAGGCAATGGCGAGAACTACTTTTTCTACAGGTCGCACTTCATCATGGACGCCACGTACCTCATCTACTTCCACACGTCTTGCTGCAACACCACCTACTTCAACCTCCAACTCCAACCGCGATACCAGGAAATAGGCTCCTCCTCCACCCTCTACGAAGATCACACCTTCTGGGCCTGCACAGAGCTCTTCTTCATCTATTGCATCCACAGGGCAAACACATAAGGTTATATGCCGTCGTTGCAAGGGTGGAGGTCACTTTGCGAGAGAATGCCCTTCCAAGCATGTAATGATTGTTACTGAGGATGGTGGATATGCGTCTGCTAGTGATTATGATGAGGAGACTTTGGCTCTCATTGCAAGTGAAGAACACGATGGCGACGATGCAGCACCAGAACCACACTACATGGCTGCTGATTACGCTGACAGGTATGAAAGTCTAGTTGCTCAACGTGTTCTCAGTGTGCAGGTTACACAGGCTGAACAAAATCAGAGGCACAACTTGTTCCACACAAAGGGAGTTGTGAAGGAGCGTTCTGTTCGCGTCATCATCGATGGAGGGAGTTGCAATAACTTGGCTAGCATGGAGATGGTGGAGAAGCTGTCTCTAACCACCAGACCACATCCTCATCCTTATTACATCCAATGGTTCAACAACAGTGGCAAGGTTAAGGTAACACGTACTGTTCATGTGCATTTTAGCATTGCTACATATTCTGATTTTGTGGATTGTGATGTGGTACCCATGCAAGCATGTTTTGTTTTACTTGGTAGACCATGGCAGTTTGATAAAAAATCTGTACACCATGGTAGGACAAATCAGTATACTCTTGTTCATAAGGATCATAATATCACTTTGCTTCCTATGTCTCCTGAACATATTATGAAAGATGACATTGCTAGAGCTAGTAAAGCAAAACAGGAGAAAAATAAGAGTGAAAATCAGATTGTAGCACAGGAATTTGAGCAACACCATAAGCATAATAAACCATCATCTACTGTTGCATCCGAAATAAAATTGAAGAGTGGATGTTTACTTGCTACTAAATCTGATATTAATGATTTGGATGTTGCTACATCTCTTTGCTATGCTTTTGTATGCAAAGAGGTATTATTTTCATTCGAGGACATGCCTCCCTCTCTGCCTCCTTTTGTCATTAACATTTTGCAGGAGTTCGCTGACGTCATTTCACAAGACGTGCCACCGGGATTACCACCTATTCGCGGGATTGAGCATCAGATTGACTTAATTCCCGGTGCATCCTTACCCAACCTTGCGCCCTACCGTACCAATCCAGAGGAGACAAAGGAGATTATTTGATGAGGACATGACTACCTTCGATACGACCAAAAATATTGCATATGTGCATATTTGTGAGGTGATTTCTTATAATAATTATGCAATAATTTATTTATGTTATCTGGAACAAAAATACTTCACCTATTTTTATTTTATGCCTAAATGCAGAATGGCCGAACACTTGTATGAACCACGTGTGATGACAAAGGGAGAGGAAATGGTTGGATGATATTCAAGAGGTCCTCTCACATTAAAGGAAATAATTAGGTGTTGTTCAAGAAGTTCTATCACATCACTTTTAGCTCAAGAGAAGATAGAGTCCAAATCTCTCACGTTCTGGACTCAGATTCGAACTGCACAGACACACCTGGCTCAAAACGCCGACAACTTTTTCATACGGGCTCGGAATTGGGCGATTCTTTTTTTGGTGGAAAGTACATTTTATATACGTTCCATCCCAGTTGGAATGACCTAAACATTCGTCCGGATCGTGAAGATATAGATGAAACAATCTGACGTTGCAGCAGAATCCGAGTCAAACTACAAGTTCAAAGGTGTTGCATCACCTCCACTTGGGGCCATGGGCCTTGTACGACCTAGGGTTGGTTTTAGGGTGTCTTGGAACGTCCTCCCACCTCCTTGGCCTCCACCCCTTGCTCCTATATAAGTAGATCAATCTAGTAGCTTTTCCTTGGGTTTTGTGTAGTTAAAAGTTAGCCATTGCAACTTCGTGTACTTCGTTTGTGTGCAACGACCAGACCAAGACCGCTTTCGGAACCCCACCCTTATCAATACTTCATCTATATTCGCAATATTCAGATTGCATTATCATATTCTTGCTTGTTCTTCGATTGCTTGCAGGAATAGACCTTCGTGGTCACGTTGATCGTGCTCCGGCGTGGTCAATAACCTCTTGGAGATTGGTTAAGCGATTGCTAAGGCGCAACGTCGTGCACGTTTGTAGTCGGATCGTCAAAGTCTTCTCCACCAAATCGGTAGTTATCATCTCATCGAAAGATCGGGACCCTCGCCTCTATCAAGTGGTATCAGTTTTCAGGTTGCTCGGTGAGAATTTCCAGTTATTCGTAGATTAGATTTATTTTCCTTACCTATTGTCCAAGAAAAATCCACAAAAAAAAGTTAGATCTATTTATCTTTTCTCCAAGCCGGTCTGAGACTTTGCAATTTTCTTTTTAGTGCTTGCATAGTTGAATTATCGGTTGCATCGTCGTGTCGAGTTGCTGGTCCTAGCGTCTAGTCTTTTAGAGTTTCGAGTTCTATTCACAACTTGTCATGCCGGCGTCGCACCATCTTCATCGCTACTGCCATATACCACCACCACGCCACCGTCATCTCTTTCATTGTCACCCACCACCATCCATCAATTTTCACCGCATGCTACCATTGTTTATTGTCATTATCATACTTGAGGTCATGCACATCTACGTTTGATCCAATCTGCTTCTTATTTGGTTGAGAGAGAAAAAGTGAGAAAAAAAAGTGAGAGAAAAAAAATAGAGAAAAAAGTGAGAAAAAAATTGGTGAGAAAAAAAATAGAGAAAAAAACAATTTCGAATCTATTTGACTCAAATCTCGTGTCTGAATTCGGAGTGAAACCTGTTTTGTAAAGTGTTCAGTAAAACAAGCGTATCATCCTCATACGAACTCGGAATTGAGTGATTCTTTTTGCATACGAAAGCTTGAGTCAGTAGCATTCTTGAGGAAAATTTTCAACATTTTGACGTATTATCTTACATAGGAAAGTTGTAGAGAGAGTTTTGGTATATCCTGCTTGGCGATCATTTATCATCATTGTCTTTACTGCCATTGTGGTCTTCACTTATATCTTGTTGTCCAAAGCTAATTCATATCATCCTTTGCTACTATTTGTCCTATGCCGTGACTCCATTAGTGTTCTAGGCTCGCGTCTCTACTACAGTCTAGCATACGACCAGCACAGTACCGTCGTTGAGCGTTTATTCAACATTGCATCTCTAAATTGATTATTGCTAATCTTTTGCTACCATATATTAAGCCTTCCAAGCTCCAGATATTTCTACATCGTGTATACATACATTCACCTGGCAATCGCTTTACCCAATATTTGGAGATAGTGACACTGTCGGTTGCCGGTCGCCACCTGCTGCATGGTAAGAATTTGTAAGACATTGATATTTGCTTTATTGTGAGCGTTTTCGCACCACATCCTAGTAGTTCATAGGAACAATATACTTGGATCTTTGTTTCTTCTTTCTACTAGTCATGACAGGATCTAGAGTTGTCAGTTCATGGGTTTCTTCGATCGTGGGAGACGTGTCACCACAAAAACCGATACGAGAGATGCAAAGAGATCCAAATGCACATGATCAGGTTAATGTTTCTATACCTCCATTTAATGGCCGATTTAGACCTGCTTTATATATCGAGTGGGAGTTTGAAATAAATGAAATATTTGCTTCCCATAATTTTGCTGCGCATAAGAAAGTTAAGGTCGCAGTTGGTTCTTTCACTGGTTATGCTTTAGTTTGGTGGAGCGAATATTGTCGGTTACACAAAGATATTATACCTACTACTTGGGATGATTTGAAACTTGCCATGAGACACACATTCGTTCCTGCTTATTATACTCGTGACAAGCTTAAAAAGTTACAATGTTTAAAACAAGGTAGTGACACCGTAATGAAATATTATGATGATTAAATGACCTTGTTGCATTCCTCATTAGAAGAAAGTGAAGAAGATTTTATGGATAGATTTTGGGGACGATTAAACCGTGATATTCAGGAGATACTAATTCATGAAAAGTGTTATTCTATGGATCGTTTGTTTCGTCTTGCTTGCAAAACTAAACAGGAAATAAATCAACGCGTTGCTCAAAAGGAAATAGAGCGCAAGGTGCTCATTCCAAGAGTGGATACAGTTGTTCCTTCAACTACTAGGCGTACTGTGACAACCACATCAATTCTTGTGAGGGCTACATCACCTACACCATGTAACACGTCACCACCGAGAGTGCCTACATCATCTGAGTTGATCATAAAAGGTAATGGCAAAGGTATTGATCTTCCACCTCCACATGAGTATGTTGAATGCCTTGTCAATTCCAATGTACCTTGTGATGAGCTACCCATTACTTTGATCACACCACCTATTTTAGAGGACTATGTTCATGATTTTACTTCGTCATGTGATCAAATAACTACAATATCAGCAATTGTGAGTGCACCCATTGAATTAACTATTAATGAGCAAGAACCGTGTGAATCAGAAAATCAATCAAATTTGGGTCAAATATGTTTGAAAATAATTCCGTCGGTGTTTAATCATTTTGATATGACCTCCAATGTTGGTGATAATTCTGTGTCAAATGACATGTTGCATGTTTGCTTATTTAAGCATGTTGTAGCATCTAAGTTTGAAACAATTCATGTTTATCTACCAATATTGGGATGGTTTAATGATGAACATTATGAATCTTTTGATATGAATAAGGACTTCACTTATATATGCAAACTGAGTTGTAATATTGTCATGCCTTCTACTTCTTGTGATGATTTTTTGGCTTCATATTTTATGACATATGATGAGTGCCCTTGCATATGTGTCACATGTGTCACAATTGAGAATAATAAAAATGGATGACAAATACATATACAATGTGTACGACTTTTCTCTTTTGGTAGCCACATTTCAGATTAAGCAACGCCGAGGACGGCTTTGTTTTCAAAAACGGGAGGATGATGAGGACATGACTACCTTTGATACGACCAAAAATATTGCATATGTGCATATTTGTGAGGTGATTTCTTATAATAACTATGTAATAATTTATTTATGTTATCTGGAACAAAAATACTTCACCTATTTTTATTTTATGCCTAAATGCAGAATGGCCGAACACTTGTCTGAACCACGTGTGATGACAAAGGGAGAGGAAATGGTTGGATGCTATTCAAGAGGTTCTATCACATTAAAGGAAATAATTAGGTGCTGTTCAAGAAGTTCTATCATGTCACTTTTAGCCCAAGAAAAGATAGAGTCCAAATCTCTCACGTTCTGGACTCAGATTCGGACTGCACAGACACACCTGTCTCAAAACGCCAACAACTTTTTCATACGGACTCGGAATTGGGCGATTCTTTTTTTCTGGAAACTAGATTTTATATACGTTCCATCCCAGTTGGAATCACCTTAAAATCCGTCCGGATCGTGAAGATATCGATGAAACAATCTGACGTTGCAGCAGAATCCGAGTCAAACTACAAGTTCAAAGGTGTTGCATCACCTCCACTTGGGGCCATGGGCCTTGTACGACCTAGGGTTGGTTTTAGAGTGTCTTGGGACGTCCTCCCACCTCCTTGGCCGCCACCCCTTGCTCCTATATAAGTAGATCAATCTAGTAGCTTTTCCTTGGGGTTTTGTTTAGTTAAAAGTTAGCCATTGCAACTTCGTGTACTTCGTTTGTATCCAACGACCAGACCAAGACCGCTTTCGGAACCCCACCCTTATCAATACTTCATCTATATTCGTAATATTCAGATTGCATTATCATATTCTTGCTTCTTCTTCGATTGCTTGCAGGAATAGACCTTCGTGGTCACGTTGATCATGCTCCGGCGTGGTCAATAACCTCTTGGAGATTGGTTAAGCGATTGCTAAGGCGCAACGTCATGCACGTTTGTAATCGGATCGTCAAAGTCTTCTCCACCAAATCGGTAGTTATCATCTCATCGAAAGATCGGGACCCTCGCCTCTATCATTATGCATCAAGTACAGGAGCTTCTTGACAAAGGTTATATACGTGAATCCCTTAGTCCTTCTGATGTTCCTATTATTCTAGTGCCTAAAAAGGATGGTACATCGCGCATGTGTGTGGATTGTAGAGGCATTAATAATATTACTATTCGTTATCGTCATCCTATTCTGAGACTATATGATATGCTTGATGAATTAAGTGGCTCTACAATTTTCTCCAAAGTTGATTTGCGTAGTGAATACCATCAAATTCGTATGACATTGGGAGATGAATGGAAAACAGCATTTAAAACTAAGTTTGGATTATATGAGTGGTTAGTCATGCCTTTTGGGTTAACTAATGCACCTAGCACTTTCATCAGATTAATGAGCGAGGTTTTACGTGCTTTCATCGGACGATTTGTGGTAGTCTATTTTGATGATATATTGATTTTTAGTAGATCTTTGGAGGAACATTTGGAACAATTACGTGATGTTTTTACTGCGCTACGTGATGCACGTTTGTTTGGTAACCTTGGGAAGTGCACCTTTTGCACCGACCGAGTATCTTTTCTTGGCTATGTTGTTACTCCACAGGGAATTGAAGTTGATAAAGCCAAGATTGAAGCTATTGAGAGTTGGCCGCAGCCCAAAACGATCACACAAGTAAGGAGTTTTCTTGGCCTCGCTGGTTTCTATAGGCGTTTTGTGAGAGATTTCAGCACCATTGCTGCGCCTCTCAATGAGCTTACAAAGAAGGACTAGCCTTTTTCTTGGGGTGCCGCACAGGAAGAAGCCTTCACGGTCTTGAAAGATAAGTTAACACATGCTCCTTTACTCCAACTTCCTGATTTTAATAAGACTTTCGAGCTTGAATGTGATGCTAGTGGAATTGGGTTAGGAGGTGTGTTATTACAAGATGGTAAACCTGTTGCGTACTTTTCTAAAAAATTAAGTGGGCCTAGTCTGAATTATTCTACTTATGATAAGGAATTATATGCTCTTGTTCGGACTTTGGAAACATGGCAACATTATTTATGACCCAAAGAATTTGTTATACATTCTGATCATGAATCTTTGAAACATATTAGAAGTCAAGCAAAACTGAACCGTAGACATGCTAAATGGGTTGAATTCATTGAGACTTTCCCTTATGTCATTAAACACAAGAAGGGTAAAGAAAATGTTATTGCTGATGCTTTGTCTCGGTGTTATACTATGCTTTCACAACTTGACTTTAAAATATTTTATTTGGATACCATCAAAGATCAATATGTGCATGATGCTGAATTTAGAGACGTGTTGCAGAATTGTAAAGAAGGGAGAACATGGAACAAGTTCGTTATTAATGATGGATTTGTGTTCCGTGCTAACAAGCTCTTCATTCCAGCTAGCTCCGTTCGTCTTTTGTTGTTACAGGAGGCGCACGGAGGAGGATTAACGGGACACTTTGGCGTGAAGAAGACGGAGGACGTACTTTCTACACATTTCTTTTGGCCAGAGATGAGACGGGATGTTGAGTGTTTTGTTGCTCGCTGCACTACATGTCAAAAAGCTAAGTCACGACTCAATCCTCATGGTTTATATATGCCTTTGCCTGTACCTAGTGTTCCTTGGGAGGATATATCTATGGACTTTGTTTTAGGTTTACCTCGAACAAAGAAGGGGAGGGATAGCATATTTGTTGTCGTGGATAGATTTTCCAAAATGGCACACTTTATACCATGTCATAAAAGTGATGCTGCTGCTGATGTTGCTGATTTGTTCTTCCGTGAAATTATTCGATTGCATGGAGTACCAAATACAATTGTTTCAGATCGTGATGCTAAATTTCTTAGCCATTTTTGGAGATTTTTATGGGCTAAGTTGGGGACTAAACTACTTTTTAGTACCACATGTCATCCGCAAACTGATGGCCAAACTGAAGTAGTGAATAGATCATTGTCTACTATGCTTAGGGCTGTTTTGAAGAATAACCTGAAAATGTGGGAAGAATGCTTGCCTCATATTGAATTTGCTTATAATCGTTCGCTACATTCTACCACTAAGATGTGCCCTTTTGAAGTTGTGTATGGTTTCTTACCTCGTGCACCTATTCATTTGTTGCCTCTTCCATCTTCGGAGAAGGTTAATTTTGATGCTAAAAAACATGCTGAATTGATATTAAAGATTCATGAGTTAACGAAGGAAAACATTGAGTGTATGAATGCTAAATACAAAATTGCTGGAGATAAGGGTAGAAAACATGTTGTCTTTGCACCTGGAGACCTTGTTTGGTTACATTTGCGTAAGGATAGATTTCCAGATTTGCGCAAGTCAAAACTAATGCCACGTGCTGATGGTCCTTTTAAGGTGGTACAGAAAATAAATGATAATGCATATAAACTTGAGCTGCCTGCAGAGTTTGGGGTTAGCCCCACTTTTAACATTGCAAATTTGAAGCCTTATTTGGGTGAGGAAGATGAGCTTCCGTCGAGGACGACTTCAGTTCAAGAAGGGGAGGATGATGAGGACATCCCTACTAATGCTACACCCACAACTCCGACTGCTGTACATACAGGACCAATTACTAGAGCTCGCGCACGTCAATTGAATTACCAGGTACGTTTCTTGCAAATCCTTCTAATGTTCATGAACATATGATGCTGCCTAAATTAGATACTTTTGTTTTACTTGTGAATGAAGGACCTGACATGGACAAGAAGGATGACCAGTGGAGCGGGATCAAGCATGGAGAAGAAGGTGCGCGCGGGGGAAAGAACAATGGAGCTTCCAGTGATGATTTTCGCACTTTGAAGCCACCATAATGGGAGCAAGAAGCCTTGGACGAAATATGCATGATCCCACTTTATAAAATTCGTCCCTAGGCTAATATAGGTGTTGCGCCACCTTATTTTTCGGCCAGGCCCATGTAATTTCGAAATGCCATATTATAGGCTATTTTTAGAGTCCGTATGTGTGGGGAAACTGAGTTAGGGTCGGTTTCGGACCCCTCCTCCAAGGGGCCACGAAATTCCCCTCTATTCCTCCATATATACAGCCCTTAGGGCGTCGTTTTAGGTTTGGGTTTTGTTTAGATTACAAGTTTGCCATAGCTGCAACTTCGCGTTTTCGTTTGTGTTCCAGGACCAGACAAAGGCGTCACAGAACCCCACTTCATCAATAAAGCTTTCCTCTTATATTCGCAATATCCAGATTGCAATCTTAGTTTCTTGCTTGTTCTTCGCTTGCGTGCAGGAAACAGACCCTCGTGGTCAGGTTAATCGTGCTCCGGCATGGTCAATAACCTCTCGGAGTTGGTTTAGCGATTGCTAAGGCGCGGCGTCATCACACGTTCGTAGTCGGATCGTCAAAATCTACTCCACCAAAACCAATAGCCACCATCTCATCGAAAGACAGGGACAACGTCGCCTCTATCAGTGTGGAGGCAGAGACACCTCGCATAGTATCTACATGGGTGCTGAAGCCGACGACTCGCAACTTTCGGTCTAAGCGGACACACCGGAGTTATAGCGAATGCAAAACATAAAAGACATGATAAACCATGCATCATAACTATAAAAGCGTTAAAGGGTCTTCGGACATATTACAATGCATTTACTCATAAATGTTATCTTTTGAGCAGTGAGCCTTTATTGCCTGAGCACCCTCCATCACTATGGAGAAGTATCGCTCAGTCACCTATGCTCCTTTCTAGGGGGTGGGGGAGCGGTGGCTATCTTCGTCGAAAAAGCCCCGGCCAGTGCACCTTGGCCCTTGCAAAGGCCATCCGAGCTCCCTCGATGCGGGAAGGACGCCTTAGCGCGTCAATCCGAGGCGAGGCATCACTCAGCTTCCGCACCAAGCCGAAGTAACTGCTTGGCAATGGCTCGTCGGGCCATAGCCGGATGTAGAGATCCTTCATGACCAGCTCCGCCATGCAGTGTAGCTCCATCAGCTGCTTCATCTGCTTGATGAGGAGAGGAGAGCGCTTGGAGGCTTCAAATTGCGCCCAAAAGAGCCGAGCCTCATCTCCCTCTTCTCGCGAAGCGTAGAACTGGTTCGCATCCGCTACACTCTTGAGGAGGTCAGAGCTGGTGCGTGAGGAACATCACACCTGGGTGAGCAATGCAAACTTGCTATCGCCAAAGGCACACTATAATAAATATGACTTACCATCTGTGATAGCCTTGACTTGGCAAATTTGTTCTTCCAAGAACCGCTTGTCCACCCGCTCCTTCTGGAGGTCGGCTTTCAGCGTGGATAGCTCGATGGCTTGTTCCTTGCCCTTCTGCTCAAGGTCCTTGCATTTTTGGCTAGCGTCCTTGAGCTCCTACTGAACCTCCACCACCCGAGCCTCATGCTTTTCGCTCGCGGTTTTTAAGGTGGAGAGCACGGCTGCTGCCTAATCTTTCGCGGCCTCTTGCTTCATCTGTCGTAGCTCAGCCTTGAGCTCCTCGACTTCCTTCGCCGAGGTTGTGTAAGCAATAAAACATATAATTATGCTAAGTCCATAGTGTGAATCACTAATACTTAATAGCTCGGATATTCCAAGACGGCTTACCTTGCGCCTCGTCGAACCTCTTGTTCAGTGCGTCAAGCTCCTCTTCGGAGCCCTTGAGCTTTCGATTTAGCTCGTCAAGCTCTACGGCATTAACAGTCGCCACTGGTGACGAAGCCTACAAATAGCACATATTTATAATTTTATATCAGTTCAAACACCCGAACTCTCAAGACCATGACCCTATGTTCGGTGCTATTAAGGACCGTTACGAACATTATAAGATGAATAATGTCCCATACATTGTTCGGTCATTTCTTTGTATTTGACCCCGGGTGAGTTTTTCTAAACTCACCCAGGGCTCAGGGGCAGCTATATATAACGACAGCACAAACTTAATAAATTAATATTTCAGGAAAAGAACATTATGTGGCTCACCTGGAAGCCCGTCAGGAGACCGTTGAAGGCCTCCTTCAGTCCGCTATCAACCGAATGCGTTGCAAAACCGCACCCATAAGGGTGCAATGATCCTGGCAGATGGAAACACTTGATAGAGCCTCCTCCATGACCGGCCACCCAGTCATCGGTGGCGCCAATGGTGATCGGTTAGCCCGATCTCCAACTAGGGATTGAACCGGTGGCTCTAGAGGCATGGTGCACTTCGGAGATGACTTTGGAGGGGAATAGACATCCCTTTGTCCGGTCTCCTCAGTGGCCGATAGGGGCTCCTCCTCCAGGTCTTCAGCGGCCGAGGCATTAACCTCGGCCATGACATCGTCACCCCCACTGCCTGTCTTTGGCTCCAAAGGAGCCTGGTGGGATGACACCTCCACGGCACACGACATCCTTTGCGGTCCCTGTAGGTGTGGGATGCGACGTGGTCCCGCTCTCCGCCAGTTCGGCGGGTGGAGTCTCCCCATCCGAAACTGGGCGGGTGGGGAGAATGCGTGATGGGCTGCGGACCAAAAGGCGCTCACATGTTAATAAGATTAAAAACTTGGCATAAATAGCTCAGAGAGTCTTCGAATTCTTACTTTCAAGCTAGGTGCTTGACCCTTAGGTTCCTATGAGGAACCTTTTCGAAGTCCTCGGACTCGGTATTCGTGTCCGAACTGTCATCGGGCAGGACCAACATCACCTGACGTGCCCTTTCTGGAGTATGCCTCTTTTTGTGAGGGGGAATCCCCCTCCTCCTCATCCTCATGCTCTTCCTCATGGTTAGAGGAGGCATGGGTTTCCTCGGATGCAGCGTACGGCTTGTCCTTTATGCGGAGACCTCCTCGGCCCTTCTTCTTCTATTTCTTTTCTGGCGGCTTGTAAGGTGTCGCGATGAGCATCATCGACAATAGCTTTGACCTGGGGTCTTCGGGCTATGGTGTCGGGTAGTTGATGCCGGTGGCTTTGCTCAACCATTTCTACAAATATGATGGGAAAGGTGTTTAGATTTTCTGTCAGAAATCATAGTCGATCAATTGAAATTACATTATACCTGGGTAGGAGGGTTATCGGCGTGTAGGCCCCGACCCTCCTCTTCGGCTGGCCAGCTCTTCTGAGCCTTGAACAACGCGTTCCACAGTTTCTCCGGAGTGGTGCGGAAGAGCTGATGAATGGTAGGCGCATCGTCAAGCTGACAAGCCCACATGGGGGAGTCCCAGTGCTAGCAGGGAAGGATGCGGTGCCGAAGCATGATCTGGAGCTCGTTAACCAGCTCAATCTTGGCCTTGATCATTGAGGTGATGCGCTTCTGCAGCGTGTCCACCTCCGCATCCGACCCCTAGCCGAGGCCCTTTCAGAGCCATGAGGTCAATCTCGTGGGGGGTCCAGATATGAACTCGAGCGGAGGAACCCGACCTTCTTTCCTTCGCTCGGTGATGTAAAACCACTCCTTTTGTCAGATCTTGATAGTGTCAATGAAGGTGTTGGTTGGCCATCCGACATGGGGGATTTTGCTGATGACCGCCCCTCTGTAGTCCACATGCTCGCTCGTGATGGTCCTCAGCTTGACGTTGAACACATTGAGCCATGGTCCAAAGTGCGGTTCGACCCGTGGAAAGTCCTCGTAGACAATGATAAATGCCGATATGTGCATAAAGGAGTTCGGGGGGAGGTTGTGGAAGTCTAGTCCATAGAAGAACATGAGACCCCGAACAAAGGGATGGAGTGGAAAGCTTAGTCCCCGGATGAAGTGGGGGATGAATACCACCCTCTCGCCTGGCTTGGGGGTGAGAACCACCTGGTTCTTATCCGGGGCACGATGGAAGGCGTTGGCGTGGAGGTAACCGGCTTCCTTCAGGTCCCGGATGTCTTGGTCAATGACCGTGGATGCCTCCCACTTGCAGTTGGAGCCTGAACCCGCCATGGCTAAAGCTCGGAAGAGAAGTTGAGGAAGGATTGGATCTGGGCTCTCGGAGCTTAGGGAGATTGAGGAAGTAGAGGATGCGAATGGGGAGCGTGAATAGGCCTTGAGGGTTTTTCCCTATTATGAGGTGTGATGATGATTAGCCTCCACTTACTGCGCAACAAATCCCTTCGCTTCCCAAGACGTGCGTGCCGTTATACATGCATAAAGAAACTTGATATGATTAATCATATCCCATGTGAAACGGAGCATGATTTATGCATTGATGAACCGTGTTAAGGTAAAAATGGCCTCGAACCACGAATCGAGTTTTCATAGCCGGTTCAGTGGTCATGGTGGGCCGCAACCCTTCGTCAGAAAGGCTGTCAATATACACTATTTACACTTTAATGTTTGGCCTTCGGGATTAAGCGACTCATGGTGTTCAGACGATCATATGATCGGGAACGTTACGCGTCATCGGAAGTCGAACTAATCTCGACTGATCATTAAATGGGAAGAAGAAATCACCCCGCAAGCCAAAGACATTAGTCACATGGAGAAGCTGAAGCTAAGACCCTTGGCGTTGGGGGCTAGTTCGGGGGCTACTGGGGGAGTCCTGGACAAAGGGGTCCTCGGGCCGCCGGCCTATCTCTTAATAGGCCGGCTTGGTGGGTCATTCTCTGATTGTCGCAGGAAGGGCCGGATACATTGAGAGCCCTTATTCCAAAAGGAAGTCCCGAAGGCGCGTCGTGCACTCCAAGTCAAGATGAGGAAATCGGCATCTTCATCCTCGGTAGGAGACCTACCATGTGTAAACCCTAGTACCCCCTAGTGTCTATATAAACCGGGAGGGTTTTAGATCGTAGGGCAGAGAAACTCGTCTAGGGTTTAGCTATTCGATCTCGGGTAGATCAACTCTATAGCCTTCATACCAGCAATATAATCAAGCAGGACGTAGGGTTTTACCTCCATAGGAGGGCCCGCACCTGGGTAAACATCATCTCCTTCGTCCCCTATTACCATCAATTCTAGTCTCACAGCTCGGGGGCACCTGCCCAAGATCCGTCGGTTTTTACACTGACAACAACGATGCAACCATAAATATAACAAAGCAAAAACTAAACAGAAAATTCCAAAGGCTTAGATTGGTTCGGATATGATGAACTAACCCTAATTTTTTTTGGCTTTTTTGTGGACTATAGGTATGAAGAAATAGATGCGGTCCAAATTACGAAAAACTAGTAAAATCCCACTGAGCAACCTGGAAATCTGATACCACTTGATAGAGGTGAAGGTGTCCGGTCACTACTAGGAGAAAGCCTAGTAGTAACGCTGGAATTACCCATACCAGTAGCGCTGGTGGCAGCGCTACTGTTAAGGCACTACATCTAAGTTGTAACAGTAGCGCTAGAAAACCAACGCTACTTGTAAGTACGTTTAGCAGTAGCGACGGTAGACAACAAACACTGCTGATAAGCCAGCGCTGCCGCTAGATGCCTACCAATGCTAGTGCTAATATTCCTGCTTTCAAAGATTACATTCCCCTCTACGTATTTGTGCATGCTCTATACAGTAGTTTCGTCATATGACAACATCAATAATTATTGTGCCAACAACTACATTTAGATTAAAGTGCATGGATGCAAGTGATCATGTTGAATTAGAACAAAATATGATGTTTCGAATCGCAACATCATATTTTCCTCTAACTCAACATGATCACGTGCATCCATCCACCTTAATCAAATATATGTCATATAACTCAACATCATCTTACTCATCATCATCTTAATCATACCAAGTTAAAATCTCATAAAACAGAAAAACATCATAGTAGTAATCATCCTAATCGATCATACAAGTTAACTAAACTTCTCTCTCATAGGACCTAGTCCTCCCTCCTAGGTAAAATGACATAAAACAAAATAACACCTATGTCTCCATGATGAAGCAAAGAGTCCGGTGGTCTCCAACTTGTGGCTTGCGATCCTTCTTTATTTCTCCACATGCTTCATTTTGGAGCCCCTTAGGTGGTTTGTGCTCAGTCAAGTATGCAAAAGAGAACTGGGGCCTCATAGGGCTTTTAATTATCATATTACCTTTGCCATCCATCAACGGAGGCACAACTTCATTTGGCAGTTTCTGTTGAAGAACATAATAATAGCCTAGATAGCAATGTAATCAACACCATTTACGCAATAGTAGTGTACTTAACAATTCTTACCAATACATTTTGGTGAATGTCATCCGCCCTCAACCTATGCACTAGTGGCAAGTAAAGTGTATAATTTGGGCCAGTTCCCAGATTATACGGGAAGTGGTCCCTACCAACTAGGACACCAATAACAAAGTTTATAAGAACATCCTTCTCCTCCCAAGTTAGATGTGATCCATAAGTGTAGTGTGTCATGTCAACTATTTTTTGTGTTTCACTCGAACAAATGAAATAAGCCGCAAATTATAAATTAACAAATTTAGTATGGATGAACACCAACTATTTTTAAATATAGAATGCAAATTACTTGACAAATATGCATGGTTGATAAACTCACATGGAGGTAGAACATGAAGCATATCGACATCCACCCAAATGTCGATGTTACCTTCAATATGATCTTCAGGATGAAGGTTATTTCCATATCCTCCTGAAATCCATATGCCTTGAAAAGAGCTTCCCAATTTGAGCACCCTGATTCTGTGTTATTAACTGCATTCATTACTTTGACCAGAAATGTGTGACCATGTTTAGTCCTCAGGTTGGCTCTCCTTGTCTCGAAACCCTCGTGCTCTTCGAAATCGAGCCTCGCCAAGAAATACCGTCTTGCATGAAAGGGGATGAACTAATCAAATTGTATAAAACAGAAATTACATGTTGAATTAAAGAAATAGAAGTCATGCTTAATTACGAAAAAACATGTGTCATCGTTATATATCATAGAAACATCGACGGTCTCGTCAAGCTTGATGGTGAAGAACATGTCGTCTCGCAACCCAGGCTGGCCGCAAAGACCCTTATCTTCGTCATAGAGTTCACACGCTTGGATCCTATCATCGTCATCAGACGACAACATTTCCTGTGTTCATGATTCATAAATTATGGCATGACCATTGCTAATGTAAGACATATTGAATGCCTCAAATTTGCCGGAATGGAAATGAATCAACATTCCGGCAAAACATAGGCACTAGGAGGGGTTCCCTACAATAACATACACACTTGTCCAAGCATACCTAATTCAATATTGGTTGACTTTCGGTCCGTCGAGGCTTTCCTTAAATAACTCTTATATCTTATGGTGTGTTGGTGCGCACTCTCTCACACAGATATGGTGGTGTATATATGTTGGTGGGCATTCTCTCACACTAATAGTTCGACCGTCGGTGATGGGCGCACCTCCTCTCCTCTGCTTGCGCATTACACCGAGGTATATATCGCAAGAAGAGAAGAAGAGGAAGCGTCCCTCACGACAACAGTCGGGATTCCTCCATCAAGAACACACATGAAAGTGACACAAGGAGCAACGACAGACCGAAAGTCACACACGCATTATACCAATATAATATCACTAATACATTTATAATGAACTCAAATATAATATCACTAATACATTTATAATGAACTCGAATATAATATCACTAATACATCATCATGAATAATCCAGCTAATGCATCATCAAATATTAACTAATACATCTCGAATATTATCATATAAGATCACTAATACAGATTGAATATCCTAGAATCCAAAACGGAGGACGGTGAACTCGGTTCACTAGCGGTCTCTGAGTCGCTAGTGGTGGACACCCAAAGATAAGGAGTCATCGCCGGATCATAACTCGGGTGAGATCCTGAAAAACCTACCAGGTAGTGGAGAACCTGGCGTCCAATGTTGTCGTGTAGCAACGGACGTGCTCATCTTCCTCCCTGACACGGCGACATACCACCTACATGGGGGACGCTCCCTCTGCACCAAAAGTGGCCCACGCGACCGCTGCCAAAGAAGCTCCGGGTCGACGACGTGACCACGATTCCTCACCAAGCTCCGAGCCTCGGAAGGTAGCACCTCCCAGTGTCAGTTTGGCGGAACCCAGTCCCGAACATTGCGCCTCTCAAGGATGTCGTCGCTGACTGGACGACCACGAGGATGCAGGCCAGGGATTGTTGACATCAAGACAAATTCCTATGAGAACATTTTCTTATCGTTTAATGTTTTGCTATTTCAGAAATTCTTAATTTCATAAACTCATTTTAGACTCATTTTTTACTCTTTTTCCGGAATGCCATTTCCCAGCAAATCCCGACACTTGATATGCCTACTTTCTAGCACAAGTCATGCCAAAATTTCGAGATAACCTTTCCTAAAAAGTGGACATATCAAGCGCCTAAAATTTACCGGAACGTAAATGAATCCACATTCCGACGAAACATAGGTCACTTGGATCATTTGCATATAATAGTAACAAAAATATAGAACTTGAAAAAAATGCTATAAGGTTTTTCATATTTGGCTCCAAACTAATTTACTTGAAAACCACTTGGGCACCTTCATATATAGGGCACTTGGGTACAATTATCATACAATTCAAAGTACTTTGGTACTTTGGCACATTCATATTTGGCTCTAAACAAATTTATCTCACAAACCTAACCCTAGAATCAACCTAACAAACCTAACCCTAGAATCAACCTAACCCCCCTAATATTACAAAACGGCTGGATGCGAGGGGGGGTGAAGGGAGTGAGGGGAGAGGGAAGAGAGAGGAAGGAAGGAGTAGGGGATACCTATGGAGGGAGGGGGCGTGACGGTGAGGGAGGGGTGACGGTGGTGGCGTCGGGTCGGGGCTCGGGGGTAGGAGACGGCTAGGGAGGGGGCACGACAATGAGTGAGGGCCGGGGCGTGATGGTGGCGGCGTTGAGGCGATGGTGATGGTGGCGGTCGTGGGACAGGACTGATGAGAGGGAGAGGGGGTCGAATGGGGGAGAGGGAAATGGTGGGGATCAAATGGGGAGAGAGGGAGATGGTGGGGATCGAGTAGCAGTAGCGCTGGAACAGAAACCCGGTACTAGTAAGCATCATAGCAGTAGGGTTGGTCAGAGCCTAGGCGCTGCTGCTAATCAGGGCCCACCTGGTGGCAACGTATAGCCATAGCGGTAGCGGTGGTCCACCGACAAGCGCTACTTCTACAGCAGCAGTAGTAACGCAGGTTTTGGACAGCTGCTACAACTATAGGTAGCCACTGGAGATGGCGACGGGACCACTTATTAGTAGCGCTGGTTAGGTGGCCTGTGCTGCTCCTACGTGTCTACTTGTAGCGCTAGTTGGTTTCTCGCGCTACTACTACTTAACAATAGCGTGTTCCCTCTATCTAGTGCTACTGCTAAAATCCTATCTATAGGCTTTCTCCTAGTAGTGCGTCTTTCGATGAGATGGTGGCTATCATTTTTAATAGAGTCGACTTTGACGATCCAACTACTAACGTGCGAGGACGCCATGTCTTAGCAATTGATAAACCAACTCCAAGAGGTTATTGACCACGCCGGAGCACGATCAACCTGACCACGAGGGTCTATTTCCTGCACGCAAATGAAGAACAAGGAAGGAACTAAGATTGCAATCGGGATAATGCGAATATAAGAGGAAAGCTTTATTGATGAAGTGGGGTTCTGTGACGTCGTGGTCTGGCCGTGGAACACAAATGAAGGATGCGAAGTTGCAGCTATGGCGAACTTTTAATCTGAACAAAACCTAAGTCTAAACGGTGCCCTAAGGGCTGTATATATGGGGCAATAGAGGATGAATTTCGTGACCGCTTGGAGGAGGGGTCCGCAACTGACCCTAACTCTGTTTCACCACACATACGGACTCAAAAAATAGTCCATAAAGTTGTATTTCTAAATTGTATGGGCCTGGCCCATAAATAAGGTGACGCAACACCTATAATAGCCTATGGACGAAATTTATGAAGTGGCATCTTGTATATTTCGTCCAAGCCTTCATGCTCTCCTTATGATGGCTTCAAAGTGCGAGAATCACAACCGGAAAGTCCATTGTTCTTTCCTGCGTGCAGACCTTCTCCTCCATGATTGATCCCTCTCCAATGGCCATCCTTCTTGTCCATGCTAGGTCAGTCATTCATAAGTAAAACAAAAGTGTCTAATTTAGGCAGCATCATATGTTCATGAACATTAGAAGGATTTCCAAGAAACGAAAATACCTGATAATTTAGTTGGTATGCACGGGCTCTAGTAATTGGTCCAATATGTGTAGCTGGTTGTGATGTGGATGTAACATTAGTAGGGATGTCCTCATCACAAGGCACCAAGTCCGTAGAAGAATACTATCAAGAAATGGAGACTGCCATGATCCGAGCCAATGTCAAGGAAGATGACGAGCAAACAATTGCACGCTTCTTGAATGGTCTCAACTACCAAGTCAAGAAAATCATGGATTTCCAACCATATTCCAACTTGCTTGAGCTAGTCCATCCAGCAACCAAGGCGGAACGTCAAGTGCAAGATAACTTCAAGTCCTCCAAGTTCTCTTCCAAGACCTACGGCTCAAGTGCTCAAACTTCTACGACAATAACACCTTCGTCTATGAAATCTACAACACCTACTGATGCGGAGCATCTTACGGACATCACCATTACAAGAGTCCGTTTGGCAAGTGACACATGCCACGACTACTTCACATACATAAAGGTGAATCATCTCCTTTACACGTGCTCACTTGACCACCTCGAGGATGCTATACTACTTAAACTCCTCTCGTGTGCATGCATAGGTATTGTCGGAGCTTCACGGATGATGAGGATGAGTGCGAGCAACTACATACAACTACACCATCTGGGAGGGACACTTGGAAGTGGAAACGGAAGAAGACGGAGTCAACAAGCCAGAGGAAGAAGAGTCCCAGATGACCCCATGCACACGGCCTCCTAAGACCCCATGCACACAAGGGTACCCATGACTTCCTGCATACTCCATGCGCACGGCCCAGAAGACCCAGTGCCCACGGGACCCCTATGCCCATGGGACACACTCGTGCGCATAGGCTAAGCTAAGCGCTGACCCAGAACCCTGTGCGCACGGGCTAAGCTGAGCGGTGACCTGGAACCTTGTGCGCACGGGCCCCCCTGTCTGTTTCGGCTGCACTTGGCCCATGTACCCCTCTCTCACCCCTTGGTTGCCTTGGACCTATATATACTCCTTACCCTACTCCTATCTAGGGTTAGCAATGGTTTAGCTCTTACTTAGTTGAGCCTAGCTCCTTCCACTACCTCTCCCATGGAGTAGATGCCTCTATGAGAGAAGATCCCCTAGTAGATGTCAAGACGCCTTGCGAGGGAAGATCCTCCGGGTATCAATGCCCCATCTCCCCATGGGATTTGGGATGAACTCTACCATTTATCCTATTTCCCTTTGTTGTTCATGTACCTTTGTGGATCTTGTGTGTGCTGAGTCTAGTGGATGTGTGATTGACATGTTCTTGAGTGTTTCCTCTTGTGATTTCTCCTCGTCCATTCCCGTGTTCTTCGTGTTCTTGAGGTTTCCCTGTCCAATTAGTGAAAGATCGGCGCACACGAGTTTGCCCTGTATCATTCTGGTATCATGAGCCACACTAATTGGGAGTCCCCCTCTTCGTTTTATAGCTTGATTTTGTTTGATTCATTCACAATTCGAAAATCCCCACCAAAAAGAGCCGTACCAATTTTTTTGTGATTTGTTGTTCCTAGTGCGTTTTTGTTGATTTCAATCCATGGATCTATTGTTTAGCAAGTAGATCCACCTCCCTTTTCATCCCCTTAGCCCAATTTTTCTTTATCCCCTTCGAATTTGAGCCGAAATCATGAAATTTTCGCCCACCCTGTGCCCACGGGCTCAAAAGACCCCGTGTGCATGACCCCCCGCGTAGTCACAGACTACCCCGTGTCCATGGACCTAGACCCCTTGTCCACGGCTCTCCCTGACCAGCATCAGCCACCTCGCGTTTTTCCCCATAACTTTTACTTCTGAACTCCGATTTGACTGTTCTTTGGCTCGTTTTGGAGCTCTCGGTGTGCCCGAGCTGATCATCTTGGTTTTATAATCATTTGACAACTTCAATTTTTTCACATTTTAGCATCTTTGCATAGGCCTTCCACCATAACTTCCGCACCACCACCCAAAATTTCCGCAATCTAACCCATTTCGGTTCCCTTTGCATTTGTGGTTGTTTGAGTTGAGAATGAGTCTCATATGGTAGTTCGGGTACTTAGGGACAGTTACTTCTTCATGAACCACCGGTAGCTTGTATCGGTCCACCATCAACATCGACCATCGACGTTCGACATCAATGACGACCATCCATCCTTTGAGACCATCTTCAACCGGAAGCAAGGCCGGTTTACCCGACTTCGTGTAAGGTTAAGTGTGACGAAGGTATACATTCTGTCATACACTTCTCCTTCCTTGCCATTATATCTTGTTAGCCCCACCATCTTTGTGATTACCTTCATACCTATTGATACTAGCTATCCGAGTATTGTCAGGCTTCGCGAAAACTTGTGCACCTTAGTGATATGATATCATATTGTTGCATCATTTGAAATATCATATGGTGCTATTGCTTGCTCCCGTGCATATCTTGTGATATTTATCTCATATAGTTGGTTGAGGCTCAATAAGAATAGTGGAAAGGAAGAGGGGAAAAAGACAAAAAAAGCTTTTAAGCAGTAAATAAAGATCATAAGCTTATAAGCAACAAGAGTTGAGCATGCAAATAGATACTTGTGCATGAGGATACATGGAATAGGAAACGTTTTGCTTGCATAAATAGGATTGGTGCCAAGTGGTCAATCGTGCCCATACGTGCAATCAAGCTAGCGTCTCTCCTTGTGTTTTTGTAACACGAGCTTTGTCTTCGTTAGGCAATTTTGTATTGCTCATCCCTATAGTTTCACAAGCCCCGTTATCCCACATCATGTGTTTCTCTATTGACCTCCTCTATACTTGTGATCTCTTGCTTTGCACTTTGAGTCCTTTGGATTTATTTCAACATTTACAATATCTTGGACTTCAGTTTGCATGAATTTGTGCCACTTGTCCTAACCGAGCCACTCGATAAGCTTTATGTTATAAGTGTGAGTGAATAAGTCCGGTACCAATTCCACTATTTTCTCAATTCACATTGAGTGAAATAGGATATATCCTCAACTTTGGGAATGGTATCTTGGTATTGTTTATCTCATTTCCCACTCACGTTTGCTCGAGTCTTGTGATGGCTAGGCAAAGCACATCATCTTTGGTCTTCGACGACTACATGGGCATGAACAACCACATCAACCAGAAACTCGAGTGACTCGCCATCGACATACAACACTCTGAAGCTCGGAAAAGAGATATGATGGATGCACACATGGAGCAACTTCGACATATGGTGGCCCTTTACAAGTGTTCTTCCCCTTCGTCATCATCAAGGAGTAGACACTCAAGTCACAAATCTTTGAAGCGCCCAACCGAAGACCAAGATCACCATCAATGACAAGCTTCGATGCCAAGATCAAGGAGATCGACCACACGCATGGATGACCCTTCCATCTTCGGAAGCATCCCAAGGAAGATGGCCAAGCATGGGATTTTCCCTTCGGTCATGGAGGCGAGTGATGATGTGCCATCTTTCAGCCTTCATCCACGACAACGAGGAGACAATTGAGCATGGGGCTATCCCTTCGACCATGGTGACGAAAGGAGTTGATCATGGAGACATTTGCACCTACATATCTCTGACACCCACATATGATGAGATGCCCCAATTTCCATGTGAGGAGAGCCATAACCACTTGAGTTAGATGAGTGACTCCACCATATGTGACATTGTGTGCACTTCCTATGAGACAATGAGCGTGACCACCACTAGCCCCATATATGATGAGTTGCCCCCATTCCCATGTGCGGAGAGCCAAAAACCCCACCACTTGAGTGAGATGAGTGACTATTAGCACAACTACCTAGAGGGAGTGAGTGAGCCACCACCACATAGAGTGAGTGAGGTAGTTGATAGGGCATGTGAGGCCATTTCGATTTCTAACAACTTAACCTCTACCTCGATTGTGTCTTATCCTTTGGTGCTAGGTCCCATATACAATGACACGCCGATCCTTGACGACTTCGTCCTCCCTTTGGACATGACTATGGCCACAGCGGAATATCATGTACCCCCCATGTGGTTCCATAATGATGACGAGGACCACGAGTTGGTTTCTCCCACCTCATCTACACCACATGAGTGGAATGAGAAAGGTAAAATATGTGAAGGTGATGCTCTTGTCCCACTAGTTGACTATCTAGACATTAATTGCTTGAATGATGTTGATCACCTTATGGATACTTCACATGCTATGTCTTCTTCATGCTTAGATGTGCCACCTATTTCTGATGAATATGATGATGATCATGTTGACTTACCTAGTTGTGATGCTATACTCCATAAGATATCATGTGAAAATTCTATTGGTCACATCATGTTTGATAATCCGCTACACTTGTCATATGGTATAAGTGATTTATCCATATTGCATCTTTGCAATCTCACCATAGTACCTATACATATCCCATAAAAATCAATCCAATTTGCGAATATGGCATAGATGACATACCCATGGTTATTGGCATTTGCTTTTCTTGTGATGATATTGACATGCTTCCTTTGCATCATTTGCGCAATAATTCTCATATGACATCCCATGACCACATAGCTTCGAATATGCATTGTTTTGGATGTTATCCATATTCTCCATATTATGCTTCCGCTATTGCACATGAGGGGACCCTAACAGTTTCCTCATGCATATTAGGAGACTTTGTTCCATCCCATCCTTTGCATGATCCCAATCATTGTGTGCACCATCCGCATATCATAAATAACAATGCTCTCGATAATTCACATGATGCACTACAGATTTCTAGTCTCCATTATGCTATACATAATAACAAACCTTTCATGATGGATGACATGTTCCTATATCCTCAATCTCATTTATTTGAGCATTGTACATTTTGTGATAATGAATACAAACACATGCACATCCTAACGTTTGATGTGTACATATACCACGCGCATACAATTTTCCCTTTGCCTTTGTTTTGTGTAGGTACTCATGATTACACGTCAACCTCACAGTCCCATGAGCTGACAAAAAGAGCTCTTGAGAGCACCGATGATTTGGGATTCACCAGAATGTGTCTCCAACCATTCCCCTCATACAAGGACTACACACATCTCTTCTACATGGCCCTCACATGGTTATGACTTATTGCACATTATATATCCTTTGCCCATATTGCCTTGTTCACTTTGCATGTTATGCTCATTTCTATGCCTTTGCCATGCGTTTGTGACCCATGCTTTGCATTACACATGACCCATGACTCTTGTATTAGTATGTGTATTTGCAAGCTTGGTGGTGATCCTAGTTGCTATTGCCATGTTTACCTTAAGCTCTATGCTATTGTTGCTTCTTGTGGTGGGTGATGAGGACATCCCTACTAATGTTACACCCACCCCGACTGCTATACATACAGGACCAATTACTAGAGCTCGCGCACGTCAATTGAATTACCAGGTACTTTCGTTTCTTGGAAATCCTTCTAATATTCATGAACATATGATGCTGCCTAAATTAGATACTTTTGTTTTACTTATGAATGAAGGACCTATCATGGATAAGAAGGATGACCATTGGAGCGGGATCAAGCATGGAGGAGAAGGTGCGCGCGCGGGGAAGAACATTGGAGCTTCCAGTGATGATTTTCGCACATTGAAGCCACCATAATGGGAGTGGGAAGCTTTGGACGAAATATGCATGATGCCACTTTATAAAATTCGTCCATAGGCTAATATAGGTGCTGCGCCACCTTAATTTTGGGCCAGGCCCATGTAATTTCGAAATACCATATTATAGGCTGTTTTTAGAGTCCGTATGTATGGGGAAACTGACTTAGGGTCGGTTTCGGACCCCTCCTCCAAGGGGCCACGAAATTCCCTTCTATTCCCCCATATATACAGCCCTTAGGGCTTCGTTTTAGGTTTGGGTTTTGTTTAGATTACAAGTTCGCCATAGCAGCAACTTCGCGTTCTTCGTTTGTGTTCCGCGACCAGACAAAGGCGTCACAGAACCCCACTTCATCAATAAAGCTTTCCTCTTATATTCGCAATATCCAGATTGCAATCTTAGTTTCTTGCTTGTTCTTCGTTTGCGTGCAGGAAATAGACCCTCGTGGTCAGGTTGATCGTGCTCCGGCGTGGTCAATAACCTCTCAGAGTTGGTTTAGCGATTGCTAAGGCGCGACGTCTAACACGTTCGTAGTCGGATCGTCAAAGTCTACTCCACCAAAAACGATAGCCACCATCTCATCGAAAGACAGGGACAACTTCGCCTCTATTAAGTGGTATCAGATTTCCAGGTTGCTCGGTGAGATTTTATCAGTTTTCGTAGTTTAGATCGCATCTGTTCTTCATACCTTTAGTCCACGAAAAAGCCAAAAAAAAATTAGGGTTAGATCATCATATCCGAACCAATCTGAGCCTTTGCATAGTCTTTTCAGTATTTTGCTTTGTTGAATTGGCGGTTACATCGTTGTGTCGAGTTGCTGGTCTTAGTGTCTAGTCCTTTAGAGTTTCGAGTTCTTTTCACAGGTTGTCACGCCGCCACCGCATCATCTTCATAGTTGCCATATACCACCACCATCATCGCCGCTGCCATATCTCATCATCCATCATCACTCTCCATTGGTGTCCATATATACCACCACAAATCCTCCACCAATCCAAGTCCAGTTCGTTTTAGGTTTAGTTTCGCGATCCTTTTGATTTCGGATCCGTGTTTTGCTACCTGCGCAGGTGTCGAAAAAAAAAAAAAAAAAAAAAAAAAAAAAAGAGTCTGGCACGCTTTGCAGAGCACGTTTTGGCCCAAAAAAAATTTCGGCTGAAAATATTTTTTCCCTATCTTGATTTTAGGTTCCCCGGAGCGTTTTGAGACACTTGCTATCATAGTGATTTTTGTCGAAATTTTTGGGTCGTCGCAGCCCCCGGATTGCTCCAGAAAAAAAAAAAAAATTAGTCCAAAAGAAAAATTCGTGCCCATCTTGCTTATACGACGTGGCAAGAGTTTTGAGACACTCGCCGTTGTAGTGAGTTTTTGAAAAAAAAAAAAAAAAAAAAAAAGAGGCGCCGAAAAAAAAAAAAAAAAAAAAAAGAGGCGCCGAAAAAAAAAAAAAAAAAAAAACGAAAAAAAAAATCCGATTGTGCTTTTCCCTTGCTTAGGTGTATCGTCGTGTTTTTGTTGGTGTTTTAGGCTCGCGTCTCTAGCACGGTCTAGCCTAGGACCAGCACAGTACCGTCGTTGAGCGTTTATTCAACCTTGCATCTCTGAATTGATTATTGCTGACCCTTTTTGCTACCATATTATAAGCCATCCCAGCTCCACATACTCCTACGCCGTGTGCTTGACACCACCTGGCAATCGCTCTATCCAAGCTTTGAGAGTTTTGGCTACAACGGTTGCCGATCACCGCCTGCTACTGGGTAAGAACTGGTAAGAAATTGAGATTCGCTTAAAGGATTTGTGCCACACCACCACCACCACCACGTCCCAGCAGTCTGTAGGTTTCATATTGTGTGTTTCCTATTTCTGCTAACCATGCCAGGATCACACAATGACGAGATCGACTGGGAGAGCATGACCAACAAAGCGCTCTATGATAAATTTCAGCAAATGATGGCTGAGCAGGTACAGGACTTCGTGAACAACTTTGGAGTTGCCATGGAGAAGCTAGATGGTTTGGAGAAGACATTCGACTCCAAGATGGACGCCAAGTTCAATGAGGTGCTTGCCCGTCTACCTCCACCAGCTGCAGTTCCTATTCCTTTCGAACGACGAGCGCGACGTGTGCCTCTCGGCCACGCCCAACATCCTGGTACTGTTGATACTGCTGCTACTTCGGTGGCTCGTGCGGCTACTGTCGTTGAGCAGGTTGAAGATTATGATGGTGATTTCGATGATGAGGGAGAGGTTGCTCCAGATCCGCCCCATGGGCAACCACCACCATACGCACCAGGTCGACCACATGGCTACAACTGTAACGGTAGGGCTGCACCACCCCCGCAGGTACGGGATCATGACCATCTCCCTAAACTTAAATTGAATATTCCGACGTTTGAGGGTAGATATGTTCCTGATATATATCTTACATGGGAGTTAGAAACAGAACAACGTTTTACATGCTTACAATTTCCAGAGGATCGACGTGTTGCTGCTGCTGTTTGTTCATTCACTAGTTTTGCTTGTGTTTGGTGGTCAGAACATTGTAGAATACACCCTAATAATATTCCAACTACTTGGGCTGCTTTGAAAACTGCTATGCGAAATCGTTGGGTGCCACCTTATTATCAACGTGAATTGCTTCAAAATTTGCAGCGTTTAAGACAAGGAAAAAATTCTGTAGAAGAATATTATCAGGAATTACAAACTGGTATGATTAGATGTGGTATTGTTGAGGAGAATGAAGCTATGCTTGCACGTTTTATGGGTGGATTAAATAGAGAGATTCAGACTATTCTAGAGTATAAGGAGTATAACACTATCACTCGTTTATTTCATCTTGCTTGCAAAGCTGAACGTGAAGTGCAGGATCGACAGGCAATGGCGAGAACTACTAATTTTGCAGGCCGTACTTCATCATGGACGCCACGTACCTCCTCTGCTTCCGCACGTCCTGCTGCAACACCACCTCCTTCAACCTCCAACTCTAATCGCGATACCAGGCAACAGGCTCCTACTGCACCCTCTGCGAAGAGCACACCTTTTGGGCCTGCACAGAGTTCTTCTTCATCTATTGCATCCACAGGGCAAACACATGAGGTTATATGTCGTCGTTGCAAGGGTGGAGGTCACTATGCGAGAGAATGCCCTTCCAAGCGTGTAATGATTGTTACTGAGGATGGTGGATATGCGTCCGCTAGTGATTATGATGAGGAGACTTTGGCACTTATTGCAAGTGACGAACAGGGTGGCGAGGATGCAGAACCAGAAACACAATACATGGCTGCTGATTACGCTGACAGGTATGAAAGTTTAGTTGCTCAACGTGTTCTCAGTGTGCAGGTTACACACGCTGAGCAAAATCAGAGGCACAACTTGTTCCACACAAAGGGAGTTGTGAAAGAGCGTTCTGTTCGCATCATCATCGATGGAGGGAGTTGCAATAACTTGGCTAGCATGGAGATGGTGGAGAAGCTGTCTCTATCCACCAGACCACATCCTCATCCTTATTACATCCAATGGTTCAACAATAGTGGCAAGGTTAAGGTAACACGTACTGTTCGTGTGCATTTTAGCATTGCTACATATTCTGATTATGTGGATTGTGATGTGGTACCCATGCAAGCATGTTCTGTTTTACTTGGTAGACCATGGCAGTTTGATAAAAATTCTGTACACCATGGTAGGACAAATCAGTATACTCTTGTTCATAAGGATCATAATATCACTTTGCTTCCTATGTCTCCCGAACATATTATGAAAGATGACATTGCTAGAGCTAGTAAAGCAAAACAGGAGAAAAATAAGAGTGAAAATCAGATTGTAGCACAGGAATTTGAGCAACACCATAAGCATAATAAACCATCATCTACTGTTGCATCTGAAATAAAATTGAAGAGTGGATGTTTACTTGCTACTAAATCTGATATTAATGATTTGGATGTTGCTACATCTGTTTGCTATGCTTTTGTATGTAAAGAGGTATTATTTTCATTCGAGGACATGCCTCCCTCTTTGCCTCCTACTGTCATTAACATTTTGCAGGAGTTCGCTGACGTCTTTCCACAAGACGTGCCACCGGGATTACCGCCTATTCGCGGGATTGAGCATCAGATTGACTTAATTCCCGGTGCATCCCTACCCAACCGTGCGCCCTACCGTACCAATCCAGAGGAGACAAAGGAGATTATGCGTCAAGTACAGGAGCTGCTTGACAAAGGTTATATACGTGAATCCCTTAGTCCTTGTGCTGTTCCTATTATTCTAGTGCCTAAAAAGGATGGTACATCGCGCATGTGTGTGGATTGTAGAGGCATTAATAATATTACTATTCGTTATCGTCATCCTATTCCTAGACTAGATGATATGCTTGATGAATTAAGTGGCTCTACAATTTTCTCCAAAGTTGATTTGCGTAGTGGATACCATCAAATTCGTATGAAATTGGGCGATGAATGGAAAACAGCATTTAAAACTAAGTTTGGATTATATGAGTGGCTAGTCATGCCTTTTGGGTTAACTAATGCACCTAGCACTTTCATGAGATTAATGAATGAGGTTTTACGTGCTTTCATTGGACGATTTGTGGTAGTCTATTTTGATGATATATTGATTTTTAGTAGATCTTTGGAGGAACATTTGGAACATTTACGTGCTGTTTTTACTGCGCTACGTGATGCACGTTTGTTTGGTAACCTTGGGAAGTGCACCTTTTGCACCGACCGAGTATCTTTTCTTGGCTATGTTGTTACTCCACAGGGAATTGAAGTTGATACAGCCAAGATCGAAGCTATTGAGAGTTGGCCGCAGCCCAAAACGGTCACACAAGTAAGGAGTTTTCTTGGCCTCGCTGGTTTCTATAGGCGTTTTGTGAGAAATTTCAGCACCATTGCTGCGCCTCTCAATGAGCTTACAAAGAAGGACGTGCCTTTTTCTTGGGGTACCGCACAGGAAGAAGCCTTCACGGTCTTGAAAGATAAGTTAACACATGCTCCTTTACTCCAACTTCCTGATTTTAATAAGACTTTCGAGCTTGAATGTGATGCTAGTGGAATTGGGTTAGGAGGTGTGTTACTACAAGATGGTAAACCTGTTGCGTACTTTTCTGAAAAATTAAGTGGGCCTAGTCTGAATTATTCTACTTATGATAAGGAATTATATGCTCTTGTTCGGACTTTGGAAACATGGCAACATTATTTATGGCCCAAAGAATTTGTTATACATTCTGATCATGAATCTTTGAAACATATTAAAAGTCAAGCAAAACTGAACCGTAGACATGCTAAATGGGTTGAATTCATTGAGACTTTCCCTTATGTCATTAAACACAAGAAGGGTAAAGACAATGTTATTGCTGATGCTTTGTCTCGTCGTTATACTATGCTTTCACAACTTGACTTTAAAATATTTGGTTTGGAGACCATCAAAGATCAATATGTGCATGATGCTGAATTTAGAGACGTGTTGCAGAATTGTAAAGAAGGGAGAACATGGAACAAGTTCGTTATTAATAATGGATTTGTGTTTCGTGCTAACAAGCTATGCATTCCAGCTAGCTCCGTTCGTCTTTTGTTGTTACAGGAGGCGCACGGAGGAGGATTAATGGGACACTTTGGCGTGAAGAAGACGGAGGACGTACTTGCTACACATTTCTTTTGGCCAAAGATGAGACGGGATGTTGAGCGTTTTGTTGCTCGCTGCACTACATGTCAAAAAGCTAAGTCACGACTCAATCCTCATGGTTTATATATGCCTTTACCTGTACCTAGTGTTCCTTGGGAGGATATATCTATGGACTTTGTTTTAGGTTTACCTCGAACAAAGAAGGGGAGGGATAGCATATTTGTTGTCGTGGATCGATTTTCTAAAATGGCACACTTTATACCATGTCATAAAAGTGATGATGCTGCTCATGTTGCTGATTTGTTCTTTCGTGAAATTATTCGGTTGCATGGTGTGCCAAATACAATTGTTTCCGATCGTGATGCTAAATTTCTTAGCCACTTTTGGAGATGTTTATGGGCTAAGTTGGGGACTAAACTACTTTTTAGTACTACATGTCACCCCCAAACTGATGGCCAAACTGAAGTAGTCAATAGATCATTGTCTACTATGCTTAGGGCTGTTTTGAAGAATAACCTGAAAATGTGGGAAGAATGCTTGCCTCATATTGAATTTGCTTATAATCGTTCGCTACATTCTACCACTAAGATGTGCCCTTTTGAAGTTGTGTATGGTTTCTTACCTCGTGCACCTATTGATTTGTTGCCTCTTCCGTCTTCGGAGAAGGTTAATTTTGATGCTAAAGAACGTGCTGAATTGATATTAAAGATTCATGAGTTAACTAAGGAAAACATTGAGCGTATGAATGCTAAATACAAACTTGCTGGAGATAAGGGTAGAAAACATGTTGTCTTTGCACCTGGAGATCTTGTTTGGTTACATTTGCGTAAGGATAGATTTCCTGATTTGCGCAAGTCAAAGCTAATGCCACGTGCTGATGGTCCTTTTAAGGTGTTAGAGAAAGTAAATGATAATGCATATAAACTTGAGCTGCCTGCAGAGTTTGGGGTTAGCCCCACTTTTAACATTGCAGATTTGAAGCCTTATTTGGGTGAGGAAGATGAGCTTCCGTCGAGGACGACGTCAGTTCAAGAAGGGGAGGATGATGAGGACATCCCTACTAATGTTACACCCACCCCGACTGCTATACATACAGGACCAATTACTAGAGCTCGCGCACGTCAATTGAATTACCAGGTACTTTCGTTTCTTGGAAATCCTTCTAATATTCATGAACATATGATGCTGCCTAAATTAGATACTTTTGTTTTACTTATGAATGAAGGACCTATCATGGATAAGAAGGATGACCATTGGAGCGGGATCAAGCATGGAGGAGAAGGTGCGCGCGCGGGGAAGAACATTGGAGCTTCCAGTGATGATTTTCGCACATTGAAGCCACCATAATGGGAGTGGGAAGCTTTGGACGAAATATGCATGATGCCACTTTATAAAATTCGTCCATAGGCTAATATAGGTGCTGCGCCACCTTAATTTTGGGCCAGGCCCATGTAATTTCGAAATACCATATTATAGGCTGTTTTTAGAGTCCGTATGTATGGGGAAACTGACTTAGGGTCGGTTTCGGACCCCTCCTCCAAGGGGCCACGAAATTCCCTTCTATTCCCCCATATATACAGCCCTTAGGGCTTCGTTTTAGGTTTGGGTTTTGTTTAGATTACAAGTTCGCCATAGCAGCAACTTCGCGTTCTTCGTTTGTGTTCCGCGACCAGACAAAGGCGTCACAGAACCCCACTTCATCAATAAAGCTTTCCTCTTATATTCGCAATATCCAGATTGCAATCTTAGTTTCTTGCTTGTTCTTCGTTTGCGTGCAGGAAATAGACCCTCGTGGTCAGGTTGATCGTGCTCCGGCGTGGTCAATAACCTCTCAGAGTTGGTTTAGCGATTGCTAAGGCGCGACGTCTAACACGTTCGTAGTCGGATCGTCAAAGTCTACTCCACCAAAAACGATAGCCACCATCTCATCGAAAGACAGGGACAACTTCGCCTCTATTAGTGGGAGAGTCATCATGTTACATTTCTATTCACATAAGACTTCTTGTGATGAGGATATCCCTGGTTCACCTCATTTGTCATCTTCTCCTCATGATAAATCTCAGCTTTTAAATGAAGCTTCTACAAAGAAGACCTATTTGGGTCCCATGACAAGGAGCCGTGCCAAACAAATAGAACAAGAGGTGAACGCGCTCCTAAGTGATCATAATTCAACTATGCATGAGAACTTTGTACTACCTAAATCTTGTGTGCTGATTTTACTCAGGTACAATGCTGAGGACAACCTACAACTTTCAACACATGAGGAAACAAGTTTTGAAGCCCATACAACAAGTTTGAAGAGAACAAGCTTCAACTCTGATGCAAACCATGTTTTGGTGACAAGGGCAACTAATTACATCCCACGGAAGAATAGCAAGCCATCCCAACAATCTATCGTTGCATGCCCAGTTCCAGAATTCGTCCCAGAACTTGCTGCACCTTGCTGCACAAATATGTGAGTATCTAGCACGTGTGGGAGTACAAATTGGACAGCATTTGAAGTCTACTTTCAGGAAAATCAAACGGCACAACATTTGGAGTCCTGAGTCAAAGGATATGAGAGTTCCAATGCAAGTTGTCCAGAGCATTAATTGTTGTGCGAGGCTCCATGTATTTGCTCCCTTGACCAGCTGGTTACCACGAATTTGAGCCTATCTTTTGGACTGGTTTCACACCTACACTAGGAGGGTTGTTCCTAGTATAAATACCCCTTCCCCCACTTCAGCCACAACCCTTTGGCAATTTGATTTCAGCATAGGTTAGCTAAGTGCAACTAGAATCTTGTTTGAGAGTTCACTTCCTCCATAGCTCTTGTAATCTTGCCTTGTGAGAGGGTAAACTCACTTTGTGATTTTACATCAGCAGCCGTTGAGGCGGCGACCAGTTCGTGCTTCCAACTTCGTGCGTGGTTGCGTGGACTGGAATCCTAAGAGTGTGGTTGGGCGAATACTTGTTGCTGGTTGTTGCATGTGTCGTAGCTAGTTTCGGTCTCATTAGGTTGCACTAGTTATCCATTACCCAACATCGCTGTTGGCTGGGATCGAGGGTTGCCTTCGTACCCTTCAGGTGGCGTTGATTCGCATCATAGAGTAGGTCCTTCGTGAAGATCGGGCAACCCCATATCATCTTGGCATCAGAGCTTCGGTTCACACGGTAGGATCTTTTATCCCTAGCTTAGTTCGTGTTCTTGTTCATCCTAAAGTCCAGAAAATAGCCCCACAAAAAAAACTACCTTTACCTAGCCCTTTGCAGTGTTTAATCTTTTATTTGGTGAGTTTTATCAAGTTCTTATCCATTAGTTTTTTTGTTTTTAGTTGCTGAGTTTCTTCCCCATCCAATCTTGTGTGTTTGTGTTCATTTTCGCGCATAGATTTCAGATCTGCATCCTCCACCAAATCGTGTGTATCTTTGTCATCCGGAGTCCATTTTGGGTGTTTTTGTACATTTTGGAAAGCCCACACCGTGTCCCTTCCATCCATCATTGTTAGATCTGATTTCCACCGTGTTTTCCACCCAGAAAAATCAGATCAGTTCGTGTGTGTTTGCTGCTAAGGTTTTAGCTGCATGTTCTTGTTGTTTGAGCTCGTCCATTGTAATTTTCGTAATTCCCCCAAAGTGTGTGTTCAGATTGAAGTCCCTTGTTGAATGTTTGTCAAAAAAAGAGGCAAAAAAAGAGAGAAAGAAAGATCTGCCCAAAGAAAGAAATTGTGTGCAAGAAGCAAAAGAAAGAAATTTGGGACTGTTCATCACTTATATCTTGAGAAATCCCTGTTTGTGTTGTCAGCTGAAACATGTCAAGTGTGCAAGTCTTCAATCCTTGCTTGCAGCAAATCTGATTCCTTGGTGTGAGTTGCATGTTCTTCATTTATATCCCATTCAACAACTAAGGGCATTAGAAACTTGTGTGGATGATTACTTGGTTCAACAATACCTAGATTGCAGATTAGTGTTTCTTTTGCTACATCTATACCCCCACCCAAGCTCCACCAAACAGCCCCGCATGTGCATCCATTGACTTGTATTCGCTTGATTATCACTCTTGGTATACCAATCACCGGCACCACGGTTGAGCACGATTCTGCTCTCACTTGGAAGTTACATGAGCTTCGGTTGGTAAGTGAGGTGAGCTTGAGTTGTTACCCACATATATGCTTCTAGTACTATAGGGTTTTGCAAAAAATAACCATGGAAGGGGATGAAAACGAGTATGATGTTGAAGGAAATGGGCATCTCAATCAGCCCGTCACACGGTTTCAAATTCAATGCATTACGTGATCATCTATGCTGAGAGTTCAGAAACAGCCTTGATCCAATTGAAGAGAAGCAAGACAAGTTATCAAGAGATTTGCAGCAACTTATGGGTAACGTTAATGAGCAGCTCACTCAGAACATGGCAGCCATGAGGACCGATATAGTTGCTGATATTGTGCGAGAGCTTCGTCAAGGCGAGAAAATGCAAGTGTCCAAGGTGATGAACATCATGCAATTGATGGGGACGCTGCTGCATCCGATGCACAAGCTAGAAGAAACTGTGCTCCTACCCCCCATGCCATGAGACCTCCCGGTCCTTGACGTGGAAATGCTCATGCTTATGGTCGTGGTCATCATGAAGCTGCTGCTGGTCGTGGTCTTAGAGGAGGCCACCGGAGAGCAAATCTGCACCATGAAGATAGTGAAGATGAGTTTGATGAAGATGAAGATGGCATGCACCAAAATGACAGGTTTCATCATCCAAGAAACTATGGTCGTGGACGGCAAGAGGAGGAGAGGTTTGGAAAGCTGAAATTTACCATTCCCAAGTTTGATGGTGGATCTGATCCAGAAAGTTATCTTACATGGAAATTGAAGGTTGACAAGATTTTCCGCATGCACAACTACTCCGAAGAGAAGAAATTAGCTATGGCCTCACTTGAGTTTGAAGACTATGCTCTAATCTGGTGGGAGCAAGTTCAGAATCAGCGAGAAGAAGAAGGAGAACCTGCTGTTGCTACATGGACAGAAATGAAAAGAGAGATGAGAGCAAGATTTGTCCCAAGGCATTATAGGCGTGATGTCTTTGATAAGCTCCAGAATTTGAGGCAAGGAAAGTTATCTGTTGAGGAGTATCATAAGGAGATGGAGAAGGCAATGATAAGAGCCAACATATATGAAGAAGAGGAGCAGTCCATGGCAAGGTTTCTATATGGGCTGAATCCTAATGTCAAGCGAGTTGTTGATTTGCAGCCATATCGGAATGTGGTAGAGCTTGTACATCTTGCTTCTAAGGCTGAACGTCAATTGCAAGAAGACACAAAGCAAAACAGAACTACCTCCTTCACAGCTAGAGCTACATCAAGTGGGAGTAAGTTTGTACCTCAATTCAATGTTGGTCGAGGTATCATGAGTAGCTCTGGTGGTGGAAATCAGTCCCATACACGTGCAGCCATGAGCAGAAATGATGCATCAAATTCAAAGGAGAAGAGCAGATTTGCAGCCCCTAGTTCATCCTCCATTGGCTCCACGAGAAAAACTAGTGATATAGAGTGCTTCACATGCAAGGGACGTGGCCACATGAAGAAAGATTGTCCCAACAAGCGTACCATGCTGATTACAGAGAATGGAGAATATGAGTCTTGTAGTGAACCTGAAGAAGAAACCGAGAATGGTGAAAATTCAGATGGAAACGAGCATACCTATTGTGATTATGAGCAAGGTGCCTCTCTTGTTGTCACTAGAGTTTTGAGTGTGCAGCTCAAAGAAGCTGAGAATGGACAACGACACAATTTGTTTCAAACAAGAGCAAAAGTGCAAGACAAGGTATGCAAAGTAATTGTTGATGGTGGAAGTTGTCACAATCTTGCTAGTAGAGAAATGTGTGATAAGCTTAGGTGAAGCTGTCGCAATACCCCCATCCATATCATATCCAATGGTTGAGTGAGTGTGGAGAGTTGAAGGTCACACACATGGTACAAGTGCAATTCAAGATTGGAGACTATATTGACACCGTTGAGTGTGATGTTGTGCCCATGAAGGTGTGTCACTTGCTGTTGGGCAGGCCGTGGCAATATGACCTTTCAGCTCAACATTGTGGCAAAACCAATCAATACACCATCAAGTGGAAAGGGAAAGACTTGGTGCTAAGGCCCATGACACCCCAACAAATCATGGCTGAGCACATGCAAAAGGTTTCTGAAGTAAAAGTAGTGAGTAAGAAAGAGGGAGAGAAAAAGAGTCAGAGAGAGATCCACAAATCTGTGAGTGAGCGCCACAAGTCAAATCTGAGAGATAAAAATAAAAGAGAGGGAGAGAACTTGGTCATGTTAGCCACCAAATAAGAACTGAGAGATGTGAGGCTCAACCCAAATCAAGTGGTCATTGTACTTGTGTACAAAGACACTTTG
The DNA here is from genome assembly GCA_022496015.1 of Hordeum marinum. Taxonomy (NCBI): domain Eukaryota; kingdom Viridiplantae; phylum Streptophyta; class Magnoliopsida; order Poales; family Poaceae; genus Hordeum; species Hordeum marinum. Next base: position 216,787,310 of record CM039674.1, on the reverse strand, counting down.
CTTTCAGCTAACGACTTAACTTGTCTCCCTAGTGCTGTTTGCGATGTCTTGCAGGATTTTTCGGATGTTTTTCTGGAGGAAGTACCCGCTGGTCTACCTCCCTTGCGTGGCATAGAACATCAGATTGACCTCACTCCAGGAGCATCACTCCCGAATCGACCTCCCTACCGCACCAATCCTGAAGAAACAAAGGAGATACAAAGGCAGGTACAAGAACTTTTAGAAAAAGGTTATGTGCGTGAAAGCTTAAGTCCTTGTGTTGTACCTATGATTTTGGTGCCTAAGAAAGATGCAACATGGAGATTGGTTATGGATTGTAGGCCTATCAATATTATAACAATTAGGTATCGTCATCCTATTCCTAGGTTAGATGATATGCTTGATGAATTGAGTGGCTCTACTATTTTCTCTAAAATTGATTTGAGAAGTGGATACCATCAGATTAGGATGAAAGAAGGAGATGAATGGAAAACTGCTTTCAAAACAAAATTTGGGTTGTATGAGTGGTTAGTCATGCCTTTTGGGTTAACTAATGCACCAAGTACATTCATGAGATTGATGAACCATGTTTTGAGAGCTTACATTGGCAAATTTGTTGTTGTGTACTTTGATGACATCCTAATCTATAGCAGGTCCATTGAGGAACATATTGAGCATCTAAAACAAGTGTTGAATGTGCTAAGGATAGAAAAACTATATGCTAACATTGAGAAGTGCTCCTTTTGCACAAACAAGGTTGTTTTTCTTGGCTATGTTGTTTCAGGACAGAGAATTGAAGTGGATGAATCTAAGGTGGAAGCAATCAAGAATTGGCCAACTTCAGTGAATGTAAGCCAGGTGAGAAGTTTTCATGGCCTTGTTGGTTTCTACAGGAAGTTTGTGAAAGATTTTACTACAATTGCTGCACCTTTGAATGAATTAACAAAGAAAGGTATTGCTTTCAAATGGGGTGCACCACAAGAAGAAGCATTTCTTGAGCTTAAGAAACAATTAACTGAAGCACCTTTGCTGATTTTACCTGATTTCACTAAAACTTTTGAGATAGAATGTGATGCTAGTGGAATAGGTATTGGAGGTGTCTTAATGCAAGAAAGTAAACTAGTAGCATATTTTAGTGAGAAGCTGAGCGGTGCACAACTGAATTATTCTGTTTATGATAAAGAGTTGTATGCTTTGGTTAGAGTGCTTGAAACATGGAAACACTACTTATGGCCTAAGGAATTTATTCTGCATTCTGATCATGAGGCTTTGAAACATTTGAAAAGCCAAGCTAAATTGAATCGTAGGCATGCTAAATGGGTAGAATTCATTGAAACTTTGCCATATGTTGTGAAGTACAAGAAAGGAAAGGAAAACATGGTTGCTGATGCTTTGTCTCGTAGGCATGTTCTTCTGACACAATTAGAAGTGAACGTACCAGGAATTGAGAGCTTAAAAGAATTGTACTGCACTGATCATGTATTTTCAGAACCATATGCAAAATTTAAGGATGGGAAAGGTTGGGATAAATACCATATTCATGATGGGTTCCTTTTTAGGGCTAACAAATTGTGTGTTCCAGATTCGTTGGTTAGACCCTTGTTGTTGCAGGAATCACATGCAGGAGGATTAATGGGACACTTTGGTCGTGAGAAGACTTATGAGCTACTGGCTGATCATTTTTATTGGCCAAAGATGAGGAAGGACGTTGAGAGATTTGTGCAGCGATGCATCACATGCCACAAAGCTAAGTCTAAACTGAACCCCCATGGTTTATATACTCTATTACCTGTTCCAAATGCTCCTTGGGAAGATATTAGCATGGATTTTGTTTTAGGACTACCTAGGACTAAAAGGGGGAGAGATTCAGTTTTTGTTGTGGTTGATAGGTTCTCAAAAATGGCACATTTCATTCCATGCCACAAGAACGACGATGCTTCACATGTTGCTGATTTGTTTTTCAGGGAAGTTGTCCGCTTGCATGGAATGCCAAGGACCATTGTTTCAGACCGTGATGTGAAGTTCATGAGCTACTTTTGGAAACATTATGGGCAAAGTTGGGAACCAAGCTGCTGTTTTCAACATGTCACCCACAAACTGATGGACGGACAGAGGTGGTGACCGCACACTCTCAGCCTTGCTGCGTACAATGATCAAGAAGAATTTGAAGGAGTGGGAAGAGTGTTTGCCGCACGTGGAGTTTGCTTACACTAGAGCAGTCCACTCTACCACAAGCATGTGCCCATTTGAAGTGGTATATGGATTCAAACCACTTGCACCAATCGACTTGCTACCACTTCCATTGCAAGAAAGATGTAACTTGGAGGCTTCTAAGCGTGCTGCATATGTGAAGAAGATTCATGAGAAGACCAGAGAAGAGATAGAAAGGAAGTCCAAGTACTATGCAGCTAAGGCAAACAAAAATCGCAAGAAGGTGAGTTTTGAGCCCGGAGATCTGGTTTGGGTACATTTGCGCAACGACAGGTTTCTAGAGAAGCGCAAATCTAAGCTAATGCCTCGTGGAGATGGACCATTCAAAGTTTTGGCAAAGATCAATGAAAACGCTTACAAGATTGAGCTCCCCGATGACTATGCTGTTAGTCCAACATTCAATGTCGCTGATTTGTCTCCATGCTTCGATCAAGAGGGTCAAGAGTCGAGGAGGACTCCTTTTGAAGAGGGGGAGGATGATGAGGATATCCCTGGTTCACCTCATTTGTCATCTTCTCCTCATGATAAATCTCAGCAGTCAAATGAAGCTTCTACAAAGAAGACCTATTTGGGTCCCATGACAAGGAGCCTTGCCAAACAAATAGACCAAGAGGTGAACGCTCCTAACTGATCATAATTCAACTATGCATGAGAACTTTATACTACATAAATCTTGTGTGCTGATTTTACTCAGGTACAATGCTGAGGACAACCTACAACTTTCAGCACATGAGGAAACAAGTTTTGAAGCCCATACAACAATTTTGAAGAGAACAAGCTTCAACTCTGATGCAAACCATGTTTTGGTGACAAGGGCAACTAATTACATCCCACGGAAGAATAGCAAGCCATCCCAACAATCTATTGTTGCATGCCCAGTTCCAGAATTCGTCCCAGAACTTGCTGCACCTTGCTGCACAAATATGTGAGTATCCAGCACGTGTGGGAGTACAAATTGGACAGCATTTGAAGTCTACTTTCAGGAAAATCAAACGGCGCAACGTTTGGAGTCCTGAGTCAAAGGATATGAGAGTTCCAATGCAAGCTGTCCAGAGCATTAATTGCTGTGCGAGGCTCCATGTATTTGCTCCCTTGACCAGCTGGTTACCACGAATTTGAGCCTCTCTTTCGGACTGGTTTCACACCTACACTAGGAGGGTTGTTCCTAGTATAAATACCCCTTCCCCCACTTCAGCCACAACCCTTTGGCAATTTGATTTCAGCATAGGTTAGCTAAGTGCAACTAGAATCTTGTTTGAGAGTTCACTTCCTCCATAGCTCTTGTAATCTTGCCTTGTGAGAGGGTAAACTCACTTTGTGATTTTACATCAGCAGCCGTTGAGGCGGCGACCAGTTCGTGCTTCCAACTTCGTGCGTGGTTGTGTGGATTGGAATCCTAAGAGTGTGGTTGGGCGAATACTTGTTGCTGGTTGTTGCATGTGCCGTAGCTAGTTTCGGTCTCGTCAGGTTGCACTAGTTATCCATTACCCAACATCGCTGTTGGCTGGGATCGAGGGTTGCCTTCGTACCCTTCAGGTGGCATTGATTCGCATCATAGAGTAGGTCCTCCGTGAAGATCGGGCAACCCCGTATCATCTTGTCAAGGCAATGACGATACTTTGCTCATATCTTGTTTTCATGATTGTGATATGTCATGTGCATTATATATGCCCACTATTTAGACGTGTGACATGATCGCCATGCCTACATATAGTATGTTGCATCTTTGCACTACTAGCTTCCATGCCTATGATGATACTTTGATCATGTTTTGTGCTCCTGATATGTCATGCGCATTGCCTATGCCTACTATTTGCTCGCATGACATGATTGCCATAATTTCCTCTAGTACGTTGCATCTTCGCACTTCTAGTTTGCACGACACAATCACTATGCTTGCTTGTGTTGCATCACCAATGTGCTCCTTTTATGCGGTTGATGACAACCATTGCCATGCTTCGCACATGATTGATATTGCTTGTTGTCATATGTCTCCACATGTCGCCTCTCTCATGCTCGATGCTTTGCCATGTATTGAGTGCAACAATGTTATTAATTGTGCTAATGAGATTGTCCCCATAGCTTTCTCACATATTATTGGAGCTTTTGACATCTTTCATGTGAAGAATGCTTGTCTTCCTTCTTTGCACCATATGCCTAGTGCCATGAATATTGCCATTGTTGCATCATATTATTCATGCACTTATGATCCTAACGGTTATGTGCAAGAGAAGAGACCCATCATGATGGATGATGTGTTTCTCTACCATGCACATATATTGTTTCCTTTGTTGTGTGTATGTGTAGGATACTTCGACCACATGTCAACCTCGACTTCATGTGAGTTGACAATCCGAGCTCTTCACAACGAGCCTTGCTACACTGACAAGTTTCTCCATCGCAGTTGCTTGCACATCGACATTGTGAAGGACGCACAAGGACACATTTTCAAGGTGACATCCTTAGTGAGCATGGATATTGTGGTTCATCCTACTTGTGTTGCTTGTACCATGACACATTTTGGTCATCTTGGACCACATATTTGCACACATGATAGATATATTGTTTCCACTCATGATTGCCACATTGACATGCCTCATGACATATATGCTTTGTGTGTTGCATCCAACTTGTGGATTGTTCGCTCTTATCATATGCTTGGTTGCAACGTCCATTCTTCACATTTGCCATGCCGTATTGCTTGCTACATGCTTAACTTGATTGCCTCACACATGATGACCAATTGCTCTTTCTATTGTGTTCAGTGCCATCCTATCTTCACTACACCATGCGCACCTTATGCTTGGATTGTCTTGCACTTGCACCGTGCCTTTAGACCTTGGGGGTAGATGTGTGTTATATTTTCACACATATTTGCATCCTTACCTCACCTAGGCATACTTATTTCCATGATTGCATTGCTTGTGTTCCATTTGTATGCTTACATGCCATGACACAATTCCTTGTCACGCCATATGTTATGCATGATGACGACACTTGTTCGGTGAATAACCGCTTGAATGCTTGGTTTGGCACTAACACTAACCACATTTGTTTTTGCAAGTTTTTGTTGTCCTTGCTCCTTTTGAAGGAATTACAAGACGGTGAGACATTGGAGAGTGCCCCTTTAGAGCTTGATGATGACGAGTGCTTGGTGATTGTCCACATCTACGAGACGACTCCACCTCCTTCCCATGGTGATTTGGATTTTGATCCAAGGACGGATCTTTCCCAAGGGGAAGGGATGATGCGGAGCATCTTACATACATCACCATGACAAGAGTCCGTTTGGCAAGTGACACGTGCCACCATTACTTCATATACATATAGGTGACTTATCTCCTTTACACGTGCTCACTTAACCACCTCGAGGATGGTATACTACTTGACACTGCTCGCGTGTGCATGCATAGGTATTGCCGGAGCTTCACGGACGATGAGTAGGAGTGCTAGCAACTACGTACAACTAGACCATCCGCGAGGGACGATTGGAAGTGGAGACGGATGAAGACAAAGTCAAGAAGCCTGAGGAAGAAGAGTCCCAGACGACCCCATGCGCATGGCCTCCCAAGATCCCGTGTACACAAGGGTACCCGTCACTTCCTGGATACTCCGTGCGCACGGGCCTAGAAGACCTCGTGCCTATGGGACCTCCATGTCCACGGGACATGCCCGTTGATAGACGCGAAGTTGTCCCTGTCTTTTGATGAGATGGTGGCTATCGTTTTTGGTGGAGTAGACTTTGACGATTCGACTACGAACGTGTGATGACGCCGCACCTTAGCAATCACTAAACCAACTCCGAGAGGTTATTGACCACGCCAGAGCACGTTCAACCTGACCACGAGGGTCTATTTCCTGCACGCAAATGAAGAACAAGCAAGAAACTAAGATTGCAATCTGGGTATTGCAAATATAAGAGGAAAGCTTTATTGATGAAGTGGGGTTCTGTGACGCCTTTGTCTGGTCATGGAACACAAATGAAGAACGCGAAGTTGCAGCTATGGTGAACTTGTAATCTAAACAAAACCCAACCCTAAAACGACGCCCTAAGGGCTTTATATATGGGGGAATAGAGGGGAATTTCGTGGCCCCTTGGAGGAGGGGTCCGAAACCGACCTTAACTCAATTTCCCCATACATACGGACTCTAAAAACAGCCTATAATATGGTATTTCGAAATTACATGGGCCTGGCCCAACAATAAGGTGGCGCAGCACCTATATTAGCTTAGGGACGAATTTTATAAAGTAGCATCATGCATATTTCGTCGAAGGCTTCTTGCTCCCATTATGGTGGCTTCAAAGTGCGAAAATCATCACTGGAAACTCCATTGTTCTTTCTTGCGCGCGCACCTTCTTCTCCATGCTTGATCCCGCTCCCATGGTCAACCTTCTTGTCCATACCAGGTCCTTCATTCATAAGTAAAACAAAAGTATCTAATTTAGGCAGCATCATATGTTCATGAACATTAGAATGATTTGCGAGAAACGAAAGTACCTGGTAATTCAATTGACCCATGCGAGCTCTAGTAATTGGTCCTGTATGTATAGCAGTCGGAGTTGTAGGTGTAGCATTAGCAGGGATGTCCTCATCATCCTCCCCTTCTTGAACTGAAGTAGCCCTCGACGGAAGCTCATCTTCCTCACCCAAATAAGGCTTCAAATCTGCAATGTTAAAAGTGGGGCTAACCCCAAACTCTACAGGCAGCTCAAGTTTATATGCATTATCATTTACTTTCTCTAACACCTTAAAAGGACCATGAGCACGTGGCATTAGCTTTGACTTGCGCAAATCAGGAAATCTATCCTTACACAAATGTAACCAAACAAGATCTCCAGGTGCATTGACAACATGTTTTCTACCCTTATCTCCAGCAATTTTGTATTTAGCATTCATACGCTCAATGTTTTCCTTCGTTAACTCATGCATCTTTAATATCAATTCAGCACGTTCTTTAGCATCAAAATTAACCTTCTCCGAAGATGGAAGAGGCAACAAATCAATAGGTGCACGAGGTAAGAAACCATACACAACTTCAAAAGGGCACATCTTAGTGGTAGAATGTAGCGAATGATTATAAGCAAATTCAATATGAGGCAAGCATTCTTCCCACATTTTCTGGTTATTCTTCAAAACAGCCCTAAGCATAGTAGACAATGATCTATTGACTACTTCAGTTTGGCCATCAGTTTGGGGATGACATGTAGTACTAAAAAGTAGTTTAGTCCCCAACTTAGCCCATAAACATCTCCAAAAATGGCTAAGAAATTTAGCATCACGATCTGAAACAATTGTATTTGGCACACCATGCAACCGAATAATTTCACGAAAGAACAAATCACCAACAAAAGCAGCAGCATCACTTTTATGACATGGTATAAAGTGTGCCATTTTGGAAAATCTATCCACGACAACAAATATGCTATCCCTTCCCTTCTTAGTTTGAGGTAAACCTAAAACAAAGTCCATAGATATATCCTCCCAAGGAACACTAAGTACAGGCAAAGGCATATATAAACCATGAGGATTGAGTCGTAACTTAGCTTTTTGACATGTAGTGCAGCGAGCAACAAAACGCTCAACATCCCGTCTCATCTTTGGCCAAAAGAAATGTGTAGAAAGTACGTCCTCCATCTTCTTCACGCCAAAGTGTGCCATTAATCCTCCTCCGTGTGCCTCCTGTAACAACAAAAGACGAACGGAGCTAGCTGGAATGCATAGCTTGTTAGCACGGAACACAAATCCATCATTAATAAACAAACTTGTTCCATGTTCTCCCTTCTTTACAATGCTGCAACACATCTCTAAATTCAGCATCATGCACATATTGATCTTTGATGCTCTCCAAACCAAATATTTTAAAGTCAAGTTGTGAAAGCATAGTATAACGACGACGAGACAAAGCATCAGCAATAACATTTTCTTTACCCTTCTTGTGTTTAATGACATAAGGGAAAGTCTCAATGAATTCAGCCCATTTAGCATGTCTACGGTTCAGTTTTGCTTGACTTTTAATATGATTCAAAGATTCATGATCAGAATGTATAACAAATTCTTTGGGCCATATATAATGTTGCTATGTTTCCAAAGTCCGAACAAGAGCATATAATTCCTTATCATAAGTAGAATAATTCAGACTAGGCCCACCCAATTTTTCAGAAAAGCATGCAACAAGTTTACCATCTTGTAATAACACACCTCCTAACCCAATTCCACTAGCATCACATTCAAGCTCGAAAGTCTTATTAAAATCAGGAAGTTGGAGTAAAGGGGCATGTGTTAACTTATCTTTCAAGACCGTGAAGGCTTCTTCCTATGCGGTACCCCAAGAAAAAGGCACGTCCTTCTTTGTAAGCTCATTGAGAGGCGCAACAATGGGGCTGAAATCTCTCACAAAACGCCTATAAAAACCAGCGAGGCCAATAAAACTCCTCACTTGTGTGACCGTTTTGGGCTGCGGACAACTCTCAAGAGATTCAATCTTGGCTTTATCAACTTCAATTCCCTGTGGAGTAACAACATAGCCAAGAAAAGATACTCGGTCGATGCAAAAGGTGCACTTCCCAAGGTTACCAAACAAACGTGCATCTCGTAGAGCAATAAAAACAGCATGTAGATGTTCCAAATGCTCCTCCAAAGATCTACTAAAAATCAATATATCATCAAAATAGACTACCACAAATCGTCCAATGAAAGCACATAAAACCTCGTTTATTAATCTCATGAAAGTGCTAGGTGCATTACTTAACCCAAAAGGCATGACTAACTAGTCATATTATCCAAACTTAGTTTTAAATGTTGTTTTCCATTCATCTCCTAATTTCATACGAATTTGATGGTATCCACTACGCAAATCAACTTTGGAGAAAATTGTAGAACCACTTAATTCATCAAGCATATCATCTAGTCTAGGAATCGGATAACGATAACGAATAGTAATATTATTAATGCGTCTACAATCCACACACATGCGCGATGTACAATCCTTTTTAGGCACTAGAATAATAGGAACAGCACAAGGCCTAAGGGATTCACGTATATAACCTTTGTCAAGCAGCTCCTATACTTGACGCATAATCTCCTTTGTCTCCGCTGGATTGGTACGGTATGGCGCACGGTTGGGTAGGGATGCACCGGGAATTAAGTCAATCTGATGCTCAATCCCGCGAATAGGTGGTAATCCTGGTGGCACGTCTTGTGGGAAGACGTCAGCGAACTCCTGCAAAATGTTAATGACAGCAGGAGGCAAAGAGGGAGGCATGTCCTCGAATGAAAATAATACCTCTTTGCATACAAAAGCATAGCAAACAGATGTAGCAACATCCAAATCATTAATATCAGATTTAGTAGCAAGTAAACATCCACTCTTCAATTTTATTTCGGATGCAACATTAGATGATGGTTTATTATGCTTATGGTGTTGCTCAAATTCCTGTGCTACAATCTGATTTTCACTCTTATTTTTCTCCTGTTTTGCTTTACTAGCTCTAGCAATGTCATCTTTCATAATATGTTCCGAAGACATAGGAAGCAAAGTGATATTTTGATCCTTATGAACAAGAGTATACTGATTTGTCCTACCATGGTGTACAGAATGTTTATCAAACTGCCATGGCCTACCAAGTAGAACAGAACATGCTTGCATGGGTACCACATCATAATCCACATAATCAGAATATGTAGCAATGCTAAAATGCACACAAACAGTACGTGTTACCTTAACCTTGCCACTATTGTTGAACCATTGGATGTAATAAGGATGAGGATGTGGTCTGGTGGTTAGAGACAACTTCTCCACCATCTCCATGCTAGCCAAGTTATTGCAACTCCTTCCATCGATGATGACGCAAACAGAACGCTCCTTCACAACTCCCTTTGTGTGGAACAAGTTGTGCCTCTGACTTTGCTCAGCCTGTGTAACCTGCACACTGAGAACACGTCGAGCAACTAAACTTTCATACCTGTCAGCGTAATCAGCTGCCATGTAGTGTGTCTCTGGTTCTGCATCCTCGCCACCCTGTTCTTCACTTGCAATGAGAGCCAAAGTGTCCTCATCATAATCACTAGCGGACGCATATCCACCATCCTCGGTAACAATCATTACACGCTTGGAAGGGCATTCTCTCGCAAAGTGACCTCCACCCTTGCAACGACGGCATATAACCTCATGTGTTTGCCCTGTGGATGCAATAGATAAAGAACAGCTCTGTGCAGGCCCAAAAGGTCTGCTCTTCACAAAGGGTGGAGTAGGAGCCTGTTTCCTAGTATCGCGGTTGGAGTTGGAGGTGGAAGTAGGTGGTGTTGCAGCAGGACGTGCGGAAGTAGAGGAGGTGCGTGGCGTCCATGATGAAGTGCGACCAGTAGAAAAAGTAGTTCTCGCCATTGCGTGTCGATCCTGCACTTCACGTTCAGCTTTGCAAGCAAGATGAAATAAACGAGTGACAGTGTTATACTCCTTATACTCTAGAATAGTCTAAATCTCTCTATTTAATCCACTCATAAAGCACGCAAGCATAGCTTCATTCTCCTCAACAATACCACATCTAATCATGCCAGTTTGTAATTCCTGATAATATTCTTCTACATAATTTTTTCCTTGTCTTAAACGCTGCAAATTGTGAAGCAATTCACGTTGATAATAAGGTGGCACCCAACGATTACGCATAGCAGTTTTCAAATCAGCCCAAGTAGTTGGAATATTAGCATGGTGTATTCTACAATGTTCTAACCACCAAACACAAGCAAAACTAGTGAATGAACAAACAGCAGCAGCAACACGTCTATCCTCAGGAAATTGTAAGCATGTAAAACGTTGTTCTATTTCTAACTCCCATGTTATATATCAGGAACATATCTACCCTCAAACGTTAGAATATTCAATATAAGTTTAGGGAGATGGTCATGATCCCGTACCTGAGGGGGTGGTGCATCCCTATCGTTACGGTTGTAGCCATGTGGTCGACCTGGTGCGTATCGTGGTGGTTGCCCCTGAGGCTGATCTGGAGCAACCTCTCCCTCATCATCGTAATCACCATCGTAATCTTCAACCTGCTCAACGACAGAAGCAGCAGGAGCCACAGAAGTAGCAGTAGTATCAACAGTACCAATATGTTGGCCTTGGCCGACACGCACACGTCGCGCTCGTCGTTCGAAAGGGATAGGAGGCACAGCTGGTGGTGGTAGACGGGCAAGCACCTCATTGAACTTGGCGTCCATCTTGGTGTCGAATGTCTTCTCCAAACCATCAAGCTTCTCCATGGCCTCTCCAAAGTTGGTCATGAAGTCTTGTACCTGGTCAGCCATCATTTGCTAAAATTTATCATAGAGCGCTTTGTTGGTCATGCTCTCCTAGTCGCTCCCGTCGTCGTGTGATCCTGACATGGTTAGCAGAAATAGGAAACACACAAGAATATGAAACCTATAGACTACTAGGATGTGGTGGTGGTGGTGGTGTGTCACAAATCCTTTAAGCAATCTCAAATTCTTATCAGTTCTTATCCAGCAGCAGGCGGTGATCGGCAACCGTTGTAGTCAAACTCTCAAAGCTTGGATAAAAGTGATTGCTAGGTGGTGTCAAACACACGACGTAGATGTATGTGGAGATGGGATGGCCGGTAGCAAAAAGGGTTAGCAATAATCAATTTAGAGATGCCAAGTTGAATAAACGCTCAACGACAGTACTGTGCTGGTCCTAGGCTAGACCGTGCTAGAGACACGAGCCTAAAACACCAACAAAATTACGACGCTACATGTAATCAAGGGAAAAGCACATTCTGAAAAAAAAATCGTATTTTTTGGTGCCGCTTTTTTTGCGCTCTTTTTTTTGCTCAAAAAATCACTACAATGGCGAGCGTCTCAAAACTCTTCCCACGTCGTATAAGCAAGATGGGCACGAAATTTGTTGGACTAATTTTTTTTTCTTTTTCTGGAGCAATTCGGGGGCTGCGATGACCAAAAATTTCGACAAAAATCACTATGATGGCAAGTGTCTCAAAACGCTCTGAAGAACCTAAAACCAAGATATGGAAAAAATATTTTCAGCCGATTTTTTTTCTGACACCTACGCAGGTAGCAAAACATGAATCCGAAATCAAAAGGATCTTGAAACTAAACCTAAAACGAGCTGGACTCGGATTGGTGGCGGATTTGTGATGGTATATATGGACACCAATGGATAGTGATGGTGAGTGGTGATATATGGCAGCGGTGATGATGGTGGTGGTATATGGCAACTATGAAGACGATGCGGTGGCGATGTGACAACCTGTGGATAGAACTCGAAACTCTAAAGGACTAGACACTAAGACCAGCAACTCGACACGACGATGTAACCGCAAATTCAACAAAGCAAAATACTGAAAAGACTATGCAAAGGCTCAGATTGGTTCAGATATGATGATCTAACCCTAATTTTTTTGTGGCTTTTTCGTGGACTAAAGGTATGAAGAACAAATGCGGTCTAAACTACGAAAACTGGTAAAATCTCATCGAGCAACCTAGAAATCTGACACCACTTGCTAGACGCGAAGTTGTCCCTGTCTTTCGATGAGATGGTGGCTATCGTTTTTGGTGGAGTAGACTTTGAGGATCCGACTACGAACGTGTGATGACGTCGCGCCTTAGCAATCGCTAAACCAACTCCGAGAGGTTACTGCCATGCCAGAGCACGATCAACCTGACCACGAGGGTCTATTTCCTGCACGCAAACGAAGAACAAGCAAGAAACTAAGATTGCAATCTGGATATTGCGAATATAAGAGGAAAGTTTTATTGATGAAGTGGGGTTGTGTGACGCCTTTGTCTGGTCGTGGAACACAAACGAAGAACGCAAAGTTGCAGCTATGGCAAACTTGTAATCTAAACAAAACACAACCCTAAAACGACGCCCTAAGGGCTATATATATATGGGGGAATAGAGGGGAATTTCGTGGCCCCTTGGAGGAGGAGTCCGAAACCGACCTTAACTCAGTTTCCCCATACATACAGACTCCAAAAACAGCTTATAATATGGTATTTCGAAATTACATGGGCCTAGCCCAACAATAAGGTGGCGCAGCACCTATATTAGACTAGGGACGAATTTTATAAAGTAGCATCATGCATATTTCGTCCAAGGCTTCTTGCTCCCATTATGGTGGCTTCAAAGTGCGAAAATCATCACTGGAAACTCCATTTTTCTTTCCCGTGCGCGCACCTTCTTCTCCATGCTTGATCCCGCTCCCATGGTCGACCTTCTTGTCCATGCCAGGTCCTTCATTCATAAGTAAAAAAAAGTATCTAATATAGGCAACATCATATGTTCATGAAGATTAGAAGGATTTGCAAGAAACGAAAGTACCTGGTAATTCAACTGACGTGAGCGAGCTCTAGTAATTGGTCCTGTATGTATAGCAGTCGGAATTGTGGGTGTAGCGTTAGCAGGGATGTCCTCATCACCCGTGCGCACGGGCTAAGTGGAGCGGTGACCTGGAGACCTCGTGCGCACGGGCTCCGCTTAGCCCCTGTGCACGGGGCCCCCCTGTGTGCTTTGGCTGGGCTTGGCCCATGTACCCCTCTCTTAGCCCTTGGTTGCCTTGTACCTATATATACTCCTTCCCTTCGTCCTATCTAGGGTTAGCAATGGTTTAGCTCTTAGTTAGTTGAGCTTAGCTCCTTCTACTACCTCTCCCATGGTGTAGATGCCTCTATGAGAGAATATCCCCTAATGGATGTCAAGACCCCTTGTGAGGGAAGATCCTCCGGGATATCAAGGCCCCATCTCCCCATGGGACTTGGGATGAACTCTACCATGTATCCCATTTCCCTTTGTTGTTCATGCACTTTTGTGGATCTTTTGTGTGGTGAGTCTAATGGATGTGTGATTGGACTTGTTCTTGAATGTTTCCTCTTGTGATTTCTCCCCGTCCATCCCCGTGTTCTTCGTGTTCTTGAGGTTTCCACCTTCAATTCGTGAAAGATCGGCACACACGTGTTTGCCCCGTATCACCTACCGGCGACAAGTCAAGCTCTAAGGACATGATGACTTCGTCAAGTCGCCATACTACTTCAAGCAACTACAAGCCAATGGCTTCATCCTCTACACTAACACCGGATGACAACACAAAGTCAAGCTCCTTCAAGTGTTTCACATGCCAAGGCCGAGGCCACAAGACCTACGAGTGTCCAACAAGACGGACCATGATTCTTAAAGACGATGGCACCTATGACTATAAGAGTGATGGCGAGATAGAAGCATTGGAGCACGTCGCCATGCACCGACTAGTAAATGAAGACGAAGATTCACAAATCATTTGTGAAAATGATCTGAGCCCCGCTCTCATTGTTTCCAAGGTTTTGACTCTTCAACAACAAGAAGATGAGGACCAACGGTGCCACATCTTCCACACTAAGGCGGATATTCCAAGGAAAATCCGTCAAGGTCATCATAGATGGAGGAATTTGCCACAATTTGGCAAGTTAAGACCTTTGCTCCAAGCTACTATTGGTCAAGAAAAGCATCCTCGCCCCTACAAGGTCCAATGGCTTAGTGACTCCGGATCTATCCAAGTTGATCACACCGTGCAAGTTTCCTTCAAGAGAGGATCTTACGAAGACACATTGGAGTGTGATGTGGTGCCAATGTCCGTTAGCCATCTATTCCTTCGGAGACCTTGGCAATTCCATTGTGGAGTCATCGACAATGGGCAGACCAATCACTATAGCTTCAAAATGAAGGGCAAGGAATATGTGCTTCGACCAATGTCTCTAAGTCAAGTGACCGCCGACAAGCAAGCTTCATCCCATAGTGGAGATATGAGAGAGTGCTCCACCTCAAAGAGAGTGAGCGACACAAGCCAAAAATGAGTGACTCCGTGATGAGGGACATGAGATATCTAGTTCTTTTAGCCACCAAAAGAGACTTGAGGGATGTGAGTGAGAACCCATCGACCTTTCTTCACTATGTGCTTGTGTGCAAGGACGCTGTCGTAAGGCCTAACCCTTCACAACATCTTCCTTTTGTGTTATGTCAATTGTTACAGGAATTTCAAGATGCTTTTCCCAATGAGCTACCTCCCGGACTACCCCCAAAACGAGGGTTCGAACATCGCATTGACCTCATCCCTGGCACTTCCCAACAAGGCACCCTACCGCGTCAACCCCGAAGAAACTAAGGATATCCAAAGGCAAGTCCAAAGACTCCTAGATAAAGGGCATGTACGCGAGAGTTTAAGTCCTTGTGCGGTTCCCGTGATTCTAGTACCTAACCAAGACGATAGTATGCGAATGTGTTCGGATTACCGCCCCATCAATGTTATAATGATTAGATATCACCACCCTATTCTTCGCCTAGATGATATGCTAGATGAACTTAGTGGTGCCACTATATTTTCCAAGATTGACTTGAAAAGTGGTTACTATCAAATACGCATACAAGAGGGTGATGAGTGGAAAATGGCTTCCAAAACTAAGTTTGGTCTATATGAGTGGCTAGTGATGCCCATGGGCTTATCTGAAGCACCAGGTACATTTATGCGTGTTATGCATCATGTCTTACGCCCATTCATCAGATATTGCATTATGGTATACTTTTATGACATTCTTGTTTTTAGCGAATCTCTTGAGGAGCATGCTAAACACGTTCGGGAAGTATTGCAAGTTCTTAGGAAGGAACAATTGTATGCTAACATGGAAAAGTGCACCCTTGGTGTTGAAAAGGTTGTCTTCCTCGAATTTGTGGTTTCTTCTAAGGGTGTTCATGTGGATGAAACTAAAATTGATGCACTTAGAACTTGGACCACACCCACCAATTTGCAACAAGTGTGTAGCTTCCTAGGACTAGCCGGTTTCTACCGTCGCGTTGTTAAGGATTTTAGCACTATTGCATCTCCTCACATGCTTTGAGCAAGAAAAATGCACCTTTCATTTCGGGACCAACGCAAGACACTGCATTTCTTGAGCTTAAAACTTTGTTTACTCATGCAACTTTGCTTGCATTACCCAACTTTCATAAAACTTTTGAAGTGCATTGGGATGCTAGTGGTAATGGCATAGGTGGTGTGCTAATGCAAGAAAAGCGCCCCATTGCGTACTTTAGTGAGAAACTTTCCAGTGCTCAACTTAACTATCCCATCTATGATAAGGGATTGTATGCTTTGGTGAGAGTGTTACATGTTTGGGAGCATTACCTCCGCACACATGAATTTGTAATTCATACCGACCGGAAACTCTCAAGTATCTTAAGGGTCAAACTAAGTTGAACATATGCCATGCTAAATGGAGTGAATTCATTCAATCTTTTCCTTATGTCATCAAGTACATTAAGGTTGAAGAAAATGCTGTGGCGGATGATCTTTCCCACAAGTGCATGCTTGTTACTAAACTTGAATTGAATGTTATTGGTTTTGAGCATATCAAAGACTTGTATGAGCATGATGCTTCTGTTGCTACTCCGTACACTAAGTGCCAAGTGAAAGCTTGTTGAGAGATCTACTATATGAAAGATGGCTATATTATGCGTGCTAACAAACTCTGTTTACCCAAGTCTTCTCTTCGTTTGATGCTTTTGCAAGAGGCTCACAGTGGAGGACTTATGGGTCACTTTGGACACGACAAGACATATGCCACCATATCCAACAACTACTTTTGGCCAAAGTTGTTTCATGATGTTGCACGCTTCACCAACCGATGCTCTACATGCCGCAAAGCTAAATTCCAAAGCTTAATCCCATGGTATTTACATGCCACTTCCTATACCATTTCAACCTTGGGAAGACATTTCCACTTTGTGCTTGGTTTGCCACGGACAAAAAATGGCCATGATTCTGTTTTTGTCAACGTGTACCGCTTTTCCAAAATGGCTAATTTCATTCCATGTCACAAGATAGACGATGCTTCACGTGTTGCCAATCTGTTTTGTAGGGACATCTTGCGACTACAAGGAGTGCCCAAGGCCATTGTTTCGGATCGCGACGTCAAGTTTCTTAGCTACTTTTGGAAGACCCTCTGCACCAAACACGGGCTCAAGCTACTATTCTCTTCATCCTATCACCCACAAACTGATGGCCAAACGGAGGTCACGAAACAGACGCTTTCAACTCTCATACGCGTGCTGATCAAGAAGAACATCAAGGAATGGGAAGATTTCCTCCCCATTGCCGATTACCCCTGCAACCGCACAAGACACTTCACCATTGGGAAGTCTCCTTTCGAAGTGGTCTACGTCTTCAATCCTTTGTCCCCATTAGACATACTCCCGCTTACACTCCAAGAGCGAGTGAACATGGACGCAAGCACAAGGCAAGCTACATCAAGAAGATGCATGATGATACAAGGCGCATGATAGAACGTCAAGTTGAACACGTCATCGCCAAGTGCAACATCAACAAGTACCCCATGGTGTTCAAGGCCCGCGATCTTGTGTGGCTACACCTTCGCAAGGACCGCTTCCCCGCCGAGTGCAAGTCCAAGCTACTTCCTCGAGCCGATGGACCCTTCAAGGTGTTGGCACGCTACAACAACAATGCCTGCAAGATCGACATTCCACGCGACAAGTACAACATGAGCAACACCTTCAACCTCACGGACCTATTTGATGAGGACAACCCTACTAATGTTACACCTACATCCTCACGAGCTACACATGTTGGATCACTTACTAGAGCCCGCGCATGCCAACTAAATTATCAAGTACTTCCGTTTCTTGGAAATCCTTCTAATGTTCATGAACATATGATGCTGTCTAAATTAGATACTTTTGTTATACTTATGAATGAAGGACCTAGCATGGACAAGAAGGATGGACATTAGAGCGGGATCAAGCATGGAGAAGAAGGTGCACGCGTGGGAAGGGGCAATGGACTTTCTAGTGGTCATTTTTGCACTTTGAAGCCACCATAAGGAGTGCTTGGAGGCTTGGATGAAATATACAACTTGCCACTTCATAAATTTCGTCCATAGGCTATTATAGGTGTTGCGTCACCTTATTTTTGGGTCAGTCCCATGTAATTTCAAAATACGATAATATAGGCTATTTTTAGAGTCTGTATGTGTGGGGAAACTGAGTTAGGGCTGATTTCGGACCACCTCCTTCAAGGGTCCACGAAATCGCCATCTATTCCCCCATATATACAACCCTTAGGGCATCGTTTTAGACTTGGGTTTTGTTTAGATTACAAATTCGCCATAGCTGCAACTTCGTGTCCTTCGTTTGTGTTCCATGACCAAACCAGGACATCACAGAACCCCACTTCATCAATAAAGCTTTCCTCTTATATTTGCAATATCAAGATTGCAATCTCAGTTTCTTGCTTGTTCTTTATTTGTGTGTAGGAAACAGACCCTAGTGGTCAGGTTGATCATGCTCCGGCATGGTCAATAACCTCTCGGAGTTGTTTTAGCGATTGCTAAGGTGCGACGTCCTCGCACGTTTGTAGTCGGATCGTCAAAGTTGACTCTACCAAAAACGATAGCCACCATCTCATTGAAAGACGGGACACCTTCGCCTCTATCACTACCCTCTTTCCATGGTGATGAAGTTCTTGATACGAGGACGGATCTATCGCAAGGGGGGGAGATGATGTGGAGCATCCCATGATCACCCCCATGGACCCATCACCAACACCTCAAGCTACAAAAGGACCCATGATGAGAGCCTGTGCACGTGCCATTGCAAATGAGGTGACATTTCTCCTATAAGATTATCCCTTTGATGTTCATGGAACTTGGATGCTACCTCAAGCGGAGACTCTTTGCATACTCAGGTACAATGAAGTTGGTCTAGGAGACGCTCGGAGTGAAGACCAAGTCACTACAAAGACGGATCCGAAGACTCATGGACAAGAGGACCAAAAGAAGTCCAAATCACCTCCTAGGCCCCGGATATCCGGTCACCAGCCCAGAAATCCGGCTCCTGGAGACTCCACCAACGCCAGGGAAAAACTACAAGCGCCGGACATCTAGCTTCAGCCTGGACATCCGTATAGCCCCCGGATTTCTGGCCCTCGCCCCTCGGATTTCTGACCGAATAGAGCCAGAACTCAGTGAAATCCAGCCCCACTAGCCTGAACATCCAGCCCCCAAGCCCGGACATCCGATGGACCACTGAAGGCCCCGACATCCGCCCCCTGGTCCGGACACCCGGCCACTGTGCGGGAAGAATCGAGCCCAAGTGTCCATGTACCCTCTCTCTTGCCCCCAATTTCACTAGTACTATATAAAGGACCCCTCCACCTCAAGTTAGGGTTAGCTATGTTCAGCGAACACCATAGCTCCATCACTTCCTCCATTCCCCATGGAATTTGTCCTCCATTGAGAGAAGATCCGAGTGATGCCAAGGCCTCTCTAGAGGGAAGATCCTACGGGATTCAAGACCTCCTCCCCGGAGAGAGGAAGAACTAGCGGTTACTTGTATCTGTTTGTTGTATGTGGATCTAATTACCTTGTGTGTTTGCTTGTTCTTAGTGGATGTGTGACCGGAGTTTGTCCATGACCTTGTGTTTTCTCTCTTGATTTCTCCCTTTTCCCCTCCAAGTGTGAAAAGATTGACGCACACGGGCGTGCTCCGTATCAACCAGCACATCAAAATACAGGACACCTTATCCCCTATCACAAGCTTAGCCAATGGGACGTGCCCTTGGGGGGGCGGGGGGTCCAAGGCCCCCTTTCTTGGGTTAGGGCGGGCAACCGACGCATGCCTATCTTGCTAGCTTGGATTTCGACTTGAGGTTTTCCGTCATAATCCTAGGCAAAGACCACCTATCGATCGAGATCCAAGATATAATTGAATGAAAAAACTTTAATTAAAATCTTTTGGCTCTTCAAGCTAAACAAGTTTTACTCTTGAATTAGTTCTATCCAAGGACGTACTAGCCTATGTGTCCCAAAATGAAACCTTGTATTAGCTTAGTACAAACTTAGGACTATAGCACTATCTTAGTGCTACTTGTAAGATTGGCGAGCTATTATTTGGTAAATCGGGAAGAGCATCACTATGCTATATGGTACTGAAGGTTATCTAGAATGTGTACGAAAACAAAACCTGGTTTTGGTTTAGCAAACTTAGTACTTTAGCACTAATATAATGCTAGTTGTAAGGGTAGCAAGGTACTTTATGCTAATGAAGTTAAATCTGTAATAGCATTAAAGTTCTATATGATAATGAAGGTTTTGTGGGCTTTAGGTCCCAAAATAATAATTGCAATTGGCTTGGTACTAGCGTAGTACGGTAGCACTAGCTTAGTGCTAGCAATAATGGCATCCATGTATTATATGGTAATGGAGGTAACTCGGTAAGATTGTAAAAGTGTTATATGGCAACAATGGTAAAGTGGTAAGGACCAAAAAATAATATATGTTGGTGATGGATCTCAATGGATCGTGGCACGACGTCCTCAGGAGTTCAAAGTCAGATCCTCAAACTCTAATCCACAAAAAACGATAACAACCAGCTCATCGAAAGACATGACATCTTCGCCCTTAATCACCAGCTTTGCTAATGGGACGTTCCCTTGGGGGTGCAAGGCCTCCTTTCTTGGGTCGGCACGGACGGTCGACGCATGCCCATCTTTCTAGCTTGGATTTTGACTTTGAGGTTTTCTGACATAATTCTACGTGAAGACCCCCTATGGATCGAATCCAAGATGGAATTGAATGATTTTTTTAATATTAAAATCTTTTGGCTCATCGAGCTAAAGAAGTTTTACTAATCAATTCTATCTGAGGTCGTATGTAGGATATGTATACTAAAAGGAAACCTTGTATTGGCTTAGTACTAATTTATTACTATAGCATTATCTTAGTGCTAGCTGTAAGATTCGTGAGATACTATTTGGTAATGGAGGTAAATAGGTAAGTGTGTAAAAATGTTATATGCTAATGAACGTTAAGTGGCTTGTGGGTCCGAAAACCAAACAATGTATTGGCTTAATACTAACTTAGTACTAGAGTACTAACATAGTGCTAGCTGTAATAGTGGGAAGGAACTACATGCTAATGGAGGTAAATCGGTAAGAGTGTAAAAGTTCTATATGGTAATGGAGGTTATCTGGCCTTTGGGACCCATAATAAAAATTGGTACATGCTTTGTACTAACTTAGTACTCTAGCACTAGCTTAGTGCTAGAAATTATAGCGGCAATGTACTATTGGGTAATGGAGGTAAATCGGTTAGAGTTGAAAGTATTATATGGCAACACAGGTAAAGTCGTAAGGACGACAAAATAATATATGGTATTGATGGCTCTAAATGGATCGTGGCGCGATGTCCTCAGACGTATGTATTCGGATCATCAAAGTCGAATCCGCCAAAAATGATAACCACTAGCACATCCAAAGATGGGGGACCTTAGCCCCTATCACAAGCTTAGCCAATGGGACATGCCCTTAGGGTATCCAAGGTGATATGGGGTTGCCCGATCTTCACGGAGGATCTGCTTGATGAACGTATCAATGCCACATGAAGGGTACAAAGGAAACCCTCGATCCCAACCAACAACGCTGACGGGTAATGGATAACTAGTGCAACCTGACGAGACCGAAGATAGCTACTGCATATGCAACAACCAACAATAAGTATTCGCCCAACCACACTCATAGGATTCCAATCCATGCAACCACACATGAAGTTGGAAGCATGAATTGGTCGCCGCCTCAACGGTTGTTGTTGTACAATCACAAAGTGAGTATACCCTCTAACAAGGCAAGATTACAAGAGCTAAGGAGGAGGTGAACTCTCAAACAAGATTCTGGTTGCACTTAGCTAACCTATGCTGAAATCAAATTGCAAAAGAGTTGTGGCTGAAGTGAGGGAAGGGGTATTTATACTAGGAACAACCCTCCTGGTTTAGGTGTGAAACCAGTCCAAAAGAGGGGCTAAAATTCGTGGTAACCAGCTGGTCAAGGGGGCAAGCACATGGAGCCACGCACAACCATTAATGCTCTAGACAACTTGCATTGGGACTCTCATATCCTTTGACTCAGGACTCCAAATGATGCGCTGTTTGGTTTTCCTGAAACTAAACTTCATATGTTGTCCATTTTGTACTCCCACACTTGCTGGATAGTCATAGATTTGTGCGACATGGTGCAGCAAGTTCTGGGACGAATTCTGGAACTGGGCACGCAACAATAGATTTTTGAGATGGCTTGATATTCCTCTCTGGGATGTAACTAGTTGCCTTTGTCACCAAAACATGGTTTGCATCATAGTTGAAGCTTGTTCCCATCAAACTAGTTGTATGGGCTTCAGAACTTGTTTCTTCATGTGCTGAAAGTTGTTGGTTGCCCTAAGCATTGTACCTTAGTAAAATTAGCACACCAGATTTAGGTAGTATAAAGTTCTCATGCATAGTTGAATTATGATCAGCTAGCAGTGCGTTCACATCTTGTTCTATTTGTTTGGCAAGTTCCTTGTCATGGGACCCAAATATGTCTTCTTTGTGGAAGGTCCATTTGATAGCTGAGATTTATCATGAGGAGAAGGTGGCAAATGAGGTGAACCAAGGATGTCCTTATCATCATCCCCCTCTTCAAAAGGAGTCGTCCTCGACTCTTGACCCTCTTGATCAAAGCATGGAAACAAATCAGCAACGTTGAATGTTGGACTCATAGCATAGTCTTCAGGAAGTTCAATCTTGTAAGAATTGTCATTGATCTTTGCCAAGACTTTGAATGGTCCATCTCCACGAGGTATTAGCTTGATTTACGCTTCTTTGGGAACCGGTCTTTGCGCAAATGTATCCAAACTAGATCTCCGAGCTCAAATGTCACCTTCTTGCGGTTTTTGTTTTCCTTAGCTGCATAGTACTTGGACTTCCTTTCTATGTCTTTTCTACTCTTCTCATGAATCTTCTTCACATATGCAGTATGCTTAGAAGCATCCATGTTACATCTTTCTTGCAATGGAAGTGGCAGCAAGTCGATTGGTGCAAGTGGTTTGAACCCATATACAACCTCAAATGGGAACATGCTTGTGGTGGAGTGAACTGCTCTATTGTAAGCAAACTCCACATACGGCAAACAATCTTCCCACTCCTTCAAATTCTTCTTGATCATTGTTTGTAGCAAGGCTGAGAGTGTACAGTTCACCACCTCAATTTGTCCATCAGTGTGTGGGTGATATGTTGTTGAAAACAACAGCTTGGTTCCCACCTTTGCCCACAATGTTTTCCAAATGTAGTTCATGAACTTCACATCACGGTCTGAAATAATGGTCCTCGACATTAGATGCAAACGAACAACTTCCCTGAAAAACAAGTCAGCAACATGTAAAGCATCGTCGTTCTTGTGGCACGAAATGAAACGTGCCATTTTTGAGAACCTATCAACCACAACAACAACTGAATCCCTCCCCCTTTAGTCCTAGGTAGTCTTAGAACAAAGTCCATGCTAATATCTTCCCAAGGAGCATTTGGAATAGGTAATGGAGTATATAAACCATGGGGGTACACTTTAGACATAGCTTTGTGGCACGTGATGCATCGCTGCACAAATCTCTCAACGTCCTTCCTCATCTTTGGCTAATTAAAATGACCAGCCAACAGCTCATAGGTCTTCTCACAACCAAAGTGTCCCATTAATCCTCCTGCATGTGATTCCTGCAACAACAAGGCCTAACAGACCAATCTGGAACACAGAATTTGTTAGCCCTAAAAAGGAACCATCATGCACATGGTATTTATTCCAACCTTTCCCATATTTACATTTTGCATATGGCTCTAAAAATATTTGATCAATGCGGTACAATTCTTGTAAGCTCTCAAGTCATCGTACGTTCACTTCTAATTGTGTCATAAGAACAAGGCTACGAGACAAGGCACCAGCAACCATGTTTTCCTTTCCTTTCTTGTATTTCACAACATATGGAAAAGTTTCAATGAATTCTACCCATTTAGCATGCCTACGATTAAATTTAGCTTGTATTTTCTAATGTTTCAAAGCCTCATGATCAGAATGTACAATAAATTCCTTAGGCCATAAGTAGTGTTGCCATGTTTCAAGCACTCTAACCAAAGCATACAACTCTTTATCATAAACAGAATAATTCAGTTGTGCACCACTCAGCTTCTCACTAAAATATATTATTGGTTTTCGTTCTTGCATTAACACACCTCCAATGCCTATTCCACTAGAATCACATTCTATCTCAATTTTTTTATTGAAATCAGGTAGAATCAGCAAAGTGGCTTCGGTTAATTGTTTCTTAAGATCAAGAAATGCTTCTTCTTGTGGTGCACCCCATTTAAAAGCAGCTCCTTTCTTCGTCAATTCATTCAAAGTTGCAGCAATTGTACTAAAATCCTTTACAAACCTCCTATAGAAACCAACAAGGCCATGTAAGCTTCTCACTTGGCTTACATTCATGGGAGTTGGCCAATTCCTGATTGCTTCCACCTTAGATTCGTCCACTTCAATTCTCTCCCCTGAAACAAGATAGCCAAGAAAAAACAACCTTATTTTTGCAAAAGGATCACTTCTCAACGTTAGCATATAACTTTTTTAACCTTAGAACATTCAACACATGTTTTAGATGTTCAATATGCTCCTGAATGGATTTGCTATAGATTAGGATATCATCAAAATACACCACATCGAATTTTCCAATGTAAGCTCGCAAACATGGTTCATCAATCTCATGAATGTACTTGGTGCATTAATTAACCCAAAAGGCATGACTAACCACTCGTACAACCCAAATTTTGTTTTCAAAGCAGTTTTCCATTAATCTCCTTCTTTCATCCTAATCTGATGGTGATGAGGACATCCTTACTAATGCTGCACCCACAACTCCGACTGCTATACATACAGGACCAATTACTAGAGCTCGCGCACATCAATTGAATTACCAGGTACTTTCGTTTCTTGCAAATCCTTCTAATGTTCATGAACACATGATGCTGCCTAAATTAGATACTTTTGTTTTACTTGTGAATGAAGGACCTGGCATGGACAAGAAGGATGACCATTGGAGCGGGATCAAGCCTGGAGAAGAAGGTGCGCGCGCGGGAAAGAACAATGGAGCTTCCAGTGATGATTTTCGCACTTTGAAGCCACCATAATGGGAGCAAGAAGCCTTGGACGAAATATGCATGATGTCACTTTATAAAATTCGTCCCTAGGCTAATATAGGTGTTGCGCCACCTTATTTTTGGGCTAGGTCCATGTAATTTCGAAATACCATATTATAGGCTATTTTTAGAGTCCGTATGTATGGGGAAACTGAGTTAGGGTCGGTTTCGGACCCCTCCTCCAAGGGGCCACGAAATTCCCCTCTATTCCCCCATATATACAGCCCTTAGGGCGTCGTTTTAGGTTTGGGGTTTTTGTTTACATTATAAGTTCGCCATAGTTGCAACTTTGCGTTCTTCGTTTGTGTTCCACGACCAAACAAAGGCGTCACAGAACCCCACTTCATCAATAAAGCTTTCCTCTTATATTCGCAATATCCAGATTGCAATCTTAGTTTCTTTCTTGTTCTTCGTTTGCGTGCAGGAAACAGACCCTCGTGGTCAGGTTGATCGTGCTCCGGCATGGTCAATAACCTCTCGGAGTTGGTTTAGCGATTGCTAAGGCGCAACGTCATCACACGTTCGTAATCGGATCGTCAAAGTCTACTCCACCAAAACGATAGCCACCATCTCATCGAAAGACAGGGACAACTTCGCCTCTATCAAGTGGTATCAGATTTCCAGGTTGCTCGGTGAGATTTTATCAGTTTTCGTAGTTTAGATCGCATCTGTTTCTTCATACCTTTAGTCCACGAAACAGCCAAAGAAAATTAGGGTTAGATCATCATATCTGAACCAATCTGAGCCTTTGCATAGTCTTTTCAGTATTTTGCTTTGTTGAATTTGCGGTTACATCGTCGTGTCCAGTTGCTGGTCTTAGTGTCTAGTCCTTTAGAGTTTCGAGTTCTATTCACAGGTTGTCACGCCGCCAACGCATCGTCTTCATAGTCGCTATATACCACCACCATCATCACCGCTGCTAGATATCACCACCCACTATCCATTGGTGTCCATATATACCACCACCAATCCGAGTCCAGCTCGTTTTAGATTCTGTTTCGAGATCTTTTTGATTTCGGATTCTCGTTTTGCTACCTGCGTAGGTGTCGGAAAAAAAAATTCAGAGTCTGGCACGCTTTGCAGAGCATGTTTTGGCCCAAAAAAATTTCGGCCGAAAATATTTTTTCCCTATCTTGATTTTAGGTTCTCCGGAGCGTTTTGAGACATTTGCTATCATAGTGATTTTTGTCGAAATTTTTGGTCGTCGCAGCCCCCGGATTGCTCCAGAAAAAAAAATAGTCCAAATAAAATTTCGTGCCCATCTTGCTTATACGACGTGGCAAGAGTTTTGAGACACTCGCCATTGTAGTGATTTTTTGAGCAAAAAAAAAAGAGGCGCCTACAAAAAAAATTCAAAGTGTGCTCTTCCCTTGATTACGTGTAGCGTCGTGATTTTGTTGGTGCTTTAGGCTCGCGTCCCTAGTACGGATCTAGCCTAGGACCAGCACAGTACCGTCGTTGAGCGTTTATTCAACCTTGCATCTCTGAATTGATTATTGCTAACCCTTTTTGCTACCATATTATAAGCCATCCCAACTCCACATACATCTACGTCGTGTGTTTGACACCACCTGGCAATCGCTCTATCCAAGCTTTGAGAGTTTTGACTACAACGGTTGCCGATCACCGCCTGCTGCTGGGTAAGAACTGGTAAGAATTTGAGATTCGCTTAAAGAATTTGTGACACACCACCACCACCACCACGTCCCAGTAGTCCGTAGGTTTCATATTCTTGTGTGTTTCCTATTTGCTAACCATGCTAGGATCACACGACAATGAGATCGACTGGGACAGCATGACCAACAGCATGACCAGGTTTCATATTCTTGTGTGTTTCCTATTTCCTATTTCCTATTCGCTTAAATTTCAGCAAATGATGGCTGACCAGGTACAAGACTTCGTGACCAACTTTGGAGAGGCCATGGAGAAGCTAGATGGTTTGGAGAAGACCTTTGACACCAAGATGGACGCCAAGTTCAATGAGGTGCTTGCCCGTCTACCACCACCAGATGCAGCTCCTATTCCTTTCGAACGACGAGCACGACATGTGCCTCTCGGCCAAGCCCAACATACTGGTACTGTTGATACTGCTGCTATTTCTGTGGCTCGTGCTGCTACTGTCGTTGAGCAGGTTGACGATTATGATGGTGATTACGATGATGAGGGAGAGGTTGCTCCCGATCAGCCTCAGGGGCAACCACCACCATACGCACCAGGTCGACCACATGGCTACAACCGTAACGGTAGGGCTGCCCCACCCCCTCAGGTACGGGATCATGACCATCTCCCTAAACTTAAATTGAATATTCCGACATTTGAGGGTAGATATGTTCCTGATATATATCTTACATGGGAGTTAGAAACAGAATAATGTTTTACATGCTTACAATTTCCTGAGGATAGACGTGTTGCTGCTGCTGTTTGTTCATTCACTAGTTTTGCTTGTGTTTGGTGGTCAGAACATTGTAGAATACACCATGCTAATATTCCAACTACTTGGGCTGCTTTGAAAACTGCTATGCGTAATCGTTGGGTGCCACCTTATTATCAATGTGAATTGCTTCAAAATTTGCAGCGTTTAAGACAAGGGAAAAATTCTGTAGAAGAATATTATCAGGAATTACAAACTGGTATGATTAGATATGGTATTGTTGAGGAGAATGAAGCTATGCTTGCACGTTTTACTGGTGGATTAAATAGAGAGATTCAGACTATTCTGGAGTATAAGGAGTATAACACTATCACTCGTTTATTTCATCTCGCTTGCAAAGCTGAACGTGAAGTGCAGGATCGACAGGCAATGGCGAGAACTACTTTTTCTGCAGGTCGCACTTCATCATGGACGCCACGTACCTCATCTACTTCCACATGTCCTGCTGCAACACCACCTACTTCAACCTCCAACTCCAACCGCGATACCAGGAAACAGGCTCCTACTCCACCCTCTACGAAGAGCACACCTTCTGGGCCTGCACAGAGCTCTTCTTCATCTATTGCATCCACAGGGCAAACACATGAGGTTATATGCCGTCGTTGCAAGGGTGTAGGTCACTTTGCGAGAGAATGCCCTTCCAAGCGTGTCATGATTGTTACTGAGGATGGTGGATATGCGTCTGCTAGTGATTATGATGAGGAGACTTTGGCTCTCATTGCAAGTGAAGAACACGATGGCGACGATGCAGAACCAGAAACACACTACATGGCTGTTGACTACGCTGACAGGTATGAAAGTTTAGTTGCTCAACGTGTTCTCAGTGTGCAGGTTACATAGGCTGAACAAAATCAGAGGCACAACTTATTCCACACAAAGGGAGTTGTGAAGGAGCGTTCTGTTCGTGTCATCATCGATGGAGGGAGTTTCAATAACTTGGCTAGCATGGAGATGGTGGAGAAGCTGTCTCTAACCACCAGACCACATCCTCATCCTTATTACATCCAATGGTTCAACAATCGTGGCAAGGTTAAGGTAACACGTACTGTTCGTGTGCATTTTAGCATTGCTAGATATTCTGATTATGTGGATTGTGATGTGGTACCCATGCAAGCATGTTCTGTTTTACTTGGTAGACCATGGCAGTTTGATAAAAATTCTGTACACTATGGTAGGACAACTCAGTATACTCTTGTTCATAAGGATCATAATATCACTTTGCTTCCTATATCTCCCGAACATATTATGAAAGATGACATTGCTAGAGCTAGTAAAGCAAAACAAGAGAAAAATAAGAGTGAAAATCAGATTGTAGCACAGGAATTTGAACAACACCATAAGCATAATAAACCATCATCTACTGTTGCATCCGAAATAAAATTGAAGAGTGGCTGTTTACTTGCTACTAAATCTGATATTAATGATTTGGATGTTGCTACATCTGTTTGCTATGCTTTTGTATGCAAAGAGGTATTATTTTCATTCGAGGACATGCCTCCCTCTTTGCCTCCTGCTGTCATTAACATTTTGCAGGAGTTCGCTGACGTCTTTCCACAAGACGTGCCACCGGGATTACAGCCCATTCGCGGGATTGAGCATCAGATTGACTTAATTCCCGGTGCATCCCTACCCAACCGTGCGCCCTACCGTACCAATCCAGAGGAGACAAAGGAGATTATGCGTCAAGTACAGGAGCTGCTTGACAAAGGTTATATACGTGAATTCCTTAGTCCTTGTGTTGTTCTTATTATTCTAGTGCCTAAAAAGGATGGTACATCGCGCATGTGTGTGCATTGTAGGGGCATTAATAATATTACTATTCGTTATCGTCATCCTATTCCTAGACTAGATGATATGCTTGATGAATTAAGTGGCTCTACAATTTTCTCCAAAGTTGATTTGCGTAGTGGATACCATCAAATTCGTATGAAATTGGGAGATGAATGGAAAACAGCATTTAAAACTAAGTTTGGATTATATGAGTGGTTAGTCATGCCTTTTGGGTTAACTAATGCACCTAGCACTTTCATGAGATTAATGAACGAGGTTTTACGTGCTTTCATTGGACGATTTGTGGTAGTCTATTTTGATGATATATTGATTCTTAGTAGATCTTTGGAGGAACATTTGGAACATTTACGTGCTGTTTTTACTGCGCTACGTGATGCACGTTTGTTTGGTAACCTTGGGAAGTGCACCTTTTGCACCGACCGAGTATCTTTTCTTGGCTATGTTGTTACTCCACAGGGAATTGAAGTTGATAAAGCCAAGATTGAAGCTATTGAGAGTTGGCCACAGCCCAAAACGGTCACACAAGTAAGGAGTTTTCTTGGCCTCGCTGGTTTCTATAGGCGTTTTGTGAGAGATTTCAGCACCATTGCTGCGCCTCTCAATGAGCTTACAAAGAAGGACGTCCCTTTTTCTTGGGGTACCGCACAGGAAGAAGCCTTCACAGTCTTGAAAGTAAGTTAACACATGCTTCTTTACTCCAACTTCCTGATTTTAATAAGTCTTTCGAGCTTGAATGTGATGCTAGTGGAATTGGGTCAGGAGGTGTGTTATTACAAGATGGTAAACCTGTTGCGTACTTTTCTGAAAAATTAAGCGGGCCTAGTCTGAATTATTCTACTTATGATAAGGAATTATATGCTCTTGTTCGGACTTTGGAAACATGGCAACATTATTTATGGCCGAAAGAATTTGTTATACATTCTGATCATGAATCTTTGAAACATATTAAAAGTCAAGCAAAACTGAACCGTAGACATGCTAAATGGGTTGAATTCATTGAGACTTTCCCTTATGTCATTAAACACAAGAAGGGTAAAGAAAATGTTCTTGCTGATGCTTTGTCTCGTCGTTATACTATGCTTTCACAACTTGACTTTAAAATATTTGGTTTGGAGACCATCAAAGATCAATATGTGCATGATGCTGAATTTAGAGACATGTTACAGAATTGTAAAGTAGGGAGAACATGGAACAAGTTCGTTATTAATGATAGATTTGTGTTCCGTGCTAACAAGCTATGCATTCCAGCTAGCTCCGTTCGTCTTTTGTTGTTACAGGAGGCGCACGGAGGAGGATTAATGGGACACTTTGGCGTGAAGAAGACGGAGGACGTACTTTCTACACATTTCTTTTGGCCAAAGATGAGACGGGATGTTGAGCGTTTTGTTGCTCGCTGCACTACATTTCAAAAAGCTAAGTCACGACTCAATCCTCATGGTTTATATATGCCTTTGCCTGTACCTAGTGTTCCTTGGGAGGATATATCTATGGACTTTGTTTTAGGTTTACCTCAAACAAAGATGGGGAGGGATAGCATATTTGTTGTCGTGGATAGATTTTCCAAAATGGCACACTTTATACCATGTCATAAAAGTGATGATGCCGCTCATGTTGCTGATTTGTTCTTTCGTGAAATTATTCGATTGCATGGTGTACCAAATACAATTGTTTCAGATCGCGATGCTAAATTTCTTAGCCATTTTTGGAGATGTTTATGGGCTAAGTTGGGGACTCAACTACTTTTTAGTACTACATGTCATCCCCAAACTGATGGCCAAACTGAAGTAGTCAATAGATCATTGTCTACTATGCTTAGGGCTGTTTTGAAGAATAACCTGAAAATGTGGGAAGAATGCTTGCCTCATATTGAATTTGCTTATAATCGTTCGCTACATTCTACCACTAAGATGTGCCCTTTTGAAGTTGTGTATGGTTTCTTACCTCGTGCACCTATTGATTTGTTGCCTCTTCCGTCTTCGGAGAAGGTTAATTTTGATGCTAAAGAACGTGCTGAATTGATATTAAAGATGCATGAGTTAACGAAGGAAAACATTGAGCGTATGAATGCTAAATACAAAATTGCGGGAGATAAGGGTAGAAAACATGTTGTCTTTGCACCTGGAGATCTTGTTTGGTTACATTTGCGTAAGGATAGATTTCCTGATTTGCGCAAGTCAAAGCTAATGCCACGTGCTGATGGTCATTTTAAGGTGTTAGAGAAAATAAATGATAATGCATATAAACTTGAGCTGCCTGTAGAGTTTGGGGTTAGCCCCACTTTTAACATTGCAGATTTGAAGCCTTATTTGGGTGAGGAAGATGAGCTTCCGTCGAGGACGACTTCAGTTCAAGAAGGGGAGGATGATGAGGACATCCCTACTAATGCTACACCCACAACTCCGACTGCTATACATACAGGACCAATTACTAGAGCTCGCGCACATCAATTGAATTACCAGGTACTTTCGTTTCTTGCAAATCCTTCTAATGTTCATGAACATATGATGCTGCCTAAATTAGATACTTTTGTTTTACTTGTGAATGAAGGACCTGGCAAGGACAAGAAGGATGACCATTGGAGCGGGATCAAGCATGGAGAAGAAGGTGCGTGCGCGGGAAAGAACAATGGAGCTTCCAGTGATGATTTTCGCACTTTGAAGCCACCATAATGGGAGCAAGAAGCCTTGGACGAAATATGCATGATGCCACTTTATAAAATTCGTCCCTAGGCTAATATAGGTGTTGCGCCACCTTATTTTTGGGCCAGGTCCATGTAATTTCGAAATACCATATTATAGGCTATTTTTAGAGTCCGTATGTATGGGGAAACTGAGTTAGGGTCGGTTTCGGACCCCTCCTCCAAGGGGCCACGAAATTCCCCTCTATTCCCCCATATATACAGCCCTTAGGGCGTCGTTTTAGGTTTGGGGGTTTTGTTTAGATTATAAGTTCGCCATAGCTGCAACTTCGTGTTCTTCGTTTGTGTCCCACGACCAGACAAAGGCGTCACAGAACCCCACTTCATCAATAAAGCTTTCCTCTTATATTCGCAATATCCAGATTGCAATCTTAGTTTCTTGCTTGTTCTTCGTTTGCGTGCAGGAAACAGACCCTCGTGGTCAGGTTGATCGTGCTCCGGCGTGGTCAATAACCTCTCGGATTTGGTTTAGCGATTGCTAAGGCGCAGCGTCATCACACGTTCGTAGTCGGATCGTCAAAGTTTACTCCACCAAAACGATAGCCAGCATCTCATCGAAAGACAGGGACAACTTCGCCTCTATCAGATGGTATCCACTTCTCAAATCAATTTTAGAGAAAATAGTAGAGCCACTCAATTCATCAAGCATATCATCAAATCTAGGAATAGGATGACGATACCTAATTGTTAATATTGATAGGCCTATAATCTGTAACCAACCGCCATGTTGCATCTTTATTAGGCACCAAAATCATAGGAACAACACAAGGACTTAAGCATTCGAGCACATAACCTTTTTCTAAAAGTTCTTGTACCTGCCTTTGTATCTCCTTTGTTTCTTTAGGATTGGTGTGGTAGGGAGGTCAATTCAGGAGCGATGCTCCTGTAATGAGGTCAATTTGATATTTCGTGCCACGGAAAGGAGGTAGGCTAGCGGGTACTTCCTCCGGAAAAACATCCTCGAAATCCTGCAGGACATCACAAACAACACTAGGGAGATAAGTCAAGTCATTAGCTGAAAGCAAAGTATCTTTGTACACGAGTACAACGACCACTTGATTTTTGTTGAGCCTTGCATCTCTTAGTTCTGATTTGGTGGCTAACATGACCAAGTTCTCTCCCTCTCTTTTATTCTTATCTCTCATATTTGGCTTGTGGTGCTCACTCACAGATTTTTGGGTCTCTCTCTCACTCCATTTCTCTCCCTCTTTCTTACACTATTTTCACTTCAGAAACTTTTTGCAAGTGTCACGGGCCTTAGCACCAAGTTTTTCCCTTCAATTTGATGGTGTATTGATTGGTTTTGCCACAATGTTGAGCTGAAAGATCGTATTGCCACAATCTGCCCAACAACAAGTGACACGCCTTCATGGGCACAACATCACACTCAACCGTGTCAGTATAGTCTCCAATCTTGAATTGCACTTGTACCATGTGTGTGACATTTAGTTCTCCACATTCACTCAACCATTGGATATGATATGGATGGGGGTGTTGCAACAGCTTCAGCCCAAGCTTATCACACATTTCTCTACTAGCAAGGTTGTGACAACTTCCACCATCAACAATTACTTTGCATACCTTGTCTTGCACTTTGGCTCTTGTTTGAAACAAATTGTGCCATTGTCCATTCTCAGCTTCTTTGATCTGCACACTCAAAACTCTAGTGACAACAAGAGAGGCACCCACAATAGGTATGCTCATCACCATCTGAATTTTCACCATTCTCAGTTTCTTCTTCAGGTTCACTACAAGGCTCATATTCTCCATTCTTTGTAATCAGCATGGTATGCTTGTTGGGGCAATCTTTCTTCATGTGGCCACGTCCCTTGCATGTAAAGCACTCTATATCACTAGTTTTCCCCATGGAGTCAATGGAGGATGAACTAGGGGCTACAAATATACTCTTCTCCTTTGAATTTGATGCATCATTTCTGCTCGTGGATGCACGTGTATGGAATTGATTTCCACCACCAGAACTAGTCATGATACCTCGGCCAACATTAAATTGTGGCAAAAACATACTTCCACTTGATGTGGCTCAAGCTATGAAGGATGTAGTTCTCTTTGCTTGGAGTCCTTTTGCAATTGACATTTAGCCTTAGAAGCAAGATGTACAAGCTCTACCACATTCCGATATGGCTGCAAATTAACAACTCGCTTGACATTAGTATTCAGCCCATAGAGAAACCTTGCCATGGACTACTCCTCATCTTCATGTATGTTAGCTCTTATCATTGCCTTCTCCATCTCCTTATGATACCCCTCATCTAACAATTTTCCTTGCCTCAAATTCTGGAGCTTATCAAAGATATCACGCCTATAATGTCGTGGGATAAAACTTACTCTCATCTCTATTTTCATTTCAGCCATGTAGCAACAGCAGGTTCTTCTTCTTCTTCTCGCTGAATTTGTACTTGCTCCCACCAGATTAGAGCATAGTCTTCAGACTCAAGGAAGTCCATAGCTAATTTCCTCTCTTCAGAATAGTTGTGCATGCAGAAAATCTTGTCAAACTTCAATTCCCATGTAAGATAACTTTCTAGATCAGATCCACCATCAAACTTATCCATGGTAAATTTAACTTTCCAAACCTCTCCTCCTCCTGGCATCCATGACCATAGTTTCTACGACGATGAAATCTAGCATTCTGGCGCATGCGATCTTCATCTTCATCAAACTCATCTTCACTATCCTCATGGTGCAGATTTGCTCTTCAGTGGCCTTCTCTAACACCACGACCAGCAGCAGCCTCATGATGACCACGACCAATAGCATGAGCATTACCACGTCGGGGACCAGGAGGTCTCATGGCATGGAGAGCAGGAGCACGATTTCTTCTAGCTTGTGCATTGGATGCAACAACTTCCCCATAAGTTTCATTATATTGATCACCATGGACACTTGCATCTTCTCGGCCTTGATGAAGCTGTCCCACAATATCAGCAACAATATCGGTCCTCATGGCTGCCATGTTCTGAGTTAGCTGCTCATTAACATTACCCATAAGTTGCTGCAAATCTCTTGGCAACTTGTCTTGCATCTCTTCAATTGGGTCAAGGTTGTCTCTGAACTCTCGGCGTAGGTGAGGGAGTCCTGGATTAAGGGGTCCTCGGATGGCCGACCTGTTTCCCATGGGCCGGACTATATGGGCCACAAAGTGACCATTGGGTGATCAAGGGCCCGTCGCCAGGGTGGAAGCTTCAAGGAGCCGTGGCGTGTCCTCCAAGTTGTCAACCGTAGATAGGCACGTTTATCTCTTCGGCATGTAACCGACCATGTGTAAACCCTAGGGACCCTCGGCGTCTATATAAGCTGGAGGGTTTTATCTTGTAGAAAGAGGACAACTCATCTAGGGTTAGCTATTCGATCTTGAGGTAGATAAACTCTTTAACCCCCATATCATCAATACAATCAAGCAGGACATAGGGTATTACCTCCATAGGAGGGCCTGAACCTGGGTAAAACCTTGTCCCCTTCGTCTCCTGTTACCATTGCTTCTAGTGTCATAGTTCGGGACCCCCTACCCAAGAGCCGCCGGTTTTGACACCGACATTGGTGCTTTCATAGAGAGTTCCACTATGAACAACGAAGGAATCGATGGCTCACCTCGTTGCAAGAAATGAGATCCGCATCCAAGGGACCCTTACCCTGGATCAGACTCTCGCACGCCCACCCGATCAGCCACCTTGGCCAGATCAGAAACTTTTCCCCCGACCAGAGAATCAGGTTCAGAACTTATTGATGCGAGGGTCCCGATCTTTCGATGAGATGATAAATATAGATTTGGTGGAGACGACTTTGACGATCCGACTATGAACGTGCACGACGTTATGCCTTAGCAATCGCTAAACAATCTCCAACAGGTTATTGACCATGCCGAAGCACGATCAACCTGACCACGAAGGTCTATTCCTGCAAGCAATCGAAGAATAAGCAAGAATATGATAATGCAATCTGAATATTGCGAATATATATGAAGTATGGATAAGGTTGGGGTTCCGAAAGCGGTCTTGGTCTGGTCGTTGGACACAAACAAAGTACACGAAGTTGCAATGGCTAACTTTTAACTAAACAAAACACAAAGGAAAAGCTACTAGATCGAACTACTCATATATAGGAGCAAGGGGTGACGTCCAAGGAGGTGGGAGGACGTCCGAAGACACCATAAAACCAACCATAGGTCGTATAAGACCCATGGGACCAAGTGGAGGTGGTGCAACACCTTTGGATTTGTTGTTTGACTCGGATTCTGCTGCAACATAAGATTATTTCGTCGATATCTCCGCGATCCTGACGAATTTTAAGGTGATTCTAACTGGGCTGGAACACATATAAAATCTTGTTTCCAGCAAAAAAAGAATCACCCAATTCCAAGTCCGTATGAAAAAGTTGTTGGTGTTTTGAGACAGGTGTGTCTGTGCAGTCCGAATTTAAGTCCAGAACGTGAAAGACTTGGACTCTATCTTGATAGAGGCGAAGTTGTCCCTGTCTTTCGATGAGATGATGGCTATCGTTTTTGGTGGAGTAGACTTTGACGATCCGACTACGAACTTGTGAGCCGTCGCGCCTTAGCAATCGCTAAACCAACTCTGAGAGGTTATTGACCACGCCGGAGCACGATCAACCTGACCACGAGGGTCTATTTCCTGCACGCAAACGAAGAACAAGCAAGAAACTAAGATTGCAATCTGGATATTGCGAATATAAGCGGAAAACTTTATTGATGAAGTGGGGTTCTGTGACGCCTTTGTCTGGTCGTGGAACACAAACGAAGAACGCGAAGTTGCTGCTATGGCAAACTTGTAATCTAAACAAAACCCAACCCTAAAACGAAGCCCTAAGGGCTGTATATATGGGGGAATAGAAGGGAATTTCGTGGCCCCTTGGAGGAGGGGTCCGAAACCGACCCTAAGTCAGTTTCCCCATATATACGGACTCTAAAAACAGCCTATAATATGGTATTTCGAAATTACATGGGCGTGGCCCAAAAATAAGGTGGCGCAGCACCTATATTAGCCTATGGACGAATTTTATAAAGTGGCATCATGCATATTTCGTCCAAGGCTTCCCGCTCCCATTATGGTGGCTTCAATGTGCGAAAATCATCACTGGAAGCTCCATTGTTCTTCCCCGCGCGCGCACCTTCTCCTCCATGCTTGATCCCGCTCCAATGGTCATCCTTCTTATCCATGCTAGGTCCTTCATTCATAAGTAAAACAAAAGTATACAATTTAGGCAGCATCATATGTTCATGAATATTAGAAGGATTTCCAAGAAACGAAAGTACCTGGTAATTCAATTGACGTGCGCGAGCTCTAGTAATTGGTCCTGTATGTATAGCAGTCGGGGTGGGTGTAACATTAGTAGGGATGCCCTCATCATCCTCCCCTTCTTGAACTGACGTCGTCCTCGACGGAAGCTCATCTTCCTCACCCAAATAAGGATTCAAATCTGCAATGTTAAAAGTGGGGCTAACCCCAAACTCTGCAGGCAGCTCAAGTTTATATGCATTATCATTTATTTTCTCTAACACCTTAAAAGGACCATCAGCACGTGGCATTAGCTTTGACTTGCGCAAATCAGGAAATCTATCCTTACGCAAATGTAACCAAACAAGATCTCCAGGTGCAAAGACAACATGTTTTCTACCCTTATCTCCAGCAAGTTTGTATTTAGCATTCATACGCTCAATGTTTTCCTTAGTTAACTCATGAATCTTTAATATCAATTCAGCACGTTCTTTAGCATCAAAATTAACCTTCTCCGAAGACGGAAGAGGCAACAAATCAATAGGTGCACGAGGTAAGAAACCATACACAACTTCAAAAGGGCACATCTTAGTGGTAGAATGTAGCGAACGATTATAAGCAAATTCAATATGAGGCAAGCATTCTTCCCACATTTTCAGGTTATTCTTCAAAACAGCCCTAAGCATAGTAGACAATGATCTATTGACTACTTCAGTTTGGCCATCAGTTTGGGGGTGACATGTAGTACTAAAAAGCAGTTTAGTCCCCAACTTAGCCCATAAACATCTCCAAAAGTGGCTAAGAAATTTAGCATCACGATCGGAAACAATTGTATTTGGCACACCATGCAACCGAATAATTTCACGAAAGAACAAATCAGCAACATGAGCAGCATCATCACTTTTATGACATGGTATAAAGTGTGCCATTTTAGAAAATCTATCCACGACAACAAATATGCTATCCCTCCCCTTCTTTGTTCGAGGTAAACCTAAAACAAAGTCCATAGATATATCCTCCCAAGGAACACTAGGTACAGGTAAAGGCATATATAAACCATGAGGATTGAGTCGTGACTTAGCTTTTTGACATGTAGTGCATCGAGCAACAAAACGCTCAACATCCCGTCTCATCTTTGGCCAAAAGAAATGTGTAGCAAGTACGTCCTCCGTCTTCTTCACGCCAAAGTGTCACATTAATCCTCCTCCGTGCGCCTCCTGTAACAACAAAAGACGAACGGAGCTAGCTGGAATG
Source organism: Hordeum marinum (assembly GCA_022496015.1). Lineage (NCBI taxonomy): Eukaryota > Viridiplantae > Streptophyta > Magnoliopsida > Poales > Poaceae > Hordeum > Hordeum marinum. Next base: position 216,748,651 of record CM039674.1, on the reverse strand, counting down.
CATAGCTTGTTAGCACGGAACACAAATCCATTATTAATAACGAACTTGTTCCATGTTCTCCCTTCTTTACAGTTCTGCAACACGTCTCTAAATTCAGCATCATGCACATATTGATCTTTGATGGTCTCCAAACCAAATATTTTAAAGTCAAGTTGTGAAAGCATAGTATAACGACGAGACAAAGCATCAGCAATAAGATTGTCTTTACCCTTCTTGTGTTTAATGACATAAGGGAAAGTCTCAATGAATTCAACCCATTTAGCATGTCTACGGTTCAGTTTTTCTTGACTTTTAATATGTTTCAAAGATTCATGATCAGAATGTATAACAAATTCTTTGGGCCATAAATAATGTTGCCATGTTTCCAAAGTCCGAACAAGAGCATATAATTCCTTATCATAAGTAGAATAATTCAGACTAGGCCCACTTAATTTTTCAGAAAAGTACGCAACAGGTTTACCATCTTGTAGTAACACACCTCCTAACCCAATTCCACTAGCATCACATTCAAGCTCGAAAGTCTTATTAAAATCAGGAAGTTGGAGTAAAGGAGCATGTGTTAACTTATCTTTCAAGACCGTGAAGGCTTCTTCCTGTGCGGTACCCCAAGAAAAAGGCACGTCCTTCTTTGTAAGCTCATTGAGAGGCGCAGCAATGGTGCTGAAATCTCTCACAAAACGCCTATAGAAACCAGCGAGGCCAAGAAAACTCCTTACTTGTGTGACCGTTTTGGGCTGCGGCCAACTCTCAATAGCTTCAATCTTGGCTGTATCAACTTCAATTCCCTGTGGAGTAACAACATAGCCAAGAAAAGATACTCGGTCGGTGCAAAAGGTGCACTTCCCAAGGTTACCAAACAAACATGCATCACGTAGCGCAGTAAAAACAGCACGTAAATGTTCCAAATGTTCCTCCAAAGATCTACTAAAAATCAATATATCATCAAAATAGACTACCACAAATCGTCCAATGAAAGCACGTAAAACCTCGTTCATTAATCTCATGAAAGTGCTAGGTGCATTAGTTAACCCAAAAGGCATGACTAGCCACTCATATAATCCAAACTTAGTTTTAAATGCTGTTTTCCATTCATCGCCCAATTTCATACGAATTTGATGGTATCCACTACGCAAATCAACTTTGGAGAAAATTGTAGAGCCACTTAATTCATCAAGCATATCATCTAGTCTAGGAATAGGATGACGATAACGAATAGTAATATTATTAATGCCTCTACAATCCACACACATGCGCGATGTACCATCCTTTTTAGGCACTAGAATAATAGGAACAGAACAAGGACTAAGGGATTCACGTATATAACCTTTGTCAAGCAGCTCCTGTACTTGACGCATAATCTCCTTTGTTTCCTCTGGATTGGTACGGTAGGGCGCACGGTTGGGTAGGGATGCACCGGGAATTAAGTCAATCTGATGCTCAATCCCGCGAATAGGCGGTAATCCTGGTGGCACGTCTTGTGGAAAGACATCAGCGAACTCCTGCAAAATGTTAATGACAGCAGGAGGCAAAGAGGGAGGCATGTCCTCGAATGAAAATAATACCTCTTTACATACAAAAGCATAGCAAACATATGTAGCAACATCCAAATCATTAATATCAGATTTAGTAGCAAGTAAACATCCACTCTTCAATTTTATTTCGGATGCAACAGTAGATGATGGTTTATTATGCTTATGGTGTTGCTCAAATTCCTGTGCTACAATATGATTTTCACTCTTATTTTTCTCCTGTTTTGCTTTACTAGCTCTAGCAATGTCATCTTTCATAATATGTTCGGGAGACATAGGAAGCAAAGTGATATTATGATCCTTATGAATAAGAGTATACTGATTTGTCCTACCATGGTGTACAGAATTTTTATCAAACTGCCATGGTCTACCAAGTAAAACAGAACATGCTTGCATGGGTACCACATCACAATCCACATAATCAGAATATGTAGCAATGCTAAAATGCACACGAACAGTACGTGTTACCTTAACCTTGCCACTATTGTTGAACCATTGGATGTAATAAGGATGAGGATGTGGTCTGGTGGTTAGAGACAGCTTCTCCACCATCTCCATGCTAGCCAACTTATTGCAACTCCCTCCATCGATGATGATGCGAACAGAACGCTCTTTCACAACTCCCTTTGTGTGGAACAAGTTGTGCCTCTGATTTTGCTCAGCGTGTGTAACCTGCACACTGAGAACACGTTGAGCAACTAAACTTTCATACCTGTCAGTGTAATCAGCAGCCATGTATTGCGTTTCTGGTTCTGCATCCTCGCCACCCTGTTCGTCACTTGCAATGAGTGCCAAAGTCTCCTCATCATAATCACTAGCGGACGCATATCCACCATCCTCAGTAACAATCATTACACGCTTGGAAGGGCATTCTCTCGCATAGTGACCTCCACCCTTGCAACGACAACATATAACCTCATGTGTTTGCCCTGTGGATGCAATAGATGAAGAAGAACTCTGTGCAGGCCCAGAAGGTGTGCTCTTCGCAGAGGGTGCAGTAGGAGCCTGTTTCCTGGTATCGCGATTAGAGTTGGAGGTTGAAGGAGGTGGTGTTGCAGCAGGACGTGCGGAAGTAGAGGAGGTACGTGGCGTCCATGATGAAGTACGGCCTGCAAAATTAGTAGTTCTCGCCATTGCCTGTCGATCTTGCACTTCACGTTCAGCTTTGCAAGCAAGATGAAATAAACGAGTGATAGTGTTATACTCCTTATACTCTAGAATAGTCTGAATCTCTCTATTTAATCCACCCATGAAACGTGCAAGCATAGCTTCATTCTCCTCAACAATACCACATCTAATCATACCAGTTTGTAATTCCTGATAATATTCTTCTACAGAATTTTTTCCTTGTCTTAAACGCTGCAAATTTTGAAGCAATTCACGTTGATAATAAGGTGGCACCCAACGATTTCGCATAGCAGTTTTCAAAGCAGCCCAAGTAGTTGGAATATTATCAGGGTGTATTCTACAATGTTCTGACCACCAAACACAAGCAAAACTAGTGAATGAACAAACAGTAGCAGCAACACGTCGATCCTCTGGAAATTGTAAGCATGTAAAACGTTGTTCTGTTTCTAACTCCCATGTAAGATATATATCAGGAACATATCTACCCTCAAACGTCGGAATATTCAATTTAAGTTTAGGGAGATGGTCATGATCCCGTACCTGCGGGGGTGGTGCAGCCCTACCGTTACGGTTGTAGCCATGTGGTCGACCTGGTGCGTATGGTGGTGGTTGCCCCTGGGGCGGATCGGGAGCAACCTCTCCCTCATCATCGAAATCACCATCATAATCTTCAACCTGCTCAACGACAGTAGCCGCACGAGCCACCGAAGTAGCAGCAGTATCAACAGTACCAGGATGTTGGGCGTGGCCGAGAGGCACACGTCGCGCTCGTCGTTCGAAAGGAATAGGAACTGTAGCTGGTGGAGGTAGACGGGCAAGCACCTCATTGAACTTGGCGTCCATCTTGGTGTCGAATGTCTTCTCCAAACCATCTAGCTTCTCCATGGCCACTCCAAAGTTGTTCACGAAGTCCTGTACCTGCTCAGCCATCATTTGCTGAAATTTATCATAGAGCGCTTTGTTGGTCATGCTCTCCCAGTCGATCTCGTCATCGTGTGATCCTGGCATGGTTAGGAGAAATAGGAAACACACAATATGAAACCTACAGACTACTGGGACGTGGTGGTGGTGGTGGTGTGGCACAAATCCTTTAAGTGAATCTCAATTTCTTACCAGTTCTTACCCAGTAGCAGGTGGTGATCGGCAACCGTTGTAGCCAAAACTCTCAAAGCTTGGATAGAGCGATTGCCAGGTGGTGTCAAGCACACGACGTAGAAGTATGTGGAGCTGGGATGGCTTATAATATGGTAGCAAAAAGGGTCAGCAATAATCAATTCAGAGATGCAAGGTTGAATAAACGCTCAACGACGGTACTGTGCTGGTCCTAGGCTAGACCGTGCTAGAGACGCGAGCCTAAAACACCAACAAAAGCACGACGATACACGTAATCAAGGGAAAAGCACACTCTGAATTTTTTTTTCGTTTTTTTTTACAAAAAGTCACTACAATGGCGAGTGTCTCAAAACTCTTGCCACGTCGTATAAGCAAGATGGGCACGAATTTTTTTTTGGACTATTTTTTTTTCTGGAGCAATCCGGGGGCTGCGACGACCAAAAATTTCGACAAAAATCACTATGATAGCAAGTGTCTCAAAACGCTCCGGGGAACCTAAAATCAAGATAGGGAAAAAATATTTTCGGACGAATTTTTTTTGGGCCAAAACATGCTCTGCAAAGCGTGCCAGACTCTTTTTTTTCCGACACCTACGCAGGTAGCAAAACACGGATCCGAAATCAAAAGGATCTCGAAACTAAACCTAAAACGAACTGGACTTGGATTGGTGGAGGATTCGTGGTGGTATATATGGACACCAATGGATAGTGATGATGGATGATGAGATATGGCAGCGGCGATGATGGTGGTGGTATATGGCAACAATGAAGACAATGCGGTGGCGGCGTGACAACCTGTGAAAAGAACTCGAAACTCTAAAGGACTAGACACTAAGACCAGCAACTCGACACGACGATGTAACCGCCAATTCAACAAAGCAAAATACTGAAAAGACTATGCAAAGGCTCAGATTGGTTCGGATATGATGATCTAACCCTAATTTTTTTTGTGGTTTTTCGTGGACTAAAGGTATGAAGAACAGATGCGATCTAAACTACGAACACTGGTAAAATCTCACCGAGCAACCTGGAAATCTGATACCACTTGATAGAGGCGAAGTTGTCCCTGTCTTTCGATGAGATGGTGGCTATCGTTTTTGGTGGAGTAGACTTTGACGATCCGACTACGAACGTGTGAGCCGTCGCGCCTTAGCAATCGCTAAACCAACTCTAAGAGGTTATTGACCACGCCGGAGCACGATCAACCTGACCACGAGGGTCTATTTCCTGCACGCAAACGAAGAACAAGCAAGAAACTAAGATTGCAATCTGGATATTGCGAATATAAGAGGAAAACTTTATTGATGAAGTGGGGTTCTGTGACGCCTTTGTCTGGTCGTGGAACACAAACGAAGAACGCGAAGTTGCTGCTATGGCAAACTTGTAATCTAAACAAAACCCCCCACCCTAAAACGAAGCCCTAAGGGCTGTATATATGGGGGAATAGAAGGGAATTTCGTGGCCCCTTGGAGGAGGGGTCCGAAACCGACCCTAAGTCAGTTTCCCCATATATACGGACTCTAAAAACAGCCTATAATATGGTATTTCGAAATTACATGGGCCTGGCCCAAAAATAAGGTGGCGCAGCACCTATATTAGCCTATGGACGAATTTTATAAAGTGGCATCATGCATATTTCGTCCAAGGCTTGCCGCTCCCATTATGGTGGCTTCAATGTGCGAAAATCATCACTGGAAGCTCCATTGTTCTTCCCCGCGCGCGCACCTTCTCCTCCATGCTTGATCCCGCTCCAATGGTCATCCTTCTTATCCATGCTAGGTCCTTCATTCATAAGTAAAACAAAAGTATCCAATTTAGGCAGCATCATATGTTCATGAATATTAGAAGGATTTCCAAGAAACGAAAGTACCTGGTAATTCAATTGACGTGCGCGAGCTCTAGTAATTGGTCTTGTATGTATAGCAGTCGGGGTGGGTGTAACATTAGTAGGGATGTCCTCATCATATCTTCTCTTGGGCTAAAATTGACATGAGAGAACTTCTTGAACAACACCTAATTGTTTCCTTTGACATTACAGGACCTATTGAATAGCACCCAACCATTTCCTCTTCCTTTGTCATCACACGGGGTTCATAAAAGTGTTCGACTATTCTGCATTCAGGCATAAAATAAAAATAGGTGAAGTATTTTTGTTCAGGATAACATAAATAAATTATTGCATAATTGTTATAAGAAATCACCTCACAGATATGCATGTATGCAACATTTTTGGTCATATCCAAGGTAGTCATGTCCTCATCATTCTCCCGTTCTTGAAAACAAAGTCGTCCTCGGCCTTGCTTAATCTGAAATGTGGCTACCAAAAGAGAAAAGGAGTACACATTGTATATGTATATGTCATCCATTTTTATTGTTCTCAATTGTTACACATGTGACACATATATACAAGGGCACTCATCACATGTTATGAAATATAAAGCCAAAAGATTATGACAAGAAGTCGAAGGCATCACAATATTGCAACTTAGTTTTGACATATAAGTGAAATACTTATTCATATCAAAAGATTCATAATGTTCATCATTTAACCATCCCAATGTTGGTAAATAAATGTGGATCGTTTCAAATTTAGATGCTACAACATGCTTAAATAAGCAAACATGCAACATGTCATTTGACACAGAATTATCACCAAGATTGGAGGTCATATCAAAATGATTAAACACCGGCAAAATTATTTTCAAACATATTTGACCCAAATTTGATTTATTTCCTGATTCACATGGTTCTTGCTCATCAATAGTTAATTCAATGGGTGCACTCGCAATTGTTGATATTGTAGTTATTTGATCACATGACAAAGTAAAATCATGAACATAGTCCTCTAAAATAGGTGGTGTGATCAAAGTAATGGGTAGCTCATCACAGGGTACATTGGAATTGACAAGGCATTCATCATACTCATGTGGAGGTGGAAGATCAATACCTTTGCCATTACCTCTTATCATCAACTCAGATGATGTAGGCACTCTCGGTGGTGACGTGTTACATGGTGAAGGTGATGTAGCCCTCAAAAGAATTGATGTGGTTGTCAAAGTTTGCCTAGTAGTTGAAGGAACAATTGTATCAACTCTTGGAATGTGCACCTTGTGCTCTATCTCCTTGTGGGCAACACGTTGATTTATTTCCTGTTCAGCTTTGCAAGCAAGATGAAACAAACGATCCATAGAATAACACTTTTCATGAATTAGTATCTCCTGAATATCACGGTTTAATCCTCCCCAAAATCTATCCATAAAATCTTCTTCACTTTCTTATAATGAGGAATGCAACAAGGTCATCTGTAAATCATCATAATATTTTGTTACGATGGCACTACCTTGTTTTAAATATTGTAACTTTTTAAGCTTGTCACGAGTATAATAAGCAGGAACGAATGTGTGTCTCATGGAAAGTTTCAAATCATCCCAAGTAGTAGGTATAATATCATGTTGTAACCGACCGACAATATTCGCTCCACCAAATTGAAGCATAACCAGTGAAAGAGCCAACTGCGACCTTAACTTTCCTATGTGTAGCAAAACTATGGGAAGCAAATATTACATTTATTTCAAACTCCCATTCAATGTATAAAGCAGGTCTAAAACGACCATTAAATGGAGGTATAGAAACACTAACCTGATCATTTGCATTTGGATCTTGTTGGAGCTCTCGCATCGATTTTTATGGTGGCACGTCTCCCATGATCGAAGAAGCCCATGAACTGACAACTCTGGATCCTGTCATGACTAGTAGAAACAAGAAACAAAGATCCAAGAATATTTTTCCTATGAACTACTGGTATGTGGTGGTAAAACACTCACAGTAAAGAAAATATCAATTTCTTACAAATTCATACCATGCAGCAGGTGGCGGCCGGCAACCAACGGTGTCTATATCTCCGAAGATTGGGTAAAGCGATTACCAGGTGAATGTATGTATACACGGTGTAGAAATATGTGGAGCTTGGAAGGCTAAATATATGGTAGCAAAAGATTAGCAATAATCAATTCAGAGATGCAATGTTGAATAAACGCTCAACGACGGTACTGTGCTGATCCTAGGCTAGACCGTACTAGAGACGCGAGCCTAGAACACTAACGAAGTCACGGCGTAAGGCAAATAGCAGCAACGGATGATATGAATTAGCTCTGGACAGCAAGATATAAGTGAAGATCACAATGGCAGTAACGACAATGACGATAGATGACCGCCAAGCAGGATATACCAAAACTCTCTCTACAACTTTCCGATGGAAGATAATATGTCCAATTTCTAATATTTTTTCTGAAGAATAGTACTGACTCAAGCTTTCGTATGCAAAATGAATCACTCAATTCCAAGTTGGTATGAAGAGTCAAATAATTCAGAAACAAACCTGGAAAATAATGACAAACTGTGTTCATGACCTTCGAAGGGCAAATAGTTCTATTTAGAAACCAATTTGGAGATGACAATAACGAACTTGCTTGATGAACTACTTAGATGCGGCTCTTCGATAGATCGAATTTGAGTACTCGTGGAGCCAAAACAGAGTTCGTATGAGGAAGATACGCCTGTTTTACAGAACACTGCGACAAACAGATTTCAATCCGAATTCACATACGGGATTGAGTCTAGGTAGATCCGAATTTTTTTCTCTTCTCTCTATTTTTTCACTAAATTTTTTTCTTCTCTTTTTTCTCTCTCCCTCACTTTTTCTCTCTCTCACTTTTTTTCTATCCAACAAATCAGATAAGATGTAGATTGGATCAAGTGTAGATGTGAACGACCTCAATTGTGATAATGACAATGACCGATAGGAACAGACGATGGAAATTGATGGATGGTGATGGGAAACAATGGAAGGGATGACGGTGGCGTGGTGGTGGCATATGGCAGCAGCGATGAAGATGGTGCAACGATGACGTGACAATCTATGGACAGAACTCGAAAATCTAAGGGACTAGATGCTAAGACCAGCAACTCGACACGACGATGCAACTGATAATTCAACCATGCAAGCACTAAAAAGAAAATTGCAAAGGCTCAGGCTGGCTTGGACAAAGGATGAATAGATCTAACTTTTTTGTGTGGCTTTTTCTTGGGCAATAGGTAAGAAAAATAAATCTAATATAGGAATAACTGGAAATTCTCACTGAGCAACATGAAAACTGATACCACTTGATAGAAGCGAGGGTCCCGATCTTACAATGAGATGACGACTATCGATTTGGTGGAGACCACTTTGACGGTACGACTATGAACGTGCACGACGTTGCTCCTTAGAAATCGCTAAACCAATCTCCAAGAGGTTATTGACCATGCCGGAGCACGGTCAACCTGACCACGAATGTCTATTCCTGCAAGCAATCGAAGAACAAGCAAGAATATGATAATGCAATCTGAATATTGCGAATATATATGAAGTATTGATAAGGGTGGGGTTCCGAAAGCGGTCTTGGTCTGGTTGTTGGACACAACGAAGTCGCAATGGCTAACTATTAACTAAAAAAACCCAAAGGAAAAGCTACTAGATTGATCTACTTATATAGGAGCAAGGGGTGGCATCCAAGGAGGTGGGAGGACGTCCTAAGACACCCTAAAACCAACCCTAGGTCGTACAAGGCCCATGGGCCCAAGTGGAGGTGATAGAACATCTTTGGACTTGTAGTTTGACTCGGATTCTGTTGTAACGTCAGATTGTTTCGTCGATATCTCCGCGATCCGGATGAATTTTAAGGTGATTCCAACTGGGATGGAACGCATATGCAATCTAGTTTTTAGAAAAAAACACCCAATTCCGAGTCCGTATGAAAAAGTTGTTGGCATTTTGAAACAGGTGTGTCTATGCAGTTCGAATTTGAGTCTAGAACGTGAGAGACTTGGACTCTATCTTCTCTTGGGCTAAAAGTGACGCAAGAGAACTTCTTGAACAACACCTAATTGTTTCCTTTGAGATTAGAGGACCTCCTGAATATCACCCAACCATTTCCTCTTCCTTTGTCATCACACGTGGTTCATACAAGTGTTCGACCATTCTGCATTTAGGCATAAAATAAAAATAGGTGAAGTTTTTTTGTTCCAGATAACATAAATAAATTATTGCATAATTCTTATGAGAAATCACCTCACAAATATGCATGTATGCAACATTTCTGGTCATATCCAAGGTAGTCATGTCCTCATCAGGAACCTTAGAGTTCGTCGCTAATTCACGGGGATTACTCATCCTGATGGAACCTTCAACCCTTGAGGAGGAGCCTTTAAGTCTCGACGCCTTGACGCCGAAGACATTGGGCTTCGCCCCCACCGGCTTCGTCACCCCGGGAGATCTAGAATGCCCAATCCGGCCGATGTGACCGGATCCACCATGGCTAGACGGAACACGTAGCCGCTTTCATGTAGCTTCGGAACTGCCACGCCGCATATTGACTCCACTCGGCTCAGCAACACACATGCTACCATCGCCTCATTCTTAAATGAGCTATTCGATCCGATTGAAACCATGCGTATGTCGGATGACCAGGTTCCGGTCTATTATCGGTTCGGGATTAAGCCCGATGATAGGGAGATTCACGTTTCCATGGTCACCCACCTTGTTGCTACCATCGAGTGTCCGGCAGAGGACTCGTCCCAACGACCGGAATTGAAAACAGTCTACACCCCGATCTCTGATCATCGAGACTTCATTGGCGAACCAGACACCGGAATTTGTTCTAAAGTCGTACCATCATCGGTCCAAGATCTATCACACAATTCGGAATCCGTGATTCGGAAAACCCAATCTGGCGTGGGGTCAATTTTTCTCCCACCCACCTCCCAAGACGATGATTGCAGTATCGCATCAAAGCCCGCGTCTTCAGACTTTCGGAACACTAAACAACTACCAGGAGAATTATTCCATAACTTGTGGTCCAGACTCCTACTCGCTAGAAGCAAAGAAAAATGTCTTAGTGACCAAGAGATAATGCGAACTTTCAGTGACAATTGCCATGATGAAGGGATTCTTAACGTCGTGGCACGTCGACACATTCTTGACTTTTCTGAGCTATCCGATTTGATACAAAAATGATGTGCCATGGAAAGCGCTTGGTAATCCGAGAGGTTATTTTTGCAACCAACTTCCCCCGAACACCCTATTGGAGATTGGAAAAAGAGGATACCTCCAAAGTGGCCAGCCATATTTGAACCCGCCGAAAAAAGAAACAGGCCCCTTTCAGGGGTCAGTACTATCCTTGATGGACTATTGGATAAACCTTGCCCCATACATTCCGTATTGTTGAACACAAGTCCGATTCACAACCTTAGAGCTTACTGGATTGTCAGGAAGGTCGCAAAGAGCGGTGAGGCCATCCTTGAGGCGCTTCCACCGAATAGGCACTCTTCATCGTCGCCCGAATACAATGTCGAACTTTGACGGTCTACGAAAAGTTCCCCTCGAGGAACAGGAGGAAATGAGCTCTTAGAGAACTCGAATAGGTCTACCATGTGGAAGAAACAAGTGCATGTGCAGACATACCCATCACCTTCGGAGATACTAACCGACCAACCATTCTTTCCGGTCATTCACCAGCCGCACTAGTCCTAAACCCCATCTTTGATGGCTACAGGTTACATAAGGTGCTAATGGACGGCGGTAGTGGTTTAAAACTAATTTACGAAGGCACCTTGGAAAAAAAGTAGTTCGACCAATCTCGCATCGAGCATAGCAACATGACTTTAGGAATTATTCCAGGGAAAGAGGCGCGCTGTTCAGGACGTATCATCCTGGACGTAGTGTTCGACACGCCCAAAAACTACCGATCCGAAGAACTTCTCTTCCACATCGTGCCTTTCCCAAGTGTCTACCACGCCCTATTGGGACGTGACGCCTTCACAAAGTTCTAGGCTATACCGCATTATGGGTACATGAAACTCAAAATGCTAGGACCAAACGGGTGATCAGAATCACGAGTGATCCGAATATCGCCCTTCGGGTCAAAAACAAAACGGCAACGCTCGCCCTCGAGGCACTCGCCAAGACCTTCGCTGCAGAAGAACTAACCGCATTGCGGTCAACGCTTAACAAGGATGACGTGATCCTCAGCAAAAGGCCCAAGCCCACGTCCTTTAAACCTGTAGAAGAAATCGTTAAGTTTCAAGTGCATCCGTCGGACCCCAATAAGACAGCATCCATCGGAGCTCAGTGTGAACCTTTCTACGGGAAAATTGGGATATCTTCACGTGGTATATTTCTGATATGCCCGAAATCCCACTGCGGCTTAAAGAACATAGTATGAACATCATTGCAGGCTTAAAGCCTGTTAACCAGACTCTGTGCCGCTTCTCCGAACCCAAACAACAAGCTATAGGTGAAGAATTAGCTAAACTGCTAGAGGCCGGATTCATTCGGGAGATTAAGCACCCCGAATGGTTGGCAAATCTAGTGCTGGTACCAAAGAAAGATAAGTCCTGGCGGTTGTGTGTCGATTTTAAAGACCTCAATAAAGCTTTCCCTAGGACCCTTTCCCCTTACCGCACATAGACCAGATCATTGATGCCACAACTGGACACTCTTCATTGTGTTTCCTCGACGCTTATTCCGGATACAATCAAATCAAAATGAAGGAATCCTACCAAGCGGCAACCGCATTCATCACGCCCTACGGGCTATTTTGCTTTAACACGATGCCCTTTGGGCTCAAAAATGCTGGGGCTACATACCAGCACATGATCTAGACTTGTCTCACGACACAGGTTGGTAAGAAGGTTGAGGCATATGTGGACGACGTGTTAATGAAAACCAAGCACATTAGCGAGCTGATCGACGACCTACGGCAAACCTTTGCTAGCATACGCAAGTACGACATACGACTCAATCTGGAAAAATGTGTATTCGGAGTTCCCTTCGTCAAACTGCTCGGATTCATCGTCTCCCATAGAGGAATAGAAGTGAATCCGGCTAAGATCCGCACTCTATCGGAATTTGCAATTCCCACAAAGCTAAAGCATGTCCAGAGGCTAGCAGGTTGTGTTGCGGCGTTAAGCCGCTTTATATTCCGCCTCGGAGAGAAGGCTTTACCGCTCAATAAGCTGCTAAAACGGACCAACAACTTCGAGTAGACTAGCGAAGCGGCGGCTGCGTTAGAGGAAATTTAAATACTACTGGCAACCAATCTCATACTCACAGCACCAGGCGCCGATGAGCCCATGTTATTATACATATTGGCCACCAACCAAGTTGTTACCGCAGTGCTCTTCGTTGAACGAGATGAGGAGGGTCATAAATTCTGGACTCAGAAGCCGGTCTATTATGTGTCAGAAGTACTAACGCAGTGCAAGTCTAGATACCCTCACTACCAGAAGATAGCCTAAACTGTATTTATGGCATCACGTAAACTCAGACACTACTTCCAAGAGTGTGCGGTAATGGTAGCATCCTAAGTACCCCTGAACGATATCATCAACAACAGGGACACCACTGGCCGCATAGCCAAGTGGGCCATTGAGCTCCTTCCCTTTGAAATAACCTACAAGCCACGTTGTGGCATAAAATCTCAGGTATTGGCAGACTTCGTGGCTGAATGGACAGAGGTCGAGCTCCCCAAGGAATACAGTGCATACTCCCATTGAACAATGTACTTTGATGGATCCGAAACCTTGGCCAGACTGGGGGTTGGAGTTATCCTCACATCCCCCATAGTCACAACGTGCGATACGTGTTGTAGATTAAGTATGCCGGCTCCAATAATGCAGCCGAATACAAAGCTCTTTTACATTGTCTTCGGATGGCAGTTTCAATGGGCATACGACGACTGGAGGTACGGGGAGACTCCAACTTGGCCATCTCCCAAATCAATGGCAAATTCGATGCCAAAAACCCGAAGATGGTGGCGTATAGAAACACCGTCTTAAAAATATCCACACGGTTAGAAGGGTTGGAATTCACCATGTCGCTCACGACAATAACCAAGCCGCCGACGTACTGGCCCGCATGGGGGCTAAGCGCGACCCTGTCCCAAGAAACACCTTCCTGGAGCGGCTCTTTAAGCCATCCGTGGTTTGGGAGGACGATCACAAGGGCGCCGGTCTAGATACGGCGGAAGGGGTCATTCCCCCTATAAATGAACCAGACGATCAAATCATCGGCAGCTTCATAATGGATGAAACGTGTTTGGCCCATGAAGTCATGGCGGTAATCGCGCCATGGACACAACCCTTCCTCGCCTACCTTCTTCGCAAGGAACTCCCCGACGACCAGACAGAGGCGCGACGCATAGTTCGATGATCCAAGGCCTATAAAGTACATGAGGGTGAGTTATACAAGAAAAGCACCACCGTAATATTACAACGGTGCATATCTGAGGAGGAAGGACGGGAGCTCCTAGCCAAAGTCCATGCAGGTATGGGCGGCCACCACGCCGTGACAAGAGCCTTAGTTAGCAAGGCCTTCCAAGCTTGTTTCTTTTGGCCTACAGCTCGGGTGGACGCCCAGTCACTTGTCAAACACTCTGTGGGTTGTCAACTTTTTGCAAATCCAAGTCACATGCCCCCAATAGCTCTTCAGACTATTCCGGTAACCTGGCCTTTCGTGGTCTGGGGGCTAGACATGGTCAGGCCCCTTAAAGGGGGGACCAAGAAGAATAAATACCTATTGGTCATGGTTGACAAATTCACCAAATGGACAGATGCAAAGCCTGTCAACTCGGCCAAGTATGAACCAGTAATCGACTATATCTCTAGTGTGGTACACCGTTACGGTGTCCCGCACAGTATAATAATGGATAATGGATCCAACTTCACGGCCCAAGAGGTCAAAGACTGGTGCGCAAAAATGGGCATAAAGCTCGATTATGCATCAGTATATCATCCGCAGACCAATGGACAAGTCGAACGAGCAAATAGCCTCATCATGAGCGGCATTAAGCCACGTTTTGTCCGATCTCTTCATGACTCCGACAGCCATTGGGTGGAGGATCTTGACTCCGTTTTATGGGGCCTACGCACCACCTGGAACAGATCAACGGGATACACACCGTTCTTCATGGTCTATGGGGCTGAAGCAGTCCTCCCTTGCGACATTATTCATGACGCACCAAGGGTGTGCATGTACGAGGAAAAGGAGGCCGAGTTAGATCGGCAGGACGACCTGGATGCCTTAGAAGGACAGCACGACATAGCTCAGGCTCGCTCTACTTTTTACCAACAGCAGGCCAAACATTACCAGAGCAGGGAGTTCAGAGCGAAGGCGTATAACATAAGCGAACTCGTCCTACGGCTCCCGGAGAAGCAGAAGCATAAACTCAACCCCAAATGGGAAGGCCCCTTGAGAATCGACGAAGTACTCGCGGGAGGAGCTTACCATCTTCGGAGCCCGTCGAACAACCGCCTTGAACCAACCCATGAACACAACTCATCTTCGGCGCTTCTACGGATAAACCGGTGTCATCACATTCTCTAGCCCTTTTTCTTTCTTTTTTCCTCCCCCTCCCACTTTGCTATTTGGTAGGATTGAATTTTTTCCTTTTCTCCCCGTGTTCGGTTCAACCGATCTTCTACTCAAATTGTCAGCTTACATCCTTAAGTGTTGAGTCCGAACACTGTAACTGGGGGCTTCTTCTAGAAGCCAATGCTTTTATATTACAAGCATTTACCCACATTTATCATTTACACATGTTTCCTTTGTCACGTTCAAGCCATTATATGCATCAATTCGAACTAAGACTTTGCCAAGCTGGGTTGCCTCGCTCCTGTATTTGCCCTCTACGTTTTCGATTGTTCGGCTAGAGGGTAAAGGGAGCACCTCTGCGATTGTTACGATCGGGTCATCCGGATACGTACCTCATACGGGTGAAGCCAAAAGCTAGCTATCTTACATAGACAATTTGTCGGCTGTGAGGGAAACACTTAATACGGTTATGGTAGTTATCACCATTGCTTGGGCTTCTTTCTTCTTAAAGGCCCTTAGCCGCATACTACCATTATGCGGACCTCTACCTACGATCTTCGTAGAATCCTTAATAAAGGTATCGATAGAGGTACTATTTTCCTTGGAATATGTTTCTTACACTAAGCAATAATATAACACATCTCTCTATGTGCTTTCTGTCTGTTCGCACCACATGGCCGGATTGCCCAGTTCTCCAAACACAATTCGCTCTTTTAGGGTGACAAATTACGAGGAACACTCCCGAGCTCTTCGCACGAGAGGGAGAAGACAATGGCCGGTTAAGAAAAAGTTTACAACACAGATGGAGTAACAACTCGATTGTTCATACAAAAGTATGCATAATTACAAATTCGGCTGCTGGTCGAGATTATTGATTATAGTGTCTAGGGAGCAATCTTCTTGTGAAAGATGGGCGGCAGGCATCACCTGGTCATACACCAGGTGGAGTGGCACTTCTTGTCCATCCAATCCCACGGGACCAAACCGAGCCATACGCTCGGGATTAAGTCCGGTGTAGCGGGTCTTGATCATTTCCCATGCTTCTCGTGCTCCCTCTCGGCAAGCCGACGTCTTCCACAGCTCGAACCTACTTCGGGCTCCCTTGAATTGATCGACTAGTTCGTCCATTCCTTCCAGAGGTTGTTCGGCAGGCCATAGTGCATTTACCATGATTTTCATCGCTTTACGAGCATGCTCGTGAAGAGCGGAAAGCTCTTTCAGCAAGTTCCCTCGGAAGGATCCGATCTGCTCTTCAGGATGCCCAGACAGGAGGCCTATACATAAGGCAAGGGCACGCTTATTTTGCTTTCTCTATAAGAAGTACTAGCTGATGTTAGAATCACACTTATCGAACATGCTCGTCTGCATTTTCTAGTTTTCTTCTTGGGCCCGGGCCAATTGAGCTTTTAAATTCTCAATTTCTTCGGCATGTTGTTTATTTTCTTCCTGGAGGCGGTTCAAAACACGACAACTAGCCTAGTGCTGGGACTCAGCGTATCGCTGAGATTGTCGGGCTTCATCCAACTCCTTTTGCATATGCCCTATTGATTCAGCTGCTAAAGAGAATCCTTGCGTCAGCATGGAAGTTTGCTAAAGATTAACAGCATGGGTATACTCACCACGGGCCTCCCGGGTGAAGCACTTCACTTGCTCCAGCTCTGCCTTCACAGATTGCACCTGTGATCGGCTGTCCTCTAGCTCCTTGGTCAATTGCTCGTTCTATTACTTTGAAGCCTGCATTGATAGTAAAACAACATAAAGACCCTTAATTCGATTGTTCTGAACCAATTTAAGGCTCGGGGGCTACTGGGTTTACATGAGTATTCGGACTCTTGAAAACCAATGACATACCTGCAAGCTGGCAGATATCAACTTCATGGCCTCGCCGAACCCAGCTTGGGCAGCACCAATGTGCGTGTCCGCCATGCGTAGGGCACCAATATCTTGTTCGGAGAACACTGGGTGGCGCAGGGCCTCCCGTTGTCGCCGATGATTCATGGCGCTTCCCATTTTTGATTTGGTGACACACACGGCATCACCAGAATCGGTAGGAGCCGGGTTGGCCATCCGGGCCTCGGTGGCAGGCTCGGCATGAGCCGTAGCTCTGGAATTTTGAGCGTCATCGGGCACCTTGGCAACCTCTTCGGCGGTAGAAGACTAGGTGTTTTGCCTGAGTTATGTCGGTGTAATAACTGCCATAAGGCTCTATTGATTATGGCAGTAAGCAAGCAGCCGAACAAAATACCTTTGGGTGGAGCGAGCTGACGAATTCATCCTCGCAACCGGCTCTTTGGCTAGGTCCCTATTGGCTTCTGATCTGGGCACAATTTCGGTTGTCGGTGTATTGCGCACGGATCGACGGTGTTTGGGAGCAGGAGCCCGCGTGTTCGGGGTGCTGTTGGGTGCCTGCCTCTTGCGGGATGACTTCTTCTTCTTCTTTTCTATTGCAGGAATGGAGAACGATCCAGGGTAATCCACTATGATAGCAACCTGGGATTGGTCGAGGCTCTCCTGGTAGAAGACTCCGTCTTCAAATTCAATTAAAAGATCCGAGTCCTCGTGAAAATCCGGATCATCGTCGTGGGAATAGTCTTCGGGCTGAGGAGCCAGACAGTTATCTGTCTCGATAAAGCTTCTACATTCCTGTTCACGTAAGGTTAACGACTTCGGTCAAGTAAGGGACGAAATGAAAGCCCCGAACTATGTTAATAGAAGGGAAAGGCTTACCCATTCGATGGGGTTGTGGCTCGAGTATCCTTCCTTGGTCGTAGGTCGAATAAAATCTTCTTGCTCTCCTTTATATAGGTCGATGAGTGCGGCGACCAACGTCGTCTGATCAGCAGGACCTTGTCTTCGGGAGCGCATGGTGTCACTTGTCCCATTGTAGCACCACAAGGGATGTATCCTTTGTTGGAGGGGCTATACGCATCGGGCAATGGCGGTGGCCATGACGTCGATCATGGTCAGGCTGTGGTGGGTAAGTATCCGCACCTGGGTTGTTAGGCATTGCACCTCTATGCTGTCCACTTGGGACGAACTCTTCGGCCGCCAGTTGTACCTTTTCTTCAAAGGGGCGTCGGAGTATTCGACCAGACCTCTCGGAACTGGCTCGAACAGGGGGACGTCTTCAATGTAAAACCATTCTGAAGTCCACTTTTCGGATTCCTTCGGTGTACCCACCGGATACCCCGTCCCTGCTATACAACATATTTCAGCTCCGCCGACCTCCAAGATTGCCTTGTCCCGAGTTCGAGGCACAAGGCAGAAATACTTCCTCCATAGCACAAAATGCGCCTTGCAACCTAGGAACATCTCGCAGAGGGCTATGAAGCCTGAGACGTGCAAGATAAACCCTAGAGTGAGGTGGTGAAGCTGGATTCCGTAAAATTCTAGCAATCCCCTCAAGAAAGGATGGATGGGGAACCCGAGGCCCCACAGGAGAAAGGGCATGAAGCATACGTGTTCCCCCTTTGAGGATTGGGGAAGTGCTCCGCGAAAACTTCATTGTTGTAAGAAGATAACCCAGTGCGGGTCACGGCCAGATCCGAAGAAGGGAGATACCCCTAGGTCTCCAGATTGCGCAGCCGCAGGAGTGATATGGAGCAGCTGGTCTAGTCCCTTGGACGGGAGCCATATGTGCATGAGGAAGAGCTGGGGGCACTTGCCATGTTTTTCTTGATGATCTTCCGCTAGGAGTTTTTTCCGATGGGGAGGAGAAGGATGTGGTCTAAACCACGATTCTATTTGTTTAAATGGGTGTAGCGTCCTTTATGGGAGGGCAACACTGTAAAAAATCACTGAACCGCTCGCCTCCCCACGACATGCGAAAATCGAGGAGCGTTGGCGGTTATTATAATGGACCTGAAAAGCTCGTGACGCTTGGGATTTCACCGATGACTGGTCGATTGCCAAACAAGGAGTATGGGACTCGCCTTGCAAGCGGAAGATTATGAAGAGTATCTAGATATACATCGGCGTGGAAGACTAGTCTGGGGGCTACTAAGGGAGTCATGGATTAAGGGGTTCTCGGTCGGCCGACCTGTTTCCCATGGGCCGGACTAATTTGGCCGCAAAGTGACCATTCGGTGATCAAGGGCCCCATCGCCAGGGTGGAAGCTTCAAGGAGCCGTGGCGTGTCCTCCAAGTTGTCAACCGTAGATAGGCATGATTATCTCTTCAGCCTGTAACCGACCATGTGTAAACCCTAGGGACCCTCGACGTCTATATAAGCCAGAGGGTTTTAGGTTGTAGACAGAGGACAACTCATCTAGGGTTAGCTATTCGATATCGAGGTAGGTCAACTTTGTAACCCCCATATCATCAATACAATCAAGAAGGACGTAGGGTATTACCTCTGTAGGATGGTCGGAACCTAGTTAAAACCGAGTCCCCTACGTCTCCTGTTACCATCGCTTCTAGTCTCACAGTTCGGGACCCCCTACCCGAGATCCGCTAGTTTCGACACTGACAGTAGGTGATCACGTAATGCATTAAAGTGAAACCGTGTGACGGGCTAACTGAGATGCCCATTTCCTTTAACGTCATACTCGTCTTCATCACCTGCCACGGTTAGTTTTTTAAAACCCCTATAGTACTAGAAGAATATATGTGGGTAACAACTGAATCTCACCTCACTAACCAACCGAAGCTCATGTAACTTCCAAGTGAGAGCAGAATCGTGCTCAACCGTGGTGCCAGTGGTTGGTATACCAAGAATGATAATCAAGGGAATACAATTCAATGGATGCATATGAGTGGCTATTTGGTGGAGCTTGGGTGGTGTATATATGTAGCAAAAGATATACTAATTTGTAATCTAGATATTGTTGAACCAAGTAATTATCCACACAAGATTCTAATGCTCTTAGTTATTGAATGAGATATAAGTGAAGAACATGCAACTAACACCAAGGAATCAGATTTGCCGCAAGCAAGGATTGAAGACTTGCACACTTGACACGTTTTAGCTCACAACATAAGCAGGGATTTCTCAAGATATAAGTGAAGAACAGTCCCAAATTTCTTTCTTTTGCTTCTTGCACATACTTTCTTTCTTTGGGCAGATCTTTCTTTCTCTGCTTTTTTGCCTATTTTTCTGCTTTTTTACAAATCTTCAAAAAGGGACTTGAATCTGAACACACACTTTGGGGAATCACAAAAAATACAAAGGATGAGCTAAAACAACAAGAACATGCAGCTCGAATTTTTGCATCAAACACACACGAAGAGATCTGACTTTTCTGGGTGGAAAACATGGTGGTAATCAGATCTAACAAGGATTGGTGGAAAGAGCACGGAGTTGCCTCTCTAAAAAGCACAAAAACAGACAAAACCGACTCCGGATGACAAAGATACGCAAGATTTGGTGGAGGATGCAGATCTGAAATCAGTGCACGAAAATGAACACAAACACACAAGATTGGATAGGGGGAACTTAGCAGCTAAAAACAAGGATCTAGTGGATAAGAACTTGATAAAACTCACCAAATAACAGATTAAAGGCTGCAAAGGGGCTAGGTAAAGGTGATTTTTAGGCTACTTTCTAGACTTTAGGATGAACAAGAACACGAACTAAGCTAGGGATACAAGATCCTACCATGTGAACCGAAGCTCTGATACCAAGATGATACGGGGTTGCCCGATCTTCACGGAGGATCTGCTTGACGAAGGAATCAACGCCACCTGAAGGGTGCGAAGGAAACTCTCAATCCCAACCAACAACGCTGTCGGGTAATGGATAATTAGTGCAACCTGACGAGACCGAAGATAGCTACTGCATATGCAACAACCAGCAACAAGTATTCGCCCAACAACACTCGTAGGATTCCAATCTACGCACAAAGTTGTAAGCACGAACTGGTTGCTGCCTCAACGACTGCTATTGTAAAATCACAAAGTAAGTCTACCCTCTCACAAGGCAAGATTACAAGAGCTAAGGAGGAAGTGAACTCTCAAACAAGATTCTGGTTGCACTTATCTAACCTATGAGGAAATCAAATTGCCAAAGTGTTGTGGCTGAAGTGGGGGAAGGGGTATTTATACTAGGAACAACCCTCCTAGTTTAGGTGTGAAACCAGTCCAAAAGAGGGGCTCAAATTTGTGGTAACCAGCTGGTCAAGTGGGCATGCAAATAGAGCCACACACATCAATTAATGCTCTGGACATCTTGCACTAGAACACTCATATCCTTTGACTCAGGACTCCAAATGATGTGCCGATTGATTTTCCTGAAAGTAGACTTAATATGCTATCCATTTTGTTTTCCCGCACATGTTGGATAGTCATGTAGTTTTGCAACATGGTGCAACAAGTTCTGGGACAAATTCTGGAACTGGACACGCAACAATAGATGGTTGGGATGGCTTGATATTCCTCTTTGGGATGTAACTAGTTGCCCTTGTCACCAAAACATGGTTTGCATCATAGTTCAAGCTTGTTCCCTTCAAACTTGTTGTATGGGCTTCGGAACTTGTTTCTTCATGTGTTGAAAGTTGTTGGTTGCCCTCAGCATTGTACCTGGGTAAAATCAACACACCAGATTTAGGTAGTATAAAGTTATGCATCGTTGAATTATGATCAGCTAGGACCGCGTTCACCGGTTGTTCGATTTGTTTGGCATGGTTCCTTCTCATGGGACCCAGATATGTCCTCTTTGTGGAAGGTCCATTTGATAGCTGAGATTTATCATGAGGAGAAGATAGCAAATGAGGTGAACCAGTCCAAGGCCCCCTTTCGTGGGACGGGGCGGGCAACCGATGCATGCATATCTTGCTAGCTTGGATTTTGACTTGAGGTTTTTCGTCATAATCCTGCGCAAAGACCACCTACCGATCGAGATCCAAGATGGAATTGAATGAAAAAACATTAATATTAAAATCTTTTGGCTCATCAAGCTGAACAAGTTTTACTCTTGAATCAATTCTATCCAAGGACGTGCTAGCCTATATGTCCCAAAATGAAACCTTGTATTGGCTTAGTACAAACTTAGGACTATAGCACTATCTTAGTGCTAGCTATAAGATTAGTGTGCTATTATTTCTTAATAGAGGTAAATCAGGAAGAGAGTCACTATGCTATATGGTAGCGAAGGTTATCTGGCATGTGGGTTCGAAAACCAAACCTGGTTTTGCCTTAGTACGAACTTAGTCCTTTAGCACTAATATAGTGCTAGCTATAATAATAGCAAGGTACTTTACGCTAATGAAGTTGAAGCAGTAAGAGCGTTAAACTTCTATATGGTAATGAAAGTTTTGTGGGCTTGGTACTACCGTAGTACGGTAGCACTAGCTTAGTGCTAGTAATAATGGCGGCAATTTATTGTATGGTAATGGAGGTAACTCGGTAAGAATGTAAAAGTGTTATATGGCAACGGTGGTATAGTTGTAAGGACGAAAAAATAATATATTGTGGTGATGGATCTCAATGGATCGTGGCATGACGTCCTCGAGCATTCGAAGTCGGATCCTCAAAGTCTAATCCACCAAAAACGATAGCGACCAGCTCATCAAAAGACATGACACCTTCGCCCTTAACCACCAGCTTAGCTAATGGGACGTTCCCTTGGGGGTGCAAGGCCCCTTTTCTTGGGTTGGCACGGGCGATCGACACATGCCTACCTTTCTAGCTTGGATTTGGACTTTGAGGTTTTCCAACATAATTCTACGTGAAGACCCCCTATCGATCGAATCCAAGATAGAATTGAATGCGTTTTTTATATTAAAATATTTTGGCTTGTCGAGCTAAAGAAGTTTAACTCTTGAATCAATTCTATCTGAGGTCATATGTGGCCTATGTATCCTAAAAGGACATCTTGTATTATCTTAGTACTAATTTAGTACTATAGCAATTATCTTAGTGCTAGTTGTACGATTCGTGAGATACTATTTGGTAATGGAGGTAAATCGGTAAGAACGTCAAAATGCTATAAGCTAATGAATGTTAAGTGGCCCGTGGGTCCGAAAACCAAACATGGTATTGGCTTAGTACTAACTCAATACTGTAGTACTAATATAGTGCTAGCTATAATAGCGGTAAGGTACTATATGCTAATGGAGGTAAATCGGTAAGAGCATAAAAGTTCTATATGGTAATGGAGGTTATCTGGCCTCTGGGTCCCAAAATAAAAATTGGTACCTGCTTAGTACTAACGTAGTACTCTAGCACTAGCTTAGTGCTCGCAATAATAGAGGCAATGTACTATTTGGTAATGGAGGTAAATCGGCCAAAGTGTCAAAGTATTATATGGCAACAGATCTAAAGTAGTAAGGACGGCAAAATGATATATGGTGTTGATGGCTCTAAATGGATCTGATGAGGACATCCTGATGAGGACATCCCTACTAATGTTACACCCACATCCCCACGAGCTACACATATTGGATCAGTTACTAGAGCCCGTGCATGCCACCTAAATTATCAGGTACTTCTGTTTCGTGGAAATCCTTGTAATGTTCATGAACATATGATGCTTCATTAACTAGATACATTTGTTTTACTTATGAATGAAGGACCTAACATGGACAAGAAGGATGGCCATTGGAGCGGGAGCAAGCATGGAGAAGAAGGTGCACACGCGTGAAGGAACAATGGAATTTCTAGTGGTGACTATCGCACTTTGAAGCCACCATAAGGAGTGCTTGGAGGCTTGGACGAAATATACAAGATGCCACTTCATAAATATCGTCTCCAGGATTTGCAAGAAACGAAAGTGCCTGATAATTTAGTTGGCGTGCGCGGGCTCTAGTAATTGGTCCAATATGTGTAGCTGGTGGGGATGTGTTGGAGATATGCCCTAGAGGCAGTCATGATGATGATATTTCCTATGTGTTTATGAATAACGATAGTCCTTGGACATTATCATTGATGTGTATTAACAAGTATGTGACCAATTTATGAGAGTATGCATTGTATGATAACTGTCCTAATTGGTCCCTAGTTGAAAAGGTTGTGTGGACGTGCAACTAATCAGACTAGCATATGATACGGTGGATGGTTCGGTCTCACTGACCATGTAACATTGGATGCTAGCCGGATAATATGGACCCAGAAAGGTCTGGTCGGATTCGACATAGTCGAATCCGAGTTGAGATAAGGCCTGAGTTGGACAGACCCAACTATGAGACGCAGCGATAGGTCATCTGTGAGTCTCTAGTACAACATACGTTCTATGTCCTAAGACCTGAGCTGGCGCATGTACTCGAGATGGTGATAGACTTGCTTTGGGCCGACCAAACGCTACTCCGTGACTGGGTAGTTACAAAGGTAGGTTTCGGGCTTGTCCAGACCCATGCTGCGAGACATGGTCGAGCAAGATGGGATTTGCCCCTCCGATCAGGAGAGATATACTCTAGGCCCCTCGGGTGATCCGACTTGGATAAGCATGGCCATGCGATGAGGATTATGAGATAATCCGAATGTTTGTCAGATTCACCGGAACGAGAAAGAGGTCGTGCCACAACAAGGATTACCATGTCGCCTTGTGCACGACAACATATATCGTGTGGCAAAGGGAACAGAAGTGTGAAGTACATGTTCGCCTAACCAGCTTCATCGGACACTTGGAGTCGGCACGTCTTGCTAGAGGCCGCTACCGACCGATCGAGTCGGATATGATCTGACTCGCGACCAAGTGGACGAGAACCTAAAGGGTCGCGCGCTTACAGGAAGGAACACGTGGGCTATAGGATCCGTGCGAGGCCCAAGAGTTGAGCCCGCGCCGAAAGCCTATATATAGTGGAGGTGGAGCACACCCATCTGGTTGATCGCTTCGGCGCCGTCAATAGGGCTTTGCATGAGTTGCAACTAGCCACCTCCACTCACCACCGCTGACCATGTAATTGGACCTAGCAGTCCGCCGCACGGGTGTTCCTCCTGCACGCGCGGATACCGTTAGAGGCGATGCACCTGTGTCGCTCTGGCGAACCTGTACGTGGGATCCGGCGACCGACTGTTCATGGGAGATCGGAACGGCTGTTCAAGGAAGATCGGACTGAGGAGGAGACGAACCGCACGAATGCGCTGCCCCAACTCTACTTCCGTTGCATGGCACTACGCGTCTAGTGGTAACAATCTGTGATCCATCTCCGTACCATGTTCTTGGATGTTCTGCGCGTAGGAAAAATTTAAGTTGCATGCGATGCACCTACGGTAGAACCCAACAGGATGTGGGTGTAACATTAGTAGGGATGTCCTCATCATCCTCCCCTTCATCAACTGAAGTCCTCCTCGGCGGAAGCTTAGCATCCTCACCCAAATAAGGCTTCAAATCTGCAATGTAAAAAGTGAGACTAGCCCCAAAATCTACATGCAACTCAAGTTTATATGCATTATCATTTATTTTCTCTAACACCTTAAAAGGATCATTGCAGATTTTGGGGTTTATGAAGCCTTGAAATTTATGAAGTAGCATCTTGTATATTTTGTCCAAGACTCCAAGGACTCCTTATGGTGGCTTCAAAGTGAGAAAATCACCACTGGAAAGTCTAGTTTTCCTTCCCACGCGCACACCTTCTTCTCCATGCGTGATCCCGCTCCAATGGCCATTATTCTTGTCCATGCTAGGTCCTTCATTCATAAGTAAAACAAAAGTATCTAATTTAGGCAGGATCATATGTTCATGAACATTGGAAGGATTTCCAAGAAACGAAAGTAACTGATAATTTAATTGGCGAGCACGCGATCAAGTAACCGGTCCAATATGTATAGCTGGTGGGGATGTGGGTGTAACATTAGTAAGGATGTCCTCATCACCACCAAAAACGATAGCCACCATCTCATCGAACGACAAGGACAACTTCGCCGCAATCAAGTGGTATTAGATTTCCAGGTTGCTCGGTGAGATTTTCAAAAAATAATTTGTTGGATCGCATCTGTTCTTCATACCCACACCCACCTAAATGATAATGCATATAAACATGAGCTTCCTATAGATTGTGGGGTTAGTCCCACTTTTAACATTGTAGATTTGAAGCCTTATTTGGGTGAGGATACTGAGCTTCCGTCGAGGTCGACTTCAGTTCAAGAAAGGGAGGATGATGATGACATCCCTACTAATGTTACACCCACATCCCTACCAGCTGCACATATAGAACCAGTTACTAGAGCTCATGCACGCCAACTAAATTATCAGGTACTTTTGTTTCTTGGAAATCCTATGAACGAAATTTATGCAGTAGCATCATATATATTTCGTCCAAGACTCCAAGCACTCCTTATGGCGGCTTCAAAGTGCGAAAATCACCACTGGGAAGACCATTTTTCCTTCCCGCGCGCGCACCTTCTTCTCCATGCTTGATCCTGCTCCAATGGCCATCCTTCTTGTCCATGCTAGTTCCTTCATTCATAAGTAAAACAAAATTATCTTATTTAGGTAGCATCATATGTTCATGAACATTAGAAGAAATTCCAAGAAACGGAAATACCTGATAACTTAGTTGGCGTGCACGGGCTCTAGTAACTGGTCTGATATGTGTAGCTGGTGTGGGTGTGGGTGTAACATTAGTAGGAATGTCCTCATCACCACCAAAAACGATAGCCACCCTCTCATCGAATGACAGCGACAACTTCGCCTCTATCAAGTGGTATCAGATTTCCACGTTGCTTGGTGAGATTTTCCAAATTTTCGTAGTTAGATCGCATCTGATCTTCATACTTAAACCCACCTAAATGATAATGCATATAAACTTGAGATGCCTGTAGATTTGGGGGTTAGTCCCACTTTTAACATTGCAGATTTGAAGCCTTATTTGGGTGAGGATGTTGAGCTTCCGTCGAGGACGACTTTAGTTCAAGAAGGGGTGGATGAGGAGGACATCCCTACTAATGTACACCCACATCCCCACCAGCTACACATATTGGACCAGTTACTAGAGCCCATGCACACCAACTAAATTATCAGGTACTTTCGTTTCTTGGAAATCCTATGCACAAAATTTATGAAGTAACATCTTCTATATTTCGTCGAAGACTCCAAGCACTCCTCTTCAAAGTGCGAAAATCACCACTGGAAAGTCCATTTTTCCTTCTCCCACGCGCACCTTCTTCTCCATGCTTGATCCCACTCCAATGGCCATCCTTCTTGTCAACGCTAGGTCCTTCATTCATAAGTAAAACAAAATTATCTAATTTAGGCAGCATCATATGAACATTAGAAGGATTTCTAAGAAACGAAAGTACATGATAATTTAGTTGGTGTGCACGGTGATGAGGACATCCCTGCTAATGCTACACCCACAACTCCGAGTGCTATACATACATGACCAATTACTAGAGCTCGCGCACGTCAATTGAATTACGAGGTACTTTCGTTTCTTGCAAATCCTTCTAATGTTCATGAACATATGATGCTCCCTAAATTAGATACTTTTATTTTACTTATGAATGAAGGACCTAGCATGGATAAGAAGGATGACCATGGGAGCGGGATCAAGCATGGAGAAGAAGGTGCGCGCGGGGGAAAGAACAATGGAGCTTCCAATGATGATTTTTGCACTTTGAAGCCACCATAATGGGAGCAAGAAGCCTTGGACGAAATATGCATGATGCTACTTACAAAATTCGTCCCTAGGCTAATATAGGTGCTGCGCCACCTTATTGTTGGGCCAGGCCCATGTAATTTTGAAATACCATATTATAGGCTGTTTCTAGAGTGCGTATGTATGGGGACTCTGAGATAAGGTCTGTTTCGGACCCCTCCTCCAAGGGGCCACGAAATTCCCCTCTATTCCCCCATATATAAAGCCCTTAGGGCGTCGTTTTAGGGTTGGGTTTTGTTTAGATTACAAGTTCGCCATAGCTGCAACTTCGCGTTCTTCGTTTGTGTTCCACGACCAGACAAAGGCGTCACAGAACCCCACTTCATCAATAAAGCTTTCCTCTTATATTCGCAATATCCAGATTGCAATCTTAGTTTCTTGCTTGTTCTTCGTTTGCGTGTAGGAAACAAACCCTCGTGGTCAGGTTGATCGTGCTCCGGCATGGTCAATAACCTCTCGGAGTTGGTTTAGTGATCGCTAAGGCGCGACGTCATCACACGTTCGTAGTCGGATCATCAAAGTCTACTCCACCAAAAACGATAGCCACCATCTCATCGAAAGACAGGGACAACTTCGCCTCTATCAAGTGGTATCAGATTTCCAGGTTGCTCGGTGAGATTTTACTAGTTTTCGTAGTTTAGATCGCATCTGTTCTTCATACCTTTAGTCCACCAAAAAGCCACAAAAAAGATTAGGGTTAGATCATCATATCCAAACCAATCTGAGCCTTTGCATAGTCTTTTCAGTATTTTGCTTTGTTGAATTTGCGGTTGCATCGTCGTGTCGAGTTGCTGGTCTTAGTGTCTAGTCCTTTAGAGTTTTGAGTTCTTTTCACAGGTTGTCACGCCGCCACCGCATCGTCTTCATAGTTGTCATATACCACCACCATCATCACCGCTGCCATATATCACCATCCATCATCACTATCCATTGGTGTCCATATATACCACCACAAATCCTCCACCAATCCGACTCCAGCTCGTTTTACGTTTAGTTTCGAGATCCTTTTGATTTCGGATTCATGTTTTGCTACCTGCGTAGGTGTCGGGAAAAAAAATCGGCTGTAGGTGTTTTGCTACCTGCGTAGGAGTCTGGCACGCTTTGCAGAGCACGTTTTGGCCCAAAAAAAGTTAGGCTGAAAATATTTTTTCCCTATCTTGGTTTTAGGTTCTTCGGAGCATTTTGGGACACTTGCCATCATAGTGATTTTTGTCGAAATTTTTGGTCGTCGCAGCCCCCGAATTGCTCCAGAAAAAGAAAAAAAATAGTCCAACAAATTTTGTGCCCATCTTGCTTATATGACGTGGGAAGAGTTTTGAGACACTCGCCATTATAGTGATATTTTTGAGCAAAAAAAAAGAGCGCAAAAAAAAAGAGGCGCCAAAAAAAACCAAAAAAATAAAATAAATTCAGAGTGTGCTTTTCCCTTGATTACGTGTAGCGTCGTGATTTTGTTGGTGTTTTAGGCTCGCGTCTCTAGTACAGTCTAGCCTAGGACCAGCATAGTACCGTCATTGAGCGTTTATTCAACCTTGCATCTCTGAATTGATTATTGCTAACCCTTTTTGCTACCATACTATAAGCCATCCCAGCTCCACATACATCTACGTCGTGTGTTTGACACCACCTGGCAATCGCTCTATCCAAGCTTTGAGAGTTTGACTACAACGGTTGCCGATCACCGCCTGCTGCTGGGCAAGAACTAGTAAGAATTTGAGATTCGCTTAAAGGATTTGTGACACACCACCACCATCACCACCACGTCCCAGTAGTCTATAGGTTTCATATTCTTGTGTGTTTCCTATTTCTGCTAACCATGTCAGGATCACACGACGATGGGAGCGACTGCGAGAGCATGACCAACAAAGCGCTCTATGATAAATTTCAGCAAATGATGGCTGACCAGGTACAAGATTTCATGACCAACTTTGGAGAAGCCATGGAGAAGCTCGATGGTTTGGAGAAGACATTCGACACCAAGATGGACGCCAAGTTCAATGAGGTGCTTGCCCGTCTACCACCACTAGCTGCAGCTCCTATCCCTTTTGAACGACGAGCGCGACGTGTGCCTCTCGGCCAAGGCCAGCATACTGGTACTATTGATACTGCTACTGTCATTGAGCAGGTTGACGATTATGATGGTGATAATGATGATGAGGGAGAGGTCGCTCTAGATCAGCCTCAGGTGCAACCACCACGATACGCACCCGGTCGACCACATGGCTACAACCATAACGGTAGGGCTGCACCACCCCCTCAGGTACGGGATCATGACCATCTCCCTAAACTTAAATTGAATATTCCGACGTTTGACGGTAGATATGTTCCTGATATATATCTTACATGGGAGTTAGAAACAGAACAACGTTTTACATGCTTACAATTTCCTGAGGATAGACGTGTTGCTGCTGCTGTTTGTTCATTCACTAGCTTTGCTTGTGTTTGGTGGTCAGAACATTGTAGAATACACCATGCGAATATTCCAACTACTTGGGCTGCTTTGAAAACTGCTATGCGTAATCGTTGGGTGCCACCTTATTATCAACGTGAATTGCTTCAAAATTTGCAGCGTTTAAGACAAGGAAAAAATTCTGTAGAAGAATATTATCAGGAATTACAAACTGGCATGATTAGATGTGGTATTGTTGAGGAGAATGAAGCTATGCTTGCACGTTTTATGGCGGATTAAATAGAGAGATTCAGACTATTCTAGAGTATAAGGAGTATAACACTATCACTCGTTTATTTCATCTTGCTTGCAAAGCTAAACATGAAGTGCAGGATCGACAGGCAATGGCGAGAACTCCTTTTTCTACAGGTTGCACTTCATCATGGACGCCACGTACCTCCTCTACTTCCGCACGTCCTGCTACAACGCCACCTACTCCCACCTCCAACTCCAACCACGATACCAGAAAACAGGCTCCTAATCCACCCTCTGCGAAGAGCACACTTTCTGGGCCTGCATAGAGCCTTCTTCATCTATTGCATCCACAGGGCAAACACATGAGGTTATATGCCGTCGTTGCAAGGGTGGAGGTCACTTTGGGAGAGAATGCCCTTCCAAATGTGTAATGATTGTTACTGAGGATGGTGGATATGCGTCCGCTAGTGATTATGATGAGGAGACTTTGGCTCTCATTGCAAGTGAAGAACAGGGTGGCGAGGATGCAGAACCAGAGACACACTACAGGGCTGCTGATTACACTGATAGGTATCAAAGTTTAGTTGCTCAACGTGTTCTCAGTGTGCAGGTTACACAGGCTGAGCAAAATCAGAGGCACAACTGGTTCCACACAAAGGGAGTTGTGAAGGAGCGTTTTGTTCCTGTCATCATCGATGGAGGGAGTTGCAATAACTTGGCTAGCATGGAGATGGTGGAGAAGCTGTCTCTAACCACCAGACCACATCCTCATCCTTATTACATCCAATGGTTCAACAATAGTGGCAAGGTTAAGGTAACACGTACTGTTCGTGTGCATTTTAGCATTGCTACATATTCTGATTATGTGGATTGTGATGTGGTACCCATGCAAGCATGTTCTGTTATACTTGGTAGGCCATGGCAGTTTGATAAAAAATTTGTACACCATGGTAGGACAAATCAGTATACTCTTGTTCATAAGGATCAAAATATCACTTTGCTTCCTATGTCTCCGGAACATATTATGAAAGATGACATTGCTAGAGCTAGTAAAGCAAAACAGGAAAAAAATAAGAGTGAAAATCAGATTGTAGCACAGGAATTTGAGCAACACCATAAGCATAATAAACCATCATCTAATGTTGCATCTAAAATAAAATTGGAGAGTGGATGTTTACTTGCTAATAAATCTGATATTAATGATTTGGATGTTGCTACATCTGTTTGCTATGCTTTTGTATGCAAATAGGTATTATTTTCATTCGAGGACATGCCTCCCTCTTTGCCTCCTGCGGTCATTAACATTTTGCAGGAGATCGCTGACGTCTTCCCACAAGACGTGCCACCGGGATTACCACCTATTCGCGGGATTGAGCATCAGATTGACTTAATTCCTGGTGCATCGCTACCTAACCGTGCGCCATACCGTACCAATCCAGAGGAGACAAAGGAGATTATGCGTCAAGTACAGGAGCTACTTGACAAAGCTTATATACGCGAATCCCTTAGTCCTTGTGTTGTTCCTATTATTCTAGTGCCTAAAAAGGATGGTACATCGCGCATGTGTGTGGATTGTAGAGGCATTAATAATATTACTATTCATTATCATCATCCTATTCCTAGACTAGATGATATGCTTGATGAATTAAGTGGTTCTACAATTTTCTCCAAAGTTGATTTGCGTAGTGGATACCATCAAATTCGTATGAAATTGGGAGATGAATGGAAAACAACATTTAAAACTAAGTCCATTTTTCCTTCCCCCATGCGCACCTTCTTCTCCATGCTTGATCCCACTCCAATGGCCATCCTTCTTGTCAACGCTAGGTCCTTCATTCATAAGTAAAACAAAATTATCTAATTTAGGCAGCATCATATGAACATTAGAAGGATTTCTAAGAAACGAAAGTACCTGATAATTTAGTTGGTGTGCACGGTGATGACGACATCCCTGCTAATGCTACACCCACAACTCCGAGTGCTATACATACAGGACCAATTACTAGAGCTCGCGCACGTCAATTGAATTACCAAGTACTTTTGTTTCTTGCAAATCCTTCTAATGTTCATGAACATATGATGCTGCCTAAATTAGATACTTTTTTTTTACTTATGAATGAAGGACCTAGCATGGATAAGAAGGATGACCATGGGAGCGGGATCAAGCATGGAGAAGAAGGTGCACGCGCGGGAAAGAACAATGGAGCTTCTAGTGATGATTTTCGCACTTTGAAGCCACCATAATGGGAGCAAGAAGCCTTGGACGAAATATGCATGATGCGACTTACAAAATTTGTCCCTAGGCTAATATAGGTGTTGCGCCACCTTATTGCTGGGACAGGCCCATGTAATTTCGAAATACCATATTACAGACTGTTTCTAGAGTCCGTATGTATGGGGAAACTGAGATAAGGTCTGTTTCGGACCTCTCCTCCAAGGGGCCACGAAATTCCCCTCTATTCCCCCATATATACAGCCCTTAGGGCGTCGTTTTAGGGTTGGGTTTTGTTTAGATTACAAGTTCACCATAGCTGCAACTTCGCGTTCTTCGTTTGTGTTCCACGACCAGACAAAGGCGTCACAGAACCCCACTTCATCAAAAAAGCTTTCCTCTTATATTCGCAATATCCAGATTGCAATCTTAGTTTCTTGCTTGTTCTTCGTTTGCATGCAGGAAACAGACCCTCGTGGTCAGGTTGATCGTGCTCCGGCGTGGTCAATAACCTCTCGGAGTTGGTTTAGCGATTGCTAAGGCGCGACGTCATCACACGTTTGTAGTCGGATCGTCAAAGTCTACTCCACCAAAAACGATAGCCACCATCTCATCGAAAGGCAGGGACAACTTCGCCTCTATCACACGGGCTCTAGTGACTGGTCCAATATGTGTAGCTGGTGGGGATGTGGGTGTACATTAGTAGGGATTTCCTCATCACCACCAAAAACGATAGCCACCTTCTCATCGAATGTCGGGGACAACTTCGCCTCTATCAAGTGGTATCGGATTTCCAGGTTGCTCGGTGAGGTTTTCCAAATTTTCATAGTTAGATCGCATTTGTTCTTCATACCTAAACCCACCTAAATCATAATGCATATAAACTTGAGCTGCCTGCAGATTTTGGGGTTAGTCCCACTTTTAACATTGTAGATTTGAAGCCTTATTTGGGTGAGGATGCCGAGATTCCATCGAGGACGACTTCATTTAAAGAAGGGGTGGATGAGGAGGACATCCCTACTAATGTTACATCCACATCCCCACCAACTACACATATTGGACCACTTACTAGAGCTCGCGCACGCCAACTATATTATCAGGTACTTTCTTTTCTTGGAAATCCTATGGACGAAATTTATGAAGTAGCATCTTGTATATTTCGTCCAAGACTCCAAGCACCCCCTATGGTGGCTTCAAAGTGCAAAAATCACTAGTGGAAAGTCCATTTTTCCTTCCCGCGCATGCACCTTCTTCTCCATGCTTGATCCCGCTCCAATGGCCATCCTTCTTGTCCATGATAGGTCATTCATTCATAAGAAAAACAAAAGTATCTTATTTAGTCAGCATCATATGTTCATGAACATTAGAAGGATTTCCAACAAAGAAAGTACCTGATAATTTAGTTGGCATGCACGGGCTCTAATAATGGTCCAATATATGTAGCTGGTGGGGATGTAGGTGTAACATTAGTAGGGATGTCCTCATCAGCACCAAAAACGATAGCCACCATCTCATCGAACAACAAGGACAACTTCGCCTCTATCAAGTGGTATGAGATTTCCAGGTTTCTCGGGGTGATTTTCCAAATTTTGTAGTTAGATCGCATAAGTTCTTCATACTTACACCTGCCTAAATGATAATGCATATAAACTTGAGCTCCCTGTAGATTTTGGGGTTAGTCCCACTTTTAACATTCCAGATTTAAAGCCTTATTTGGGTGAGGATGTTGAGCTTCCGTCGAGGACGACTTTGGATCAAGGAGGGGAGGATGATAAGGACATCCCTACTAATGTTACACCCACATCCCCGCCAGCTACATATATTGGACCGGTTACTAAAGCCCACGCACGCCAACTAAATTATCAGGTACTTTCGTTTCTTGGAAATCCCATGGACGAAATTTATGAAGTAGCATCGTGTATATTTCGTCCAAGACTCCAAGAACTCCTTATGGTGGCTTCAAAGTGCGAAAATCACCACAAGAAAGTCCATTTTTCCTTCCCCCGCGTGCACCTTCTTCTCCATCTTTGATCCCGCTCCAATGGCCATCCTTCTTGTCCATGCTAGGTCCTTCATTCACAAGTAAGAAAAAAATATCTAATTTAGGCAGCATCATATGAACATTACAAGGATTTCTAAGAAATGATAGTACCTGATAATTTAGTTGGTGTGCACAGGCTCTAGTAACTTGTCCAATATGTGTAGCTGGTGGGGATGTGGGTGTAACATTAGTAGGGATGTCCTCATAACCACCAAAAACGATAGCCACCTTCTCATCGAACGTCGAGGACAACTTTGCCTCCATCAAGTGGTATCAGATTTCTAGGTTGCTTGATGAGATTTTCCAAATTTTCGTAGTTAGACCGCATGTGTTCTTCATACCTAAACCCACCTAAATGATAATGCATATAAACTTGAGTTGCCTGTAGATTTTGGGGTTAGTCCCACTTTTAACATTGCAGTTTTGAAGCCTTATCTGGGTGAGGATGATGAGATTCCGTTGAGGACAACTTCATTTAAAGAAGGGGTGGATGAGGAGGACATCCCCACTAGTGTTACACCCACATCCCCACCAGCTACACATATTGGACCAGTTACTAGAGCTCGCGTGATAGAGGCGAAGTTGTCCCTGTCTTTCGATGAGATGGTGGCTATCGTTTTTGGTGGAGTAGACTTTGACGATCCGACTACGAACATGTGAGCCGTCGCGCCTTAGCAATCGCTAAACCAACTCTGAGAGGTTATTGACCACGCCGGAGCACGATCAACCTGACCACGAGGGTCTATTTCCTGCACGCAAACGAAGAACAAGCAAGAAACTAAGATTGCAATCTGAATATTGCGAATATAAGCGGAAAACTTTATTGATGAAGTGGGGTTCTGTGACGCCTTTGTCTGGTCGTGGAACACAAACGAAGAACGCGAAGTTGCTGCTATGGCAAACTTGTAATCTAAACAAAACCCAACCCTAAAACGAAGCCCTAAGGGCTGTATATATGGGGGAATAGAAGGGAATTTCGTGGCCCCTTGGAGGAGGGGTCCGAAACCGACCCTAAGTCAGTTTCCCCATATATACGGACTCTAAAAACAGCCTATAATATGGTATTTCGAAATTACATGGGCCTGGCCCAAAAATAAGGTGGCGCAGCACCTATATTAGCCTATGGACGAATTTTATAAAGTGGCATCATGCATATTTCGTCCAAGGCTTCCCGCTCCCATTATGGTGGCTTCAATGTGCGAAAATCATCACTGGAAGCTCCATTGTTCTTCCCCGCGCGCGCACCTTCTCCTCCATGCTTGATCCCGCTCCAATGGTCATCCTTCTTATCCATGCTAGGTCCTTCATTCATAAGTAAAACAAAAGTATCCAATTTAGGCAGCATCATATGTTCATGAATATTAGAAGGAGTTCCAAGAAACGAAAGTACCTGGTAATGCAATTGACGTGCGCGAGCTCTAGTAATTGGTCCTGTATGTATAGCAGTCGGGGTGGGTGTAACATTAGTAGGGATGCCCTCATCATCCTCCCCTTCTTGAACTGACGTCGTCCTCGACGGAAGCTCATCTTCCTCACCCAATAAGGCTTCAAATCTGCAATGTTAAAAGTGGGGCTAACCCCAAACTCTGCAGGCAGCTCAAGTTTATATGCATTATCATTTATTTTCTCTAACACCTTAAAAGGACCATCAGCACGTGGCATTAGCTTTGACTTGTGCAAATCAGGAAATCTATCCTTACGCAAATGTAACCAAACAAGATCTCCAGGTGCAAAGACAACATGTTTTCTACCCTTATCTCCAGCAAGTTTGTATTTAGCATTCATATGCTCAATGTTTTCCTTAGTTAACTCATGAATCTTTAATATTAATTCAGCACGTTCTTTAGCATCAAAATTAACCTTCTCCGAAGACGGAAGAGGCAACAAATCACTAGGTGCACGAGGTAAGAAACCATACACAACTTCAAAAGGGCACATCTTAGTGGTAGAATGTAGCGAACGATTATAAGCAAATTCAATATGAGGCAAGCATTCTTCCCACATTTTCAGGTTATTCTTCAAAACAGCCCTAAGCATAGTAGACAATGATCTATTGACTACTTCAGTTTGGCCATCAGTTTGGGGGTGACATGTAGTACTAAAAAGAAGTTTAGTCCCCAACATAGCCCATAAACATCTCCAAAAGTGGCTAAGAAATGCATCACCATCGGAAACAATTGTATTTGGCACACCATGCAACCGAATAATTTCACGAAAGAACAAATCAGCAACATGAGCAGCATCATCACTTTTATGACATGGTATAAAGTGTGCCATTTTAGAAAATCTATCCATGACAACAAATATGCTATCCCTCCCCTTCTTTGTTCGAGGTAAACCTAAAACAAAGTCCATAGATATATCCTCCCAAGGAACACTATGATATAGGCGAAGTTGTCCCTGTCTTTCGATGAGATGGTGGCTATCGTTTTTGGTGGAGTAGACTTTCACGATCCGACTACGAACGTGTGAGACGTCGCGCCTTAGCAATCGCTAAACCAACTCTGAGAGGTTATTGACCACGCCGGAGCACGATCAACCTGACCACGAGGGTCTATTTCCTGCACGCAAACGAAGAACAAGCAAGAAACTAAGATTGCAATCTGGATATTGCGAATATAAGAGGAAAGCTTTATTGATGAAGTGGGGTTCTGTGACGCCTTTGTCTGGTCGTGGAACACAAACGAAGAACGCGAAGTTGCTGCTATGGCGAACTTGTAATCTAAACAAAACCCAAACCTAAAACGAAGCCCTAAGGGCTGTATATATGGGGGAATAGAAGGGAATTTCGTGGCCCCTTGGAGGAGGGGTCCGAAACCGACCCTAAGTCAGTTTCCCCATACATACGGACTCTAAAAACAGCCTATAATATGGTATTTCGAA
Source organism: Hordeum marinum (assembly GCA_022496015.1). Classification (NCBI taxonomy): domain Eukaryota; kingdom Viridiplantae; phylum Streptophyta; class Magnoliopsida; order Poales; family Poaceae; genus Hordeum; species Hordeum marinum. The sequence goes on along the minus strand of CM039674.1, from coordinate 216,711,159 downwards.
ATTACATGGGCCTGGCCCAAAATTAAGGTGGCGCAGCACCTATATTAGCCTATGGACGAATTTTATAAAGTGGCATCATGCATATTTCGTCCAAAGCTTCCCACTCCCATTATGGTGGCTTCAATGTGCGAAAATCATCACTGGAAGCTCCATTGTTCTTCCCCGCGCGCGCACCTTCTCCTCCATGCTTGATCCCGCTCCAATGGTCATCCTTCTTATCCATGATAGGTCCTTCATTCATAAGTAAAACAAAAGTATCTAATTTAGGCAGCATCATATGTTCATGAATATTAGAAGGATTTCCAAGAAACGAAAGTACCTGGTAATTCAATTGACGTGCGCGAGCTCTAGTAATTGGTCCTGTATGTATAGCAGTCGGGGTGGGTGTAACATTAGTAGGGATGTCCTCATCATCCTCCCCTTCTTGAACTGACGTCGTCCTCGACGGAAGCTCATCTTCCTCACCCAAATAAGGCTTCAAATCTGCAATGTTAAAAGTGGGGCTAACCCCAAACTCTGCAGGCAGCTCAAGTTTATATGCATTATCATTTACTTTCTCTAACACCTTAAAAGGACCATCAGCACGTGGCATTAGCTTTGACTTGCGCAAATCAGGAAATCTATCCTTACGCAAATGTAACCAAACAAGATCTCCAGGTGCAAAGACAACATGTTTTCTACCCTTATCTCCAGCAAGTTTGTATTTAGCATTCATACGCTCAATGTTTTCCTTAGTTAACTCATGAATCTTTAATATCAATTCAGCACGTTCTTTAGCATCAAAATTAACCTTCTCCGAAGACGGAAGAGGCAACAAATCAATAGGTGCACGAGGTAAGAAACCATACACAACTTCAAAAGGGCACATCTTAGTGGTAGAATGTAGCGAACGATTATAAGCAAATTCAATATGAGGCAAGCATTCTTCCCACATTTTCAGGTTATTCTTCAAAACAGCCCTAAGCATAGTAGACAATGATCTATTGACTACTTCAGTTTGGCCATCAGTTTGGGGGTGACATGTAGTACTAAAAAGCAGTTTAGTCCCCAACTTAGCCCATAAACATCTCCAAAAGTGGCTAAGAAATTTAGCATCACGATCGGAAACAATTGTATTTGGCACACCATGCAACCGAATAATTTCACGAAAGAACAAATCAGCAACATGAGCAGCATCATCACTTTTATGACATGGTATAAAGTGTGCCATTTTAGAAAATCTATCCACGACAACAAATATGCTATCCCTCCCCTTCTTTGTTCGAGGTAAACCTAAAACAAAGTCCATAGATATATCCTCCCAAGGAACACTAGGTACAGGTAAAGGCATATATAAACCATGAGGATTGAGTCGTGACTTAGCTTTTTGACATGTAGTGCAGCGAGCAACAAAACGCTCAACATCCCGTCTCATCTTTGGCCAAAAGAAATGTGTAGCAAGTACGTCCTCCGTCTTCTTCACGCCAAAGTGTCCCATTAGTCCTCCTCCGTGCGCCTCCTGTAACAACAAAAGACGAACGGAGCTAGCTGGAATGCATAGCTTGTTAGCGCGAAACACAAATCCATTATTAATAACGAACTTGTTCCATGTTCTCCCTTCTTTACAATTCTGCAACACGTCTCTAAATTCAGCATCATGCACATATTGATCTTTGATGGTCTCCAAACCAAATATTTTAAAGTCAAGTTGTGAAAGCATAGTATAACGACGAGACAAAGCATCAGCAATAACATTGTCTTTACCCTTCTTGTGTTTAATGACATAAGGGAAAGTCTCAATGAATTCAACCCATTTAGCATGTCTACGGTTCAGTTTTGCTTGACTTTTAATATGTTTCAAAGATTCATGATCAGAATGTATAACAAATTCTTTGGGCCATAAATAATGTTGCCATGTTTCCAAAGTCCGAACAAGAGCATATAATTCCTTATCATAAGTAGAATAATTCAGACTAGGCCCACTTAATTTTTCAGAAAAGTACGCAACAGGTTTACCATCTTGTAGTAACACACCTCCTAACCCAATTCCACTAGCATCACATTCAAGCTCGAAAGTCTTATTAAAATCAGGAAGTTGGAGTAAAGGAGCATGTGTTAACTTATCTTTCAAGACCGTGAAGGCTTCTTCCTGTGCGGTACCCCAAGAAAAAGGCACGTCCTTCTTTGTAAGCTCATTGAGAGGCGCAGCAATGGTGCTGAAATTTCTCACAAAACGCCTATAGAAACCAGCGAGGCCAAGAAAACTCCTTACTTGTGTGACCGTTTTGGGCTGCGGCCAACTCTCAATAGCTTCGATCTTGGCTGTATCAACTTCAATTCCCTGTGGAGTAACAACATAGCCAAGAAAAGATACTCGCTCGGTGCAAAAGGTGCACTTCCCAAGGTTACCAAACAAACGTGCATCACGTAGTGCAGTAAAAACAGCACGTAAATGTTCCAAATGTTCCTCCAAAGATCTACTAAAAATCAATATATCATCAAAATAGACTACCACAAATCGTCCAATGAAAGCACGTAAAACCTCGTTCATTAATCTCATGAAAGTGCTAGGTGCATTAGTTAACCCAAAAGGCATGACGAGCCACTCATATAATCCAAACTTAGTTTTAAATGCTGTTTTCCATTCATCGCCCAATTTCATACGAATTTGATGGCGAAGTTGTCCCTGTCTTTCGATGAGATGGTGGCTATCGTTTTTGGTGGAGTAGACTTTCACGATCCGACTACGAACGTGTGAGACGTCGCGCCTTAGCAATCGCTAAACCAACTCTGAGAGGTTATTGACCACGCCGGAGCACGATCAACCTGACCACGAGGGTCTATTTCCTGCACGCAAACGAAGAACAAGCAAGAAACTAAGATTGCAATCTGGATATTGCGAATATAAGAGGAAAGCTTTATTGATGAAGTGGGGTTCTGTGACGCCTTTGTCTGGTCGTGGAACACAAACGAAGAACGCGAAGTTGCTGCTATGGCGAACTTGTAATCTAAACAAAACCCAAACCTAAAACGAAGCCCTAAGGGCTGTATATATGGGGGAATAGAAGGGAATTTCGTGGCCCCTTGGAGGAGGGGTCCGAAACCGACCCTAAGTCAGTTTCCCCATACATACGGACTCTAAAAACAGCCTATAATATGGTATTTCGAAATTACATGGGCCTGGCCCAAAATTAAGGTGGCGCAGCACCTATATTAGCCTATGGACGAATTTTATAAAGTGGCATCATGCATATTTCGTCCAAAGCTTCCCACTCCCATTATGGTGGCTTCAATGTGCGAAAATCATCACTGGAAGCTCCATTGTTCTTCCCCGCGCGCGCACCTTCTCCTCCATGCTTGATCCCGCTCCAATGGTCATCCTTCTTATCCATGATAGGTCCTTCATTCATAAGTAAAACAAAAGTATCTAATTTAGGCAGCATCATATGTTCATGAATATTAGAAGGATTTCCAAGAAACGAAAGTACCTGGTAATTCAATTGACGTGCGCGAGCTCTAGTAATTGGTCCTGTATGTATAGCAGTCGGGGTGGGTGTAACATTAGTAGGGATGTCCTCATCATCCTCCCCTTCTTGAACTGACGTCGTCCTCGACGGAAGCTCATCTTCCTCACCCAAATAAGGCTTCAAATCTGCAATGTTAAAAGTGGGGCTAACCCCAAACTCTGCAGGCAGCTCAAGTTTATATGCATTATCATTTACTTTCTCTAACACCTTAAAAGGACCATCAGCACGTGGCATTAGCTTTGACTTGCGCAAATCAGGAAATCTATCCTTACGCAAATGTAACCAAACAAGATCTCCAGGTGCAAAGACAACATGTTTTCTACCCTTATCTCCAGCAAGTTTGTATTTAGCATTCATACGCTCAATGTTTTCCTTAGTTAACTCATGAATCTTTAATATCAATTCAGCACGTTCTTTAGCATCAAAATTAACCTTCTCCGAAGACGGAAGAGGCAACAAATCAATAGGTGCACGAGGTAAGAAACCATACACAACTTCAAAAGGGCACATCTTAGTGGTAGAATGTAGCGAACGATTATAAGCAAATTCAATATGAGGCAAGCATTCTTCCCACATTTTTAGGTTATTCTTCAAAACAGCCCTAAGCATAGTAGACAATGATCTATTGACTACTTCAGTTTGGCCATCAGTTTGGGGGTGACATGTAGTACTAAAAAGCAGTTTAGTCCCCAACTTAGCCCATAAACATCTCCAAAAGTGGCTAAGAAATTTAGCATCACGATCGGAAACAATTGTATTTGGCACACCATGCAACCGAATAATTTCACGAAAGAACAAATCAGCAACATGAGCAGCAGCATCACTTTTATGACATGGTATAAAGTGTGCCATTTTAGAAAATCTATCCACGACAACAAATATGCTATCCCTCCCAAGGAACACTAGGTACAGGTAAAGGCATATATAAACCATGAGGATTGAGTCGTGACTTAGCTTTTTGACATGTAGTGCAGCGAGCAACAAAACGCTCAACATCCCGTCTCATCTTTGGCCAAAAGAAATGTGTAGCAAGTACGTCCTCCGTCTTCTTCACGCCAAAGTGTCCCATTAGTCCTCCTCCGTGCGCCTCCTGTAACAACAAAAGACGAACGGAGCTAGCTGGAATGCATAGCTTGTTAGCGCGAAACACAAATCCATTATTAATAACGAACTTGTTCCATGTTCTCCCTTCTTTACAATTCTGCAACACGTCTCTAAATTCAGCATCATGCACATATTGATCTTTGATGGTCTCCAAACCAAATATTTTAAAGTCAAGTTGTGAAAGCATAGTATAACGACGAGACAAAGCATCAGCAATAACATTGTCTTTACCCTTCTTGTGTTTAATGACATAAGGGAAAGTCTCAATGAATTCAACCCATTTAGCATGTCTACGGTTCAGTTTTGCTTGACTTTTAATATGTTTCAAAGATTCATGATCAGAATGTATAACAAATTCTTTGGGCCATAAATAATGTTGCCATGTTTCCAAAGTCCGAACAAGAGCATATAATTCCTTATCATAAGTAGAATAATTCAGACTAGGCCCACTTAATTTTTCAGAAAAGTACGCAACAGGTTTACCATCTTGTAGTAACACACCTCCTAACCCAATTCCACTAGCATCACATTCAAGCTCGAAAGTCTTATTAAAATCAGGAAGTTGGAGTAAAGGAGCATGTGTTAACTTATCTTTCAAGACCGTGAAGGCTTCTTCCTGTGCGGTACCCCAAGAAAAAGGCACGTCCTTCTTTGTAAGCTCATTGAGAGGCGCAGCAATGGTGCTGAAATTTCTCACAAAACGCCTATAGAAACCAGCGAGGCCAAGAAAACTCCTTACTTGTGTGACCGTTTTGGGCTGCGGCCAACTCTCAATAGCTTCGATCTTGGCTGTATCAACTTCAATTCCCTGTGGAGTAACAACATAGCCAAGAAAAGATACTCGCTCGGTGCAAAAGGTGCACTTCCCAAGGTTACCAAACAAACGTGCATCACGTAGCGCAGTAAAAACAGCACGTAAATGTTCCAAATGTTCCTCCAAAGATCTACTAAAAATCAATATATCATCAAAATAGACTACCACAAATCGTCCAATGAAAGCACGTAAAACCTCGTTCATTAATCTCATGAAAGTGCTAGGTGCATTAGTTAACCCAAAAGGCATGACGAGCCACTCATATAATCCAAACTTAGTTTTAAATGCTGTTTTCCATTCATCGCCCAATTTCATACGAATTTGATGGCGAAGTTGTCCCTGTCTTTCGATGAGATGGTGGCTATCGTTTTTGGTGGAGTAGACTTTCACGATCCGACTACGAACGTGTGAGACGTCGCGCCTTAGCAATCGCTAAACCAACTCTGAGAGGTTATTGACCACGCCGGAGCACGATCAACCTGACCACGAGGGTCTATTTCCTGCACGCAAACGAAGAACAAGCAAGAAACTAAGATTGCAATCTGGATATTGCGAATATAAGAGGAAAGCTTTATTGATGAAGTGGGGTTCTGTGACGCCTTTGTCTGGTCGTGGAACACAAACGAAGAACGCGAAGTTGCTGCTATGGCGAACTTGTAATCTAAACAAAACCCAAACCTAAAACGAAGCCCTAAGGGCTGTATATATGGGGGAATAGAAGGGAATTTCGTGGCCCCTTGGAGGAGGGGTCCGAAACCGACCCTAAGTCAGTTTCCCCATACATACGGACTCTAAAAACAGCCTATAATATGGTATTTCGAAATTACATGGGCCTGGCCCAAAATTAAGGTGGCGCAGCACCTATATTAGCCTATGGACGAATTTTATAAAGTGGCATCATGCATATTTCGTCCAAAGCTTCCCACTCCCATTATGGTGGCTTCAATGTGCGAAAATCATCACTGGAAGCTCCATTGTTCTTCCCCGCGCGCGCACCTTCTCCTCCATGCTTGATCCCGCTCCAATGGTCATCCTTCTTATCCATGATAGGTCCTTCATTCATAAGTAAAACAAAAGTATCTAATTTAGGCAGCATCATATGTTCATGAATATTAGAAGGATTTCCAAGAAACGAAAGTACCTGGTAATTCAATTGACGTGCGCGAGCTCTAGTAATTGGTCCTGTATGTATAGCAGTCGGGGTGGGTGTAACATTAGTAGGGATGTCCTCATCATCCTCCCCTTCTTGAACTGACGTCGTCCTCGACGGAAGCTCATCTTCCTCACCCAAATAAGGCTTCAAATCTGCAATGTTAAAAGTGGGGCTAACCCCAAACTCTGCAGGCAGCTCAAGTTTATATGCATTATCATTTACTTTCTCTAACACCTTAAAAGGACCATCAGCACGTGGCATTAGCTTTGACTTGCGCAAATCAGGAAATCTATCCTTACGCAAATGTAACCAAACAAGATCTCCAGGTGCAAAGACAACATGTTTTCTACCCTTATCTCCAGCAAGTTTGTATTTAGCATTCATACGCTCAATGTTTTCCTTAGTTAACTCATGAATCTTTAATATCAATTCAGCACGTTCTTTAGCATCAAAATTAACCTTCTCCGAAGACGGAAGAGGCAACAAATCAATAGGTGCACGAGGTAAGAAACCATACACAACTTCAAAAGGGCACATCTTAGTGGTAGAATGTAGCGAACGATTATAAGCAAATTCAATATGAGGCAAGCATTCTTCCCACATTTTCAGGTTATTCTTCAAAACAGCCCTAAGCATAGTAGACAATGATCTATTGACTACTTCAGTTTGGCCATCAGTTTGGGGGTGACATGTAGTACTAAAAAGCAGTTTAGTCCCCAACTTAGCCCATAAACATCTCCAAAAGTGGCTAAGAAATTTAGCATCACGATCGGAAACAATTGTATTTGGCACACCATGCAACCGAATAATTTCACGAAAGAACAAATCAGCAACATGAGCAGCATCATCACTTTTATGACATGGTATAAAGTGTGCCATTTTAGAAAATCTATCCACGACAACAAATATGCTATCCCTCCCCTTCTTTGTTCGAGGTAAACCTAAAACAAAGTCCATAGATATATCCTCCCAAGGAACACTAGGTACAGGTAAAGGCATATATAAACCATGAGGATTGAGTCGTGACTTAGCTTTTTGACATGTAGTGCAGCGAGCAACAAAACGCTCAACATCCCGTCTCATCTTTGGCCAAAAGAAATGTGTAGCAAGTACGTCCTCCGTCTTCTTCACGCCAAAGTGTCCCATTAGTCCTCCTCCGTGCGCCTCCTGTAACAACAAAAGACGAACGGAGCTAGCTGGAATGCATAGCTTGTTAGCGCGAAACACAAATCCATTATTAATAACGAACTTGTTCCATGTTCTCCCTTCTTTACAATTCTGCAACACGTCTCTAAATTCAGCATCATGCACATATTGATCTTTGATGGTCTCCAAACCAAATATTTTAAAGTCAAGTTGTGAAAGCATAGTATAACGACGAGACAAAGCATCAGCAATAACATTGTCTTTACCCTTCTTGTGTTTAATGACATAAGGGAAAGTCTCAATGAATTCAACCCATTTAGCATGTCTACGGTTCAGTTTTGCTTGACTTTTAATATGTTTCAAAGATTCATGATCAGAATGTATAACAAATTCTTTGGGCCATAAATAATGTTGCCATGTTTCCAAAGTCCGAACAAGAGCATATAATTCCTTATCATAAGTAGAATAATTCAGACTAGGCCCACTTAATTTTTCAGAAAAGTACGCAACAGGTTTACCATCTTGTAGTAACACACCTCCTAACCCAATTCCACTAGCATCACATTCAAGCTCGAAAGTCTTATTAAAATCAGGAAGTTGGAGTAAAGGAGCATGTGTTAACTTATCTTTCAAGACCGTGAAGGCTTCTTCCTGTGCGGTACCCCAAGAAAAAGGCACGTCCTTCTTTGTAAGCTCATTGAGAGGCGCAGCAATGGTGCTGAAATTTCTCACAAAACGCCTATAGAAACCAGCGAGGCCAAGAAAACTCCTTACTTGTGTGACCGTTTTGGGCTGCGGCCAACTCTCAATAGCTTCGATCTTGGCTGTATCAACTTCAATTCCCTGTGGAGTAACAACATAGCCAAGAAAAGATACTCGCTCGGTGCAAAAGGTGCACTTCCCAAGGTTACCAAACAAACGTGCATCACGTAGCGCAGTAAAAACAGCACGTAAATGTTCCAAATGTTCCTCCAAAGATCTACTAAAAATCAATATATCATCAAAATAGACTACCACAAATCGTCCAATGAAAGCACGTAAAACCTCGTTCATTAATCTCATGAAAGTGCTAGGTGCATTAGTTAACCCAAAAGGCATGACGAGCCACTCATATAATCCAAACTTAGTTTTAAATGCTGTTTTCCATTCATCGCCCAATTTCATACGAATTTGATGGCGAAGTTGTCCCTGTCTTTCGATGAGATGGTGGCTATCGTTTTTGGTGGAGTAGACTTTCACGATCCGACTACGAACGTGTGAGACGTCGCGCCTTAGCAATCGCTAAACCAACTCTGAGAGGTTATTGACCACGCCGGAGCACGATCAACCTGACCACGAGGGTCTATTTCCTGCACGCAAACGAAGAACAAGCAAGAAACTAAGATTGCAATCTGGATATTGCGAATATAAGAGGAAAGCTTTATTGATGAAGTGGGGTTCTGTGACGCCTTTGTCTGGTCGTGGAACACAAACGAAGAACGCGAAGTTGCTGCTATGGCGAACTTGTAATCTAAACAAAACCCAAACCTAAAACGAAGCCCTAAGGGCTGTATATATGGGGGAATAGAAGGGAATTTCGTGGCCCCTTGGAGGAGGGGTCCGAAACCGACCCTAAGTCAGTTTCCCCATACATACGGACTCTAAAAACAGCCTATAATATGGTATTTCGAAATTACATGGGCCTGGCCCAAAATTAAGGTGGCGCAGCACCTATATTAGCCTATGGACGAATTTTATAAAGTGGCATCATGCATATTTCGTCCAAAGCTTCCCACTCCCATTATGGTGGCTTCAATGTGCGAAAATCATCACTGGAAGCTCCATTGTTCTTCCCCGCGCGCGCACCTTCTCCTCCATGCTTGATCCCGCTCCAATGGTCATCCTTCTTATCCATGATAGGTCCTTCATTCATAAGTAAAACAAAAGTATCTAATTTAGGCAGCATCATATGTTCATGAATATTAGAAGGATTTCCAAGAAACGAAAGTACCTGGTAATTCAATTGACGTGCGCGAGCTCTAGTAATTGGTCCTGTATGTATAGCAGTCGGGGTGGGTGTAACATTAGTAGGGATGTCCTCATCATCCTCCCCTTCTTGAACTGACGTCGTCCTCGACGGAAGCTCATCTTCCTCACCCAAATAAGGCTTCAAATCTGCAATGTTAAAAGTGGGGCTAACCCCAAACTCTGCAGGCAGCTCAAGTTTATATGCATTATCATTTACTTTCTCTAACACCTTAAAAGGACCATCAGCACGTGGCATTAGCTTTGACTTGCGCAAATCAGGAAATCTATCCTTACGCAAATGTAACCAAACAAGATCTCCAGGTGCAAAGACAACATGTTTTCTACCCTTATCTCCAGCAAGTTTGTATTTAGCATTCATACGCTCAATGTTTTCCTTAGTTAACTCATGAATCTTTAATATCAATTCAGCACGTTCTTTAGCATCAAAATTAACCTTCTCCGAAGACGGAAGAGGCAACAAATCAATAGGTGCACGAGGTAAGAAACCATACACAACTTCAAAAGGGCACATCTTAGTGGTAGAATGTAGCGAACGATTATAAGCAAATTCAATATGAGGCAAGCATTCTTCCCACATTTTCAGGTTATTCTTCAAAACAGCCCTAAGCATAGTAGACAATGATCTATTGACTACTTCAGTTTGGCCATCAGTTTGGGGGTGACATGTAGTACTAAAAAGCAGTTTAGTCCCCAACTTAGCCCATAAACATCTCCAAAAGTGGCTAAGAAATTTAGCATCACGATCGGAAACAATTGTATTTGGCACACCATGCAACCGAATAATTTCACGAAAGAACAAATCAGCAACATGAGCAGCATCATCACTTTTATGACATGGTATAAAGTGTGCCATTTTAGAAAATCTATCCACGACAACAAATATGCTATCCCTCCCCTTCTTTGTTCGAGGTAAACCTAAAACAAAGTCCATAGATATATCCTCCCAAGGAACACTAGGTACAGGTAAAGGCATATATAAACCATGAGGATTGAGTCGTGACTTAGCTTTTTGACATGTAGTGCAGCGAGCAACAAAACGCTCAACATCCCGTCTCATCTTTGGCCAAAAGAAATGTGTAGCAAGTACGTCCTCCGTCTTCTTCACGCCAAAGTGTCCCATTAGTCCTCCTCCGTGCGCCTCCTGTAACAACAAAAGACGAACGGAGCTAGCTGGAATGCATAGCTTGTTAGCGCGAAACACAAATCCATTATTAATAACGAACTTGTTCCATGTTCTCCCTTCTTTACAATTCTGCAACACGTCTCTAAATTCAGCATCATGCACATATTGATCTTTGATGGTCTCCAAACCAAATATTTTAAAGTCAAGTTGTGAAAGCATAGTATAACGACGAGACAAAGCATCAGCAATAACATTGTCTTTACCCTTCTTGTGTTTAATGACATAAGGGAAAGTCTCAATGAATTCAACCCATTTAGCATGTCTACGGTTCAGTTTTGCTTGACTTTTAATATGTTTCAAAGATTCATGATCAGAATGTATAACAAATTCTTTGGGCCATAAATAATGTTGCCATGTTTCCAAAGTCCGAACAAGAGCATATAATTCCTTATCATAAGTAGAATAATTCAGACTAGGCCCACTTAATTTTTCAGAAAAGTACGCAACAGGTTTACCATCTTGTAGTAACACACCTCCTAACCCAATTCCACTAGCATCACATTCAAGCTCGAAAGTCTTATTAAAATCAGGAAGTTGGAGTAAAGGAGCATGTGTTAACTTATCTTTCAAGACCGTGAAGGCTTCTTCCTGTGCGGTACCCCAAGAAAAAGGCACGTCCTTCTTTGTAAGCTCATTGAGAGGCGCAGCAATGGTGCTGAAATTTCTCACAAAACGCCTATAGAAACCAGCGAGGCCAAGAAAACTCCTTACTTGTGTGACCGTTTTGGGCTGCGGCCAACTCTCAATAGCTTCGATCTTGGCTGTATCAACTTCAATTCCCTGTGGAGTAACAACATAGCCAAGAAAAGATACTCGCTCGGTGCAAAAGGTGCACTTCCCAAGGTTACCAAACAAACGTGCATCACGTAGCGCAGTAAAAACAGCACGTAAATGTTCCAAATGTTCCTCCAAAGATCTACTAAAAATCAATATATCATCAAAATAGACTACCACAAATCGTCCAATGAAAGCACGTAAAACCTCGTTCATTAATCTCATGAAAGTGCTAGGTGCATTAGTTAACCCAAAAGGCATGACGAGCCACTCATATAATCCAAACTTAGTTTTAAATGCTGTTTTCCATTCATCGCCCAATTTCATACGAATTTGATGGCGAAGTTGTCCCTGTCTTTCGATGAGATGGTGGCTATCGTTTTTGGTGGAGTAGACTTTCACGATCCGACTACGAACGTGTGAGACGTCGCGCCTTAGCAATCGCTAAACCAACTCTGAGAGGTTATTGACCACGCCGGAGCACGATCAACCTGACCACGAGGGTCTATTTCCTGCACGCAAACGAAGAACAAGCAAGAAACTAAGATTGCAATCTGGATATTGCGAATATAAGAGGAAAGCTTTATTGATGAAGTGGGGTTCTGTGACGCCTTTGTCTGGTCGTGGAACACAAACGAAGAACGCGAAGTTGCTGCTATGGCGAACTTGTAATCTAAACAAAACCCAAACCTAAAACGAAGCCCTAAGGGCTGTATATATGGGGGAATAGAAGGGAATTTCGTGGCCCCTTGGAGGAGGGGTCCGAAACCGACCCTAAGTCAGTTTCCCCATACATACGGACTCTAAAAACAGCCTATAATATGGTATTTCGAAATTACATGGGCCTGGCCCAAAATTAAGGTGGCGCAGCACCTATATTAGCCTATGGACGAATTTTATAAAGTGGCATCATGCATATTTCGTCCAAAGCTTCCCACTCCCATTATGGTGGCTTCAATGTGCGAAAATCATCACTGGAAGCTCCATTGTTCTTCCCCGCGCGCGCACCTTCTCCTCCATGCTTGATCCCGCTCCAATGGTCATCCTTCTTATCCATGATAGGTCCTTCATTCATAAGTAAAACAAAAGTATCTAATTTAGGCAGCATCATATGTTCATGAATATTAGAAGGATTTCCAAGAAACGAAAGTACCTGGTAATTCAATTGACGTGCGCGAGCTCTAGTAATTGGTCCTGTATGTATAGCAGTCGGGGTGGGTGTAACATTAGTAGGGATGTCCTCATCACACTAGGTACAGGTAAAGGCATATATAAACCATGAGGATTGAGTCGTGACTTAGCTTTTTGACATGTAGTGCAGCGAGCAACAAAACGCTCAACATCCCGTCTCATCTTTGGCGAAAAGAAATGTGTAGCAAGTACGTCCTCCGTCTTCTTCACGCCAAAGTGTCCCATTAATCCTCCTTCGTGCGCCTCCTGTAACAACAAAAGACGAACGGAGCTAGCTGGAATGCATAGCTTGTTAGCACGGAACACAAATCCATTATTAATAACGAACTTGTTCCATGTTCTCCCTTCTTTACAATTCTACAACACGTCTCTAAATTCAGCATCATGCACATATTGATCTTTGATGGTCTCCAAACCAAATATTTTAAAGTCAAGTTGTGAAAGCATAGTATAACGACGAGACAAAGCATCAACAATAACATTGTCTTTACCCTTCTTGTGTTTAATGACATAAGGGAAAGTCTCAATGAATTCAACCCATTTAGCATGTCTACGGTTCAGTTTTGCTTGACTTTTAATATGTTTCAAAGATTCATGATCAGAATGTATAACAAATTCTTTGGGCCATAAATAATGTTGCCATGTTTCCAAAGTCCGAACAAGAGCATATAATTCCTTATCATAAGTAGAATAATTCAGACTAGGCCCACTTAATTTTTCAGAAAAGTACGCAACAGGGTTTACCATCTTGTAATAACACACCTCCTAACCCAATTCCACTAGCATCACATTCAAGCTCGAAAGTCTTATTAAAATCAGGAAGTTGGAGTAAAGGAGCATGTGTTAACTTATCTTTCAAGACCGTGAAGGCTTCTTCCTGTGCGGTACCCCAAGAAAAAGGCACGTCCTTCTTTGTAAGCTCATTGAGAGGCGCAGCAATGGTGCTGAAATCTCTCACAAAACGCCTATAGAAACCAGCGAGGCCAAGAAAACTCCTTACTTGTGTGACCGTTTTGGGCTGCGGCCAACTCTCAATAGCTTCAATCTTGGCTGTATCAACTTCAATTCCCTGTGGAGTAACAACATAGCCAAGAAAAGATACTCGGTCGGTGCAAAAGGTGCACTTCCCAAGGTTACCAAACAAACGTGCATCACGTAGCGCACTAAAAATAGCACGTAAATGTTCCAAATGTTCCTCCAAAGATCTACTAAAAATCAATATATCATCAAAATAGACTACCACAAATCGTCCAATGAAAGCACGTAAAACCTCGTTCATTAATCTCATGAAAGTGCTAGGTGCATTAGTTAACCCAAAAGGCATGACTAGCCACTCATATAATCCAAACTTAGTTTTAAATGCTGTTTTCCATTCATCGCCCAATTTCATACGAATTTGATGGTATCCACTACGCAAATCAACTTTGGAGAAAATTGTAGAGCCACTTAATTCATCAAGCATATCATCTAGTGTAGGAATAGGATGACGATAACGAATAGTAATATTATTAATGCCTCTACAATCCACACACATGCGCGATGTACCATCCTTTTTAGGCACTAGAATAATAGGAACAGCACAAGGACTAAGGGATTCACGTATATAACCTTTGTCAAGCAGCTCCTGTACTTGACGCATAATCTCCTTTGTTTCCTCTGGATTGGTACGGTAGGGCGCACGGTTGGGTAGGGATGCACCGGGAATTAAGTCAATCTGATGCTCAATCCCGCGAATAGGCGGTAATCCCGGTGGCACGTCTTGTGGAAAGACATCAGCGAACTCCTGCAAAATGTTAATGACAGCAGGAGGCAAAGAGGGAGGCATGTCCTCGAATGAAAATAATACCTCTTTACATACAAAAGCATAGCAAACATATGTAGCAACATCCAAATCATTAATATCAGATTTAGTAGCAAGTAAACATCCACTCTTCAATTTTATTTCGGATGCAACAGTAGATGATGGTTTATTATGCTTATGGTGTTGCTCAAATTCCTGTGCTACAATATGATTTTCACTCTTATTTTTCTCCTGTTTTGCTTTACTAGCTCTAGCAATGTCATCTTTCATAATATGTTCGGGAGACATAGGAAGCAAAGTGATATTATGATCCTTATGAACAAGAGTATACTGATTTGTCCTACCATGGTGTACAGAATTTTTATCAAACTGCCATGGTCTACCAAGTAAAACAGAACATGCTTGCATGGGTACCACATCACAATCCACATAATCAGAATATGTAGCAATGCTAAAATGCACACGAACAGTACGTGTTACCTTAACCTTGCCACTATTGTTGAACCATTGGATGTAATAAGGATGAGGATGTGGTCTGGTGGTTAGAGACAGCTTCTCCACCATCTCCATGCTAGCCAAGTTATTGCAACTCCCTCCATCGATGATGATGCGAACAGAACGCTCTTTCACAACTCCCTTTGTGTGGAACAAGTTGTGCCTCTGATTTTGCTCAGCGTGTGTAACCTGCACACTGAGAACACGTTGAGCAACTAAACTTTCATACCTGTCAGCGTAATCAGCAGCCATGTATTGTGTTTCTGGTTCTGCATCCTCGCCACCCTGTTCGTCACTTGCAATGAGTGCCAAAGTCTCCTCATCATAATCACTAGCGGACGCATATCCACCATCCTTAGTAACAATCATTACACGCTTGGAAGGGCATTCTCTCGCATAGTGACCTTCACCCTTGCAACGACGACATATAACCTCATGTGTTTGCCCTGTGGATGCAATAGATGAAGAAGAACTCTGTGCAGGCCCAGAAGGTGTGCTCTTCGCAGAGGGTGCAGTAGGAGCCTGTTTCCTGGTATCGCGATTAGAGTTGGAGGTTGAAGGAGGTGGTGTTGCAGCAGGACGTGCGGAAGTAGAGGAGGTACGTGGCGTCCATGATGAAGTACGGCCTGCAAAATTAGTAGTTCTCGCCATTGCCTGTCGATCATGCACTTCACGTTCAGCTTTGCAAGCAAGATGAAATAAACGAGTGATAGTGTTATACTCCTTATACTCTAGAATAGTCTGAATCTCTCTATTTAATCCACCCATGAAACGTGCAAGCATAGCTTCATTCTCCTCAACAATACCACATCTAATCATACCAGTTTGTAATTCCTGATGATATTCTTCTACAGAATTTTTTCCTTGTCTTAAACGGTGCAAATTTTGAAGCAATTAACGTTGATAATAAGGTGGCACCCAACGATTTCGCATAGCTGTTTTCAAAGCAGCCCAAGTAGTTGGAATATTATCAGGGTGTATTCTACAATGTTCTGACCACCAAACACAAGCAAAACTAGTGAATGAACAAACAGCAACAGCAACACGTCGATCCTCTGGAAATTGTAAGCATGTAAAACGTTGTTCTGTTTCTAACTCCCATGTAAGATATATATCAGGAACATATCTACCCTCAAACGTCGGAATATTCAATTTAAGTTTAGGGAGATGGTCATGATCCCGTACCTGCGGGGGTGGTGCAGCCCTACCGTTACGGTTGTAGCCATGTGGTCGACCTGGTGCGTATGGTGGTGGTTGCCCCTGGGGCGGATCTGGAGCAACCTCTCCCTCATCATTGAAATCACCATCATAATCTTCAACCTGCTCAACGACAGTAGCCGCACGAGCCACCGAAGTAGCAGCAGTATCAACAGTACCAGGATGTTGGGCGTGGCCGAGAGGCACACGTCGCGCTCGTCGTTCGAAAGGAATAGGAACTGCAGCTGGTGGAGGTAGACGGGCAAGCACCTCATTGAACTTGGCGTCCATCTTGGTGTCGAATGTCTTCTCCAAACCATCTAGCTTCTCCATGGCCACTCCAAAGTTGTTCACGAAGTCCTGTACCTGCTCAGCCATCATTTGCTGAAATTTATCATAGAGCGCTTTGTTGGTCATGCTCTCCCAGTCGATCTCGTCATCGTGTGATCCTGGCATGGTTAGCAGAAATAGGAAACACACAATATGTACAGACTACTGGGACGTGGTGGTGGTGGTGGTGTGGCACAAATCCTTTAAGCGAATCTCAATTTCTTACCAGTTCTTACCCAGTAGCAAGCGGTGATCGGCAACCGTTGTAGCCAAAACTCTCAAAGCTTGGATACAGCGATTGCCAGGTGGTGTCAAGCACACGGCGTAGAAGTATGTGGAGCTGGGATGGCTTATAATATGGTAGCAAAAAAGGTCAGCAATAATCAATTCAGAGATGCAAGGTTGAATTAACGCTCAACGACGGTACTGTGCTGGTCCTAGGCTAGACCGTGCTAGAGACGCGAGCCTAAAACACCACCAAAAGCACGACGATACACGTAAGCAAGGGAAAAGCACACTCGGAATTTATTTATTTTTCGTTTTTTTTTTCGGCGCCTCTTTTTTTTCTCAAAAAGTCACTACAATGGCGAGTGTCTCAAAACTCTTGCCACGTCGTATAAGCAAGATGGGCACGAATTTTTTTTTGGACAATTTTTTTTCTGGAGCAATCCGGGGGCTGCGACGACCCAAAATTTCGACAAAAATCACTATGATAGAAAGTGTCTCAAAACGCTCCGGGGAACCTAAAATCAAGATAGGGAAAAAATATTTTCGGCCGAATTTTTTTTGGGCCAAAACGTGCTCTGCAAAGCGTGCCAGACTAGCAAAAAATATTTTCGGCCGAATTTTTTTTTCCCGACACCTGCGCAGGTAGCAAAACACGGATCCGAAATCAAAAGGATCTCGAAACTAAACCTAAAACGAACTGGACTTGGATTGGTGGAGGATTTGTCGTGGTATATATGGACACCAATGGATAGTGATGATGGATGATGAGATATGGCAGCGGCGATGATGGTGGTGGTATATGGCAACTATGAAGACGATGCGGTGGCGGCGTGACAACCTGTGAAAAGAACTCGAAACTCTAAAGGACTAGACACTAAGACCAGCAACTCGACACGACGATGTAACCGCCAATTCAACAAAGCAAAATACTGAAAAGACTATGCAAAGGCTCAGATTGGTTCGGATATGATGATCTAACCCTAAATTTTTTTGTGGCTTTTTCGTGGACTAAAGGTATGAAGAACAGATGCTATCTAAACTACAAAAACTGGTAAAATCTCACCGAGCAACCTGGAAATCTGATACCACTTGATAGAGGCGAAGTTGTCCCTGTCTTTCGATGAGATGGTGGCTATCGTTTTTGGTGGAGTAGACTTTGACGATCCGACTACGAACGTGTGAGCCGTCGTGCCTTAGCAATCGCTAAACCAACTCTGAGAGGTTATTGACCATGCCGGAGCACGATCAACCTGACCACGAGGGTCTATTTCCTGCACGCAAACGAAGAACAAGCAAGAAACTAAGATTGCAATCTGGATATTGCGAATATAAGCGGAAAACTTTATTGATGAAGTGGGGTTCTGTGACGCCTTTGTCTGGTCGTGGAACACAAACGAAGAACGCGAAGTTGCTGCTATGGCAAACTTGTAATCTAAACAAAACCTAACCCTAAAACGAAGCCCTAAGGGCTGTATATATGGGGGAATAGAAGGGAATTTCGTGGCCCCTTGGAGGAGAGGTCCGAAACCGACCCTAAGTCAGTTTCCCCATATATACGGACTCTAAAAATAGCCTATAATATGGTATTTCGAAATTACATGGGCCTGGCCCAAAAATAAGGTGGCGCGGCACCTATATTAGCCTATGGACGAATTTTATAAAGTGGCATCATGCATATTTCCTCCAAGGCTTCCCGCTCCCATTATGGTGGCTTCAATGTGCGAAAATCATCACTGGAAGCTCCATTGTTCTTCCCCGCGCGCGCACCTTCTCCTCCATGCTTGATCCCGCTCCAATGGTCATCCTTCTTATCCATGCTAGGTCCTTCATTCATAAGTAAAACAAAAGTATCCAATTTAGGCAGCATCATATGTTCATGAATATTAGAAGGATTTCCAAGAAACGAAAGTACCTGGTAATTCAATTGACGTGCGCGAGCTCTAGTAATTGTTCCTGTATGTATAGCAGTCGGGGTGGGTGTAACATTAGTAGGGATGTCCTCATCATCGCGCATGCCAACTAAATTATTAGGTACTTTCGTTTCTTTGAAATCCTATGGACGAAATATATGAAGTAGCATATTGTATATTTCGTCGAGGACTCCAAGAACTCCTTATGGTGGCTTCAAAGTGCAAAAATCACTAGTGAAAGTCCATTTTTCCTTTTCGCGCGCGCACCTTCTTCTCCATGCTTGATCCCGCTCCAATGGCCATCCTTCTTGTCCATGATAGGTCCTTCATTCATAAGTAAAACAAAAGTATCTAATTTAGTCAGCTTCGTATGTCCATGAACATTAGAAGGATTTCCAAGAAAGAAAGTACCTGATAATTTAGTTGGCATGCACGGGCTCTAGTAATGGTCCAATATATGTAGCTAGTGGGGATGTGGGTGTAACATTAGTAGGGATGTCCCCAGCGCCACCAAAAATGATAGCCACCATCTCATCGAACGACAGGGACAACTTCGCCTCTCTCAAGTGGTATCAGATTTCCAGGTTGCTCGGGGAGATTTTCCAAATTTTGTAGTTAGATCGCATCTGTTCTTCATACCTATACCCACCTAAATGATAATACATATAAACTTGATTTGCCTATAGATTTTGGGGTTGGTCCCACTTTTAACATTCCAAATTTGAAGCCTTATTTGGGTGAGGATCGTGAGCTTCCGTCGAGGATGACTTTAGATCAAGAAGGGGAGGATGATAAGGACATCCCTACTAATGTTACACCCACATCCCCACCAGCTACATATATTGGACCAGTTACAGATCCCGTGCACGCCAACTAAATTATCAGGTGCTTTCGTTTCTTGGAAATCCTATGGACGAAATTTATGAAGTAGCATCTTGTATATTTCGTCCAAGACTGCAATCACTCCTTATGGTGGCTTCAAAGTGCAAAAATCACCACTTGAAAATCCATTTTTCCTTCCCCCGCGCGCACCTTCTTCTCCATGCTTGATCCGGCTCCAATGGCCATCCTTCTTGTCCACGCTAGGTCCTTCATTCATAAGTAAAACAAAATTATCTAATTTAGGCTGCATCATATGAACATGAGAAGGATTTCTAAGAAACAAAAGTACGTGATAATTTAGTTGGTGTGCACGGGCTCTAGTACATGGTCCAATATGTGGAGCTGGTGGGGATGTGGGTGTAACATTAGTAGGGATGTCCTGATAACCACCAAAAACGATAGCCACCTTCTCATTGAACGTCGGGGACAACTTCGCCTCTATCAAGTGGTATCAGATTTCCAGGTTGCTCGGTGAGATATTCCAAATTTTCATAGTTAGATCGCATCTGTTCTTCATTCCTAAACCCACCTAAATGATAATGCATATAACTTGAGCTGCCTACAGATTTTGGGGTTAGTCCCACTTTTAACATTGCAGATTTGAAGCCTTATTTGGGTGAGGATGCTGAGATTTCGTCGAGGACAACTTCATTTAAAGAAGGGGGATGACGTCGACATCCCTACTAATGTTACACCCACATCCCCACCAGCTACACATATTGGACCAGTTACTAGAGCTCGTGCACGCCAACTAAATTATCAGGTACTTTCGTTTTTTGGAAATCCTATGGATGATATTTATGACGTAGCATCTTGTATATTTCATCCAAGACTTTAAGCACTCCTTATGGTGGCTTCAAAGTGCGAAAATCTCTAGTGGAAAGTCCATTTTTCCTTCCTGCGCGCGCACCTTCTTCTCCATGCTTGATCCTGCTCCAATGGCCATCCTTCTTGTCCATGGTAGGTCCTTGATTCGTAAGTAAAACAAAAGTATCTAATTTAGTCAGCATCATATGTTCATGAACATTAGAAGGATTTCCAAGAAAGAAAGTACCTGATAATTTAGTTGGCATGCACGGGCTCTAGTAATGGTTCAATATATGTAGCTGGTGGGGATGTGGGTGTAACATTAGTAGGGATGTCCTCATCACCACCAAAAAATATAGCCACCATCTCATCGAACGACAGGGACAACTTCGCCTCTATCAAGTGGTATCAGATTTCCAGGTTGCTCAGTGAGATTTTCCAAATTTTCGTAGTTAGATCGCATTTGTTCTTCATATCTAAATTTCCATCCAGCTCTTCATATCCGAACCAATCTGAGCCTTTGCAATTTTTTGTTTGGTGTTCGCTTTGTTGAATTTTCCGTTGCATCGTCGTGTTAAGTTGTTGGTCTTAGAGTCTGGTTTTGTAGAGTTTTGAGTTCTATTCACTAGTTGTCACGCCGCCACACCATCTTCATCATCGCTGACATATACCTAGACCACGCTATTTTCATCATCGTTGCCATATACGACCACATAGCACCACCAATCCGAGTCCATGTACCACCATCATATATTCGCCATCAATCTGTATACATATATACCACCACATATCCACCACCAATCCGAGTCCTTCACACATTAGGTTTAGTTTCGAGATTCCGTTGTTTTCGGTTTCGCGTTTCCCTAAAAGTGTGGAACGCTTTTTAGAGCACGTTTTAGGCCAAAATTTTGGGGGGTGAAAATATTTTTCCCTATCCTATTTTTATGCTTTCCGGAGCATTTTGAGACACTCGCCACCATAGTGATTTCTATCGTAATTTTTTGGTTGTCGGAGCCCCTGATCGTTCTAGAAATTTTATTTGTCTCATTTTGTTTCATGCCTATCCTGTATTTGGAACTTCGAAAGAGTTTTGATACACTCTCCATTATAGTGAATTTCTGAGCAAAAAAAACAAGAGCACAAAAAAAGAGGCGCAAAAAACCCCGAAAAAATAGAATGAGCTCTTCCCTTGATTACGTGTAGTGTCGTGATTTTGTTGGTGTTCTAGGCTTGCATCTCTAGCACAGTCTAATCTAGGACTAGCACAGTACTGTCATTGAGCTGAGCGTTTATTATAGCTTTGCATCTCAGAATTGATTATTGTCGACCCCTTTTGCTACCATATTATAAGCCATCCCAGCCCCACATACATCTACCTCGTGTGTTTGAAACCACCTGGCAATCGTTCTGTCGAAGCTTTGAGAGTTTTGACTACAATGATTGTTGATCACCACCTGCTGCGATTTGTGACACACCACCACCACCACTACGACCTCCTAGTAGTATGTAGGTTCATATTGTTGTGTGTTCCTATTGTTGCTAACCATGACAGGATCACAAGACGACGAGATCAACTGGGAGAGCATGACGAACAAGGAGCACCACGATAAATTTCACCAAATGATGGGTCCATAGGTGAACGACTTGGTGACGAGCCTTGGAGAGGCTATGGAAAAGCTAGACAGTTTGGAGAGGATGGTCGACACCAAGCTTGATGCAAAATTCAATGAGGTGCTTGCACGTCTACCTCCACCAGCTGTACCTGTCATACCTTGGCAACAACAACATCAACAACGCCCAAATTTCGCAGGACGAGCGCAACATGTGCGTATCGACCAAGGCCAAAATTCTAGTGCCATTGTTACTGATGCAGCTTCAGTGGCTGCTATTGATGCTGCTACTGTCGTTGAGCAGAATGAGTATTATGATAAGGATTATGATGCTGATAACGATGATGAGGGAGAGGTTGCTCCACATCAGCCCCAAGGGCTACTGCCACCACACGCACCAGGTCGTCCACATACCTACATTCGCAATGGTAGGGCTCCACCACCACCCCAGGTACGGGATCATGACCATCTCCCTAAACTTAAATTGAATATTCCAACATTTGAGGGTAGATATGTTCCTGATATATATCTTACTTGGGAGTTAGAAACTGTAAGTGCATCTAGTGCCCCTTAGTGATTTTGGTGTATTGAAGACTTATAGGTTAAGGAACTAATGTGTTTGTGAGTGTACACAGGCTCTATAGGTCGATGACGAGTTTGATATATTCGGAGATTATTGACCCCTAAGAATATGTCTTCAACTGAAGACTTCGGTAAAAACTTTGGTGAAGACTTTGGTGTTCCCTAAAGACATTGAAAATGAAGAAGTTGGTGTGACCTTGAAGATATGAACGAGGACTATGAAGCGTGAAGACTTTTGATTTCATAGTTTCACTTCCTTTCTTTGAGTCATGGGAAACACCGTACAATTAAAGGGGGCGAGGTAATACTAAGGAAAATTTCCAACTGATGCTCAAATCAAAAGCCTCAACCTATCCAATCCTTTGAGTGAAGCCTTTGGAAATCTCTTGCAGTTCATTTAACTTCTTCATTGACAGAGACGAAGTGATATGGTGCAAGCCCGTGTGGGTCGATCTTTCATGATTTGGAGGGGGATTCAGGAAGAACATGAAGAACACAGGGAAGAACGAGAGGAAAACACTAAGGGCAAACACGATTACATAGCCACTAGAATCACGATAGCACACGAGGAACGAGATCCCCAAGTGAAACAATGATACAAGTAGCTGTATGCCATCTCCCACTAGGGAAGGTGGAGCCTTGATATCCCGGAGGATCTTCCCTCGTAAGGGGCCTTGACATCCACTAGGGATCTTCTCCTATAGAGGCATCTCCAAGGAAGAGGTAGTGGAAGGAGCTATGCTCAACTATCTAAGAACAAACCATAGCTAACCCTAAAACGAGGAGGGGTTGAAGTATATATAGTGCTGGTCTCTAAGGGGTAAGGGAGAGGGAGTTACGTGGGCCTTGTGCCCGAGTGGGGAACACTCTGCATCGGCCGGAAGTTCTGGGCTAGGCCGAAAGTTCCGAGGAGGTTCCGGGTGGGTTTTGGGCTTTCCCGAGTGTTGGCACACGCCTCGGTCGCTGGCTGTTGGTGGGATGGAAGTTCCGGTCCGGTCGGAAGGTCCGGGAGTCAGAAGCTCCGGGCTGGCCGGAAGTTCCGGGCTATCCAGAAGCTTGTTCCTTGTGCTGACTCCTTCTCTTCTTCGTCCTTGGTCCTGTGGATGATTCCCTGGTCCTTTGAGTTCGTCTCCCGTGTACCAACGGACACATAGGATCTCATTGTGAGGTAGCATCCAAGTTCCTTTGTCATCCAAGTTCACCTTAGCTTCAATAGCGCGTGCACGTGCTCTTGTTAATGGGCCACTTGGTGCTTGGGTTTAAGGTGCCATCTTCATGGGGATGATGGTGGGATGCTCCGCATCATCTCCCCCCTCGGGGAAGATCCGACCTCGGATCAAGCTCTTCATCACCATGAAATGGGGAGAGGTCCGCCACGTTGAAGGTGTCGCTCACATTGTACTTGTCGTGCGGAATGTCGACCTTGTAAGCATTGTTGTTGTCACACTCAACACCTTGAATGGGTCGTCGGCGCGAGGTAGCAGCTTGGATTTGCGCTCATTAGGAAAGTGTTCCTTCCTTAGATGTAGCCACACGAGGTCGCCAGGTTCAAAGACCATGGGATGTTTGTTGATCTTGCGCTTGGCGGTGGTGCGTTCCACTTGGCGCTCGATGGTGTTCCTTGTATCTTGATGCATCTTCTTGATGTAGGTCGCCCTTGCACTTGCGTCCACATTGACCCATTCTTGTAGTGGAAGTGGAAGAATGTCCAATGAGGACAATGGGTTGGAGCCATAGACCACTTCGAAGAGAGACTTGTTGGTGGTGACGTCTCTCGCGTGGTTGTAGGCGAACTCGGTGATGGGGAGGCAATCTTCCCATTCCTTGATGTTCTTCTTGATCAACACATGAAGGAGAGTTTCGAGTGTCCGGTTCGTCACCTCTGTTTGACCATTGGTTTGTGGGTGGTAGCCCAAAGAGAAAAGTAACTTGATGCCGAGCTTGGCGCATAAGGTCTTCCAAAAGTAGCTCAAGAACTTGACGTCGTGGTCCGAGACAATTGTCTTTGGTACTCCGTGTAGGCGTAAGATGTCCCTACAAAAGAGGTTTGCAATATGTGAATCATCGTCGACCTTGTGGCAAGGAATGAAATGATCCATTTTGGAAAAATGATCCACAACAACAAAGATGGAATCATGGCCATATTTTGTCCATGGTAGTCCAAGCACAAAATCCATCCTAATATCCTCCCAAGGTTGGAATGGAATAGGAAGAGGCATGTAAATACCATGGGATTGAGCTTTTGACTTAGCTTTGTGGCATGTAGAGCACTGGTTGGTGAAGTGGGCAACATCACAAAGCATCTTTGGCCAATAGAACTTGCCGGAGAGGGTTGCATATGTCTTGTCGTGTCCAAAGTGACCCATCAGTCCTCCACCGTGAGCCTCTTGCAAAAGCAACAAACGAAGAGAAGACTTGGGAATGCAAAGTTTGTTAGCATGCATAAGATATCCATCATTCATGTAGTAGCTCTCCCAACAAGGTTTTACTTTGCAACTGGCATAAGGGGTAGCAAAAGAATTATCATGCTCATACAAGTCTTTTATATGCTCAAAGCCAACAACATTCAATTCAAGTTGAGTAATGAGCATGCATTTGCGGGAGAGGTCATTCGCCACCACATTTTCTTTACCCTTAATGTATTTGATAACATAAGGAAAAGACTCAATAATTCACTCCATTTAGCATGCCGTTTGTTTAACTTAGTTTGACCCTTGAGGTACTTTAGAGTTTCATGATCGGTATGACTGAAAAATTCATGCGGACGCAAATAATGTTCCCAAGCTTGTAAGACGCTCATCAAAGCATACAATTCCTTGTCATAGATAGGATAATTGAGTTGAGCGCCGAAAAGTTTCTCACTAAAGTACGCAATTGGGCGCTTTTCTTGCATAAGCACACCTCCGATGCCATTACCACTAGCGTCACAATGCACTTCAAAAGTTTTGTCAAAATTAGGCAAGGTAAGCAAAGGTGCATGAGTGAGCAAATTCTTAAGTTCATGGAAAGCGGTGTCTTGGGAAGGTCCCCAAACAAATGGTGCATTTTGTTTGCTCAAAGCGTGTAGAGGGATAGCAATAGTGCTAAAATCTTTCACAAAGCGGCGGTAAAAACCTACTAGACCCAAAAAGCTACAGACTTGATGCAAATTGGTGGGTGTAGGCCAATTTTTAATTGCCTCAATCTTAGACTCATCAACATGGACACCCTTTGTGGAAACCACAAATCCTAATAAAACAACTTTGTCCACACCAAAAATGCATTTTTCCATGTTAGCATAAAGTTTTTATTTGCGGAGAGTTTGCAAAATGTTTCTAACATGTGTGGCATGTTGTTCTAGAGATTTGCTAAAAACAAGGATGTCATCAAAGTAGACCACAACACAATACCCAATGTAGGGGCGCAACACATGATGCATCATGCGCATGAACGTACCCGGTGCTTCGGATAAGCCCATGGGCATTACTAGCCATTCATAGAGACCAAATTAGGTTTTGAAAGTGGTTTTCCACTCGTCACCCTATTGTATGCGAATTTGGTAGTAACCACTCTTCAAGTCTATCTTGGAAAATATAGTGGCACCACTAAGTTCATCGAGCATGTCATCTAAGCGTGGGATAGGGTGACGGTATCGAATGGTGATAGCATTTATGGGGCAGCAATCGGAACACATGCGCATACTATGATCATGTATAGGCACTAGGATCACAAGCATCGCACAAGGACTCAAACTCTCGCGAACATGCCCTTTATCTAGGAGTTTTTGGACTTGCCATTGTATCTCCTTTGTTTCATTGGGATTGATGTGGTAGGGAGCCTTGTTGAGAAGCGGCGTGCCGGGGATGAGGTCGATGCGGTGTTCGATCCCTCGTTTTGGTGGTAGTCCCGGAGGTAGCTCGTCGGGGAACACATCTTGGAATTCCTGCAATATTTGATATAACACAAGAGGAAGATGTGGTGAAGGGTTAGGCTAGGTAACATCATCCCTGCACACTATCACATAGTGAAGGACGGTCGATGGGCTCTCACTCACATCCCTCAACTCTCTTTTGGTGGCAAAGAGAACTAGGTCACTCATGTCCCTCATTGTGGAGTCGCTCAAGTTTGGCTTGTGGCGCTCACTCGCTTTGAGGCGGATCACTCTCTCACTTTTCTCTCCATGACGGGAAGAAGCTTGCTTGTCGGTGATCATTTGACTAGGAGACATAGGGCGAAGCACGTAGTCAGTGCCCTTCATCTTGGAGCTATATTGATTGGTGCGCTCGTTGTGTATGGCGCCACTATCGAACTGCCAAGGTCTCCCGAGGAGGAGGTGGTAAATGGTCATGGGCAACACATCACACTCCAAGGTATCTTCATAAGCGCCGATCTTGAAGGAAACTTGCACGGTGTGGTCGACTTGGATAGTGCCGGGGTCGCTTAGCCATTGGACCTTGTAGGGGCGAGGATGCTTTTTCTTGGTCAAGTGCAACTTGGAGCAAAGTTCTTCACTTGCCAAATTATGGAAACTTCCTCCATCTATGATGACCTTGACGGATCACCCTTGGATACCGGCCTTGGTGTGAAAGATGTGGCATCGTTGGTCCTCGTCTTGTTGTTGTTCAAGAGTCAACCTTTGAGACAACGAGAGTGGGGCTCGTATTGTTGTCACAAAAGACTTGAGAGTCTTCATCTTCATTGACTTGGCGGTATCTGGCCACTTGTTCCGAAGCTTCCATCTCATCATCACTCATGGAGTCATAGGAGCCATCATCTTGGAGTATCATGGTTCGTGTGGGGCACTCATGCATCTTGTGGCCTCGGCCTTGGCACGTGAAACACTTGATGGAGATTGTTTTTACATCATCTGGTGTTGGTGTAGAGGATGACGCTCTTTTCTTGCTTTTGGGTGCATTTCGTGAGGATGAAGACGACTTGTCCTTGTAGCTTGACTTGTCATCTTTTGTCGTGGAGGTTCTTGTAGAAGGGGTCGTAGTTGGAGTAGCTTGAGTAGTTGCAACGTAAGTATTGTAGGAGGTCTTGGAGTACTTGTAGTCTTCTTGAACTTGACGTTCCGCCTTGCAGGATGGATGCACTAGCTCGAGCGAGTTGGAGTAGGGTTGGAAATCTGCAATTTTCTTGACTTGGTAATTGAGACCATTCAGGAAACGTGCCATAGTTTTCTCATTGTCCTCCTTCACGTGTGCTCTTGTCATGGACATCTCCATCTCTACATAGTATTCTTCCGCTGACTTGGTGCCTTGCTTGAGTAGTTGGAGTTTCTTTAAGAGGTCACGATTATAGTGTGTTGGGACGAATCACACTCGCATGAGTTCTTTCATTTGTTTCCAAGTTATGATTGGCGAGTCACCTCTTCGTTGCACGGTCACTTGTTCCCACCAAATGAGCACGTAATCTTGGAACTCGAGGGAGGCCATGGCAATCTTCTTGTCTTCTTCATAGTTGTGCAACCGGAATATTTTGTCGACCTTGAGTTCCCAAGAGAGGTAGTCTTCGGGATCGTTGCTTACGGAGAACTTAGGCATGGTGAACTTGAGCTTGCCAAAGTGATTTTCCTCGTTGCTGTTGTGATTGCGATTTCCTTGGGGTGGGGGAGCATAGTTGTTGATGAGGACATGACTACCTTGGATACGACCAAAAATGTTACATACATACATATTTGTGAGGTGATTTCTTATAAGAATTATGCAATAATTTATTTATGTTATCTGGAACAAAAATACTTCACCTATTTTTATTTTATGCCTAAATGCAGAATGGTCGAACACTTGTATGAACCACGTGTGATGACAAAGAAAGAGGAAATGGTTGGGTGATATTCAAGAGGTCCTCTAATGTCAAAAGAAACAATTAGGTGTTGTTCAAGAAGTTCTCTCACGTCACTTTTAGCCCAAGAGAAGATAGAGTCCAAGTCTCTCACGTTCTGGACTCAGATTCGGACTGCACAGACACACCTGTCTCAAAACGCCAACAACTTTTTAATACGGACTCGGAATTAGGTGATTCGTTTTTTGCTGGAAACTAGATTTCATATGCGTTCCAGCCCAGTTGGAATCACCTTAAAATTCGTCTGGATCGCAAAGATATCGACGAAACAATCTGACATTGCATCAGAATCCGAGTCAAACTACAAGTCTAAAGGTGTTGCATCACCTCCACTTGGGCCCATGGGCCTTGTATGACCTTGATAGGGGCGAAGTTGTCCCTGTCTTTCGATGAGGTGGTGGCTATCATTTTTGGTGGAGTAGACTTTGACGATCCGACTACGAACGTGTGAGCCGTCGCGCCTTAGCAATCGCTAAACCAACTCTGAGAGGTTATTGACCACGCCGGAGCACGATCAACCTGGCCACGAGGGTCTATTTCCTGCATGCAAACGAAGAACAAGCAAGAAACTAAGATTGCAATCTGGATATTGCGAATATAAGAGGAAAACTTTATTGATGAAGTGGGGTTCTGTGACGCCTTTGTCTGGTCGTGGAACACAAACGAAGAACGCGAAGTTGCTGCTATGGCAAACTTGTAATCTAAACAAAACCCAACCCTAAAACGAAGCCCTAAGGGCTGTATATATGGGGGAATAGAAGGGAATTTCGTGGCCCCTTGGAGGAGGGGTCCGAAACCGACCCTAAGTCAGTTTCCCCATATATACGGACTCTAAAAACAGCCTAAAATATGGTATTTCGAAATTACATGGGCCTGGCCCAAAAATAAGGTGGCGCAGCACCTATATTAGCCTATGGACGCATTTTATAAAGAGGCATCATGCATATTTCGTCCAAGGCTTCCCGCTCCCATTATGGTGGCTTCAATGTGCGAAAATCATCACTCGAAGCTCCATTGTTCTTCCCCGCACGCGCACCTTCTCCTCCATGCTTGATCCCGCTCCAATGGTCATCCTTCTTATCCATGCTAGGTCCTTCATTCATAAGTAAAACAAAAGTATCCAATTTAGGCAGCATCATATGTTCATGAATATTAGAAGGATTTCCAAGAAACGAAAGTACCTGGTAATTCAATTGACGTGCGCGAGCTCTAGTAATTGGTCCTGTATGTATAGCAGTCGGGGTGGGTGTAACATTAGTAGGGATGTCCTCATCAGACCTAGGGTTTGTTTTAGGGTGTCTTGGGACGTCCTCCCACCTCCTTGGCCGCCACCCCTTGCTCCTATATAAGTAGATCAATCTAGTAGCTTTTCCTTTGGGTTTTGTTTAGTTAAAAGTTAGCCATTGCAACTTCGTGTACTTCATTTGTGTCCAACGACCCGACCAAGACCGCTTTCGGAACCCCACCCTTATCGAAACTTCATATATATTCGCAATATTCAGATTGCATTATCATATTCTTGCCTGTTCTTCGATTGCTTGCAGGAATAGACCTTCGTGGTCAGGTTGATCGTGCTGCCACGTGGTCAATAACCTCTTGGAGATTGGTTTAGCGATTGCTAAGGCGCAACGTGATAGAGGCGAAGTTGTCCCTGTCTTTCGATGAGATGGTGGCTATCGTTTTTGGTGGAGTAGACTTTGACGATCCGACTACGAACGTGTGAGCCGTCGCGCCTTAGCAATCGCTAAACCAACTCTGAGAGGTTATTGACCACGTCGGAGCACGATCAACCTGACCACGAGGGTCTATTTCCTGCACGCAAACGAAGAACAAGCAAGAAACTAAGATTGCAATCTGGATATTGCGAATATAAGAGGAAAACTTTATTGATGAAGTGGGGTTCTGTGACGCCTTTGTCTGGTCGTGGAACACAAACGAAGAACGTGAAGTTGCTGCTATGGCAAACTTGTAATCTAAACAAAACCCAAAGCTAAAACGAAGCCCTAAGGGCTGTATATATGGGGGAATAGAAGGGAATTTCGTGGCCCCTTGGAGGAGGGGTCCGAAACAGACCCTAAGTCAGTTTCCCCATATATACGGACTCTAAAAACAGCCTATAATATGGTATTTCAAAATTACATGGGCCTGGCCCAAAAATAAGGTGGCCCAGCACCTATATTAGCCTATGGACGAATTTTATAAAGTGGCATCATGCATATTTCGTCCAAGGCTTCCCGCTCCCATTATGGTGGCTTCAATGTGCGAAAATCATCACTGGAAGCTCCATTGTTCTTCCCCGCGCGCGCACCTTCTCCTCCATGCTTGATCCCGCTCCAATGGTCATCCTTCTTATCCATGCTAGGTCCTTCATTCATAAGTAAAACAAAAGTATCCAATTTAGGCAGCATCATATGTTCATGAATATTAGAAGGATTTCCAAGAAACGAAAGTACCTGGTAATTCAATTGACGTGCGCGAGCTCTAGTAATTGGTCCTGTATGTATAGCAGTCGGGGTGGGTGTAACATTAGTAGGGATGTCCTCATCACAACGTCGTGCACGTTCGTAGTTGGATCGTCAAAGTCATCTCCACCAAATCGATAGTTATCATCTCATCGAAAGATCGGGACCCTCGCCTCTTATCTAATTTGTTGGATAGAAAAAAAAGTGAGGGATAAAAAAAAGAAAAAAAAGTGAGAGAAAAAAAGAGAAGAAATAAATTAGAGAGAAGAGAAAAAAAACAAATTTCGGATCTACCTAGACTCAATCTCGTATGTGAATTCGGATTGAAATCTATTTTGTGCAGTGTTGAGTAAAACAAGCGTATCTTCCTCATACGAACTCGGAATTGAGTGATTCTTTTTGCATACGAAAGCTTGAGTCAGTAGCATTCTTGAGAAAAAAATATGAGAATTTCACATAATATTTTCTTGAGGAAAGCTGAAGAGAGAGTTTTGTATATCTTGCTGGTCGGTCATTTATCATCATTGTCTTTACTGCCATTGTGATCTTCACTTATATCTTGCTGTCGAGAGCTAATTCGTATCATCCCTTTCTGCTATTTCTCCTACATCGTGACTCCATTAGTGTTCTAGGCTCGCGTCTTTAGTACGGTCTAGCCTAGGACCAGCACAGTACCGTCGTTGAGCGTTTATTCAACATTGCATCTCTGAATTGATTATTGTTAATGTTTTGCTACCATATATTGCCTTCCAAGCTCCACATATTTCTACATCGTGTATACATACGTTCACCTGGTAATCGCTTTACCCAATCTTTGGAGATATTGACACCGTCGGTTGCCGGTCGCCACCTGCTGCATGGTAAGAGTTTGTAAGACATTGATATTTGCTTTATTGTGAGCGTTTTACCACCACATCCCAGTAGTTCATAGGAACAATATACTTGGATCTTTGTTTCTTGTTTCTACTAGTCATGACAGGATCCAGAGTTGTCAGTTCATGGGTTTCTTCGATCATGGGAGACGTGCCACCATAAAAATCGATGCGAGAGCTCCAACAAGATCCAAATGCAAATGATCAGGTTAATGTTTCTATACCTCCATTTAATGGGCGATTTAGACCTGCTTTATATATTGAGTGGGAGTTTGAAATAAATGAAATATTTGCTTCCCATAATTTTGCTGCACATAAGAAAGTTAAGGTCGCAGTTGGTTCTTTCACTGGTTATGCTTTAGTTTGGTGGAGCGAATATTGTCGGTTACACAAAGATATTATACCTATTACTTGGGATGATTTGAATCTTGCCATGAGACACACGTTCGTTCCTGCTTATTATACTCGTGACAAGCTTAAAAAGTTACAATATTTGAAACAAGGTAGTGACACCGTAATGAAATATTATGATGATTTACAAATGACCTTGTTGCATTCCTCATTAGAAGAAAGTGAAGAAGATTTTATGGACAGATTTTGGGGAGGATTAAACCTTGATATTCAGGAGATACTAATTCATGAAAAGTGTTATTCTATGGATCGTTTGTTTCGTCTTGCTTGCAAAGCTGAACAGGAAATAAATCAACGTGTTTCCCAAAAGGAAATAGAGCGCAAGGTGCACATTCCCAGAGTTGATACCGTTGTTCCTTCAACTACTAGGCACACTGTGACAACCACATCAAATCTGTTGAGGGCTACATCACCTTCACCATGTAACACATCACCACCGAGAGTGCCTACATCATCTGAGTTGATCATAAGAGGTAATGCCAAAGGTATTGATCTTCCACCTCCACATGAGTATGATGAATGCCTTGTCAATTCCAATGTACCCTATGATGAGCTACCCATTACTTTGATCACACCACCTATTTTAGAGGACTATGTTCATGATTATACTTCCGCATGTGATCAAATAACTACAATATCAACAATTGTGAGTGCACCCATTGAATTAACTATTGATGAGCAAGAACCGTGTGAATCAGTAAATAAATCTAATTTGGGTCAAATATGTTTGAAAATAATTTTGCCGGTGTTTAATCATTTTGATATGACCTCCAATCTTGGTGATAATTCTGTGTCAAATGACATGTTGCATGTTTGCTTATTTAAGCATGTTGTAGCATCTAAATTTGAAACGATTCACGTTTATTTACCAATATTGGGATGGTTTAATGATGAACATCATGAATCTTTTGATATGAATAAGGACTTCACTTATATGTGGAAACTGAGTTGCAATATTGTGATGCCTTCTACTTCTTGTCATAATCTTTTGGCTTTATATTTCGTGACATGTGATGAGTGCCCTTGTATATATATGTCACATGTGTCACAACTGAGAACAATAAAAATGCATGACATATACATATACAATGTGTATACCTTTTCTCTTTTGGTAGCCACATTTCAGATTAAGCAACGCCGAGGACGGCTTTGTTTTCAAAAAGGGGAGGATGATGAGGACATGACTACCTTGGATACGACCAAAAATGTTGCATACATGCATATTTGTGAGGTGATTTCTTATAAGAATTATGCAATAATTTACTTATGTTATCCGGAACAAAAATACTTCACCTATTTTTATTTTATGCCTACATGCAGAATGGTCGAACACTTGTATGAACCACGTGTGATGACAAAGAAAGAGGAAATGGTTGGGTGCTATTCAAGAGGTCCTCTAATGTCAAAGGAAACAATTAGGTGTTGTTCAAGAAGTTCTCTCACGTCACTTTTAGCCCAAGAGAAGATAGAGTCCAAGTCTCTCATGTTCTGGACTCAGATTCGGACTGCACATACACACCTGTCTCAAAACGCCAACAACTTTTTCATACGGACTCAGAATTGGGTGATTCTTTTTTTTGCTGGAAACTAGATTTCATATGCATTCCAGCCTAGTTGGAATCACCTTAAAATTCGTCCGGCTCGCGAAGATATCGACGAAACAATCTGACATTGCATCAGAATCCGAGTCAAACTACAAGTCCAAAGGTGTTGCATCACCTCCACTTGGGCCCATGGGCCTTGTACGACCTAGGGTTTGTTTTAGGGTGTCTTGGGACGTCCTACCACCTCCTTGGGCACCACCCCTTGCTCCTATATAAGTAGATCAATCTAGTAGCTTTTCCTTTGGGTTTTGTTTAGTTAAAAGTTAGCCGTTGCAACTTCGTGTACTTCGTTTGTGTCCAACGACCAGACCAAGACCGCTTTCGGAACCCCACCCTTATCAATACTTCATATATATTCACAATATTCAGATTGCATTATCATATTCTTGCTTGTTCTTCGATTGCTTGCAGGAATAGACCTTCATGGTCAGGTGGATCGTGCTCCGGCGTGGTCAATAACCTCTTGGAGATTGGTTTAACGATTGCTAAGGCGCAACGTCGTGCACGTTTGTAGTCGGATCGTCAAAGTCTTCTCCACCAAATCGATAGTTATCATCTCATCGAAAGATCGGGACCCTCGTCTCTATCAGTTGTCTTGGTGATGTCGGCCTTGCCTTGTCGCATGATCATCCACATGGTCAACGGGATTTGCATGAGGACGTGCATCTTGACGTGGAGGTTCATTGTTGTCATGTTTGTCTTGCTCTCGCCTTGGAGGAAAGTCATCAACGTGTTTCTCCTCTTGCCTTGAGTGTTGTGGGCATCGTTGTCGCATCCGTTGTTGGCATTCGTGGTGCTCTTCCTGCCGAGCTTCTTCTTCTTGGCATTCTCGGCGTAGAGTGTCTTGTTCCTCACGAGCTAGACGGTTGCGTTCTTGCATGGCATAGTTTGCGTCGTGAAGTGCCCGTTGTGCCTCTCATGCTTGTTCCTCACGATGCCGGTCTTCTTCACGACGATGATGTAGGCGATGATGCTCGTAGTCGTCTTGCTCTTGTTGGCGACGATGGTCACGCTCACGATGTCGACCATGAGGCTCGTCATGGAATGGGTTGCATGAATCTTGAGAGAGGCGACGCGTGTCACGTTGGTGTGTTCGAGATCGAGGAGGAGGACTTTCGCTAGAAGAGTCCTCGGAGGAGTGCCGACTAGCAGTGAGCCGATGAGTTGAGGTAGACGTAGAAGATGCGCGCTTTGCCACCAAAGCACGGAGCTCGTCCATTTGCGTTGCCATGAGGTCCCATGTCCGCTCCTGGGATTCACGTATGTTGGTGGCGAGGTGCTCGATGTGGTCCGCAAGGACGTCATGTGCTTGGCGCATTCCCTTTTGTGTGGCGAAGAATTGTAGTTTGGTGACGTAGGTGTTTGCGTCGTCGCCGTGCTCCTCGAATGCCGGATTCATCATGGTGCTCCTATCCATGATACTCAAGTAGATATAAGTGGAAGAATGGGAAACACAATACCAAATACCGTTCTGAAGCTTGAAATGAGGATCAATCACTCAATGTGAAATCATGGAAATAGTAGAATTGGTACCGAGTTTACCCATCTCACACCTACAAGGTAATGCTTATGGAGTAGCTTGGTTAGGATGATTTCACAAAATTTCAAGCAATTCAAGAATATGATGCAATAAAGTTGAGAGAAATCCGCAAATAAGCAAGTAAACAATGTGAATCAAGCAATGGGTGAACTCAAAAAGACACACACACGAAATAGAAAAGTGGGGTTGTGCAACCAAAAGGGAGCTCAAAATGTGGGATCTACATAAAGCGCTCGTGTTGCACAACTCTAGAGAGACAGTAGCACGATTGCTCAAATGGGCGTGATACGAACTTGTGCACAACCTATAAGAGACAAAAAAGCTTCGACTTCATATTCCCGGCTTGCTATGTATGCAACACGAGTCACTCACTCAAGTGATCCAAAGTGATGAAGTATGATATGCAAATGTTGATGCTATTGTTCTTTTGACGTTGCTTAAAAGCTTCACTTGTTTTTCCTTTTGCAATGATATTTGGATTGTCACTATGCAGGACATGTACACCAAGATAGCAATTATGTATGCGGGTACCTTGCAACACAAGAGATGATACTAAGATGTATATGCATGCAAGGGTAGCTATGCGGAGTATGTATCACTAATGTGCACAAGTAGCGTGGCCCAGCAATACTCAATGGCTAGTATCGATAGGCAATTAACGCAAATAAGCTAGGGGTAACAATGCAATGGCAAGGGTATAAGCAAAAGAGTGTCGTCGCGGTTACCGTCCTTGCTTGCGGTGAGTTGTCAATGAAGAGTGCATTGGCGACGCTCCGGGGCGATGATGAGCGGCGATGTCGAAGAAGAACCACTCCTAATTAGCCGAAACACCTTAGGACTCAAAATCTCAAATGCAAATGTGTAGCGGAATTATTTTTGGCAAAAAGGTGGAACGAATGGTGGTTAACATTCTGCAAAGGCTGGAAGGTCCGGGTCGGCCGGAGGGTCTGGAGGCCGGAAGTACCGGGGTGGCCGGAGGGTCCGGGGCCGGAAGGTCCAGGTGGAGCCGGAAGTTCCGGGGGTCGGGAAAAGTGGGACGAACCCTAATTTCCAGATCATGAACTTGGGTGGAAAATCTTGATGAAAAACCCAAATCTGACGGGGGAAAAGAAAAAATGGGGGAAAATGGCTGGATGAAAAGCTAGATCCACACGTCCACAACGAGATCCAAGGATCCAAATCAACAAAATCTCATCAAATCCAAGAAATCCAAGAAATTGTGGTATGGCTATTTTTGTGCGGATTTTCGAAATTGGGTCAAATCAAAGCAAAATTAGGCTAGAAAACGGTGGGGGAGACTCCAAATTCGTGATCAACGTGGCTCATGATACCAATATGATATGGGGCAAGCTCGGGTGGGTCGATCTTTCACGATTTGGTGGGGGATTCAAGAAAAACACGAAGAACACGGGGAAGAACGAGAGGAAAATACTAAGGGCAAACACGATTACACATCCACTAGAATCACGATAGCACACGAGGAACGAGATCCCCAAGTCAAACAACGATACAAGTAGCGGTACGCTCCCCCACTACGGAAGGAGGGGCCTTGAGATCCCGGAGGATCTTCCCTCATAAGGGGCCTTGACATTCACTAGGGATCTTCTCCTATAGAGGCTTCTCCATGGAATAGGTAGTGGAGGGAGCTATGCTCAACTATCTAAGAGCAAACCATAGTTAACCCTAAAACGAGGAGGGGTCAAAGTATATATAGTGCTGGTCTCGAAGGGGTAAGGGAGAGGGAGTTACATGGGCCTTGGGCCTGAGTGAGGAACACTCTGCATGGGCCGGAAGTTCTGGGCTAGGCAGGAAGTGCCGGGGAGGTTCCGGGCGGGTTCTGGGCTCCCGAGTGTTGGCACAGGCCTGGGTCGCTGGCTGTCGGTGGGACGGAAGTTCCGAGCCGAACGGAATGTCGGGACCCTAATCCTAAGTGATGTGAATCCAGAGTATAACACATCACATCACTTTGCAGCCTCATGCGTGGTAAACTCCACGGCTGCAGCCTTACCTTAGCCGGGACCGTTTGCATCTTTTGGCTCACGTATGTGAACATGTCGCTGGCAATCAAATGACAAAGAACCCGGGCTGACATGACTAGTCATAGAACCCATGTGGCTCATCCGTGCGGAAACAGGCATACGTAACCCAGCAATGCAGGTGTCGGCCTCAAGCGTGTGTAGACGAGTCATAGCAAGCTACAAGGACTCCATTATGCCGTGGGACATAAATGTCATCACTGCACGTAGGCGAGTCGTAGCAGGCTATAGGGACTTCATTACACTGCGAGACATTTCCCCGAAGCGACAGACACAACAGCAAAGAAGGATACATGCCGGTCAATCAATGTGTCCGGAGCGGTAGGAAGCTACCAAGGCTCGATGGAAGCACAAAGAGGGAGTTTCCCGTAAAGAGTACTACTAAAGTCACATGGCTACGTGTCGGATCCCATACATACTGTTGCACGTCACACGTATGCACGACATGCCCGATATGCATAGATACAACTATGGCATCCTAACATAACCATACATCAACACAACTTTTATTTAAGAGGCTCAGAAGAGCCTTGCATAATATATTCTTATAGGTAGGGGTCACATGACCCGACACTCAAGTCATACAAGCAAGTTCATACAAACCAAGCGGAAGCATAAGGCTGTCTGAGTATAGACAGTTGAAAGGGTAAAAAAAGGCACATGGCCTGACTATCTACAGCCCGCCACAGGGCATAAGGTCGTAGCTGGGGCACCAGCTATTCAGCATCGTCGACATCTAGATAGAACCCACTTGATGGGTCCTGAGTCTCATCTGCAACATTTATTAAGCAAACATGAGTACAATCGTACTCAGCAAGTCTTTCAAGCAGACCTAGACTATTCATGCTCATGTATCAACAAGGGGGATTGGTGGAGTTTATGCAGCAATGCCAGCTTCGACTCATGGCTAACCTATACCACACAATTTTAACTCTTTGTTCAAATTTTAGATATCGCACACGAGTCCATTAACTCCACATCAATACACCACCATGGATTCACTTCCGTCTCCTATGAGAGTGCCATCCATGGTACTCACACTTGTCTTGAGATTTTTATGAGTATCCATTAAATTTCTATGAAGAGCATAAGCTCTCCAAGTAGTCCATATCCGAGGACGCGGCTATTCAAATAGTTTCATACCCTGTGGGGGTGTACTTCTTCACACATGCTCCCGCCACTTATCGCTGTGTGCTCATAAAACCATGCACCTTGGCAACCTTCAAGCGGAAGCCCAGCAAGGGAGTCGGCCACGACCGTCAATCACACAAGACCTCTAGTCTAGGCTATCGCCTATTTGAGACTAAACCTGCACGGAAGTCCGGCCGAAGTTTCCGCTACGGCCCCAAACGATCTGCGCAGGGTTCCCAAGCCCACCATTCGGGTGACCCTTGGTACACCGTGCCATTGCCTACCGCGTCGTAACCCACCCCTAGGGTTAGCGCTACGCACGGCCTCGAGTATACTATAAACACCAGAAACTACTTGCAACACCTGGACCAAGGACTAGGCTATTGATAAGTCGAGAGGGATCGAGTTACCGGAACCCAATGTGTGGTATTAACTAGTCTTGGATCGCAAACACGAACTCACCTCCTAAGAACGGTCCCAATGAGACAACCCGCTATGTACTCCTACATAGCCTCTCATCGCTACCTTTACCAAATCGGGTTCATCATAAGCTTAACACATCAGAACATTATTCTTTCACTCCAGTTCATCACCCATATGAATCAGACCTAACACAACTCTAAGTATAGCAAGCATAACAGGCAGAGTAAGCAAAGCACATCATGGCACAAGCATCTACCAGGTATGCTAGGTTGCAAGGTTTAGCTATTTACTGTGACAATGACAGGTCATGCCAAGGAATGGGTTCATCTACCGTGTATGACAGACAAGTGAACGTTTGTTCTAATGCAATAAATAAGAGCAAGAGCGAGAGAATGGGATGTTATCGGAATGATCAATGGGGTTGCTTGCCTTGCTGCGAAGCGGGAAGGTATTCTCCTTTGTTCGAATACTCGGAGGTATCCTCAGAAGCAGGGCCTACCACAATGCAGATAAATAACAATCAATACACGACAAGTGCAACAATATGATGCATGATCATGACATGGCAGCATGTATGGATGAGCTAATGCAACTACTATCCAAGTTAAATGAAGTAATTTTGAATATAGGTTCAAAATCATTCTCTTTTTCATATTCCATAAGTTGTTCATCTACTTAGATTGCTCTAACATGCATGATAACAACACCACTGGATTCATTGGATTTTTCTGATAAATTTTCATATATAAATTATTTCAATCTGAGTTATAGATTAATTTATATGAATTTTCTAAGTTTTAAATAGTTTTTGGAATTAATTTAATTCAGGAAATTCTTTATTGCATCAGCATGACAGCATCATGACGTCAGCTAGTCAACAAACCGTTAACAGGTCAAACCTGACCAGTGAGGTCCACTGGTCAGTGACCCAGCTACTAACAGAGTTAATTAAATCACTAATTACTAATTAGATTGGGTAGGGCCCATTGGTGAGTGGGTCATTAACTTAATTAAATTAACTTAACTAATCCTAATTTAGCAGAGCCCGGCCCCACTTGCCAGTGACCCAGGGGTCAAACCCCCGTGGTCAACGCCGGCCAGACTCACCGGCGTTGAGCCGCCGGTGGCTCGAGAGACGGTGGAGGGGTTGGGTTTCCTCCTCCGGTGACCAAATGGACAGCAGAGGGCACCAGGCGAGCCTAGGCTCACGCGCGTGTCCACCCCGACACCTCTCAAAGGCTGAGACGGTCGGGATCGACGCTGGTGACGAGCTCGGCAGCTGCTGGAGCTCGGGCGAGCACGAGCTGAATGAACCAGGGTGCAACATGGCCAGATCTTAGCACCTAAGGGCTCTACGCGATCCCACGAGCTCGATGGTGGTCTCGGATGGACCAGCTGGTCACCGGAGCAACGCCGGCGACGAGTTCCTGTGGCAGGGAATTTCAGGAGCTGGCGCAACCGGGGCCTACATAGGGGAAACGAACAGAGAAGAGAGGGGAAAGGGCCGGGAGCTCACAGCGGGCTTGGACCCGACGAGAGCTTGCTCGGTAAGGGCTCGGAGGTGACGAATCGACGGCGGCGGAGCTCAGTTCCGAGGAGGAAGAAGAGCTCGAGGGCGACACTCCAGGACTTCTGGCGACGCGTGGCTCGGCGCAGAGGATGGGGACGACGAGGCGGAGCCTCTGGCGGGCTCAGGGAGGCACGGGAGCGGCTACAACTATGGCGGCGAGGGAGCGGGGCCATCGGCCATGGCAGAGCAGTGGAGAGGGAGGAAGCAGGGGGATAATGGGCGAGAGAGAGAGCAAAGGGGACGGCAACACATCCTCATCCGCTTGCCAGCGTGACGGGGGGATGCAAGCGCGCAGGGAGCTGCGTGGCAGCTCCATCACGCGTGCACGGCAGGTACGCGCTCGTCCTCCTGGCCGCCAAGAGGATGACGACGGTGCTGGGCCAGATGGGCTGCCCCAGGTGGGCTTCCTCCTTTTTCTTTAAATTCCAGTTTCTGTTTTATTTTTCTGACATTTGTTTTATTTTTTTAGGCACAAATGCTAGGCATAAAATATCCCAAATATTGTATAGAACTTAGTTTGAATATTTCAAACTTCTATAAAAAGTTTCAGAATATTTTGAAAACTGAAATAATTATAATGCTTTATTTGGCATTTTCAGTAGCTTTAATATTTATTTTGGAAATGCTATAAATATTCAAATATTTAGAATGACCCCTTGTATAATCATGTCCACATTTATCAGACATAGGGGACATTTTTGATGGGCATTTTGGATTTGTTGGTTTTTCACAATCATGGAATTGGTTTGATTCAAGTGAGGTGTTTGGGGTTTCTATTAATCCTCATTTCAAGTTGATGCAAAAAGTAAACATGATGCACACACATGCTGTCCTAAGTAAACTACCTAGGGATGTGACAACTCACCCCCACTCAAAAGAATCTCGTCCCGAGATTTGGAAGTCATCGGGAAGAGCGCGGGATACTCTAGTCGAAGACGATCCTGTCTTTTCCATGTGGCCTCCTTCTTAGAATGGTGTGACCACTAAACCTTGAGAAACTTGATGTTCTGACGCCGAGTGGTATGCTCAACTTGGTCAAGAATACGGACATGGTATTCTCGATATGTAAGGTTATCTTGGAGATCCGGCGCTTCGTGGTCTACTTCGCAGACAAGGTCCGAGAAGCAATGCTTGAGTTGCGAGACATGGAAGACATCATGAACCTTGGAAAGATGCGGCGGAAGTTCCAATTGGTAGGCAACCTCTCCTCATTTAGAAAAATGCGAAAAGGTCCAATGTAACGAGGAGCCAACTTGCCCTTGATACCGAATCGGTGGGTACCCTTCAGAAGTGTAACCCGAAGATAAGCCTTCTCGTCAACTTCATAGGTCACAGCCTTTTGATGATGATCATATTGGCCCTTTTCACGAGATTGGGCTATTTTCAACTTTTCACGAATAATGCGAACTTGCTCCTCTGCATCCTAGATCATATCTGGGCCAAAGTGTTGCCTCTCTCCGGTTTCTGTGCAGTTAAGAGGTGTTCGACACCTTCGTCCATAGAGAACTTCAAAAGGGGCTTTGCCCAAGCTTGATTGATAACTATTGTTATAAGCAAATTCGGCAAATGGAAGACATTTCTCCAAGTTCATACCGAAGGATATAACACAAGCTCGGAGCATGTCTTCGAGGATTTGATTGACTCGCTCAACTTGACCACTTGATTGCGGGTGGAAAGCAGTGTTAAAGGAAAAATGAGTCTCCATAGCGGTTTGGAAACTTTCCCAAAATCGGGAAGTACAGATACTTCCACGGTCTGAGTTAATCTCCAAAGGAACACCATGAAGGGATACTATTCGAGAAACATATAACCCCGCTAGCTGGCTAGAGTTATACTCTCCCGAACAGGAAGAAAATGAGCCACTTTGGAAAGACGGTCAATGACCACAAAGATAACATTATTCCCGCTCTTAGACCTGGGAAATCCGGTAAAGAAATCCATACTGACCTTATCCCATTTCCATTCAGGAATAGCTAAAGGTTGAAGGGTGCCAGCAGGCCTTTGATGTTCTGCCTTAATGCGACGACCCACGTCGTAGTTAGCAACGAACTGAGCAATTTCTCTCTTCATCCTAGTCCACCAGAACCTTTGGCGTAGGTCCTGACACATCTTGGTACTACCAGGATGAATCGTGAGAGGAGAATCATGAGCCTCCTTAAGGATCAACTATCGCAGATGTTGCTTCTTCGAGATCACTAAGTGGTTCTCAAAGAAGACAACACCCCGATCATCTTCCGAGAAGATTACCCTTCTTAATGTTTTTCTTGATCCGAGATATCTCGGCATCATGCTTCTGGGCTTCTATGATTTGATCCGTAAGAGTAGGTTTCGCCACCAGGTTGGAAAGGAATCCTTGAGGAACAATGTGGAGGTTCAACTTCCGAAATTCCTCATAGAGAAGTGGTTGACCTTGTTGTAACATCAGGTCGTTACAATAAGACTTACGACTTAGTGCATCAGCCATGACATTGGCTTTCCCCGGGGTGTAAGTTATCCCTAAGTCGTAATCTGTAATCAACTCAACCCATCGTCTTTCCCTGAGATTCAAATCCGGCTGGGTGAAGATATATTTCAGACTTTGGTGATCAGTGTAAATTTCGCAACGATTACCCAGAAGGTAATGTCACCAAGTTTTCAGTGCATGGACCACAGCTGCAAGCTCAAGATCATGTGTTGGAATTATCCTCATGTGGATGCAAATGTCAAGATGCATATGCAATCACATGACGATCTTGCATTGGAATGCAACCTAATCCTTGTCATGAGGCGTCGTAATAGATAACAAAGTCCTTAGAGAAGTCTGGTGGCACCAGAACGGGAGCAGAGGTCAAGTGTCTTTTCAACTCCTGAAAACTGTGCTCGCATTGTGGATTCCACTCGAACTTTTTATCCTTCTTGAGGAGTTCAGTGAGAGGCTTCGCAACCTAGGAGAAGTTCTCGACAAAGCGGCGACAATAGCTCGCTAAGCCAAGGAAGCTCCAAACTTGCTTAACCGATTCAGGTTGAGTCCAATCACGGACGGCCTAAACTCTCTCGGGATTGACAACAATACCTTTACTAGAGATTACGTGGCCTAGGTAGGTCACTTCTGGTAACCAAAATTCACACTTGGAGAATTTGGCATACACACGATGCTCTCGATGTTTCATCAATACCAGCCTTAGATGCTCGGCATATTCCTATTTGTTCTTCAAGTAGATGAGTATATCGTCAAGGTAAACCATGATGAATTTATCCAAATACTCCATGAAGATCGAATTCATCAAGCGAGAGAAGGTGGCTGGGGCATTGGTTAAACCGAAGGACATGACGGTGTACTCGTATTGGCCATAACGAGTAACAAAAGCCGGTTTTGGAATGTCCCCATTTCTAATTCTGATTTGATGGTATCCCAACCTCAAATCCATTTTGGAAAAGACAGATGATCCAACGAGTTGATCATACAAATCATTGATCCTGGGGAGCGGATACTTGTTCTTTATGGTGACCAGATTTACTGGCCGATAATCCACAACCATCTGATCCGATCCATCCTTCTTAACAAAGAGGACGGGGCAAGCCCAAGGAGAAGAACTAGGACGGATGAAACCTTTCTTCAAAGCCTCATCGAGTTGTTTCTTAAGTTCGGCTAGTTCTAAGGGTGCCATCTTATAGGGTCTTCTGGCTATTGGGACAGTCCCTGGGATAAGCTCTATCACAAACTCAACATCTCTGATAGGTGGAATTCCTAGCAGTTCTTCTGGAAAGACATCCGGAAAGTCTCGGACTATCGGAATATCTT
Source organism: Hordeum marinum (assembly GCA_022496015.1). Lineage (NCBI taxonomy): Eukaryota > Viridiplantae > Streptophyta > Magnoliopsida > Poales > Poaceae > Hordeum > Hordeum marinum. The sequence continues at coordinate 216,666,762 of CM039674.1, read as the reverse complement.
CTAATTCTGGAAGAGGGCTAGCATTGAGAGAATAGAGTTGGCGCTTGGCTGCTCGAGTGGAGACATTAACTATCTCACCCGAGGGATGTGTAAGTTGAACATTCCTATTATGAGTATCAATCTTAGCATAGTGGGCTTTCATCCAGTCCATGCCTAAGATGATATTGATGTCTGAAGACTTGAGGGCTATCAAAGATGCTAGGAAGACTAGACTATCCACAAGAATCTCATTGTCATGGCTCACTCTAGAAGTTTGCCATTTTGAACCAGGAGTCTGAACTACTAAAGGAGTAAGCATATCACAAAAAGACATGTTATGCAACTGTGCATAACTTTCTGAGATGAATGAACGGGATGCTCCAGTATCAAACAGAACAAATGCAAGATGACTATTGACAAGGAGCATACCTAGGATAACATCAGGATCCTCAAGGGCTTCTTCAGCAGAAACATAATTCACTCGACCACGAGCAGGGGCTGGCTTCACATAGAAGGCTTTTCCCTGCTTTCCACGTCCGGCCGGTTTTGCATTGTTCTGGGGACACTCATGGGAATAGTGCCCTGGTTCTCCACATTTGTAGCAGACAACGGTGGCACGGGGGGCAGCATTGGCAGGGGGGCCTCCAAATGTCCTGACTGGAGGGTTGGGCGGAGGTGGGCGAGGCGCCTGGAAGGATGGCCTCGCGGTGTACCCACACCTGGCGTCCGTTGGAGACCGAGCCAAAGGCGGGGCTGAAGTCATGGGTGTGCTTTTTAGTTGCCTCGTAGTGAGTCTGTCCAGTTTCGGCATTGATAGCCTTGTTGACGAGAGCTTGGAAAGAGTTGCACTCATGCAGACGTAGATCTCGACGAAGCTTAGTACTAAGTCCCTTGCGAAACCTAGCCTGTTTCTTGGCATCGGTTGACACTTCCTCCGGAGCATAACAAGCAAGATTGCCAAACTCACGGCTATAAGCATCCACTGTCAGTCTGCCCTGGGTGAAAGCATAGAACTCCTCTCTCTTGCGATCCATCAGCCCTTCTGGGATGTGATGGGTACGGAATGCCTCACTGAAATCTGCCCAAGTTGGTGCGGGGCCTGCGGGACGCATGGCTTCATAATTTTCCCACTAGAGATTGGCGGGTCCTTCCAGAAAGTATGCAGCAAAGGTCACCTTGTTGGCCTCAGACACATTGGCAGCTCGGATTCTGCAGGACATGCTGGTCAGCCAGTCATCCGCATCGAGCGGGTAGATCGAATGATGAAACTTAGGTGGGCAAAACTTGACGAAGTCATTGAGGGACACACCATCATTGCGATCATTACGGGGAGGACGCGCTATGTTCTGCTCAATACGTTCCAACAGCCTGTTGGTCTCCCTTTTATTCCTCTCAACTTCGAGCATCACTTCTGCCAGGGAGGGCGCCTATGGCAGGTTCTCTTGCCTTGGATGGCTTCCCTCGCCCTGTTCGAGGGCAGGCACGGGGTTATTCCTAGTTGACACCATCATGGGAAAACAAACCCACAAATTAGACAAGGAAGACATCAACTCTAAGACATAACATGAGGAATGTGCTGAACAACATGGCATGCAAGGGTAAACACCCGATCAACATGGTAAAAAACTGCCATATGAACACCATGATTCATACACACCATGACATAGTTCAGTACAAGCCCAAGCTGAAGTACAACCTACTGAAGGATGATACAACTCATCGGAGGCATTACAAGCTTCCTATACATTATCTATCTACACCTCCGGAACTCAACTCAGACCTCAGTCATATTCCACAAGACACGCAGGATTGTGGCAATACGACTACTACCATACTAGAACTAACATCCACGTACTCAAGCATCGCCGTAGAATGCCTCATATAAGTTACTGTTAGTGCATCTAGTGCCCCTTAGTGATTTTGGTGTATTTAAGACTTATAGGTTAAGGTACTAATGTCTTTGTGAGTTTGATATATTTGGAGATTATCGACCCCTAAAAATGTATGTCTTCAACTGAAGACTTTACTAAAGACTTTGTGAAGACTTTGGTGAAGACTTTGTGAAGACTTTGAAAATGAAGAAGTTGGTATGACCTTGAAGATATGAACGAGGAATATGAAGCGTGAAGACTTTTGTTTTCGTAGTTTCATTTCCTTTATTTGAGTCATAGGAAACACTATACTGTTAAAGGGGGCCGAGGTAATACTAAGGAAAATTTCCAACTGATGCTCAACTCCAAAATCCTCAACCTATACAATCCTTCGAGTGAAGCCTTTGAAAAATCTCTTATGGCTCAGACAAGTTCTTCAGTGACAAAGACGAAGTTCTTCTGGTCTCTGAGGAAATTGATCTGACTAAGGAGTTAGGATTTCGCCAGTGCGAATTGCCTACAAGTGAGGAACATGATATGTCTAAGGACTTTCATAGTTCGAAAATCAGACCGTTGTTGTGCTTAGCACCAGCTGTCCCCAATCACAAATATCCACATAACGGTCATATCATGTCAGGTTGCACCATGGCTATAAATAGCCACCCCCCACAACCACTAGTTGGTTGGTTGCTCCGAGGGAGAACTGGCACTTGTCATTTGAGAGCATCCCATCCTCCGAGGACTTTGAGCGAAAATCATCAGTGAGGAAAAACCCACAACCAAACCACCAAACCCATAGTGATTGAGCATCACTGAAGAAATTCCTGTGTGGATCCGACGCTTGTTACCTTTGAGGACTGTGTATCCTCCAGACGGTTAGCCGTCATGGTCTAGTGCTCCTGCATTCAATTGGGGATCACGAAGTGACCTTGGTCTAGAGCATCCAACAGTAAATTGTGGATCGTTGGGTGACCAGTTTGTGAGGGTTTTGGAAGTCTACCCTGAAGACTTACCACGAGTGTTTGGCGAGGATTGTGTGACCTTAGCTCAAGGAGAATACGGTAAGGACTATGTGTCCTGGGACTCTGTGTCCTCTGGTTTAAATACCAGGCCGCTCCAAACCAGATGTACGACTGTCATAGCAGTTGGAACTGGGTCATCAAACCATTTTCTTCATCGAGCTACCTGGTTCTATTTCCTCAACCTTCTTATTGCTCATAAATCTGTTGATGAAATTGATTGTTACTGTTTGAAGAATTTGACTGAAGACTTTCACAAATTTCTCACCTTAAATTCTTCAAGTTCCCTTGTTCATCACTGCTTATCCTGTATCACACTACTTACTATTTGTGCATGTGTCATTTCATCATGAAGACTATGTTGTTACTATGTTCCTCATGCACTTGAGTACTTATTCCGCTGCTAGTTATTCATCACATTTCAAATTCCTCAAAGTTGAAATTCCTCAGGTGATGAGTTTGTAAAAATCGCCTATTCACCCCCCTCTAGTCGATATAACGCACTTTCAATTGGTATCAGAGCAGGTACTCCCTCGCTCTGTGTGATTTTGGTTTAACGACCTGGAGTTCTAGTTATGTCGACTGCAGGTATGATCAAGGTTTCCACGGGGTGTCCTACCTTCGATGGGACAGACTACCCCTACTGGAAGAACAAGATGCGAATGCACCTTGAAGCTATTGACAACGATCTCTGGTATGTTGTGGAAAATGGTTTGCCCTCTGTCACTCCCACCGTTACTACTGCTCATCTGAAGAGATTCAAGCAAATTGATTCTCAAGCAAAGAATATCATCTGTGGCCATCTGAGCAAAGGTCAGTATGGCAAAGTGAGTGCTTTGGAGTCTGCTAAGCTTATCTGGGATAGGCTGTCCAAAGTCAACGAAGGTGTTTCCACTCAACGTGACTCTCGTGTTGATGTTCTTTGCAATCTCTTCAACCGCTTCAAGAGACTTGACAATGAAAATGTTCAACAAACTTTTGATCGTCTCACTGATATCTCCAATGAGCTTCAAGCACTGGGTGCCACCGATACCACTGACCATGAAGTGGTGAAGAAACTGCTAAGATCTCTTGACTCCTCATTCGATACTCTGGCTTTGATGATTCAAGAATGTGGAGACTACAAAGCACTTGATCCTGCTGACATTCTTGAGAGACTCAATACTCATGAATTTCAACAAGTTGAGAAGAGAGACCTCTACGAGCCAATCTATGGAAGATCTCGTGCTCTGAAGGCAAAAGCAATTTCCTCATCCGAAGAAGAAGATTCAGACAGCAGCCTTGGTGATCCTGAAGAACTGAGTCAGGAACTAGCAATGCTCGTGAGGAAATTCCAGAAGTTCTCAAGGAGAGGTGGATTTGGAAAGTCATCAAAAAGTGGCTTGAGGAAATCAGATTCCTCAGAAGACTACAAGAAAAGAACTTGTCATCGTTGCAAGAAGCCCGGTCACTTTATCTCTAACTGTTCTCTCTAGGAAAAAGATTCAAAGAAGAAGAAGAAATACAAGGAGGATAGTTCTGATGACTCGAAGAAAAAGAAGAAATCTTCAAAGTCCTCATATTCAAAGTCCTCAAAGCACAAGAAGAATGGTTCTAGAAAGGCTTGAGCATTCATCGGCAAGGAAATGGATTCTGAGGAAGAATCTGAAGAATATGAAGAAGAGGAAGAATCTGAGGAGGAATCAAAATCTGGTGTCGCTAGCCTTGCTCTCGCTACTGCTTTTGTCAGCAAGTCCATCTTCAATGATGAAGAATATGACTACTCCAACGACTCTGACGTCAGCAATGATGATTATGCTTTCACCTATTGCTTCATGGCAAAAGGCTCAAAGGTACACAAACATCATTCCTCATCTGAATCAAGTGAAGGTGAATTTGATGAATATGTGAAACCTAGCTATGCAAAACTTGTTAAAATTGCCACTAAGCAACAAAGTGCACTTGAAAGACTTCAGAAAATGCTAGACAAAAGCGATGATCTGTTGAACTATGAAGTGGATCGAACTCAAACTCTGTCTGACGATCTCAAAAATCTTCAAACAAAGTATGATAACCTTCAGAGTCATCATAATGACCTCTTAGCCGATCATGAGAAGCTTTGTTATGAATTTCTTCAAAGAAAGCAAGATCTTGAGAAACTAAGGGTGTCACATGAGGATCTCCAAAGGGAAAACGATTCCTTACTGGCTCAATAGATCAGTACCGCTCAGGAAGAATTTATTCCACCTTGTTTGAAATGCATCAAACGTGAAACTGCTAATTCTTCACCTAAATGTTCAAATGCTTCTATTGCTACAAATTCTTCAACTATTCCAATGGTCTCAAATTCCTCATCTGAGGATACCACATGTATCACTAACGACAATGCAGGGTTGAAGGAATTGTATGTGACAGGCATGTACAAAAGTCTTAAAGGGCATCAAACCCTTTGCGATGTCCTCGAAAAGCAGATACTGAACAAGAACCCTAGGAAAGAGGGTATTGCCTGTGTGAGGAAACTCAACGCAGATGGATCCTACTGGACACCTGAGCAGTACCCCAAAACCTCATGGGTTGCTCCGAAAGGATCTCCTGTAGATCCATCCAATTTATCTAGATTTACTTGTGAAACTTCATATTCCTCTGATGAGTCACTTGACTCCAACTACAAATTCTTCAAAAATCATAAAAGTGAAGTATTTGCTAGATATGTTGGAACTAACTGTAGGAACGGTTCTCCTATGAAGAAAATCTGGGTTCCAAGAGCTACCTACAAAATCTTCAAGTGAATGTCCTCATGACATCACTCATGAAGAATAGGAACCCCAAATCAAATTCCTCATATGGACCAAAGTCCTCACTTGGACCAAATTCCTCAAATGGTCAAAAATATCATTCTCGCGCTAATGCTTCTATTTCACAGGGAAAATCTAAGAGTTATGAATATGTGCATTATTCTTCAAACCATTATGTTCATAAGTCCTCGAAGAATTTCTCTGCTTATTCATTTGAGTATTCTAACCCTCGCCCTGTGAAACGAAGCGCACTTGCTTCAATGCCTCCCCTCTCATATGGTGCTCGCAGAATGATGAACTCTTTGCCACCCCTCTCGATGTGGGTGGTGAGGAAATCAAACTAATTTCTTATGCAAGGTCAGGTCTCCAGATGAAATTGAACATCTGATGAATTTGCTGGAGACCTAAGGAAATGCTTGAAAGGACGCAAGCTAACCATGAGGAAATGAATTCTTCATTTCTCACGTCCTCACACTACTTGCTTACTATCTTGTGTGATGAAATACTGTCTGATGAAATTGATGTCATATTGTTCACTTTGAAGCATATGAGTTCGTAAGTGGTACTAATTCATCTGCAGGATGATACTCCAAAAGCTACCGAGTGGGTCCTCGATAGTGGATGCACAAACCACATGACTGGTGACAAGAATCTACTAATGAATTTGCCACTCGCTCCGTCTCCTCTGAAGCATATCACCTACGCTGACAAAGGAAAAAAGCAAGGTATTGGGACTTGGTAAGGTTGCTATCTCAAAGGACGGAACCATGGATAAGGTGATGCTTGTCGAATCCCTTGGGTTCAACCTTATGTCTGTCTCAATGCTTTGTGACCTTGATATGATTGTCGTATTTGGAAAATATCGTTGTGTTGTCATCATGGAATCTGACAATTCCAAAGTCTTCGAAGGCTTTAGGAGAGGAGACTTGTATATTGTTGATTTCTCTACAGGTCCTCAGCCTGCCACATGCCTACTTGCAAAGTCTTCAGAAGGCTGGCTGTGGCATCGACGACTTGGACATGCGGGCATGAGGAACTTGCACACACTCGTGAAGAAAAAGCACATCATTGGCATCGAGGGTGTCAAATTCCTCAAGGTCCACCTCTGCGGTGCATGTGAATCTGGGAAGATGACCAGATCCAAGCATCCCTCGAAGACAATCATGACCACGACTCGACCCTTTGAATTGCTTCACATGGATCTCTTTGGTCCCACTCATTACTCCATACTAACAAATGCTTCAAGTTTGTATGGCTTTGTTTGTTGATGATTACTCTCGTTACACTTGGGTGCATATTATTCTGTACAAAAATGAAGTGCAGGATGTCTTCAGACGATTTGCTTCAAGGGCCTTCACTAACTTCGGCGTCAAGATCAAGCATATTAGGAGTGATAATGGGACTGAGTTCAAGAACACTAATCTTGATGAATATCTTGATGAACTTGGTATTACTCATGAGTTATCTACCCCTTATACTCCTCAACAGAATGGCGTCGTGGAGCGCAAAAACAGGACACTTGTTGAGATGGCTCGCACCATGCTTGATGAATACAAGACTCCTCGTCGCTTCTAGCCTGAGGCAATTGATACTGCATGCCATATCATCAATAGGATATATCTTCACAAATTCTTCAAGAAGACTTCATATGAACTTATGATTGGCAAGAAACCCAATGTAAGTTATCTCAAAGTCTTCAGTGCAAAAATGCTGGATCAAAGATCCTCACCACAGTTCTAAGTTTGCACCGAAAGCACATGAAACTTTTATGCTTGGTTACGGAAAGGACTCGCACACCTACAAAGTCTTCAACACCTACCATCACAAGGTTGTTGAAACTGTAGATGTGCGGTTTGATGAAATTGACGGCTCGCAAAGAGAGCACCTGCCTTCTGTGTTTGATGAACAGTCTCCTGAGGAATCCATTAAGCTGAAGGCAACTGAAGATATCATACCCACTGAGGAAGTCATTCCAACGAATGAAGATTTTCATGTTGATACACCTGAAAAAAATGGTGGTGAAGGAAGTCCTCAGCCACGTCAACCTGCTCATCCTAGAGTTGCAAATGAAGTACAGATTGGCAAAATCATCGATGACATTAATGCACTAGGTCCCCTCACTCGCTCAAAAGCTTCACATTTAACTAACTTTTGTGGGCACTTTTCCTTCGTCTCTATCATAGAGCCCACCAAAGTTGATGAAGCATTCAAGGAGCCCGAGTGGATTCAAGCTATGCAAGAGGAATTGCATCAGTTCAAGCTCAACAACGCGTGGGAACTTGTCAAGCGGCCAGATCCTCGCAAACATAACATCATAGGAACCAAGTGGATCTACCGCAACAAGCAACATGAATATGGCCTTGTGGTGAGGAATAAGGCTCGTCTTGTAGCTCAAGGCTACACACAGGTTGAAGGAATTGACTTTGATGAAACGTTTGCACTTGTTGCTAGACTTGAAGCTATTCGCATATTGCTTGCTTATGCTAACCATCATAATATCATCTTATATCAAATGGATGTGAAAAGTGCATTCCTCAATGGTAAGCTTGAGGAACAAGTATGTGTTGCTCAACCCCCAGGTTTTGAAGACCCTAAGCAACCTGACAAAGTCTTCAGACTCAACAAGGCCCTCTATGGCCTCAAGCAGGCCCCTCGGGCATGGTACGACACTCTGAAGGAATTCCTCATGAAGAAAGGCTTCAAACCCGGTTCACTCGACCCAACTCTTTTCACAAAATCCTATGACAATGAACTGTTCATATGCCAAATATATGTGGATGATATTATCTTTGGTTGTACTGACAAACGTTACAGTGATGAATTTGCCTATATGATGAGTGACGAATATCAAATGTCTATGATGGGAGAGTTGAAATTCTTCTTAGGTCTTCAAATTCGTCAGCAAGACAATGGCATCTTCATCTCCCAAGAGAAGTACCTCAAGGATGTTCTGAGGAAATTCGACATGCAGGATTGCAAAGGCGTCAAAACTCCAATGCCTTCAAAAGGCCACCTCTGCACTGATGAAAATGGTAAATATTTCGATTAGAAGGTATACCGCTCCATGATTGGCTCATTATTGTATCTATGTGCATCTAGGCCTGATATTATGCTAAGTGTTTGCATGTGTGCCTGATTCCATGCAACACCGAAGGAATCACACCATAAGGCTGTGAAACATATTCTTCGATACTTAGCTCACACACCAACACTTGGATTATGGTATCCCAAGGGCTCAAATCTTCACCTCATCGGATACTCTGATGCTGACTATGCTGGAGATCGCATGGATCGCAAGTCAATCTCAGGCACATGTCATTTCCTCGGATGATCCTTAGTCTGTTGGTCCTCGAAGAAGCAGAACTGCGTCTCACTCTCTACTGCTCAAGCTGAGTACATTGCTGCTGGCTCATGTTGTGCTCAATTACTATGGATGAAGCAAACCCTTAAGGACTACGGCATCAAGTTGAAGAATGTGCCTCTCTACTGTGACAACGAGAGTGCCATCAAGATTGCTTATAACCAAGTTCAGCACTCCAAGACCAAGCACATCCAGATTCATCATCACTTTCTTCGAGATCATGTACTCAAGGGCGACATCTCCATCGACCACATCCCCACTGAAGAACAACTGGCCGATATCTTCACAAAGCCATTGGATGAAAAGAGATTTTGCAAGTTGCGGTGTGAGCTAAATATCTTAGAATCTTCGAATGTTCTTTGAAAAAGGACACACATCCTAACACTTATGCAAAATTGATGACTTAGATGTGCAACACACGAAGTAAGGTTTTTCTTCAATCAATGAAGAATAACCCTCTAAGTGTGAAGAAATTAATGAAGAATTTGATTCTCAGAACCCTACGACAATTGTACGCGGTGTCTGAAATCATCATTCTTATACGATGGGTCACACCACCAACCAAAGTTAAAATTCTTCAAAATTGAGTTTTTCGTCACTTTTGCAAATTCTTCAAATTATCAAATTCCTCAACTTTTCAAATTCCTCAACTTTTCAAATTCTTCAAACTTTGAAACTCATGTTCTTCATTGGCTATATTTGAGTTTTCAATGTCCTCAACAACATTCACTTATTGCTAATTCTTCAAGTTGATTTTCATCTAAGTGAATGTGATCGGACCCTTTCCCCCTCTATGCTAAACTCAACCCAGTCTATTCACAAATTCTTCATATGCGTTCCGCTTTGAAACTCGTTCAAAGTCTTCACTATGTCCTTGACAGCTGAGAATTTGCGAACGGAAGATTTGAAATTTTCACTATCAAAATTTTCAGCGGTTCCCGCTCAAATGGTTTCGATTCCCACGCCTGGATAACCCACGATACCCACTATCGCCACCTCTAAGTACGTGGGTGACACCTGTCACATGGAGAGCAAGGGTCAGGAGCAATCTTGTCCAAAATCTTCGGGCAAATTGGTTTTCACTCCCTCTATAAATACCCCCTCCCCTTCAACTGTGCTCGGTTACTCCTCATCTCATCCCTCTCCCGAGGTCCAACCTAGCGCCGCCGCTAAAGTCATCGTCGCCGGTGAGGAAGAGCTTCACTGCCTCGACCTCGTCGTCGCCATACTCGCATCGGCCACGAAAGTCCTCACGCCGCCGCCGCTGTAGTTGTCTCCCTCTGCCAAGCTAGGGCATGGGAGATTAGAACGGACGAACTTCCCAATCCCATCTCTTGTTCGTCGTGTTCTTCACTAGGGTAAATAAAATTTATTTTTACTGCCCTTGTTTGATCCTCAAATGCTCTTCATATTCCTCAAAAAGTGTTTATTCTTCATGAACCTTATACTAAAAGCACCTTACATCTTCGCATACTTGATGTTTTTCCCTAAGTAATGATTTTCTTCAAGATTCCCCAATTGTGTGAATCCTCAAAATTTGCACAACTCTGGAACCTGACACAAAGAACACTTAGTGAAATTCCTCAAGACACCCTTGGTCAAATACCTCTCACCTATTTTATTTAGAAAAATTTCTGAGAACACGTATGACCTCTTCAAATTCCTCGCACCTATACTCTGTTCACAGGTACAACATGTCCGCTCATGAATCACTAGGTTCTCATCAACTTAACTCATTTGCAGCGCTCCTTGAGGAAAAATTGTGTACTTCTTCAGAGTCCTCAAGAGTTCAAATTCCTCAAGTGAAGAAAATGGTTGACGGAAATAAACCTCAGAAAGGTGGAAAGAAGCCAGATGCGCACGCTGTTGGGGGACGTCGCATGGGAAACAAAAAATTCCCTACGCACACGCAGATCTATCCATGGTGATGAGCATCTACGAGAGGGATAGTGGATCTACAAACCCTTGTAGATCGCTAAGCGGGAAGCGTTAAGAAACGCGGTTGGTGTAGTCGAACATCTTTGCGATCCAAATCGCCGAGCGTCCCGCGATCACATCACGATCCGTCCCGCGATCCAAGCACGATCCATCCCACGAACTCCCGCGATCCAAGCACGATCCATCCCACGAACTCATCACGATCCGTCCCGCGATCTCATCACGATCCGTCCCGCGATCTCATCACGATCCGTCCCGTGAACACATCATGAACGGTCTCGCGATCTTGTTCACGGTCCTTCCGATCTAGCGCCGAACGGACGGCACCTCCGCGTTCAGCACACGTGCAGCTTGATGACGATTGCCACCATCTTGATCCAGCAAGAGGAAGTGGAGAGGGAGAAGAGTTCATCGGCAGCGTGACGGCGCTCCGGTGATAGTGGTGGAGCAATTCCGGCAGGGCTTCGCCTAAGCACTGCGGAAAACCGATCTAGAGGAGCACCGATGGAACGAGTAGCACGTGGCCGTAAATTCTGTCCAAAAACCCACTATTCCACCAGTATATATAGGAGGAGAGGAGAGGCAGCCTTGGCACAAGGGCAAGGCCCTCTAGGAGTCGGCCGAGCCAAAGGAGGAGGAGTCCTACTCCTCCTCCACTCCTAGTAGGAGTAGGACTCTTCCTTTTTTTTCCTTTTTTCCACTCTTTTCTCTTTGGGATTCTTCCCTAGCCGCATGGGACTGTTGTGGCTATTCCACCAGCCTGCTAAGGGCTGGTTAATACTTTCCAACAGCCCATGAAGCCTCTTGGGTCGAAATACCCCTCCCGGAGGTCTTCCGGTACACTACCAGCACTCCCGGTACACTACCGATGAGCCCAAAACTTTTCCGGCGACCAAACTGGGACTTCCGATATATGAATCTTTACCTTCGGACCATTCCGGAGCTCCTCGTGACGTCCGGGATCTCATCCGGGACTTTGAACAAACTTCGGTCACCACCATACATAACTCTACACTACCGAAACGTCACCAAACCTTAAGTGTGCAGACCCTACCGGTTCGAGAACTATGTAGACATGACCGAGACACCTCTACGGTCAATAACCAATGGCGGGACCTCGATGTCCACATTGGTTCCTACATATTGTACGAAGATCTTTATCGGTCGAACCTCTATGTCAAGGATTCAGTTAATCCCCTATGATGTTCCCTTTGTTCTTCGGTATGTTACTTGCCCGAGATTCGATCGTCAGTATCTCCATACCTAGTTCAACCTCGTTACCGGCAAGCCTTTTTACTCGTTTCGTAATACAAGATCCCGCAACTAACAATTAGTCACATTGCTTGCAAGGCTCATTGTGATGTTGTATTACCGAGTGGGCCCCGAGATACCTCTCCGTCACACGGAGTAACAAATCCCAGTCTCGATCCATGCCAACTCAACAGACACCATCGGAGATACCTGTAGAGCACCTTTATAGTCACCCAGCTGCGTTGCGACGTTTGATACACACAAGGCACTCCTCCGATATCCGTGAGTTGCATGATCTCATGGTCATAGGAACATATACTTGACATGCAGAAAACAGTAGCAACAAACTGACATGATCATATGTTACGTTTGTAGTTTGGGTCTTGTCCATCACATCATTCTCCTAATGATGTAATCCCGTTATCAAATGACATCTCATGTCCATGGCTAGGAAACCTTAACCATCTTTTGATCGACGAGCTAGTCTATTAGAGGCATAGTAGGGACATGGTTTTGTCTATGTATCCACACATGTATTGATGAGGACATCCCTACTAATGTTACACCCACCCCGACTGCTATACATACAGGACCAATTACTAGAGCTCGCGCACGTCAATTGAATTACCAGGTACTTTCGTTTCTTGGAAATCCTTCTAATATTCATGAACATATGATGCTGCCTAAATTGGATACTTTTGTTTTACTTATGAATGAAGGACCTAGCTTGGATAAGAAGGATGACCATTGGAGCGGGATCAAGCATGGAGGAGAAGGTGCGCGTGCGGGGAAGAACAATGGAGCTTCCAGTGATGATTTTCGCACATTGAAGCCACCATAATGGGAGCGGGAAGCCTTGGACGAAATATGCATGATGCCACTTTATAAAATTCGTCCATAGGCTAATATAGGTGCTGCGCCACCTTATTTTTGGGCCAGGCCCATGTAATTTCGAAATACCATATTATAGGCTGTTTTTAGATTCCGTATATATGGGGAAACTGACTTAGGGTCGGTTTCGGACCCCTCCCCAAGGGGCCACGAAATTCCCTTCTATTCCCCCATATATACAGCCCTTAGGGCTTCATTTTAGGGTTGGGTTTTGTTTAGATTACAAGTTTGCCATAGCAGCAACTTCGCGTTCTTCGTTTGTGTTCCACGACCAGACAAAGGCGTCACAGAACCCCACTTCATCAATAAAGTTTTTCCTCTTATATTCGCAATATCCAGATTGCAATCTTAGTTTCTTGCTTGTTCTTCGTTTGCGTGCAGGAAATAGACCCTCGTGGTCAGGTAGATCGTGCTCCGGCGTGGTCAATAACCTCTCAGAGTTGGTTTAGCGATTGCTAAGGCGCGACGGCTCACACGTTCGTAGTCGGATCGTCAAAGTCTACTCCACCAAAAACGATAGCCACCACCTCATCGAAAGACAGGGACAACTTCGCCTCTATCAAGTGGTATCAGATTTCCAGGTTGCTCGGTGAGATTTTACCAGTTTTCGTAGTTTAGATCGCATCTGTTCTTCATACCTTTAGTCCACGAAAAAGCCAAAAAAAATTAGGGTTAGATCATCATATCCGAACCAATCTGAGCCTTTGCATAATCTTTTCAGTATTTTGCTTTGTTGAATTGGCGGTTACATCGTCGTGTCGAGTTGCTGGTCTTAGTGTCTAGTCCTTTAGAGTTTCGAGTTCTTTTCACAGGTTGTCACGCCGCCACCGCATCATCTTCATAGTTGCCATATACCACCACCATCATCGCCGCTGCCATATCTCATCATCCATCATCACTATCCATTGGTGTCCATATATACCACCACAAATCCTCCACCAATCCAAGTCCAGTTTGTTTTAGGTTTAGTTTTGAGATCCTTTTGATTTCGGATCCGTGTTTTGCTACCTGCGCAGGTGTCGGAAAAAAAAAAGAGTCTGGCACGCTTTGCAGAGCACGTTTTGGCCCAAAAAAAATTCGGCCGAAAATATTTTTTCCCTATCTTGATTTTAGGTTCCCCGGAGCGTTTTGAGACACTTGCTATGATAGTGATTTTTGTCGAAATTTTTGGGTCGTCGCAGCCCCCGGATTGCTCCAGAAAAAAAAAATAGTCCAAAGGAAAAATTCGTGCCCATCTTGCTTATACGACGTGGCAAGAGTTTTGAGACACTCGCCATTGTAGTGAGTTTTTGAAAAAAAAAAGAGGCGCCGAAAAAAAAACGAAAAAAAATCCGAGTGTGCTTTTCCCTTGCTTACGTGTATCGTCGTGCTTTTGTTGGTGTTTTAGGCTCGCGTCTCTAGCACGGTCTAGCCTAGGACCAGCACAGTACCGTCGTTGAGCGTTTATTCAACCTTGCATCTCTGAATTGATTAATGCTGACCCTTTTTGCTACCATATTATAACCCATCCCAGCTCCACATACTTCTATGCCGTGTGCTTAACACCGCCTGGCAATCGCTCTATCCAAGCTTTGAGAGTTTTGGCTACAACGGTTGCCGATCACCGCCTGCTACTGGGTAAGAACTGGTAAGAAATTGAGATTCGCTTAAAGGATTTGTGCCACACCACCACCACCACCACGTCCCAGTAGTCTGTAGGTTTCATATTGTGTGTTTCCTATTTCTGCTAACCATGCCAGGATCACACGATGACGAGATCGACTGGGAGAGCATGACCAACAAAGCGCTCTATGATAAATTTCAGCAAATGATGGCTGAGCAGGTACAGGACTTCGTGAACAACTTTGGAGTGGCCATGGAGAAGCTAGATGGTTTGGAGAAGACATTCGACACCAAGATGGACGCCAAGTTCAATGAGGTGCTTGCCCGTCTACCTCCACCAGCTGCAGTTCCTATTCCTTTCGAACGACGAGCGCGACGTGTGCCTCTCGGCCACGCCCAACATCCTGGTACTGTTGATACTGCTGCTACTTCGGTGGCTCGTGCGGCTACTGTCGTTGAGCAGGTTGAAGATTATGATGGTGATTTCGATGATGAGGGAGAGGTTGCTCCAGATCCGCCCCAGGGGCAACCCCCACCATACGCACCAGGTCGACCACATGGCTTCAACCGTAACGGTAGGGCTGCACCACCCCCGCAGGTATGGGATCATGACCATATCCCTAAACTTAAATTGAATATTCCGACGTTTGAGGGTAGATATGTTCCTGATATATATCTTACATGGGAGTTAGAAACAGAACAACGTTTTACATGCTTACAATTTCCAGAGGATCGACGTGTTGCTGCTGCTGTTTGTTCATTCACTAGTTTTGCTTGTGTTTGGTGGTCAGAACATTGTAGAATACACCCTGATAATATTCCAACTACTTGGGCTGCTTTGAAAACTGCTATGCGAAATCGTTGGGTGCCACCTTATTATCAACGTGAATTGCTTCAAAATTTGCAGCATTTAAGACAAGGAAAAAATTCTGTAGAAGAATATTATCAGGAATTACAAACTGGTATGATTAGATGTGGTATTGTTGAGGAGAATGAAGCTACGCTTGCACGTTTTATGGGTGGATTAAATAGAGAGATTCAGACTATTCTAGAGTATAAGGAGTATAACACTATCACTCGTTTATTTCATCTTGCTTGCAAAGCTGAACGTGAAGTGCAGGATCGACAGGCAATGGCGAGAACTACTAATTTTGCAGGCCGTACTTCATCATGGACGCCACGTACCTCCTCTACTTCCGCACGTCCTGCTGCAACACCACCTCCTTCAACCTCCAACTCTAATCGCGATACCAGGAAACAGGCTCCTACTGCACCCTCTGCGAAGAGCACACCTTCTGGGCCTGCACAGAGTTCTTCTTCATCTATTGCATCCACAGGGCAAACACATGAGGTTATATGTCGTCGTTGCAAGGGAGGAGGTCACTATGCGAGAGAATGCCCTTCCAAGCGTGTAATGATTGTTACTGAGGATGGTGGATATGCATCCGCTAGTGATTATGATGAGGAGACTTTGGCACTTATTGCCAGTGACGAACAGGGTGGCAAGGATGCAGAACCAGAAACACAATACATGGCTGCTGATTACGCTTACAGGTATGAAAGTTTAGTTGCTCAACGTGTTCTCAGTGTGCAGGTTACACACGCTGAGCAAAATCAGAGGCACAACTTGTTCCACACAAAGGGAGTTGTGAAAGAGCGTTCTGTTCGCATCATCATCGATGGAGGGAGTTGCAATAACTTGGCTAGCATGGAGATGGTGGAGAAGCTGTCTCTAACCACCAGACCACATCCTCATCCTTATTACATCCAATGGTTCAACAATAGTGGCAAGGTTAAGGTAACACGTATTGTTCGTGTGCATTTTAGCATTGCTACATATTCTGATTATGTGGATTGTGATGTGGTACCCATGCAAGCATGTTCTGTTTTACTTGGTAGACCATGGCAGTTTGATAAAAATTCTGTACACCATGGTAGGACAAATCAGTATACTCTTGTTCATAAGGATCATAATATCACTTTGCTTCCTATGTCTCCCGAACATATTATGAAAGATGACATTGCTAGAGCTAGTAAAGCAAAACAGGAGAAAAATAAGAGTGAAAATCAGATTGTAGCACAGGAATTTGAGCAACACCATAAGCATAATAAACCATCATCTACTGTTGCATCCGAAATAAAATTGAAGAGTGGATGTTTACTTGCTACTAAATCTGATATTAATGATTTGGATGTTGCTACATATGTTTGCTATGCTTTTGTATGTAAAGAGGTATTATTTTCATTCGAGGACATGCCTCCCTCTTTGCCTCCTGCTGTCATTAACATTTTGCAGGAGTTCGCTGATGTCTTTCCACAAGACGTGCCATCGGGATTACCGCCTATTCGCGGGATTGAGCATCAGATTGACTTAATTCCCGGTGCATCCCTACCCAACCGTGCGCCCTACCGTACCAATCCAGAGGAGACAAAGGAGATTATGCGTCAAGTACATGAGCTGCTTGACAAAGCTTATATACGTGAATCCCTTAGTCCTTGTGCTGTTCCTATTATTCTAGTGCCTAAAAAGGATGGTACATCGCGCATGTGTGTGGATTGTAGAGGCATTAATAATATTACTATTCGTTATCGTCATCCTATTCCTAGACTAGATGATATGCTTGATGAATTAAGTGGCTCTACAATTTTCTCCAAAGTTGATTTGCGTAGTGGATACCATCAAATTCGTATGAAATTGGGCGATGAATGGAAAACAGCATTTAAAACTAAGTTTGGATTATATGAGTGGCTAGTCATGCCTTTTGGGTTAACTAATGCACCTAGCACTTTCATGAGATTAATGAACGAGGTTTTACGTGCTTTCATTGGATGATTTGTGGTAGTCTATTTTGATGATATATTGATTTTTAGTAGATCTTTGGAGGAACATTTGGAACATTTACGTGCTATTTTTACTGCGCTACGTGATGCACGTTTGTTTGGTAACCTTGGGAAGTGCACCTTTTGCACCGACCGAGTATCTTTTCTTGGCTATGTTGTTACTCCACAGGGAATTGAAGTTGATACAGCCAAGATTGAAGCTATTGAGAGTTGGCCGCAGCCCAAAACGGTCACACAAGTCAGGAGTTTTCTTGGCCTCGCTGGTTTCTATAGGCGTTTTGTGAGAGATTTCAGCACCATTGTTGCGCCTCTCAATGAGCTTACAAAGAAGGACGTGCCTTTTTCTTGGGGTACCGCACAGGAAGAAGCCTTCACGGTCTTGAAAGATAAGTTAACACATGCTCCTTTACTCCAACTTCCTGATTTTAATAAGACTTTCGAGCTTGAATGTGATGCTAGTGGAATTGGGTTAGGAGGTGTGTTACTACAAGATGGTAAACCTGTTGCGTACTTTTCTGAAAAATTAAGTGGGCCTAGTCTGAATTATTCTACTTATGATAAGGAATTATATGCTCTTGTTCGGACTTTGGAAACATGGCAACATTATTTATGGCCCAAAGAATTTGTTATACATTCTGATCATGAATCTTTGAAACATATTAAAAGTCAAGCAAAACTGAACCGTAGACATGCTAAATGGGTTGAATTCATTGAGACTTTCCCTTATGTCATTAAACACAAGAAGGGTAAAGATAATGTTATTGCTGATGCTTTGTCTCGTCGTTATACTATGCTTTCACAACTTGACTTTAAAATATTTGGTTTGGAGACCATCAAAGATCAATATGTGCATGATGCTGAATTTAGAGACGTGTTGCAGAATTGTAAAGAAGGGAGAACATGGAACAAGTTCGTTATTAATAATGGATTTGTGTTTCGTGCTAACAAGCTATGCATTCCAGCTAGCTCCGTTCGTCTTTTGTTGTTACAGGAGGCGCACGGAGGAGGATTAATGGGACACTTTGGCGTGAAGAAGACGGAGGACGTACTTGCTACACATTTCTTTTGGCCAAAGATGAGACGGGATGTTGAGCGTTTTGTTGCTCGCTGCACTACATGTCAAAAAGCTAAGTCACGACTCAATCCTCATGGTTTATATATGCCTTTACCTGTACCTAGTGTTCCTTGGGAGGATATATCTATGGACTTTGTTTTAGGTTTACCTCGAACAAAGAAGGGGAGGGATAGCATATTTGTTGTCGTGGATAGATTTTCTAAAATGGCACACTTTATGCCATGTCATAAAAGTGATGATGCTGCTCATGTTGCTGATTTGTTCTTTCGTGAAATTATTCGGTTGCATGGTGTGCCAAATACAATTGTTTCCGATCGTGATGCTAAATTTCTTAGCCACTTTTGGAGATGTTTATGGGCTAAGTTGGGGACTAAACTGCTTTTTAGTACTACATGTCACCCCCAAACTGATGGCCAAACTGAAGTAGTCAATAGATCATTGTCTACTATGCTTAGGGCTGTTTTGAAGAATAACCTGAAAATGTGGGAAGAATGCTTGCCTCATATTGAATTTGCTTATAATCGTTCGCTACATTCTACCACTAAGATGTGCCCTTTTGAAGTTGTGTATGGTTTCTTACCTCGTGCACCTATTGATTTGTTGCCTCTTCCGTCTTCGGAGAAGGTTAATTTTGATGCTAAAGAACGTGCTGAATTGATATTAAAGATTCATGAGTTAACTAAGGAAAACATTGAGCGTATGAATGCTAAATACAAAACTTGCTGGAGATAAGGGTAGAAAACATGTTGTCTTTGCACCTGGAGATCTTGTTTGGTTACATTTGCGTAAGGATAGATTTCCTGATTTGCGCAAGTCAAAGCTAATGCCACGTGCTGATGGTCCTTTTAAGGTGTTAGAGAAAATAAATGATAATGCATATAAACTTGAGCTGCCTGCAGAGTTTGGGGTTAGCCCCACTTTTAACATTGCAGATTTGAAGCCTTATTTGGGTGAGGAAGATGAGCTTCCGTCGAGGACGACGTCAGTTTAAGAAGGGGAGGATGATGAGGACATCCCTACTAATGTTACACCCACCCCAACTGCTATACATACAGGACCAATTACTAGAGCTCGCGCACGTCAATTGAATTACCAGGTACTTTCGTTTCTTGGAAATCCTTCTAATATTCATGAACATATGATGCTGCCTAAATTGGATACTTTTGTTTTACTTATGAATGAAGGACCTAGCATGGATAAGAAGGATGACCATTGGAGCGGGATCAAGCATGGAGGAGAAGGTGCGCGTGCGGGGAAGAACAATGGAGCTTCCAGTGATGATTTTCGCACATTGAAGCCACCATAATGGGAGCGGGAAGCCTTGGACGAAATATGCATGATGCCACTTTATAAAATTCGTCCATAGGCTAATATAGGTGCTGCGCCACCTTATTTTTGGGCCAGGCCCATGTAATTTCGAAATACCATATTATAGGCTGTTTTTAGATTCCGTATATATGGGGAAACTGACTTAGGGTCGGTTTCGGACCCCTCCCCAAGGGGCCACGAAATTCCCTTCTATTCCCCCATATATACAGCCCTTAGGGCTTCGTTTTAGGGTTGGGTTTTGTTTAGATTACAAGTTTGCCATAGCAGCAACTTCGCGTTCTTCGTTTGTGTTCCACGACCAGACAAAGGCGTCACAGAACCCCACTTCATCAATAAAGTTTTTCCTCTTATATTCGCAATATCTAGATTGCAATCTTAGTTTCTTGCTTGTTCTTCGTTTGCGTGCAGGAAATAGACCCTCGTGGTCAGGTAGATCGTGCTCCGGCGTGGTCAATAACCTCTCAGAGTTGGTTTAGCGATTGCTAAGGCGCGACGGCTCACACGTTCGTAGTCGGATCGTCAAAGTCTACTCCACCAAAAACGATAGCCACCACCTCATCGAAAGACAGGGACAACTTCGCCTCTATCATGTATCTAAGTCTTCGATCAATACAATTATAGCATGGATAATAAACGATTATCATGAACAAGGAAATATGATAATAACTAATTTATTATTGCCTCTAGGGCATATTTCCGACACACACTGCCTTTGAGATTCCAGATGACGTGTATGAGGAATACTGCACACCCGATGAAGAAACTCATGGCAAAGAAATGACCAAGCAGAGAAAAATTCGTGTGCAGAAAATTGAGAGGAGATGGGCAAGGGAATGGAAGGAATATCGTTATGTAACTCCAAAATACATGATGAAATTCTTAGTGAAACCTCCTTGCAGTAGGCCTCCCCTTGCTCCAAATCAAATTGCTAATCCCACTAGCCTCAAGACTGGTCAGGACTTTCCTCACATGTGGGAGAAGCAGCAAGCCAAGCTGGCGAAGAAAGCCAAAGTAGCAGGGAAGAAATTCAATGAAGATTCTACTGCTGAAGCCTCTGCAAGTGCTCCAAAGAAAATCATGATGAAGAAAACTACACTGAAGACAAGTTCTTCAACCCCAAAACCTTCACAGCAGATTCCTCAAGGTCAAAGGCCTCAGCCTACAAAGTCTTCAGCTACTGGAACGGTTGCTGCTCAGTCTTCTTCGGTAGCTGCAAAGTCCTCAACCCCAATGCATCTGGCATCATGTAAGAGGACTGAGGGATTCTCAAGAGTTCCAAAGATCTCAGCAAGCCCCTCTACTACAGCAAAGTCTTCAACTAGCCCTTCTGCGTTGAAGCTAAAGAAAACTGCTGGATGAGGTCAAAGACCAAGTCCTCACTCAAGCAAGGATGTGGTGACCATACCCTCGGGTTCTGAGGATGATGATGATGATGAAGCTGATGATGAAGAATTGGAAGAAATCATCAGGCAAAGTCAGCAAAGGGCTGCCATAGCAAAGGGCAGTTCTGTTCCTCTCATGCTGGATCCCAAGATGATCCTCAACTTCATTGACATATGGCATGAAGACCCAAGCACCCCACTTTCTTCACTAAATCTGCCTCTTGGAGGGGATCATGTCCTCACCCACTTCATCTCTGAAGAAAAATGGAAGAGAGAGCAAGCTTTGAGAGCTAAGAGGAACATGGCTCGGAAGGAAAAGTTCCTAAGAGACAATGTGATGAATTTGACCCCAAATCAACTCGTCACTGTTCAGTCTGAGATTCGCACACTCTTTGAGGATCAAGAGAGATATGATGCTGAATGGAAGGGCACCAAAGTGAGATTCGTCAGGGCTGCTGAAGCTGCAGTGAAGGATCACAACACTAGGGTTGCAGCTCGATCGCAACCAAAAAATCCTCAGGCTGATGAAATTCCTCAAGCTACTGATAAAATAGCTCATCCTGATGAGACTGCTGATGGGAATGCTTCTGCACCAGAAGCAACTGCCAGTGCTGCTGAGGAAACTCAGACCACTGATGATCATGCCAGGACAACCACCACTGTTGTGCCTGAAGAAACTGAAAGGTCAGCTGAAGCTTTTGTTGCGTCTAAAGAAACTGAACACACCAGGGCGGCTGCATCAGTCGTTCCTGGAGAAACTGACACTGCTGAGGAAAAGACTCTCAAGAGAAAAGCATCAGATTCACAAACCTCAGCCGTAAAGAAGTTGAAGACTCTACCAAGTTCTTCAACTGGACCTATTGATGCTACACCAATTTCCTCAGCACCTGCCTATCAAATTGTACCATTTGGGGTGGAATATGTCATCCTAGATGAAGATGAAGATTAGTGTGCTACTTTGACAAAGCAAATTGATGAAGAAATTGAAGTTGAAGACATTGCTTCAACTCCGAATATATCATCGCCCCAGCCTCAGTTCACTTCTGAAGAGGCTGGAGTTGAAGAAATGGATGAGGACGTAGACATTGGCAATAAAACGCCTATCACCAATGATGAATATTGGGAATCAGCACACCCAAATTCCCTAATGACTACTCCTCTAACAAAGATTCCTCAGTCACCTGCTTCGACTGAAGAAATACATGAAGAATCTGCCGATCTGACCACCCACGTCATTGAAGATATTCCAGCTCCAACGGCTGATGATCTTGATGCTCTCCCCGCAACTGAGGAACTAGCTCTCCAAATCGTTCTGTCTGAAGGTGTTCCTCCCATGCTAAAGAAGATTAAGGGGCGCTTCAAGCCAAATCTTCAACCGAAGCCAAGAATGTCATTCAAAGGCTTAGTTCGCCCCAAATTCCTCAAGAGCAATTTCTTCAATGAAAGTATGTTCTTCACTGGTCCAAATCCCTATGACTTTGCAAGGGCCGGTTGCAACAGATTCTGGACGGCAACACAGCTCAACTACTATGCATCAGTTCTTTTTTAGTCTTCGAGCACCACCAACTTCCTCATGCTGACATGGAAACCCTTCCATCATCCACACCGGTGCTCCAGGTTCTTCATGATGCAGGCATTCTCCCATTTTGCGTCGACATCTGCGACTGGAATGAAGAACTCATTCTTCAGTTGTATGCCACATTGCATATCAGCAGAAATGCTTCAGACGTCAACTCATGGATATTGGACTGGATGACAGGATCAACACACTTCACTACTCAAGCTTCTGAATTGCTTCAGCATGTACCAGTTCCAATTCCCTCAGATGAAGCTCGCAAACTGTTTGATGAGCCTGCACTTCCAAATCAGCTGATGCAAGTGTTGATGAAGACATTGCCTCCTGGAAAGCCTCAACAAAAAACCTTCCTTGTGAAGGATCTGCTATATGTGCCCAGGACTGTCTACCGTATTCTCACAAATACACTATGTCCTCAGAAGGGCCACAATTCCGAAGAAGAAGAAGTGGACGGAGTTATGAAGAATATGCTCTTCAACATCATTCATGGGATTCCCATTGACTTGCACGACTTCTTCATGAGGACTTTGGCCAGTGCTTCGTTCGCTCCATTTGAACAGAAGCCCTATGCGCCTTGGATAATGAAATTCATTAGGGCAAAGTCCTCAGTTCCCTTCAAGGCTGATTTCCAGAACCACTTTGGCTTCCTGCCTCCAATTGAAGTCATCAAGAGCACAATTGCCTCAGTTGAAGGAAAAGGCAAGGCTGTCATTGATGAAGGCACTCGTCCATTGGATGGACAGTTTCGCAAAGTCGCTTCCTTCTCCACCAATGATGACACAGCCACTCAAGACCCCGATGCAAAGGCCTCAGCTCACAAACCTCAAGAGTATGCCCCTCGTGTGATGACTGATCGCGAGCTTCTAATAAGACTTCATCAGAAGGTCGATCGCAATCACAAGTGGGTGAAGCGCCAACTTGGTTACATTGTGCAGAACATGACTCTGACGCAGGAACACTGTGAAGAGGAATCACTACTATGCGCATCAAAACCTCAACCGCTCTTGGGCCATACTATCTCACCTCATGTCTTCTGAAGAACTAGATGAGCTGGATCTTGAGGAACATCCTGACTGGGCTCATCGACCTCAGAAGAAATTCAAGAAAGTTCAAGTTCCTCTGATGGTCACAAGTTCATTTCCTTCATCTCGAGAGCACGATGAAGATGAAGACATTGACGACACTGCGGCATGCCCTGCATCAACAAACGACCCCGACAACGCTAGCGCTCCTTCCTCACCAACATGATGAAATTCTTCAAAGGGGCGTTAATCCTCACTTTTTCGTCCCTTTTGGTCTTCGATGACAAAAGGGGAGAAATTTTGAGTTATTCTTCAAGCGGGTCTCTATATATGGGCTAATTTTGTTTAAGTTCCAACTCTCGCTCTTCTGAAGCTTTTGTTGATTGAGTTGTAAACTTAAGTCTGATGGAGGTCTGACACTTTTTGAACTATTTCCTCGCATGTTTATTTCCTCAAGTACCTTAATGCATACATGCTGAATTTCGTCAGACATCATTTTGCTCATGCATTTCAAATTCTTCATACCATATGTTCAAATGCGTGTATGAATTACAAGATATAGGGGGAGTTCTCCATGTTTTAACCTGCCATGTGCATTTGCAGTCCAAAGCAAATTCCTCAAATATGCACATCTTCAGGGGGAGTTCTTCTATATCTTGCAATCAAATTCCTCAAACTAAGTACTTTCACTTCATATGTTTATCCCCGTTGAAAACTTAACCCATTTGTCATCAATCACCAAAAAGAGGGAGATTGTTAGTGCATCTAGTGCCCCATAGTGATTTTGGTGTATTGAAGACTTATAGGTTAAGGTGCTAATGTGTTTGTAAGTGTACACAGGCTCTATAAGTAGATGAGGAGTTTGAATATTCAGAGATTATCGACCCCTAAAAATGTATGTCTTCAACTGAAGACTTTGCTGAAGACTGGTGAAGACTTTGTGAAGACTTTGAAAATGAAGAAGTTGTTGTGACCTTGGAGATATGAACAAGGAATATGAAGCGTGAAGACTTTTGTTTTCGTAGTTTCATTTCCCTTATTTGAGTCATAGGAAACACCGTATTGTTAAAGGGGGTCCAGGTAATACAAAGGAAAATTTCCAACTGATGCTCAACTCCAAAATCCTCAACCTATACAATCCTTCGAGTGAAGCCTTTGAAAATCTCTTACGGCTCAGACAAGTTCTTCAGTGACAGAGACGAAGTTCTTCTGGTCTCTGAGGAAATTGATCTGACTGAGGAGTTAGGATTTCGCTAGTGCGAATTGCCTACAAGTGAGAAACATGATATGTCTAAGGACTTTCATAGTTCGAAAATCCGACCATTGTTGTGCTTAGCGCTAGCTGTCCCCAATCACAAATATCCACATAACAGTGATATCATTGAGGGCATTTATGTCATATCATGTCAGGTTGCACCCTGGCTATAAATAGCCACCCTGCCACAACCACTAGTTGGTTGGCTGTTCCGAGAGAGAACTGACACTTGTCATTTGAGAGCAACCCATCCTCCGAGGACTTTGAGAGAAAATCATCAGTGAGGAAAAACCCACAACCAAACCACCAAACCCATAGTGATTGAGCATCACTGAAGAAATTCCTGTGTGGATCCGATGCTTGTTACCTTTGAGGACTGTGTATCCTCCAGACGGTTAGGCGTCATGGTCTAGTGCTCCTGTAGTCAATTGGGGATCACGAAGTGACCTTGGTCTAGAGTATCCAGCAGTATATTGTGGATCACCGGGTGACCAGTTTGTGAGGGTTTTGGAAGTCTACCCTGAAGACTTACCACGAGTGTTGGGCGAGGACTATGTGACCTTATCTCAAGGAGAATACGGTAAGGACTGTGTATCTTGGGACTGTGTGTCCTCTGGTTTAAATACCATGCCGCTCCAAACCAGACGTACGACTGTCACAACAGTTGGAACTGGGTCATCAAACCATTGTCTTCATCGAGCTACCTGGTTCTATTTCCTCAACCTTCTTATTCCTCATAAATCTGTTGATGAAATTGATTGTTACTGTTTGAAGAATTTGACTGAAGACTTTCACAAATTCCTCACGTCAAATTCTTCAAGTTCCCTTGTTCATCACTGCTTATCCTGTATCACGCTACTTACTATTTGTGCATGTTTCATTTCATCATGAAGACTATGATGTTACTATGTTCCTCATGGACTTGAGTACTTATTCCGCTGCTAGTTATTCATCACATTTAAAATTCCTCAAGTGATGAATTTGTAAAAATTGCCTATTCACCCCCCCTCTAGTCGATATAACGCACTTTCAGTTACCCCCGTGGCTCGAGAGTTGAACCTGAGGATCTGGAAACACCCTAGCCTGCGATCCGTGGAAACCGTAAGGACACGGATGTGGCCTCGGTCCCCTTGCTGGTGGCAACAGCGGTCCTCAAAGAGGAGTGATGCCTCCAACATCGAGCAGTCTACGTGTGCTGGTAGATGAGTCCGCGATGGGTTCAGCATCTCCAAATCTCCATAGCCTGTCTGCACGATAGGTGCTAGCTGCGTCAAGGCTGTCCAAAGACGTGCACGGGTAGCATATAGCTCCATGCGAAGGGCACGTGCATCACGATCCCTGTTCTCCAAAATCTGAGCAGTCACCTACAGCCTAGGGTGCTCATGAGAATGATCATAATAGGACTGAGCTAAGATAACTATCCTCTCCTCCTAGACAAGCAGGAACATAAGAGAACTTTGTGTTCTGAAGCAGACCATGGTGAAACCTCATGATAGTCAGCATGGTGTAGGCGGCCTCCTGAACTGCCATGTCTATGGTGACACCTAATCCATAAGTCCAATGAAGCGGCTCTGCAGCTCCAGAATATGATGGATATATCTTAACAGTACCCAGATACTAGCTCTGGTTGAAATCTCGATACTGCTCCTCCACTGTGTACTCTGGGTACCAACAGTAACCAGCCTCCATCATAACTCTAACCAACATGGTCGTGTGACCCGGTACATCGATGCACCTGGTCAGACGGACCACCTGACGGGAAGGACGAGGGGGCATCTGAAACAGAGAATGATGTAAAGATATTAGAGATTCTAGCAGAAATTGGATAGCATAACGGCTGTAATTGCTCAAAAAGAATTTTGAGACAACTACAAAATATTGGATAGAATAACCAAGCGACTATCTAGACTCAAATCTCTTCTCCAACTGTTTGTCACACTAACAATACTCAAGTACCGACGTTCCCTTGTGAACAAGCTAGCTAATAGTCCATGGTTAGTAACTCGTCACCCTAAGAAATAGATGAGAAGTCTAGCTCTTAACCCCATAGAAAAGATGAGAGTGACTCAGAATAGAATAACTTGGGAAGAGGAGTAAAAAGAGCCTTACGTTCCCTTCCACAATCAATTCCCCTACTTTTCTATAGTGTTTCTAGACTCAACTTCGACCGGTTTGGCTTCGTAGTCCTACAGTCAGTCAGGCTCTGATACCAACGTTGTCGGGACCCCGATCCTAAGTCATATGAATCCACACTGTAACACATCATATCACTTTGCAGCCTCATGCACAGTAAACTCCATGGTTGTAGCCTTACCTTAGCCGGGACTATTTGCGTCTTTTAGCTCACGTATGTGAACATGTCGCTGGCAATCAAACGACAGAGAACCCGGGCCGACATGACTAGTCATAGAACCCAAGTGGCACATCCGTATGGAAACAGGCATACATAACCCAGCAATGCAGGTGTCGGCCTCAAGCATGTGTAGACGAGTCATAGCAAGCTACAAGGACTCCATTACGCCGTGGGACATAAATGTCATCACTGCACGTAGATGACTCGTAGCAGGCTACAGGGACTCCATTACACTGCGAGACATTTCCTCGAAGGGACAGACACATCAGGAAAGAAGGATACATGCCGGTCAATCAATGTGTCCGGAGCAGTAGCAAGCTACCAAGGCTCGGTGGAAGCACAAAGAGGCAGTTTCCCGTAAAGAGTACTACCAAAGGCACATGACTAGGTGTTGGATCCCATACATACCGTTGCACGTCACACGTACGCATGACATGCCCGATATGCATAGATACAACTATGGCATCACAACATAACCATACATCAACACAACTTTTATTTAAGAGGCTCAGAAGAGCCTTGCATAATATGTTCTTACAGGTAGGGGTCACATGACCCAACACTCAAGTCATACAAGCAAGTTCATACAAACCAAGCGGAAGCATAAGGCTGTCTGAGTACAGACAGTTGAAAGGGTAAAAAAGGCACATGGCCTGACTATCTACAGCGCACCACATGGCATAAGTGTTGGGAACGTCGCATGGGAAACAAAAAATTTCCTACGCACACGCAAACCTATCCATGGTGATGAGCATCTACGAGAGGGAGAGTGGATCTACGTACCCTTGTAGATCACTAAGCGGGAAGCATTAAGAAACGCGGTTGGTGTAGTCGAACTTCTTCGCGATCCAAATCGCCGAGCGTCCCGCGATCCAATCACGAACCGTCCCGCGAACACATCATGATCCATCCCGCGAACTCATCACGATCCGTCTCATGATCTTGATCACGATATGTCCCGCGAACTCATCACGATCTGTTCCGTGATCACATCACGAACCATCTCGCGATCTCGATCACGGTCCTTCCGATCTAGCGCCGAACGGACGGCACCTCCGCGTTAAGCACACGTGCAGCTTGATGACGATCTCCACCGTCTCGATCCAGCAATAGGAGGTGGAGAGGAGAGAGATTTCACCGGCAGCGTGATGGCGCTCCGGTGATGGTGGTGGAGCAATTCCGGCAGGGCTTCGCCTAAGCGCTGCAAAAAACCGATCTAGAGGAGAAGCTATGCACCGGTGGAACGGGTAGCACGTGGCCGGAAATTCTGTCCAAAAACCACCCAATCCACTAGTATATATAGGAGGAGACGAGAGGAGAGGCAGCCAAGGCCTTTGGGTCGGCCGAAATAGGAGGTGGGAAGCAATCCTACTTCACCTCCAATCCTAGTTGGAGTAGGATTGCCTCCTATTGGCTGATTTTCCACTTTTTGCTTTAGGACTTTCTCTCCTGCGCCATGGGCCTTTGTGGCTGTTTTCCCAGCCCACTAAGGTCTGGTTATTATTCTCCCACATCCCATGGACCTCTTGGGGTCAAAATACCCCTCCCGGAGGCCTCCCGGTACACTACCGGCACTCCCGATACACTACCGATGAGCCCGAAACTTTTTCGGAAACCAAACTGGGACTTCCTATATATGAATCTTTACCTCCAGACCATTTCAGAGCTCCTCGTGACATCCAGGATCTCATCCGAGACTCCGAACAAACTTCGGTCACCACCATACATAACTCTACACTACCGAAACGTCACCGAACCTTAAGTGTGCAGACCGTGCGGGTTCAAGAACTATGTAGACATGACCAAGACACCTCTACGGTCAATAACCAATGGCGGGACCTGGACGTCCACATTGGTTCCTACATATTCTACGAAGATCTTTATCGGTCGAACCTCTATGTCAAGGATTCAGTTAATCCCGTATAACGTTCCCTTTGTTCTTCGGTATGTTACTTGCCCGAGATTCGATCGTCGGTATCTTCATACCTAGTTCAACCTCGTTACCGGCAAGTCTCTTTACTCATTCCGTAATACAAGATCCCGCAACTAACAATTAGTCACATTGCTTGCAAGGCTTATTGTGATGTTGCATTACCGAGTGGGCCCCGAGATACCTCTCCGTCACACGGAGTAACAAATCCCAGTCTCGATCCATGCCAACTCAACAGACACCATCGGAGATACCTGTAGAGCACCTTTATAGTCACCCAGTTACGTTGCGACGTTTGATACACACAAGGCACTCCTCCGATATCTGTGAGTTGCATGATCTCATGGTCATAGGAACACATACTTGACATGCGGAAAACAGTAGCAATAAACTGACACGATCATATGCTACGTTTGCAGTTTGGGTCTTGTCCATCACATCATTCTCCTAATGATGTGACCCCGTTATCAAATGACATCTCATGTCCATGGCTACGAAACCTTAACCATCTTTTGATCAACGAGCTAGTCTATTAGAGGCATACTAGGGACATGGTTTTGTCTATGTATCCACACATGCATCTATGTCTCCGATCAATACAATTATAGCATGGATAATAAACAATTATCATGAACAAGGAAATATGATAATAACTAATTTATTATTGCCTCTAGGGCATATTTCCAACAGTCTCCCACTTGCACTAGAGTCAATAATCTAGTTCACATCACCATGTGATTCGCATTGTTATGAATCTAACACCCAACGAGTTCTGGGGCTCGATCATGCTTTGCATGTGAGAGAGGTCTTATAGTCAACGGGTCTGTAACATTCAGATCCGTGTGCACTTTGCAAATACCTATGGCAAACTGTAAACACTGCTACCACACTCCGCTCGGTACTATTCCGAATGGCTGCTCCACTATACGTATCCAGATTGCTACTACGAGTCATCCGGATTAGTGTTAAAGCTTGTATCGACGTAACTCCTTACGACGAACTCTTTATCACCTCCATAATCAAGAAACATCTCCTCGGTCTCTTAGTTACTGAGGATAATCTTGACCGCTGTCCAGTGATCCACTCCTAGTTCACTCTTGTACCCCTTGACGGACTCATGGCAAGGCACACACAGGTGCGGTACACAACATGGCATTATATAGAGCCTATGGCTAAGGCATAGGGGACGATGTTCGTCCTTTCTCTTTCTTCTGCCGTTGTCGAGCTTTGAGTCTCACTCAACTTCACACCTTACAAATCAGGCGAGAACTCTTTCTCTGACTGATCCATTTTGAACTCTTTCAAAATCTTGTCAAGGTATGCACTCATTGAAAGTCTCATCGAGCATCTTGATCTATCTCCATAGATTTTGATGCTCAACAATTAGGTAGCTTCATCCAGGTCTTCCTTTGAAAATCACTTTCCAAATAACCATTTTATGCTTTCTAGAAACTCTACATTATTTCTGATCAACAATATGTCATCCACATATACTTATCAGAAATTCTATAGTGCTCCCACTCACTTTATTGCAAATACAAGTTTCTCGTAAACTTTGTATAAACATCAAAACTTTGATCACCTCATCAAAGCGTATATTCCAACTCCGAGATGCTTGCTTCAGTCCATGGAAGGATCACCGAAGCTTGCACACCTTTTAGCATCCTTAGGCCTGACAAAACCTTCTGGTTGTATCACATACAACCTTTCCTCAAGTAAACCGTTAAGGAAACGATGTTTTGACATCCATCTGCCAGATTTCATAATTGAAAACACAGCAACTGCTAACATAATTCCAACAGACTTTAGCACCACTACGAGTGAGAAAGTCTCATCGTAGTCAACTCCTTGAACTTGTCACAAACATCTTTGCAACAAGTCGAGTTTACAAATAGTGACATTCACCATCAGTGTCTGTGTTCATTTTAAAAATCCATTTGTACTCAACGACCTGCCGTCCAACGAGCAAGTCTACCAAAGTCTACACTTGGTTTTCATACATGGATCCTATCTCGGATTTCATGGCCTCCAACCATTTGTTGGAATCCGGGCCCATCATCGCTTCTCCATAGCTCGTAGGTTCATCGTTGTCCAACAACATGACCTCCAAGACAGGGTTGTCGTACGGCTTAGGAGCAGTACACATCCTTGTCGACCTACGAAGTTCGATAGTAACTTGATCCTGAAGCTTCATGATCATCATCATTAACTTCCTCTTCAACTAACGTAGGCTTCACAGAAACAACATCCTGCGCTGTGCTACTCTCTCGTTGAACAAAGGTTTAACAACCTCATCAAGTTCTATCTTCCTCCCACTCAATTCTTTCGAGAGAAACTTTTCCTCGAGAAAGGATCCATTTTAGTAACAAACACTTTGCACTTGGATCTGAGATAGAAGGTTCACCCAACTGATCTGAGGGTATTCTATGAAGATGCATTTGTCCGCCTTGGGTTCGACCTCATTAGGTGAAAACATTTTCCACACAAGTGTCGCAGCCCCAAGTATTAAGAAATGACAGCTTAGGTTTCTATCAAACCATAATTCACATGGTGTCATCTCAATGGATTTAGATGGTGCCCTATTTAAAGTGAATGTAGTTGGCTCTAATGCATAACCCCAAAATTATAGTAGTAAAACGATAAGAGACATCATAGCACGCACCATGTCCAATAGAGCATAACTATGATGTATGACACACCATCACACTATGGTGTTCCAGGTGGCGTTTAGTTGTGAAACAACTTTCACATTGTCTTAAGTTGTATGCCAAACTCGTGACTGAAATATTCACCTCCACGATCATATCGCAGTCATTTTTATCTTCTTGTCACAATGATCTTTAAACTTCACTCTGAATTTGCTTGAACCTTTCAAACGATTCAGACTTGTGTTTCATTAAGTAAATATACACTATATCTACTCAAATCATCAGTGAAGGTAAGAAAATAACAATATCCACTACACGCTACAAGACTCACTAGATTGCATACATCAACATGTATCATTTCCAATGAATCACTTGCCCGCTCCATCCAACGGGGTCCTCTAGTCATCTTGCCCAAGAGGCATGGTTTGCATGTCTCAACCGATTCGAAATCGAACGAGTCCAAATATCCATCACCATGGAGTTTCTTCATGCGCTTTATACCAATATGACATTTTGCGGCAGTGCCACAAGTATGTGGTACTATCATTATTTAACTTTGTATCTTTTGACATCAATGTTATGAACATGTGTATTACTACGATCAAGATTTCAACAAACCATTCTCACTGGGTGCATGACCATTGAAGGTATTATTCATGTAAACAGAATAACCATTATTCTCTGACTTAAATGAATAACCGTATTGCAACAAACATGATCTAATCATGTTCATGCTCAATGCAAAACACCAAATAACATTTATTCAGGTTCGTCACTAATCCTGAAGGTAGAGAGAGCGTGCGATGTTGATCACATCAACCTTGGAAACATTTCCAACACACATCGTCACCTCACCCTTAGCTAGTTCTCCGTTTATTCCGTAGCTTTTATTTCGAGTTACTAACATTTAGCAACCGAATCGGTATCCAATACCCAGGTGCTACTAGGAGTACTAGCAAGGTACACATCAATAACTCGTATAAAATATACTTCTGTCGATGTTGCCAGCCTTCTTATCTACCAAGTATCTAGGGTTGTTCCGCTTCAGCGACCTCTCACCTCATAATAGAAGCACTTAGTCTCGGGTTTGAGTTCAACTTTGGGTTGCTTCACTGGAGCAACAACTGACTTGCTATCCATGAAGTTTCCCTCCATGCTCTTGCCCTTTTCGAAACTAGTGGTTTGATTAACCATCAACACTTGACGCTCCTTCTTGATTTCTACCTTCGCGGTGTCAAACATCGCGAACAGCTCAGGGATCAATACTTCTATGGTGTATTATAGTTCATCACTAAGTTCTAGTAGCTTTAGTGACAGTGACTTGGAGAACTATATCAATCACTATCTTATCTGGAAGATCAACTCCCACTTGATTCAAGCGATTGTAGTACCCAGACAATCTGAGTACATGCTCAACGATTGAGCTATTCTCCTTCATCTTACAGGGAAAGAATCTTGTTGGAGATCTCATATCTCGCAACACAGGCACGAGCTTGAGATCACAATCTCTGCTCCTAGAACATCTCATATGTTCCGTGACGTTCAAAACGTTTTGGAGCCTCAATTCTAAGCCGTAATGCATGACGCACTAAACTATCAAGTAGTCATCGAAACGTGCATGTCAGATGTTCACAACATCTATAGACGACGCTAGAGGGGGTGGCGCACCGAGCGGTGCATTAAGGACATAAGCCTTCTGTGCAGCAATGAGGACAATCCTCAGATCACGAACCCAGTCCGCAATATTGCGACCAACATCTTTCAACTCTATTTCTCTAGGAACATATAAAAATTTAAGGGAGCTATAGCGCGAGCTAGTAATCTACAACATAATTTGCAAAGACACTATTGACTATGTTCATGATAATGAGTGCAATTAATCATATTACTTAAGAACTCCCACTCAAATTGACATCCCTCGGGTCATTCGAGTGATACATGATCCAAATTCACCAACTCAAGTCCGATCATCACGTGAGTTAAGGTGGCTTCAATGGTGAACATCATTATGTTGATCATATCCACTATATGACTCATGCTCGACCTTTCGGTCTCTTGTGTTCCGAGGCCATGTCTGTACATGCTAGGCTCGTCAAGTTTAACCCGAGTGTTCTGCGCGTGCAAATCTGGCTTGCACCCATTGTATGTGAACGTAGAGTCTATCACACCCGATCATCACGTGGTGTCTCAACACGACGAACTTTCGCAACGGTGCACACTCGGGGAGAACACAGTTCATCTTGAAATTCAAGTGAGGGATCACCTTATAATGCTACCGCCGTACTAAGCAAAACAAGGTGCATAAAAGGATTAACATCTCATGCAATTCATAAATGACATGATATGGCGATGAACTTGTGTTTAAGATCTCCATCTTCGAAACACCGGCTTGATCTCCATCGTCACCGGCACAACACCATGATCTCCATCATCTTGATCTCCATCAATGTGTTGCCATTGGGGTTGTGGCGCCAGCCCTGCTTCTACTTCTATTGCTACCGCTTAGCGATAAAGTAAAGCATTACATAGCGCTTAATGATTGACACGCAGGTCATACAATAATTAAAGACAACCCTATGGCTCCTACCGGTTGCCGTACTCAACGACATGCAAGTCGTGAAATTCTATACATCACATGATCATCTCATACATCACATATATATCATCATGTAATTGGCCATATCACATCACAACATACCCTGCAAAAACAAGTTAGACGTCCTCTAATTGTTGTTGCATGTTTTACGTGGCTGCTACGAGTATCTAGCAAGAACGATTCTCACCTACGCATAAACCACAACGGTGATACATAGATTGCTTTTCAACCTTCTCAAGGACCGCCTTTGTCGGATCTGATCCAACTAAAGTGAGAGAAACTATCACCCGCAAGCCATCTAAGCAACAAGTTGCGTCGAGGGAACCGGTCTCTCGTAAGCGTACGAGTAATGTTGGTCTGGGCCGCTTCATCTCACAATCCCGCTGAACCAAAATCCGACCAAGGGAGGAAGCAATCTAAGCATCAACGCCCACAAACCTTTTGTGTTCTACTCGAGATCTCATCGAACCATCAACCTAGCTCATGATGCCACTGTTGGGAACGTCGCATGGGAAACAAAAATTTTCCTAAGCACACGCAAACCTATCCATGGTGATGAGCATCTATGAGAGGGAGAGTGGATCTACGTACCCTTGTAGATCACTAAGCGGGATGCGTTAAGAAATGCGGTTGGTGTAGTCGAACTTCTTCGCGATCCAAATCGCCGAGCGTCCCGCGATCCAATCACGAACCGTCCCGCGAACACATCATGATCCATCCCGCGAACTCATCACGATCCATCTCACGATCTTGATCACGATCTGTCCCGCGAACTCATCACGATCCGTTCCGTGATCACATCATGAACCATCTCGCGATCTCGATCACGGTCCTTCCGATCTAGCGCCGAACGGACGGCACCTCCACGTTCAGCACACGTGCAGCTTGATGACGATCTCCACCGTCTCAATCCAGCGAGAGGAGGTGGAGAGGAGAGAGAGTTCACCGGCAGCGTGATGGCGCTCCGATGATGGTGGTGGAGCAATTCCGGCAGGGCTTCGCCTAAGCGCTGCAGAAAACCGATCTAGAGGAGAAACTATGCACCGGTGGAACGGGTAGCACGTGGCAGGAAATTCTGTCCAAAAACCACCCAATCCACTAGTATATATAGGAGGAGAGGAGAGGAGAGGCAGCCAAGGCCTTTGGGTCGGCCGAAATAGGAGGTGGGAAGCAATCCTACTTCACCTCCAATCCTAGTTGGAGTAGGATTGCCTCCTATTGGCTGATTTTCCACTTTTTGCTTTAGGACTTTCTCTCCTGCGCCATGGGCCTTTGTGGCTGTTTTCCCAGCCCACTAAGGTCTGGTTATTATTCTCCCACAGCCCATGGACCTCTTGGGGTCAAAATACCCCTCCCGGAGGCCTCCCGGTACACTACCGGCACTCCCGGTACACTACCGATGAGCCCGAAACTTTTCCGGAAACCAAACTGGGACTTCCTATATATGAATCTTTACCTCCGGACCATTCCGGAGCTCCTCGTAATGGACGGGATCTCATTTGGGACTCCGAACAAACTTCGGTCACCACCATACATAACTCTACACTACCGAAACGTCACCGAACCTTAAGTGTGCAGACCCTGCGGGTTCGAGAACTATGTAGACATGACCGAGACACCTCTACAGTAAATAACCAATGGCGGGACCTAGACGTCCACATTGGTTCCTACATATTCTACGAAGATCTTTATCGGTCGAACCTCTATGTCAAGGATTCAGTTAATCCCGTATAACGTTCCCTTTGTTCTTCGGTATGTTACTTGCCCGAGATTCGATCGTCGGTATCTTCATACCTAGTTCAACCTCGTTACCGGCAAGTCTCTTTACTCGTTCCGTAATACAAGATCCCGCAACTAACAATTAGTCACATTGCTTGCAAGGCTTATTGTGATGTTGCATTACCGAGTGGGCCCCGAGATACCTCTCCGTCACACGGAGTAACAAATCCCAGTCTCGATCCATGCCAACTCAACAGACACCATCGGAGATACCTATAGAGCACCTTTATAGTCACCCAGTTACGTTGCGACGTTTGATACACACAAGGCACTCCTCCGATATCTGTGAGTTGCATGATCTCATGGTCATAGGAACACATACTTGACATGCGGAAAACAGTAGCAATAAACTGACACGATCATATGCTACGTTTGCAGTTTGGGTCTTGTCCATCACATCATTCTCCTAATGATGTGACCCCGTTATCAAATGACATCTCATGTCCATGGCTAGGAAACCTTAACCATCTTTTGATCAACGAGCTAGTCTATTAGAGGCATACTAGGGACATGGTTTTGTCTATGTATCCACACATGCATCTAAGTCTCCGATCAATACAATTATAGCATGGATAATAAACGATTATCATGAACAAGGAAATATGATAATAATTAATTTATTATTGCCTCTAGGGCATATTTCCAACAATAAGGTCGTAGCTAGGACACCAGCTATTCAGCATCGTCGACATCTAGATAGAACCCGCCTGGTGGGTCCTGAGTCTCATCTACAACATTTATTAAGCAAACATGAGTATAATCGTACTCAACAAGTCTTTAAAGCAGACCTAGACTATTCATGCTCATGTATCAACAAGGGGGAGTGGTGGAGTTTATGCATCAATGCCAGCTTTGACTCATGGCTAACCTATACCACACAATTTTAACTCTTTGTTCAAATTTTAGATATCGCACACGAGTCCACTAACTCCACATCAATACACCACCATGGATTCACTTCCATCTCCTAAGAGAGTGCCATCCACGGTACTCACACTTGTCTTGAGATTTTTATGTGTATCGATTAAATTATCTATGAACAGCATAAGCTCTCCAAGTAGTCCATATCTGAGGACGTGACTATTCGAATAGTTTCATACCTTGCATGGGTGTACTTCTTCACACACGCTCCCTCCACTTATCGCTGTGTGCTCATAAAACCATGCACCTCGGCAACCTTCAAGCAGAAGCCCAATGAGGGAGTCGGCCACGACCGTCAATCACACAAGACCTCTATTCCAGGCTATCGCCTATTTGAGACTGAACCCGCACGGAAGTCCGGTCGAAGTTTCCGCTATGGCCCCAAACGATGTGCGCAGGGTTCCCAAGCCCACTATTCAGGTGACCCTTGGTACGCCATGCCACTTCCTACTGCATCGTAATCCACCCCTAGGGTTAGCGCTACGCACGGCCTCTAGCATACTATAAACACCAGAAACTACTTGCAACACCTGGACCAAGGATTAGCCGATTGATAAGTCGAGAGGGGTCGAGTTACCGGAACCTAATGTGTGGTAGTAACTAGTCTTGGATCGCAAACACGGAACTCAGTTCCTAAGAATGGTCCCAATGAGACAACCCGATATGTACTCCTACATAGCCTCTCATCGCTACCTTTACCAAATCGGGTTCATCATAAGCTTAACACATCAGAACAATATTGTTTCACTCTAGTTCATCACCCAGATGAATCAGACCTGACAAAACTTGAAGCATATTAATTATAGCAGGCAGAGTAAGCAAAGCATATCATGGCACAAGCATCTACCAGGTATGCTAGGTTGCAAGGTTTAGCTATTTACTGTGACAATGACAGGTCATGCCAAGGCATGGGTTCATCTACCGTGTATGACAGACAAGTGAACATTTGTCCTAATGCAATAAACAAGAGCAGGAGCGAGAGAATGGGATGTTATCGGAATGATCAATGGGTTTGCTTGCCTTGTTGGGAAGCGGGAAGGTATTCTCCTTCGTTGGAATACTCGGAGGTATCCTTAGAAGCAAGGTCTACCGCAATGCAGATAAATAGCAATCAATACACGACAAGTGCAACAATATGATGCATGATCATGACATGGCAGCGTGTATGGATGAGCTAATGCAACTACTATCCAAGTTAAATGAAGTAATTTTGAATGTAGGTTCAAAATCATTCTCCTTTTCACATTCCATAAGTTAACCTATTAGTAAATGTCAATGTTCATCTACTTAGGTTGCTCTAACATGCATGATAACATCACCATTGGATTCATTGGATTTTTCTGATAAATTTTCATATATAAATTATTTCAATCTGAGTTATAGATTAATTTATATTAATTTTCTAAGTTTTAAATAGTTTTTGGAATTAATTTAATTCAGGAAATTCTTTATTGCATCAGCATAACATCATCATGACATCAGCTAGTCAATAGACCGTTGATAGGTCAAACCTGACCAGTGGGGTCCACTGGTCAGTGACCCAGCTACTAACAGAGTTAATTAAATCACTAATTACTAATTAGATTGGGTAGGGGCCACTGGTTAGTGGGTCATTAACTGAATTAATTAATTAATTTAACTAATCCTAATATAGTAGAAACCGGCCCCACTTGCCAGTGACCCAGGGGTCAAACCCCAATGGTCAACGCCGGCCAGACTCACCGGCGTTGAGCCACCGGTGGCTCCAGAGATGGCGGAGGGGTCGGGTTTCCTCCTCCGATGACCAAATGGACTGTAGAGGGCACCAGGCGAGCCTAGGCTCAAAGGCACGTCCACCCCGACACCTCTCAAAGGCTGAGACGGACGGGATCGACGCCGCTGACGAGCTTGGCGGCTGTCGGAGCTCGAGCGAGCACGAGCTCAATGAACCAGGGCGCAACATGGCCTGAGCTTAGCACCTACGGGCTCTACGCGACCCCACGAGCTCGATGGTGGCCTCGAATGGACCAGCTAGTCACCGAAGCAACGCCGACGATGAGCTCATGCGGCAGGGGCATTTTGAGAGCTGACACAACCAGGGCCTACAGAGGGGGAAACGACCGAAGAAGAGAGGGGAAAGGGTCGGGAGCTCATAGCGGGCTCGGAGCCAACGAGAGCTTGCTCGGGGAGGGCTCAGAGGCAACGAATCGACGGCGGCAGAGCTCGGGTCCGAAGAGGAAGAAGAGCTCGAGGGCGACGCTCCAGGGGTTTTGGCGATGCATGGCTCGGCGCAGAGGACAAGCACGATGAGGCGGAGCCTCTGGCGGGCTCAGGGAGGCGCGGGAGCGGCTGCAACTACGGCGGTGAGCGAGCAGGGACATCCGCCAGGGTGGAGCAGAGGAGAGGGAGGAAGCAGGGGGAGAATGGGCGAGAGAGAGTGAGCGATGGAGATGGCAGTGCGTCCTCATCCGCTTGCCAGCGCGACGGGGGGATGCAGGCGCGCAGGGAGCTGCGTGGCAGCTCCGGCGCATGCACACGGCAGGCACGCGCTCGTCCTCCTGGCCGCCAGGAGGACGACGACGGTACTAGGCCAGATGGGTCGGCCCAGGTGGGGTTCCTCCCTTTTCTTTAGATTCCAGTTTCTATTTTATTTTTCTGGCATTTGTTTTATTTATTTTTAGGCACAAATGCTAGGCATAAAATATCCCAAATATTTTATAGAACTTAGTTTGAATATTTCAAACTTCTATTAAAAGTTTCAAAATATTTTGAAAACTAAAATAATTATAATGCTTTATTTAGCATTTTTAGTTGCTTTAATATTTATTTTTGAAATGCTATAAATATTCAAATATTTAGAATGACCCCATGTATAATCATGTCCACATTTATCAAACATAGGGACATTTTTATGGGCATTTTGGATTTGTTGTATTTTCACAATCATGGAACTGGTTTGATTCAAGTGAGGTGTTTAACGTTTCTGTTAATCCCCATTTCAAGTTGATGCAAAAAGTGAAACGTGATGCAGACACATGTTGTCGTAAGTAAGCTAGCTAGGGATGTGACACGGAAGGTTCGGGAGCCGGAAGCTTCGGGCTGGCCAGAAGTTCCGGGCTATCCAAAAGCTTGTTCCTGTTGGAAATATGCCCTAGAGGCAATAATAAAATGCTTATTATTGTATTTCCTTATTCATGATAATTGTCTATTGTTCATGCTATAATTGTGTTAACCGGAAACCGTAATGCATGTGTGAATACATAGACCACAACATGTCCCTAGTGAGCCTCTAGTTGGCTAGCTCGTTGATCAATAGATGGTCACGGTTTCATGACCATGGACATTGGATGTCATTGATAACGGGATCACATCATTAGGAGAATGATGTGATGGACAAGACCCAATCCTAAGCATAGCACAAGATCGTGTAGTTCGTTTGCTAAATCTTTTCTAATGTCAAGTATCATTTCCTTAGACCATGAGATTGTGCAACTCCCGGATCTCATAGGAATGCTTTGGGTGTGCCAAATGTCACAACGTAATTGGGTGGCTATAAAGGTACACTACAGGTCTCTCCGAAAGTATCTGTTGGGTTGGCACGAATCGAGACTGGGATTTGTCACTCTATATGACGGAGAGGTATCTCTGGGCCCACTCGGTAAGACACCATCATAATGAGCTCAAAGTGACTAAGGAGTTATCCACGAGATGATGTGTTACGGAACGAGTAAAGAGAGTTACCGGTAACGAGATTGCACAAGGCATAGGGATACCAACGATCGAATCTCGGGCAAGTATCATACCGATAGACAAAGGGAATTGTATACGAGATTGCTTGAATCCCCGACATCGTGGTTCATCCGATGAGATCATCGTGGAGCATGTGGGAGCCAACATGGGTATCCAGATCCCGCTGTTGGTAATTGGCCGGAGAGGTGTCTCGGTCATGTCTACGTGCCTCCCGAACCCGTAGGGTCTACACACTTAAGGTTCGATGACGCTAGGGTTATAGGGAAATAGTGTACATGGTTACCGAAGGTAGTTCGGAGTCCCAGATGAGATCCTGGATGTCACGAGGAGTTTTGGAATGGTCCGGAGGTAAAGATTCATATATAGGAAGTGAGGTTTTGGTCACCGAAAGAGTTTTCGGCATCACCGGTAATGTACCGGGACCACCGAAATGG
Organism: Hordeum marinum; assembly: GCA_022496015.1. Classification (NCBI taxonomy): domain Eukaryota; kingdom Viridiplantae; phylum Streptophyta; class Magnoliopsida; order Poales; family Poaceae; genus Hordeum; species Hordeum marinum. Next base: position 216,625,206 of record CM039674.1, on the reverse strand, counting down.
TTTTGGGGGTCCACCAAGTGGGCCACCGGCACTGGAGGGCTGCATGGGACACAAGTGGGAGGGAACCAGCCCTAGGTGGGCTGGTGTGCCCCCACAAGGGGCCCAGGGTGCAGCTTGAGGTGGGAGGTGGTAAACCCTAGAGGCAGATGGGCCCTAGGCCCATCTAGGGAGCCGCCCCTCCCACTCCCTCCTTGGCCGCGCCCTAGATTTACCTAGGGTTGGCCGCCGGCCCTGGGGAGGTAACCCTAGGGCTGCCGCACCCCTCCTCCTTCCCCTATATATAGTGGAAGGTTTTGGGGCTGCCAAACACACAAGTTCTCTCTCTCTCTCGGCCCAGCCCTACCCCTCCTCTTCCTCATTCTCCGTGGTGCTTGGCGAAGCCCTGCCGGAGACCACGCAGCTCCACCGTCACCACGCCGTCGTGCTGCCAGAGCTCTCCCTCAACCTCTCCTTCCTCCTTGCTGGATCAAGTCGTAGGAGACGTCATCGGGCTGCACGTGTGTTGAACGCGGAGGCGCCGTTGTTCGGTGCTAAGATCAGAGTCCACCGCGATCTGAATCGTTACGAGTACGACTCCATCAACCGCGTTCTTGTAACACTTCCGCTTAGCGATCTTCAAAGGTATGAAGATGCACTCTCCCCTTACTCGTCGCTGGTTTCTCCATAGATAGATCTTGGTGAACACGTAGGATTTTTTTTGATTTACTACTACATCTACCAACAGTGGCATCATGAGCTAGGTCTATGCATAGAATCTATGCATGAGCAGAACACAAAGTTGTTGTGGGCGTCGATCTTGTTAATTTGCTTACCACTACTAGTCTTATCTTGATCCGGCGGTATTGTGGGATGAAGCAGTCCGGACCGACTTTACACGTACGCTTACGTGAGACTTGTTCCACCGCCTGACTTGCACTTGTTGCATAAGGTGGCTAGCGGGTGTCTGTCTCTCCCACCTTAGTCGGATTGGATTCGATGAAAAGGGTCCTTATCAAAGGTAAATAGCAATTGGCATATCACGTTGTGGTTTTGGCATAGGTAAGAAACATTCTTGCTAGAAACCTATAGCAGCCATGTAAAAACTTGCACATACAAATTAGAGGACGTCTAACTTGTTTTTGCAGCATATGCCTTGTGATGTGATATGGCCAAAGAATGTGATGTGATGCATTGTGATGTATGAGATTGATCATGTTCTTGTAATAGGATTCACAACTTGCATGTCGATGAGTATGACAACCAGCAGGAGCCATATGAGTTGTCTTATTTTATTGTATGACCTGCGTGTCAATCATAAACACCATGTAATTACTTTACTTTATTGCTAAACGTTAGCCATAGTAGTAGAAGTAATAGTTGGCGAGAAAACTTCATGAAGACACGATGATGGAGATCATGATGATGCAGATCATGGTGTCATGCCGGTGACAGTGATGATCATGGTGCCCTCAAGATGGAGATCACAGGAGCAAGATAATATTGGCCATATCATGTCACTATATTGATTGCATGTGATGTTTATCATGTTTACATCTTCTTTGCTTAGAACGACGGTAGTAAATAAGATGATCTCTCAATAAAATTTCAAGAAATGTGTTCACCCTAACTATGCACCATTGCTAAGGATCGTTGTTCCGAAGCACCACGTGATGATCGGGTGTGATAGGTTCTAACGTTCGCATACAACGGGTGTAAGCCAGATTTACACACGCGAAACACTTAGGTTGACTTGACGAGCCTAGCATGTACAGACATGGCCTCGGAACACGGAAGACCGAAAGGTCGAACATGAGTCATATAGAAGATACAATCAATATGGAGATGTTCACCATGGATGACTAGTCCGTCTCACGTGATGATCGGACACGGGCTAGTTGACATGGATCATGTGTCACTTGGATGACTAGAGAGATGTCTATCTAAGTGGGATTTCATTAAATAATTTGATTATGTGAAGTTAATTATCATGAACTTATTCTAGAAAAATTCTTTACAATCTATATTGTAGATCCAATGGCCAACGCTAATGTCACCCTCAACTTCAACACGTTCCTAGAGAAAACCAAGCTGAAAGATGATGGAAGCAACTATGCGGACTGGGTCCGTAGCTTGAGGATCATCCTCATAGCTTCCAAGAGATTGTATGTCCTTGATGCACCGCTAGGTGACTCACCTATTTTCCCAGCGGACCAAGACGTTACGAACGCTTGGCAGTCACACTGTGATGATTACTCCCTGGTTCAGTGCAACATGCTTTATAGTTTAGAACCAGGGCTCCAAAAGCGTTTTGAGCAACACGGAGCATATGAGATGTTCCAAGAGCTGAAACTGGTTTTCCAAGCACATGCCCGGGTCGAGATATATGATGTCTCCGACAAGTTCTTCAGTTGTAAGATGGACGAGAATAGTTCAGTCACTGAGCACATACTCAAAATGTCTGGGTTGCACAACCGCTTGACTCAGCTGGGAGTTAATTTCCCGGATGACTCGGTTGTTGACAGAATCCTCCGGTCGCTCCCACCTAGCTACAAGAGCTTTGTGATGAACTACAACATGCAGGCTATGGAGAAGTCCATTCTCGAGTTGTACTCGATGCTGAAATCAGCGGAGGTCGAGATCAAAAAGGAGCATCAAGTGTTGATGGTGAATAAGACCACTAGTTTCAAGAAAGGCAAGGGTAAGAAGAACTTAAAGAAGGATGGCAAAGTTGTTGCCGCTACCGGTAAGCAAGTTGCCGGGAAGAAGAACATGGACCCAAGCCTGAGACTGAGTGCTTTTATTGCAAGGGTACCTGTCACTAGAAGCGAAACTGCCCCAAGTACTTAGCGGATAAGAAGGCCGGCAACGTTAAAGGTATATGTGATATACTTGTTATTGATGTGTACCTAACCAACGCTTGTAGTAGCTCCTGGGTGTTTGATACCGGTTGTAAGAGCACATTTCTCCATGTGTGGTTTTGGTAATTGATGACACCCCTATGGACTAATGGTTGCCTTGAGTTATATTCGAAGGATTTGTCCATAGGCACTTGAAGTCCATCTGTTGGGTTTCAAGGAGTTTATATGATGACCAAGGTGGTATTCAAGGTTTATCCTAAGTTTGGTCATGTGAGAGTTGAGCTTATTGCAATCATGTCTTGAAGAAGAAGATAGTGTGAGCATTCATGATTACCTTCAAGACATCATCTTTATGAAGAGAGAAGATAAGATACAAGGTTGATCAAGACTAAGTCAAAGAGTGAATCAAGTGATCAACACACAAAGCGTACAAGATGTACCAAGAGGGATCAAGTGATCCCATGGTATGGTAAGCATTGTCCATTACGCTTTGTGTACTAACCCATTTCCTTGTGAGAGTTCCTTGTGGGGTTAGGCATATTTCCATGGGATTGCATCAAGAGGAAGATCCCATACAACCCATGGAAGATGACATCAAGTGGTGATCATTATCAAGGTTGCGGTGTGCAAGTTCAAGTGAAGCATCACGGAGAGATCAGACTTGAAGCTTGCCGTCCATTGTGGTGAAAATGGACTTGTGAAGATGTGCCGCATAGTAGCTCACCATAGTGGAATATGGGGGAGCAATCATCTAGTCTTCATCAAGCCAACGCAATCAAGAAAGGTGGTCCATCTTGAGGAAGTCAGGATCGTCATCATCTAGATCAAGTGGACTATGCGCAACGCTAAGGTTTGACCTTGATAGGGTTTTCTATTTTACCAGTCTCGTAGTGGTAGTTGGGAGACTGGGTTATAGGGTAGGTAACCGTGCTATCAAGGGGGCTCTCAAATGAGTAGCTTGATCATATCGTTCGTTGAGAGCTCAGACCATTGCATTCTTGGCATCATCATCTTTCTTGGTTCTTGGTTGGTTTTTCTCTTTGAGGTTTCTTGAGCTTATGATCAACTTCATGACTAGCTTAAGTTCATCGAAAACGGAGTCCATATGCATATTCTATGACGTTTTTGATGTTGGAGTTATTGCCGATTCTTCATTGTAAGAGGTTTCTCATCTCTTCTCCTTTGGCATTCTTTTACTGTCTCTTCTTTCGCTGTTGGATAGCTCTCGTCAGCCTCAATCCAACAAGCTTGAGTTTGCTCAATTTGGAGCTCGCTTGCAGAAGTTGTGACAATTCTGGTGTTGTTGTTCTGAGGTTTGCGGTAGTACCGCTCCTCGGAGCGGTAGTACCGCAAGTGGCACGGAAGTAATTTTTTACTTCCGCCCCGAGGGCGGTAGTACCGCATGTTGCACAAATGTAATTTTTTACATCCGCCCTACTGCAGGTAGTACCGTGATTCCTGCACGATACTACCGTGCGGACTTTTTTCGCACAGTTTCCTATGCGAAGGTTGGCACGGAAGTAATTTTTTACTTCTGTGCGCCTCCAGTACCTGCCTCTGCCGAGCCGTGCGGTAGTACCGCCTGGGCTCGCAGTAGTACCGCTGTGGCGGTCCTACCGCTAGCGCCGTAGTGCTATTTGGCCAGAGCCAGGTACTTCCGCACAAGCGGTAGTACCACACTGACCTGCGGTAGTACCGTAAGCCATCACGGTAGTACCGTGGGTTCTGCGGTACTACTGTAATGTGCGGGGCTGGCAAGTGGGTAACGGTTGGATTTTTCCCCACCTATAAAAGGGGGTCTTCTTCCCCATTGAACCTAATCCTTGGAGCTCGTGTTCTTTCCCCATTGTTGACCTTCTTTGAGCTTGCTATCTCTCAATCCCTCCAATGATTCTTGCTCCTTTTTGAGGGAAAAGAGAGAGGAGATCTAGATCCACATTTCCACCAATCACTTTCTCCTCTAAGTGAGGGGAACCCCTTGGATCTAGATCTTGGAGTTCTTCGTGTTCTTCTTTGTTCTTCCTCTCATTTCCTCCCTAGCATTAGTTGCTTTCTTAGGATTTGGGACAGAAGGACTTGAGCACTCCGTGTTCCCTTGCCATTGCATTTGGTGCATAGGTTTGAGTTCTCCACGGTGATACGTGGAAGTGAGAAGTTGAGAAGCTATTACTCTTGGGTGTTTGTGCACCCTAGAGCTTGTTCGTCTTGGGTGCTTTGGCGCCCTAGACGGTTGGTGGTGCCTTGGAGCTCAATCATTGTGGTGCAAAGCTCCGGGCAAGCTTCGGGGTCTCCTATTAGGTTGTGAAGATTGCCCCGAGCATTTGAGGTCACCTCGGAGCCACATTCCATTGTGGTGAAGCTTCGTGGTGTCGTTGGGAGCCTCCAATCAAGTTGTGGAGATTGCCCCAACCTTGTTTGTACGGGTTCGGTGACCACCCTCAAGGGTCCCTTAGTGGAATCACGGCATCTTGCATTGTGCGAGGGCGTGAGGAGATTACGGTGGCCCTAGTGGCTTCTTGGGGAGCATTGTGCCTCCACACCGCTCCGAATGGAGATTAGCATCCGCAAGGGTGTGAACTTCGGGATACATCGTCGTCTCCGCGTGCCTCGGTTATCTCTTACCTGAGCCCCTTTACTTATGCACTTTACTTTGTGATAGCCACATTGTTTATGTTATATATCTTGCTATCACCTAGTTGTATACCTTGCTTAGCATAAGTTGGTGGTGCACATAGGTGAGCCTAGTTCTTTTAGGTTTTGTGCTTGACTAATTAAACGAAAGTTTTATTCCGCATTTGTTCAAGCCTAAACCGTAATTATTTTAAAGCGCCTATTCACCCCCCTCTAGGCGACATCCTCGTCCTTTCACCGGTGCAGTTGCTCACATTTGTAACTCCAAGCAGGAGCTGCGGAATAAGCGGAGGCTGGCAAAGGACGAGGTGACGATGCGCCTCAGGAATGGTTCCAAGGTCGATGTGATCGCCATCGGCATGCTACCTCTACATCTACCTTCGGGATTAGTTTTAAACCTCAATAATTGTTATTTAGTACCAGCTTTGAGCATGAACATTGTATCTGGATCTCGCTTGATGCGAGATGGCTACTCATTTAAATCTGAGAATAATGGTTGTTCTATTTATATGAGAGAAATGTTTTATGGGCATGCTCCGCTAGTCAATGGTTTATTTTTGATGAATCTCGAACGTGATGTTACACATGTTCATAGTGTGAGTACCAAAAACTGTAAGGTTGATAACGATAGTCCCACCTACATGCGGCACTGCCGCCTTGGTCATATTGGTGTCAAACGCATGAAGAAGCTCCATGCTGATGGAATTTTGGAGTCTCTTGATTTCGAATCATTTGACACGTGTGAACCATGCCTCATGGGCAAGATGACCAAGACTTCGTTCTTCGGAACAATGGAGCAAACAACTAACTTGTTGGAGATAATACATACCGATGTATGTGGTCCAATGAGCGTCAAGGCTCGTGGTGGCTACCATTATGTTCTCACCCTCACTAATGACTTGAGCAGATATGGGTATGTCTACTTAATGAAACATAAGTCTGAAACCTTTGAAAGGTTCAAGGAATTTCAGAGTGAGGTAGAGAATCAACATGAAAGGAAAATAAAGTGCCTATGATCTGATCGTGGCGTAGAATATTTAAGTCACGAGTTTGGCATGCATCTAAGTAAATGTGGAATTGTTTCACAACTCATGCTGCCTAGCACACCTCAGCGAAATGGTGTGTCTGAACGTCATAATCGCATTCTATTGGATATGGTACGATCTATGATGTCTCTTACCGACTTACCGCTATCATTTTGGGGATATGCATTAGAGACTGCCGCATTCACTTTAAATAGGGCACCGTCAAAGTCCGTTGAGACGACACAATATGAATTATGGTTTGGAAAGAAACCTAAGCTGTCGTTTCTAAAAGTTTGGGGATGCGATGCTTATGTGAAGAAACTTCAACCTGATAAGCTCGAACCCAAAGCGGAAAAGTGTGTCTTCATAGGATATCCCAAAGAGACTATTGGTTATACCTTCTACCTCAGATCCGAAGGCAAAGTCTTTGTCGCCAAGAATGGATCCTTGCTCGAGAAAGAGTTTCTCTCGAAAGAAGTAAGTGGGAGGAAAATAGAACTTGATGAGGTAGTTGTACCTCCACTCGAACCGGGGAGTGGCTCGGCACAGGAAGTTGTTTCTGTGGAGCCTGCACCGGCTGGCGAGGAAGTTAATGATGATGATCATGAAACTTCAGATCAAGTTACTATTGAACGTCGAAGCTCCACTAGGACACGTTCCGCACCAGAGTGGTATGGCAACCCTGTCCTGGAGATCATGTTGTTGGACAACGATGAACCTTCAAACTATGAAGAAGCAATGGCGGGACCGGATTCCAACAAATGGCTTGAAGCCATGAAATCCGAGATAGGATCCATGTATGAGAACAAAGTGTGGACTTTGGTGGACTTTCCTAATGATAAGCAAGCCATTGAAAAAAATGGATCTTTAAGAAGAAGACTAACGCGGATGGTAATGTGACCGTCTATAAGGCTTGGCTTGTCGCTAAGGGTTATTGAGAAGTTCAAGGAGTTGACTACGATGAGACTTACTCATCCGTAGCGATGCTGAAGTCTTTCCGAATCATGTTAGCAATTACCGCATTTTATGATTATCAGATCTGGCAAATGGACGTCAAAACGGCATTCCTTAATGGCTTCCTTAAGGAAGAACTGTATATGATGCAGCCAGAAGGTTTTGTCAATCCTAAAGATGCTAACAAAGTATGCAAGCTCTAGCACTCCATCTATGGGCTTGTGCAAGCATCTCAGAGTTGGAACATTTGCTTTAATGAGGTGATTAAAGCGTTTGGGTTTATACATGTTTATGAAGAACCCTGTATTTACAAGAAAGTGAGTGCGAGCTCTGTAGCATTTCTCATATTATATGTGGATGACATATTGTTGATGGGAAATGATATAGAACTTTTGGAAAGTGTAAAGGCCTACTTGAATAAATGTTTTTCAATGAAGGACCTTGGAGAAGCTGCTTACATATTAGGTATTAAGATCTATAGAGATAGATCGAAACGCATCATAGGTCTTTCACAAAGCACATACCTTGAAAAGATATTGAAGAAGTTCAATATTGATCAGTCCAAGAAGGGGTTCTTGCCTGTGTTACAGGGTGTGCGATTGAGTACGACTCAATGCCCGACCATGACAAAGGATAGAGAAGAGATGAGTGTCATCCCCTATGCTTCAGCCATAGGCTCTATTATGTATGCCATGTTGTGTACTAGACCTGATGTGAACCTTGCCATAAGTTTGGTAGGGAGGTACCAAAGTGATCCCGGAGCGGAACACTGGACAGCGGTCAAGAATATCCTGAAGTACCTGAAAAGGACAAAGGACATGTTTCTCGTATATTGAGGTGCCGAAGAGCTCATCGTAAAGGGTTACGTCGATGCTAGCTTCGACACAGATCTGAACGACTCCAAGTCACAAACCGGATACGTGTATATTTTGAACGGAGGGGCAGTCAGCTGGTGCAGTAACAAGCAAAGCATCATGGCGGCATCTACATGTGAAGCGAAGTACATAGCTGCTTCGGAAGCAGCAAAGGAAGGAGTCTGGATGAAGGAGTTCATCACCGACCTAGGAGTGATTCCCAATGCGCCGGGCCCGATGACTCTATACTGTGCCAACACTGGAGCTATTTCCCTTGCGAAGGAGCCCAGGTTTCACAAGAAGACAAGACACATCAAGCGCCGCTTCAACTCCATCCGTGATTACATTCAAGAGGGAGATATAGATATTTGTAAAGTACATACGGATCTGAATGTCGCAGATCCGTTGACTAAACCTCTGTCACGAGCAAAACATTATCAACACCAGAATGCTATGGGTGTTCGATTCATCACAATGTAATTAGATTATTGACTCTAGTGCAAGTGGGAGACTGTTCGAAATATGCCCTAGAGGCAATAACAAAATGGTTATTATTGTATTTCCTTGTTCATGATAATTGTCTATTGTTCATGCTATAATTGTGTTAACCGAAAACCGTAATGCATGTGTGAATACATAGACCACAACATGTCCCTAGTGAGCCTCTAGTCGGCTAGCTCGTTGGTCAATAGATGGTCATGGTTTCATGACCATGGACATTGGATGTAATTGATAACGGGATCACATCATTAGGAGAATGATGTGATGGACAAGACCCAATCCTAAGCATAGCACAAGATCGTGTAGTTCGTTTGCTAAAGCTTTTCTAATGTCAAGTATCATTTCCTTAGACCATGAGATTGTGCAACTCCCGGATACCGTAGGAATGCTTTGGGTGTGCCAAACGTCACAACGTAACTGGGTGGCTATAAAGATACACTACAGGTATCTCCGAAAGTAACTATTGGGTTGGCACCAATCGAGACTAGGATTTTTCACTCCGTATGATGGAGAGGTATCTCTGGGCCCACTCGGTAAGACATCATCATAATGAGCTCAAAGTGACTAAGGAGTTAGCCACAGGATGATATGTTACGGAACAAGTAAAGAGAGTTGCTGGTAACGAGATTGAACAAGGTATAGGGATACCGACGATCGAATCTTGGGCAAGTATTATACCGGTAGACAAAGGGAATTGTATACGGGATTGATTGAATCCCCGACATCGTGGTTCATCCGATGAGATCATCATGGAGAATGTGGGAGCCAACATGGGTATCCAGATCCCGCTGTTGGTTATTGACCGAAGGGGTGTCTCGGTCATGTCTACGTGCCTCCCGAACCCGTAGGGTCTACACACTTAAGGTTCGATGACGCTAGGGTTATTGGGAAATAGTGTACGTGCTTACCAAAGGTAGTTTGGGGTCCCAGATGAGATCCCGGATGTCACGAGGAGTTCCGTAATGATCCGGAGGTAAAGATTCATATATAGGAAGTGAGGTTTTGGTCACCGGAAGAGTTTCGGGCATTACCGGTAACGTACCGGGACCACCAAAAGGGTTCCGGGGGTCCACCAAGTGGGGCCACCGGCACCGGAGGGCTGCATGGGCCACAAGTGGGAGGGAACCAGCCCTAGGTGGGCTGGTGCACCCCCACAAGGGGCCCAAGGCGTGGCTTGAGGTGGGAGGGGGGCAAACCCTAGAGGCAAGTGGGCCCTAGGCCCATCTAGGGCGCCGCCCCTCCCACTCCCTCCTTGGCCGCACCCTAGATTGATCTAGGGTTGGCCGCCGGCCCTGGGGAGGGAACCCTAGGGCTATCGCACCCCTCCTCCTTCCCCTATATATAGTGAAGGGTTTTGGGGCTGCCAGACACACGAGTTCTCTCTCTCTCTCTCTCGGCGCAGCCCTACCCCTCCTTTTCCTCGTTCTCCGCGGTGCTTGGCGAAGCCCTGCCGGAGAAAACACAGCTCCACCATCACCACACCGTCGTGCTGCCGGAGCTCTTCCTCAACCTCTCCTTCCTCCTTGCTGGATCAAGGCGTAGGAGACGTCACCGGGCTGCACATGTGTTGAACAAGGAGGCGTCGTTGTTTGGCGCTAAGATCGGAGTCCACCGCGATCTAAATCGCTGCGAGTACGACTCCACCAACCGCGTTCTTGTAACGCTTCCGCTTAGCGATCTTCAAAGGTATGAAGATACACTCTCCCCTTACTCGTTGTTGGTTTCTCCATAGATAGGATCTTGGTGAACACGTAGGAATTTTTTTGATTTACTACTACGTCTACCAGCAATTCCTTGTGCTGACTCCTTCTCTTCCGCGTCCTTGGTCCTGTGGATGATTCCCTGGTCCTTTGAGGTCATCTCCCGCTTACCTAAGGACACATAGGTTCTCATTGTGAGGAAGCATCCAAGTTTCTTTGTCATCAAAGTCTTGCTCAAAGAGGAGTGAGTTCACCTTAGCTTCAATGGCGCGTGCACGTGCTCTTGTTAATGTGCCACTTGGTGCTTGGGTTGACAGTTCCATCTTCATGGGGATGATGGTGGGATGCTCCGCATCACAAAGTTCTTCTGTTCTCTAAGGAAATTGATTTGACTGAGGAGTTAGGATTTCGCCAGTGTGAATTGCCTACAAGTGAGGAACATGATAAGCCTAAGGACTTTCATAGTTCGAAATAACGACCGTTGTTGTGCTTAGTGCCAGTTGTCCCCAATAATCTTATCCACATAACAGTCATATCATTGGGGGCATTTATGTCTTCTCATGTCAGGTTGCACCCTGGCTATAAATAGCCACCCCCACAACCACTAGTTGGTTGGCTTCTCTGAGAGAGAACTGACACTTGTCATTTCAGAGCAACCCATCCTCTAAGGACTTTGATAGAAAATAATCAGTGAGGAAAAACCCAAACCCAAACCACCAAACCCAAAGTGATTGAGCATCACTAAAGAGATTGTTCCTGTGTGGAACCGATGCTTGTTACCTTTGAAGACTATGTATCTTCCAGATGGTTAGGCGTCATGGTCTAGTGCATCCTGTAGTCAATTTGGGATCGCGGAGTGACCTTGGTCTAGAGCATCCAATAATCAATTGTGGATCATCGGGTGACTAGTTTGTGAGGGTTTTGGAAGTCTACCCTGAAGACTTACCACGAGTGTTGGGCGAGGACTTTCTGACCTTAGCTTAAGGAGAATACGGTAAGGACCGTGTGTCCTGGGACTGTGTGTCCTCTGGTTGAAATACCAGGCCGCTCCAAACCAGACGTATGACTGTCACAACAGTTGTAACTGGGCCATCAAACCATTGTCTTCATCGAGCTACCAGGTTCTATTTCCTCAACCCTTCATTTCCTCGTATACTTGTTTATGAAATTGATCTTTACTATTTGAACAATTTGAGTGAAGACTTTCACAATTTCCTCACCTCAAATTCTTCAAGCTACCTTGTTCCTCACATGCTTATCCTGTATCACACTACCTATAATCTATGCATGTTTTATTTCATCATGATGACTATGCTGTTGCTATGTTTCTCATGCACTAGAGTACTTATTCTGCTGATACTTATTCATCACATTTCAAATTCCTTAAATTGAAATACCTCAAGTGATGAATTTGTAAAAATCGCCTATTCACCCCCTCTAGTTGATATAACGCACTTTCAATTGGTATCAGAGCAAGGTACTCCCTTGTTCCGTGTGATTTTCGTTTAACCACCTAGAGTTCTAGTTATGTCGACTGTAGGTATGATCAAGGTTTCCGGAGGTTGGCCTACCTTCGATGGGTCGGACTATCCCTATTGGAAGTACAAGATGCGCATGCATATTGAGGCAATTAACAATGATCTCTGGTACGTTGTGGAAAATGGTGTTCCCTCTGTTACTCCCACGGTCACTGCTGCTGATGTGAAGAGATTCAAGTAACTCGATTCTCAAGCGAAGAATATCATCTGTGGCCATTTGAGCAAAGGTCAGTATGGCAGAGTGAGTGCTTTGGAGTCTGCTAAGCTTATTTGGGATAGGCTGTCCAAAGTAAATGAAGGTGTTTCCACTCAATGTGACTCTCATGCTGATGTTCTTCGCAATCTCTTCATCTGCTTCAAAATACTCGACAATGAAAATGTTCAGCAAACTTTTGATCGTCTGACTCATATCTCCAATGAGCTTCAAGCACTGGGTGCCACTGATATCACCGACCATGAAGTGGTGAAGAAACTGCTGAGATCTCTTGATTCCTCATTCGATACTCTGGCTTTGATGATTCAAGAGCATGAAGAATACAACTCACTTGATCCTGTTGATATTCTTGAGAGACTCAATACTCATGAATTCCAACAAGCTGAGAAGAGAGACCTCTACAGGCCAAGCTATGGAAGATCTCGTGCTCTGAAGGCAAAAGCAATTTCCTCATCTGAAGGCGACGATTCTGATAGTAGCCTTGGTGATCCTAAAGAACTGAGTCAGGAGCTACCAATGCTCGTGAGGAAATTCCAGAAGTTCTCAAGGAAAGGCTGCTTTGGAAAATCTTCAAAAAGTGGCTTGAGGAAATCAGATTCCTCAGATGACTAGAAGAAGAGAACTTATCACAAATGCAAGAAATCTGGTCACTTCATCTCTGACTGTCCTCTCTGGGAAAAAGAAAGAGGTGCAACAGTCTTCATCTTCAAAGTCCTCATCTTCAAGAAATCTGGTCACTTTGAGTCATCTTCAAGAAAGAGGTGCGACAGTCCTCATCTTCAAAGTCCTCAACGCACAAGAAGAATGGTTTCAGAAAGGCTCGGGCTTTCATTGGCAAGGAAATGGACTCAGAAGAAGAATCTGAATAATATGAAGAAGAGGAAGAATCTGAGGTGGAGTCTGAATCTGGTGTCGCTAGCCTTGCTCTTGCTACTACTTTCATTAGCAAGTCCATCTTCAACGATGAAGAAAATGACTATTCCAACGACTCTGACGTCAGCAATGATGATTATGCTCCCACCTATTGCTTCATGGCTAAAGGTTCCAAGGTACATAAGTATCACTCCTCCTCTGAATCAAGGGATGGTGAAACTGACGAATATGTGAAACCTAGCTATGCCAAACTTGCTAATATTGCCACTAGGCAACAAAGTGCACTTGAAACTGATAGAGGCGAAGTTGTCCTTGTCTTTCGATGAGATGGTGGCTATCGTTTTTGGTGGAGTAGACTTTGACGATCCGACCACGAACGTGTGATGACACCGCGCCTTAGCAATCGCTAAACCAACTCTAAGAGGTTATTGACCACGCCGGAGCACGATCAACCTGACCACGAGGGTATGTTTCCTGCACGCAAACCAAGAACAAGCAAGAAACTAAGATTGCAATCTGGATATTGCGAATATAAGAGGAAAGCTTTATTGATGAAGTGGGGTTCTGTGATGCCTTTGTCTGGTTGTGGAACACAAACGAAGAACGTGAAGTTGCAGCTATGGCGAACTTGTAATCTAAACAAAACCCAAACCTAAAACGAGGCCCTAAGGGCTGTATATATGGAGGAATAGAGGGGAATTTCATGGCCCCTTGGAGGAGGGGTCCGAAACAGACCCTATCTCAGTTTCCCCATACATACGGACTCTAAAAATAGCCTATAATATGGTATTTCGAAATTACATGGGCCTGGCCCAAAAATAAGGTGGCGCAACACCTATATTAGCCTAGGGACGAATTTTATAAAGTGGCATCATGCATATTTCGTCCAAGGCTTCTTGCTCCCATTATGGTGGCTTCAAAGTGCGAAAATCATCACTGGAAGCTCCATTGTTCTTTCCCGCGCACGCACCTTCTTCTCCATGCTTGATCCCGCTCCAATGGTCATCCTTCTTGTCCATGCCAGGTCCTTCATTTACAAGTAAAACAAAAGTATCTAATTTAGGCAGCATCATATGTTCATGAACATTAGAAGGATTTGCAAGAAACGGAAGTACCTAGTAATTCAATTGACGTGCGCGAGCTCTAGTAATTGGTCATGTATGTACAACAGTCGGAGTTGTGGGTGTAGCATTAGTAGGGATGTCCTCATCAGAAACGCTTTAGAAACTGGTAGAGAAAAGCAATGATCTGTTGAATGAGGAAGTGGATCGGACTCAAACTCTGTCTGATGGTCTCAAAAGTCTTCAGGCAAAGTATGATGACCTTCAGAGTCATCATAATGCTCTCTTAGCCGATCATGAGCAGCTTTCTTATGAATTTCTTCAAAGAAAGCAATATCTTGAGAAACTAAGAGTGTCTCATGAGGATCTCCAAAGGGAAAATGTTTCCTTACTGGCTCAACAGATTAGTACCGCTCTGGAAGAATTTGTTCCACCTTGTTTGAAATGCACTAAACGTGAAATTGCTAATTCTTCCCATGAATGTTCAAATGCTTCTATTGCTGCAAATTCTTCAACTATTCCTGTGGTCACAAATTCCTCATCTAAGGATACCACAAGTATCACTAACGAAAATGCAGGGTTGAAGGAATTGTATGTGACAGGCATGTACAAAAGTCTCAAAGGGCATAAAACCCTTTGCGATGTCCTCAAAAAGTAGATTCCAAAGAAGAACCCTAGAAAAGAGGGTATTGCCTTTGAGAGGAAACTCAATGCTGATGGATCCTACTAGACACCTGAGCAGTACCCCAAAACCTCATGGGTGGCTGCAGAAGGACCTCTTGTAGATCCATCCACTTTATCTGGCTTTACTTGTGAAACTTCATATTCCTCTGATGAGTCACTTGACTCCAACTAAAAATTCTTCGAAAAATAGAAAGGTGAAGTATTTGCCAGATTTGTTGGTACTAACTGCAGGAACGGATCACCTATGAAGAAAATCTGGGTTCCCAAGAGCTGCTTACAAAATCTTCAAGTGAATGTCCTCACGACACCACTCATGAAGAACAGGAACCCCAGATCAAATTCTTCATATGGACTAAAGTCTTCACATGGACCAAATTCCTCAGATGGTCAAAAATACCAGTCTCATGCTAATGCACCTGTTTCGCAGGGACAATCTAAGAGTTCTGAATATGTGCATTATTCTTCGAATCACTATGTTCATAAGTCCTCAAAGAATTTCTCTGCTTATTCATATGAGTACTCCAACCCTCGTCCTATGAAACGAAGCGCACTTGCTTCAATGCCTCCCTTCTCATATGGTGCTCGCAGAATGATGAACTCTTTACCACCCCTCTAGATGTGGGTGGTGAAGAAATCGAACTAATCTCTTATGCAGGGTCAGGTCTCTAGATGAACTTGAACATCTGATGAATTTGCTGGAGACCTGAGGGGATACTTGAAAGGATGCAAGCTAATCATGCAGAAATGAATTCCTCATTTCTCATGCCCTCACACTTCTTTACTCACTATATTGTGTGATGAAATTCTGCCTGATGAATTTGATGTCATATTCTTCAATCTGAAGCATATTAGTTCGTAAGTTGTACTAATTCATCTGCACGATGAACCTCCAAAAGCTACTCAGTGGGTCCTCAATAGTGATGCACAAACCACATGATTGGTGACAAGAATCTACTGATGAATTTGCCACTTGCCCCATCTCATCTGAAGCATATCACATACGCTGACAAAGGAAAAAGCAAGGAATTGGGTCTAGGTAAGGTTGCAATCTCAAAGGACCGACACTGGATAAGGTGATGCTTGTCGAATCCCCGGGTTCAACCTTATGTCTGTCTCAATGCTTTTTGATCTTGATATGGTTATCGTCTTTGAAAAATATCGTTGTGTTGTGATCATGGAATCTGACAACTCCAAAGTCTTCGAAGGCTTTAGGAGAGGAGACTTGTATATTGTTGATTTCTCTACAAGTCCTCAGCCTACCATGTGCCTCCTTGCAAAGTCCTCAGAAGGCTGGTTGTGGCACCGATGACTTGGACATGCTGGTATGAGGAACTTGCACACGCTCGTGAAGAAAAATCACGTCATTGGCATTGAAGGTGTCAAAATCCTCAAGGACCACCTCTGTGGTGCGTGTGAGTCTGGGAAGATGAATAGATCCAAGCATCCCTCAAAGACAATCATGACCACGACTCGATCCTTTGAATTGCTTCACATGGACCTCTTTCGCCCCAATCATTATTCCACACTAACAAACTCTTCAAGTTTGCATGGCTTTGTCATTGTTGATGATTACTCTCGTTACATTTGGGTGCATATTATTTTGTACAAGTCTGAAGTGCAGGATGTCTTCAGACGATTTGCTTCCAGGGCCTCAACAAACTTCGGCATCAAGATCAAGAATATCAGGAGTGATAATGCGACTGAGTTCAAGAACACAAATTTTGATGAATATCTTGATGAACTTGGTATTACTCATGAGTTATCTGCCCCATATACTCCTCAGCAAAACGACATCATGGAGCGCAAGAACATGACTCTTGTTGAGATGGCGTGCACCATGCTTGATGAACAGAAGACTCCCCGTCGCTTCTGGCCCGAGACAATTGATATAGCAAGCCACATCATCAACAGGGTATATCTTCACAAATTCTTCAAGAAGACTTCATATGAATTTATGATTGGCAAGAAACCAAATGTAAGTTATCTCAATGTCTTCGGTGTAAAATGCTGGATTAGAGATCCTCACCATAGTTCTAAATTTGCACCGAAAGCACATGAAGGTTTTATGCTTGGTTACGGACAGGACTCGCACACCTACAGAGTCTTCAACACCTACCACCATAAGGTTGTTAAAACTGTAGATGTGCGGTTCGATGAAACTGATGGCTCGCAAAGAGAGCACCTGCCTCCTGTGCTAGATGAAAAGTCTCCTAAGGAATCCATTAAGATGAAGGCTACTGAAGATGCCATACCCACTGAAGAAGTCATTCCAACCAATGAACACATTCATGCTGATACACCTGAAGAAAATGGTGCTAAAGAAAATCCTCAATCGCGCCACGTCAACCTGCTCATCCAAGAGTTGCAAATGAAGTGCAGATTGACAAAATCATCGACGACATCAATGCACCAGGTCCCCTCACTCGCTCAAGAGCTTCACATTTGACTAACTTTTGTGGGCACTGTGCTTTTGTCTCTATCATAGAGCCCACCAAAGTTGATGAAGCATTCAAGGAGCCTGAGTGGATTCAAGCTATGCAAGAGGAATTGCATCAATTCAAGCTCAACAATGTGTGGGAACTTGTCAAGCGGCCAGATCCTTGCAAGCACAACATTATAGGTACCAAGTGGATCTACCGCCACAAGCAAGGTGAAAATGGCCTTGTGGTAGGGAATAAGGCTCGTCTTGTAGCTCATGGCTACACACAGGTTGAAGGAATTGACTTTGATGAAACTTTTGCACCTGGTGCTAGACTTGAAGCTATTCGCATATTGCTTGCTTATGCTAACCATCATGATATCATCTTATATCAAGTGGATGTGAAAAGTACATTCTGCAATGGTAAGCTTGTGGAAGACGTATATGTTGCTCAACCCCCAGGTTTTGAAGACCCTAAGCATCCTGATAAAGTCTTCAGACTCAAGAAGGCCCTCTATGGCCTCAAGCAGGCCCCTCGGGCGTGGTACGACACTCCGAAGGAATTCCTCATGAGAAAGGCTTCAAACCCGGTTCACTCAACCCAATTCTTTTCACTAAATCCTATGACAATGAACTATTCATATGCCAAGTATAAGTAGACGATATTATCTTTGGATATACTGACAAATGTTATAGTGATGAATTTGCCTATATGATGAGTGAAGAATATCAAATGTCTATGATGGGAGAGTTGAAATTCTTCTTAGGTCTTCAAATTCGTTACCAAGACAATGGCATCTTCATCTCTCAAGAGAAATACCTCAAGGATGTTCTGAGGAAATTCAACATGCAAGACTGCAAAGGCCTCAAAAGTCCAATGCCTTCAAAAGGTCACCACTGCACTGACGAAAATGGTAAATAATTCGATCAGAAGGTATATCGCTCCATGATTGGCTCTTTATTGTATCTATGTACATCTAGGCCCGATATTATGCTGAGTGTTTGCATGTGTGCCCAATTCCAAGCAACACTGAAGGAATCACACCATAAGGTTGTGAAACATATTCTTCGAATGTTCTTTAAAAGGACACACATCCTAACCCTTACGCAAAATTAATAACTTCGATGTGCAACACACGAAGTAACATTTTTCTTCAATCAATGAAGAATAACCCTCTAAGTGTGAAGAAATTAATGAAGAATTTGATTCTCAGAACCCTACGACAATTATAAGCGGTGTCTCAAATCATTATTCTTATATGATGGGTCATGCCACCAACAATTGTTGAAATTCTTCAAAGTTGAGTTTTTCGTCATTTTTTGCAAACTCTTGAAAATTTTCAAATTCTTCAAACTATGAAATTGATGTTCTTTATTGACATATTGCTAATACTTCAAATTGATTTTCATCTAAGTGAATGTGATCGGACCCGTTCCCCCTCTATGCTAAACTCAACCCAGTCCGTTCACAAGTTCTTCATATGCATTCTACTCTGAAACTCATTCAAAGTCTTCACTGTGTCCTTGACAGCTAAAGAATTTGCGAACGGAAACTTTAAAATTTTCACTATCTAAATTTTTAGCGCTTCCCGCTCAAACCATTCCGATACCCACGACTGGATAACCCACGATCCCCAGTATCTCCACTACTCAGAATGCGGGTGACACATGTTGCGTGGAGAGCAAGGGTCAAGGACAATCTGGTCCAAAATCTTCGGACCGATTGGTTTTCACCTCCACTATAAATACCCCTTCCCTTTCACTGTGCTCGGTTACTCCTCACTCCTACTCTCTCCCGAGCTCAAACCTAGCGCCGCCGCTAAAATCATCGCCGCCGACGTGGAAGAGCTTCACTACCTCGACCTCGCCGTCGCCGTACTCGCATCGGCCGCAGAAATCTTCACTCCACCGCCGCTGTAGCTCTCTCCCTCTGCCAAGATAGGGCGTGGGAGATCTCGACGGATGAACTTCCTTGATTTCATCTCTCCGTTCGTCGTGTTCTTCATGAGGGTAAATAAAATCTTATTTTACTGCCCTTGTTTGATCTTCAAGTTTTCCACAATTTCCTCAAAGGTGTTTATTCTTCAAGAATCATATTCCAACGCACCTTACATGTTCATACCCTTGATGATTTTTCCTAAGTTATGATTTTCTTCCAGATTCCTCAATTGTGTGGATCCCCAAAATCTGCACAACTCTAGAACCTAAGACAAGAACACTTAGTGAAATTCCTCAAGACATCCATGGTCAAAATTCCTCAACGTGATGTATTATTGAAAATTTCTGAGAACGCATATGACCTCTTCAAATTCCTCGCACCTATACTCTGTTCACAGGTACAAAATGTCTACTGACGAATCACTAGGTTCTCATCAACTTAACAAATTTGCAGCGTTCCTTGAAGAAAAGTTGTGTACATCTTCAGAATCTACAAGAGTTCAAAGTCATCAACCGAAGAAAATGACTAATGAGAAAAGGCCACAGAAAGGTGGAAAGAAACCTGAAGTGCAAACTGCTTTTGAGATACCTGATGAACTGTATGAAGAATATTGCACTCCAGATGAAGAAACTCTTGGCAAGGAAACCACAAAGCAGCAAAAGATTTGCATTCAAAAAATTCAGAGGATATGGGCATGGGAGTGGAAAGAATATTGCTATGTCACTCCCAAGTGCTTGAAGAAATTTGTTGTCAAACTGCCATGCAATAGGCCACCCTTGGCTCCAAACCAAACGCTGATCCCACTAGCCTCAAAACTGGTGATGACTTTCCTCAAGAATGGGAAAGACAACAAGCCAAGCTGGCCAAGAAGGCAAAAGAGGCTATGAAGAAATTCAATGAAGACTCTGCTGCTGCTACCTCTGTTGGAGCCTCTGCTAGTGCTTCAAAGAAATCTATTGTGAAAAAGTCTGCTGTGAAGCCAAAGTCCTCAACTTCAAAATCATCACTGCAGACTCCTCAAGCAAAGTCTTCAAAGGCCTCAGCGATGTCTTTCGTAGCTGCACAATCATCAGCTGCTGCCACAAAATCCTCAACACTTGTGCACATAGCAACACGTCAGAGGACCGAGGGCTTCTCAATTGCTTCAAGTGTCTCTGCAACTCCCTCTGCCCAAGCACAGTCTTTAACAAGTCCTACTCTGTTGAAGCTAAAGAGAACTACTGGACAAGGTCAACGACCAAGTCCTCACACAAGAAAAGCTGTGGTGAATGTATCCTCAGGATCTCAGGATAATGATGAGGTTGATGATGATGAATTGGAGGAAATCGTCAGAGAAAGTCGGCAAAGGGCTGCAATAGCCAAAGGCAGCTCTGTTCCTCTCATGTTGGATCCCAAGATGATCCTTGACTTCATTGACATATGGCATGAGGATCCCAGCACTCCACTTTCCTCACTAAACCTACCTATTGGTGTGGACCATGTCCTCACACACTTTATAGCTGAGGAAAAATGGAAACGAGATCCTGCTCTAGGATCTAAGAGGAGCGGGGCCAGAAAAGAAAAGTTTCTGAAGAATTTGACTCCAAATCAACTCATCACTGTTCAGTCTGAGATTCGCTGCCTCAAAGTATGATGCTGAATGGAAGGGCACCAAAGTAAGATTTGTCAGGGCAGCCCAAGCTACCATTAAGGACCATAACTCAAGGGTTGCAGCTCGATCTCAACCTCAAATTCCTCAGGCTCAAGAATCTGTTCAGCCTACTGAAGAAACTGCTCCCGCAGCTGAAGAAATTCAGAATGCCGAAGAACCTCCCAAGGTAACCTCCACTGTTGCGCCTGAAGAAATTACCAGTACAACTGAAACTTTTGCTGTGCCGGATGAAATTGAGACCACAAGGGTGATTTGCATTAGTCGTGCCTGAAGAAAATTCTCCTCCTTCACCCTCTGCAGAAACTACAAAATCCTCAAGGGTGAAGAACAACAACCTTCCTTCTGCATCAGACGTGAAGAAAACTAAGGCTGTGGAGAAAAAGGCACTAAAGAGAAAGGCATCAACGACTGATTCCTCAACAATGAAGAAATTGAAGTCACTGCCAAGTTCTTCAACTGAGCTGTTTGATGCAACTCCGATTAGCTCTGTGTCAGCCTATGAAATAGTACCTTTTGGTGTTGACTACGTCATCCCAAATGATGATCAAGATGCAAACGATCAGTCTGCTGCTACCTCAGAGCAGATTGATGAAGAAATTGAAATGGAAGCAAATGCGTCAACTCCACTGGTATCATTGCCCCAGCCTTAGTTAACTGCAGAAGAGGACGTCATTGAAGAAATTGATGAGGACGTAGACATTGGAAACACAACACCTGTTATCAATGATGAATATTGGGCAACTGCACACCCAAATTCCCCAATGACCACTCCTCCGTCACAAATTCCCCAGTCTCCATCGCAGACTGAAGAAATTCATACAAGATCTGATGACTTGGCTACAACTGCCCCTGAAGATATTCCAGCTGCATCAGCTGAGGAAATTGTTGCTCCAAATACCAGTGAGGAAACTGCATTGCAAATTCCTCAGTCTGAAGAAGTTCCTCCTATGCCTAAGGAGATTGTGGGCTGCTTCAAGCCAAACCTTCATCCAAAGCCCAGGATGCCATTCAAAGGCTCAAAGCGCCCCACATCAAGATGAATTTCTTCAACAATCACATCTTCTTCACTGGACCAAATCCATATGACTCTGCAAGAGCCGGTCGCACCAGATTCTGGACAACCACGCAGATGACTTACTATGCATCAATGTTGTTTGACAAGAAGAAAGTCTTCAAGCATCATCAAATTCCTCATGCGGATATGGAAACTATTCCATCTTTCACACTGGTGCTTGTAGTTCTTCATGATGTAGGAATTCTTCCGTTCTGTGTGGATATCTGTGATTGGAATGAAGAGTTGATTCTTCAATTTTATGTCACCTTGCACATCACAGTGATGCTTCTGACATCAACTCATGGGCCTTGGACTGGATGACTGGATCTACTCACTACACTGCACCATCATCAGAATTACTTCGATCAGTCCCAGTTCCAATCCATTAGGAAGGAGCAAGATGCCTCTTTGATGAACCTGCTCTGCCCAACCACATGATGCAAGTGCTGATGAAGCCAACGTCTCCTGGAAAACCTCAAAGGACTACCTTCCTTGTGAAGGATTTGCTCTATGTGCCCAAGACAGTCTATCACATTCTGACCAACACCCTCAGTCCTCAAAAGGGCCACAACTCTGAAGAATAAGAAGTGGAGGGAGTCATGAAGAACATGCTCTTTGACATTATTCATGGCATTCCCATCAACTACCACGATTTCTTCATGAGGACTTTGGCCAATGCAGCATTAGCCCCATTTGAACTGAAGCCTTATGCTACCTGGATCATGAAATTCATCAGATCAAGGTCTTGAATTCCCTTCAAGGCTGACTTCCAGAATCACTTCGGCTTTCTGCCTCCTATTGAAGTCCTCAAGCACACATTTGCTTCAGTCGAAGGGAAAGGCAAAGATGTCATTGATGAAGGTACTCGTCCATTGGATGGTCAGTTTCGCACAGCTGCATCTTATTCCACCAATGATGACACTGCTACCCAAGACTCTTCTGCAAAAGCCTCAGCGCAAAAACCTCAAGAGTCTGCTCCTCGAGTGATGACAGATTATGAGCTTCTCATAAGTCTTTATCAGAAGGTTGATTGCAACCACAAATGGGTCAAGCGAAAGTTTGGTGCACTTCTTCGAGACATGACTGTCACGCACAACACTGTAAGGAAGAACCAATACTACCTCCATGAAGTCTTCAACCGCACTTGGACCATTTCGTCTCACCTCAAGACTCCTGAAGAATTGAAGTAGATGAATCTTGAGCAGAACCTTGACTGGGCTCGTCCTCCTCGGAAGAAATTCAAGAAAGTTCAAGTTCCCCAGCTGGTTGCAAGCTCATATTCTTCATCATGCGAGACAGATGAAGCTGAGGACACTGACGACACTGCGGCGGGCCCTACATCGACAAACGACCCCGACAATGCTGGCACTCCTTCATCACCCTCAAGATGAAATTCTTCAAGGGGTGTTAGTCCTCAGTTTTTGTCCCTTTTGGTCTTCGATGACAAAGCGGGAGAAAATTTGAGTTAGTCTTCAAGCGGGTCTCTATATATGGGCTGTTTTTTGTTTAAGTTACAACTCTCGATGTTCTGAAGCTTTTGTTGGTTGAGTTGTAAACTTAAGTCCGATGGTGGTCTGAGTCTTTTGAACTGCTTTTCGCATGCTATTTCCTCAGTTTACCTTAATGCATGCATGTTGAATTTCGTCAGACACCATTTTCATCATGCATTTCAAATTCTTCATATCATATGTTAAATGCGTGCATGAATTACAAGATATAGCGGGAGTTCTCCATGATTCTTACCTGCCATGTGCATTTGCATTCCAAAGCAAATTCCTCAAATATGCACATCTTCAGGGGGAGTTCTTCTATATCTTGCAAATAAAATTCCTCAAACTCAGTACTTACATTCCATATTTTTATCCCCGTTGAAACTTAACCTATTTTTCATCAATCACTAAAAAGGGGGAGATTGTAAGTGCATCTAGTGCCCCTTAGTGATTTTGGTGTATTGGAGACTTATAGGTTAAGGAACTAATGTGTTTGTGAGTGTACACAGGCTCTATAAGTCGATGAGAAGTTTGATATATTCGGAGATTATCGACCCCTAAAAATATGTCTTCAATTGAAGACTTTGGTGAAGACTTTGTTGAAGACTTTGGTATTCCCTGAAGACTTTGAAAATGAAGAAGTTGGTGTGACCTTGAAGATATGAACGAGGACTATGAAGCGTGAAGACTTTTGTTTTCGTAGTTTCATTTCTTTTCTTTGAGTCATAGGAAACACCATACTAAGGGGGCCGAGGTAATACTAAGGAAAATTTCCAACTGATGCTCAACTCAAAAGCCTTAACCTATCCAATCCTTCGAGTGAAGCCTTTGGAAATCTCTTGCAATTCAGTCAAGTTCTTCAGTGACAGAGACGAAGTTCTTCTATTCTCTGAGGAAATTGATCTGACTGAGGAGTTAGGATTTTGCCAGTGTGAATTGTCTACAAGTGAGGAACATGATAAGCCCGAGGACTTTGATAGTTCAAAATTCTGACCGTTGTTGTGCTTTGCGCCAGCCGTCCCCAATCATCTTATCCACATAACAGTCATATCATTGGGGGCATTTATGTCTTATCATGGTAGGTTGCACCCTGGCTATAAATAGCCACCCCAACCACTAGTTGGTTGGCTGCTCCGAGAGAGAACTGGCACTTGTCATTTGAGAGCAACCCATCCTCTGAGGACTTTGATAGAAAATCATTAGTGAGGAAAAACCCAAATCCAAACCACCAAACCCAAAGTGATTGGACATCACTGAAGAGATTGTTCCTGTGTGGAACCGATGCTTGTTACCTTAGAAGACTATGTATCTTCCAAACGGTTAGACATCATGGTCTAGTGCATCTTGGAGTCAATTGGGGATCACAGAGTGACCTTGGCTTAGAGCATCCAACAGTCAATTGTGGATCGCCAACTGACCAGTTTGTGAGGGTTTTGGAAGTCTACCCTAAAGACTTACCACGAGTGTTGGGCGAGGACTTTGTGACGTTAGCTTAAGGAGAATACGGTAAGGATTGTGTGTCCTCTGGTTTAAATACGAGGTCTCTCCAAACTAGACGTATGACTGTCACAATAGTTGGAACTGGGTCATCAAACCATTGTCTTCATCGAGCTACTTGGTTCTATTTCCTCAACCCTTCATTTCCTCGTATACTTGTTGATGAAATTGATCTTTACTGTTTGAAGAATTTGAGTGAATACTTTTACAATTATCCTCACCTCAAATTCTTCAAGTTACCTTGTTCCTCACCTGCTTATCCTGTATCACGCTACCTGTAATCTGTGCATGTTTTATTTCATCATGATGACTATGCTATTGCTATGTTTCTCATGCACTTGACTACTTATTCCACTGCTAGTTATTAATCACATTTCAAATTCCTCAAGCTGAAATACCTCAAGTTTTGAATTTGTAAAAATCGCCTATTCACACCCCCTCTAGTCGATATAATGCACTTTCAGAAACAGAACAACGTTTTACATGTTTACAATTTTCAGAGGATAGACGTGTTGCTGCTGCTGTTTGTGCACTCACCAGTTTTGCTTGTGTTTGGTTGTCTGAACATTCTAGAATACATCATGATAATATCCCTACCACTTTGGCTGCTTTGAAAACTGCTACGCGTAATCGTTGGGTTCCACCATATTATCAACGTGAATTGCTTCAAAATTTGCAGCGTTTAAGACAAGGAAAAAATTCTGTAGAGGAATATTATTAGGAATTACAAACGGGCATGATTAGATGTGGTATTGTTGAGGAGAATGAAGCTACACTTGCACGTTTTATAGACGGGTTAAATAGAGAGATCCATACTATTTTACAGTATAAGGAGTATAACACTATTACTCGCTTATTCCATCTTGCTTGCAAAGCTAAACGTGAAGTGCAGGATCGACAGGCAATGGCGAGAACTAATTTTTCTGCAGGTCGCACTTCATCATGGATGCCTTGGACCTCATATACTTCCACACGTCCTGGTGGAGCACGACATACTTCAGCCACCAACTCCAACGGAGATACCAGGAATCAGGCATCGCCACCATCCTCCAGCAAGGGCACACCTTCAGGGCCTGCACAGAGCTCTTCTTGTACAGGTCACTTTACGAGAGAATGTACATCCAGGCATGTGATGATTGTTAATGAGGATGGTGGATATGCCTTTGCTAGTGATTATGATGAGGAGACTTTGGCTCTTATTTTGAGTTAAGAACAGGGTGCCGAGGATACTGAACAAGAGACACACTACATGCCTGCTGATTACGCTGACATGTATGAAAGTTTAGTTGCTCAACGTATTCTGAGTGTGCAGGTTACAGAGGCTGAGCAAAATCAGAGGCACAACTTGTTCCATCGAGAGGGAGTTGTGAAGGAGCGTTCTGTTCGCGTCATCATTGATGGAGGGAGTTGCAACAACTTGGCTAGCATGGAGATGGTGGAGAAGCTGTCTCTAACCACCAGATCACATCCACATCCTTATTACATCCAATGGTTCAACAACAGTGGCAAGGTCAAGGTAACACTTACTATTTGTGTGCATTTTAGCATTGCTACATGTTATGATTATGTTGATTGCGATGTGATACCCATGCAAGCATGTTCCGTTTTACTTGGTAGACCATGGCAATTTGATAAAAATTCTGTCCACCATGGTAGGACAAATCGGTATACTCTTGTTCATAAGGATCAAAATATAACTTTGCTTCCTATGTCTAGTGAACATATTATGAAAGATGATATGGCTAGAGCTAGTAAAGCAAAACAGGAGCAAAATAAGAGTGAAAATCAGATTGTAGCACAGGAATTTGAGCAACACCATAAGACTAATAAACCATCGTCTAGTGTTGTATCTAAACTAAAATTGAAGAGTGGATGTTTACTTGCTACTAAAATCAGATATTAATGATTTGGATGTTTCTACATTTGTTTGCTATGATTTTGTATGCAAAGAAGTATTATTTTCATTCGAGGACATGCCTCCCTCTTTACCCCTCCTGCCGTCTGATACGTCTCCAACGTATCTACTTTTCCAAACTCTTTCACCCTTGTTTTGGACTCTAATTTGCATGATTTGAATGGAACTAACCCAGACTGACACTGTTTTCAACATAATTGCCTTGGTGTTATTTTTGTGCAAAAATAAAAGTTCTCGGATCGTCCTAAAAATTTAAGGAGAATATTTTTGGAATTAATAAAAAATACTGGTGAAAGAATCAACCACAAGGGGCCCACCACCTAGCCACAAGCCTGGTGGGCGCAGCCACCCCCTAGGTCGCGCCGAGCAGGCAGGATGGGAAACCCGAGGCCCCGTAGGAGAAAGAGGACGAAGCATACATGTTCCCCACTTCGAGGATTGGGGAAGCGCTCCTTCAAAACCTCGTTGTTATAAGAAGTTAGGCCTACGTGGGTCACGACCAGATCTGAAGAAGGGAGGTACCCCTGGGTCTCTAGATTGCGGAGCCACAGGAGTGCTACTGAGCAGCTAGTCCAGTCCCCTGGACGTGAACCGTAGGGGCGCGCAGAGGAGCTGGGGGTGGTAGCCATGTTTTTCGTGATTCTTCCGCTAGGTGTTTTTCTTTTGGGAAGGAAGGGGATGTGGTCTAAGCCGCGATTTAATTTGTTTAAATGGGAGGTGCCCCCCTTGCGGAGGGTAGTATTGTAAAAAGGACTACTAAACCAATCATCTCCCCACGATGCGTGCAAATTGAGGAGTGTGGGTTCTTATTATAATGGGCCGGTGGAGCTCGTGACGTTTTGGAGCCAATGACTGGTCGGTTGCCGAATAAGAAGATGTGAGGGACTCGCCTTGCAAGCCGAAGATCACGACACGTGAAGATCAACGAACATCCATCGACGTTGAAGGCTAGTTCGGGGGCTACTAAGGGAGTCCCGGATTAGGGGACCCTCGGATAGCCGACCTGTTTTCTTATGGGCCATACTATATGGACTGCAAGGTGAATATCAGATGATCAAGGGCCCCGTTGCCAGATGAAGATTTCCAAAAGCCTTGGCGTGTCCTCCAAGGTGGCGACATAGATAGGCATGTTTATCTCTTCGGCATGTAATCGACCATGTGTAAACCCTAAGTACCCTCGGCGTGTATATAAGCCGGAGGGTTTTAGGTTGTAGAGATAGAAAAACTCACCTAGGGTTAGCTCTTCGGTCATGAGGTAGATCAACTCTATAACCCCATATCATCAATACATCCAAGCAGGACGTAGGGTATTACCTCCATAGGAGGGCCCGAACCTGGGTAAATTTGTGTCCCATTCGTATCTTGTTACCATCGGTTCTAGTCTCATAGTTCGGGAGCCCCTACGCGAGATCCGCCGGTTTTGACATCGACAAGGGTGACAAGGCAATCAGACCATAATGCTTTATTACTTTCACTTAGCCGTAGGAGCGAGAAAAAGGAATGCGGGGGTTGATGACTAGCCCCCAGTGGTTTGTGATGTTCGGATGAACCGTGGCTAAAGCTAGCATGACATGGTTTGTATGAATACGAAACCCATCGTATGACACGGAATAACCTCTAACGAAGTTTTAGTATAACACTTACGCTCGGATTCGCAGACCGGTTCTCGCGTACTATGACGGTCAGTTTTGAAATTTCTCCCCTAAGGTGCTTGACCGGCCTAGCTGGAAACACAATCGCAGTGGTTCTCCCTTTGCCCTTTTAGCCAAACAAGCGGAACGTAAAGGGGCAAGCACAGGAGCCCGGCAACCCATCTATTGACCCAAGACATAGTTGAGAACCAATTCATATAAAACAAACTTTGAGACGCCAAACACTTGATCAATTGTGCTTAGGGCGATAATTTAAATTCGAGCCCCAGTTTATTAGCCGGTTGCGTCGTAATGTGTACCAAATAGTTTCACAAGAAGTGTTGAGGAGAGAGGAAATAGAGTATGTGCCAAAAAAGATGGCGAAGCGACCATGCATAATGGTCTTATATTTTGCTCAATAACTCTTATAGCTCAAATTGCCGAAGCAACTGTTTACAGGTACTTGAAGATGAAATATAAAGTTTACAGGACGGGTTGTACCAGGGGTCTTCGATGGGTGGCCTGACATCCTTGATATGCCCCGTCGTTTGTCCATTCCTGTGCCTCATAGGGGGTTGCATTCCTTTATGGGTAATGTTGTCGGCGAGCGGACCTTGGCAAGAGGATCTCGAGAAATCGCCGAAGTATTGATGGGATTTACGCTTTAGCAGGTCCTTGATGGTACTTGTTGTATGTCCAAAGACTTATGTTGTTGGTAGTTCGGTCCAGCCGAACACTTGTGCTTTGATAGTTGTTCCCCACTGCTGCCCATGGAATCTTAAGTGCAAAGGTGTGCCTTCTTGGCACGTGTTTTGCTGGCATTAGGTCTATGGAATGGGGGACAAGTCCCTATTTCTGGGGAGGAGAAGGTTCTATGAGTTCGGGCTAAAACCGAGCTCGCTTCTCAACCTTACGTGCCTTTACGGCAGATGTCGGCGTTTGCCGATCATCATTGTAATGGAATTTAGCCACCAGGGCCAGTGCATGTTCCTCCGTTCGGAGGGAGTGCTCTGTGTTGCCGTTGACAGTAATGACCCCTTTGGCCCGGGCATCTTGAGCTTGAGGTACACGTAGTGCGGGACAACGTTAAAGCAAGCGAACATTGTATGGCCTAGCAGGACATGGTAGCCGCTGCGGAAAGGTACAATGTCGAAGATGAAGTCTTCGCTACGAAAGTTATCGGGCGAACCGAACACTACTTTCAGGCTTACAGAGCAAGTGCACCGGGCTTCGATGCCTCGGATCACTCCTTTAAAGATAGTGTTGCTGGGTTTGATCCTTCACGGATCTATACCCATCTTTTTCAACGTGTCTGAGTAAATCAGATTAAGGCTACTTCCTCCATCCATTAGGACTTTAGTGAGTTGATACCCATCTATGATGGGGTCTAGGACGAGGGCAGCTGAACCCCCATGACGGAATACTGGTCGGGTGGTCGCGTCGATCGAAGGTGATCGGGTACGCCGACCATAGGTTGTACTTCGGGGCCATAGGCTCTACGACATAAACCTCTCGAAGGGCGTGCTTCCTCTCCTTTTTGGGTATATGAGTGGCGTATATCATATTCATGGTTTTTACCTCTGGAGGGAACTGCTTCTGTCCGCCACCGATCGGACCACGGGTCTCATCCTTGTCTTTGTTGCGCGGGCCCTTGCCTTGATCCTCGGCTGCGAGTTTGCCGGCCTGTTTGAACACCCAGCAGTTACGGTTGGTGTTGTCGGCGGGCTTCTCTTGAGTGCCAAGGATTTGGCAAGGCCTCTCCATGATTTTGTCCAGCGGGGTAGGTGTTGGTGTCAAAACCAGCGTATCTCGTAGTAGGGGTCCTAAGCTAGGCGTCTTGGAGTGATGGTAACATGGACATAGGATTTTACCCAGGTTCAGGCTCCCTCAAGGAGATAATACCCTACGTCTTGCTTTTGATTATATTGATATGGGGATAGTACATAGTACAGGTATTTGCCACGAGATTGTAGTAATGAATATAATTATCTATTGACTAGCCCGGCCTCGGTTTATATATGCACCATAGGCCTAGAGTTTAGAGGAGTCCTTGTCTTGTGCGCCAAGTCTTGTGGAATCCTCCTTGTATTCGGCATGGGCTGCTCAAAGTGGCCCATTAGTGAATCATCATGGGGGTCCTTAGCCCGACCCACTGGTCGGGAGACGACGTGGTGAGTACCCCTAGTCTAGGACACCGTCAGTAGCCTGTTGAATCGGTCTTCAAGTTGGGGATGCTCCTTGGTTCTTCCGAACAGTTCATTGTGTTTGGTCGTCGTCCTTGGAAACTGGTTCAACAAATCTTCCCATCTTCGATCTTGAGGATCGCCGAGCTGAATCCAAAGAGTTCACACGTCGGGCATCCGAGGAGCCCCTGTAAGTTATCGGCCTTTATCAATGCCTTATTATTTTTTACACCACACATCGGGTTTGAAGTGTTTCCCGTGCGGAGGTGTCCTCTTGCGTCCGAGCTCCAACGCCGAACTGCATCTGAGGTGTCTTTTTACAACTGAGTTCCAGCGTCGGACTATGTCCGAGCTCCAATGCCGGACTGTGTTCGAGGTGTATTTTTAGCCGAGCTCCAACCTTGTTCAGCATCCGAGGTGTCATAGACTACCTCGGTCATGAAAAGTTTGGAGGAGTTCAACCGAACATAATGCCCGAAAAGCCCTCTAGGGAGACAACCACTCGCGTCCTAGTTGGATGCCGGACCACGTCCGAGGTGTCTTTTTGTAGCCAATGGCTAATGCTGTTCGGCATCCAAAGTGTCATAGATTACCTCGGTCCTAGAAAGTTTGGAGGACTGCATCCGAGCTTAAATGCCAGAATAGTCTTTTATGGAGCCAACCATTCACATCCGAGCTTTATGTCGGACTGCTTCTGAGGCGTCTCCGCTCTTGAGCTTTTATGCTGGACTGCTTCCGAGCTGCAACGCCAGACTGCATCCGAGCTCCAATGATGATCCGAGTCCGAGGTATCATAAACTACCTTGGACCTTAAAAAATTAACGGAATTCGTCCGAGATTAATGCCGGAAACGCTCTCTATGGAGCCACACACTTGCACCCGAGCTTTATGACGGACTGCTTTCGAGGTGGTGCACCACCCTGACCATGGGCTGATTTTTTATGGATATTTTTGATTGGTGCAATTTATTCTCTGCCGAGATATATAGTCAGTAGACCTCAAGTTGCATGTCGGTATAAAACCCGGGACGCACCTGAAGGATGACATAAGACCGTTGATCCCAGTAGCCCCTGAGACTCAGGTCGATTCGCAAAATCGGCCTAGGGATAAACTTCTACCTCGGCAACATACTTAGGAACACAAAAGCGGTGTGCACAAACCACGAGACTGAGGTTGGGTGCTGCCGACCAACCTGAGGATCATAATCTCCTCGGAAACTGTATTGCACTTATTTTTTCTGCATTGAATTATCAATGAAGTAGCCCCCGAGACTTGGTTGGGCAACATGGCCGACCCTAGGATCGTACCTCCTTGGGAACTAGTTCAACCGTCATATATGTTTTGAGAACACCGTGGTGGAGTTCAACAGGAAAGATGCCAAACTGTAGTTTAGAAAAGAGTTTCCCAACAGGACCACCACGACGAACACCTCAACCAAGAGAATGTCCCGCTTCCTAAAAGGAAAACATAAGATAGGTGAAAGATGTTGTAATCTCAAAACACCAAAAAACTTGCGTAAAAAACTTTACATCTAGATTGAATCAAGTTTTTTGGTGCCAATACAAAAGTGGTCTTAAAATTGTGCTTCCGTCGTGCTTTGACATGACACATCTGATCTCTAGACTTCTAGTGGGTCAGCCTTCGGCTTCAACCTCCCTATCTCGAAGGCGGAGTGTGTCTTAGGCCTGTTTAGCGAACTAAACGCGAGCGGCTTTAGAGAGAAACCTGGCCACCCGGCTATTGACCATACCCTTCAGTCGAGAAAGGAGTGGTAGAAAAGGACTTTGCAATGACTAAGAAGAAAACATCTATTATAAAATGGCTCATATTATTTTAAGAGACCCCAAGTGACTTGGGTAAAAGAATTATATGTATAATGATTGTATGTACCGAAGTACTTATATAATATCTGTGTTTGCCCAAACTTTGAACGCGTCTTAATCGACCGTCGGCTTCTCCCTCTTTGGCCAAGGACCGAAAAGTGTTATCTACTCCGCCTATCGAGAATATCGACGATGTTTTGGATAACCAGGCAATGAGGCTGATGAGGACGTCCCTACTAATGTTACACCCACAACTCCGACTGCTATGCATACAGGACCAATTACTACAGCTCGCGCACATCAATTGAATTACCAGGTACTTTTGTTTCTTGGAAATCCTTCTAATGTTCCTGAACATATGATGCTGCCTAAATTAGATACTTTTGTTTTACTTATAAATGAAGGACCTAGCATGGATAAGAAGGATGACCATTGGAGCGGGATCAAGCATGGCGAAGAAGGTGCGCGCGCGGGAAAGAACAATGGAGCTTCCAGTGATGATTTTCGCACTTTGAAGCCACCATAATGGGAGCGAGAAGCCTTGGACGAAATATGCATGATGTCGCTTTATAAAATTCGTCCCTAGGCTAATATAGGTGCTGCGCCACCTTATTTTTGGGCCAGGCCCATGTAATTTCGAAATACTATATTATAGGCTCTTTTTAGAATCCGTATGTATAGGGAAACTGAGTTAGGGTCGGTTTCGGACCCCTCCTCCAAGGGGCCACGAAATTCCCCTCTATTTCCCCATATATACAGCCCTTAGGGCGTCGTTTTAGGGTTGGCTTTTGTTTAGATTACAAGTTCGCCTTAGCTGCAACTTCGCGTTCTTCGTTTGTGTTCCATGACCAGACAAAGGCGTCACAGAACCCCACTTCATCAATAAAGCTTTCCTCTTATATTCGCAATATCCAGATTGCAATCTTAGTTTCTTGCTTGTTCTTTGTTTGCGTGTAGGAAATAGCCCCTCGTGGTCAGGTTGATCATGCTCCGGCTTGGTCAATAACCTCTCGGAGTTGGTTTAGCGGTTGCTAATGCGCGACATCATCACACGTTCGTAGTCGGATCGTCAAAGTCTACTCCACCAAAAACGATAGCCACCATCTCATCGAAAGACAGGGACAACTTCGCCTCTATCAAGTGGTATCAGATTTCCAGGTTGCTTGGTGAGATTTTACCAGTTTTCGTAGTTTAGATCGCGTCTGTTCTTCATACCTTTAGTCCACGAAAAAGCCACAGAAAAAATTTAGGGTTAGATCATCATATCCGAACCAATCTGAGCCTTTGCATAGTCTTTTCAGTATTTACCTTTGTTGAATTTGCGGTTACATCATCGTGTCGAGTTGCTGGTCTTAGTGTCTAGTCCTTTAGAGTTTCGAGTTCTATTCACAGGTTGTCACGCCGCCACCGCATTGTCTTCGTAGTTGCCATATACCACCACCATCATCACCGCTGCCATATATCACCACCCATCATCACTATCCATTGGTGTCCATATATACCACCACAAATCCACCACCAATCCGAGTCCACCTCGTTTTAGGTTTAGTTTCGAGATCCTTTTGATTTCGGATTCGCGTTTTGCTACCTGCGTAGGTGTCGGAAAAAAAGAGTCTGGCATGCTTTGCAGAGCATGTTTTGGCCCCAAAAAATTCGGCCGGAAATATTTTTTCCCTATCTTGATTTTAGGTTCTCCGGAGCGTTTTGAGACACTTGCCATCATAGTGATTTTTGTCAAAAAATTTGGTCGTCGCAGCCCTCGAATTGTTGTACAAAAAAATTAGTCCAAAATTTTTTGTGCCCATCTTGCTTATACGACGTGGGGAGAGTTTTGAGACACTCGCCATTGTAGTGATTTTTTGAGCAAAATAAAAAAAGCGCAATAAAAGAGGCGCCGAAAAAACGAAAAAAAATCAGAGTGTGCTCTTACCTTGATTACGTGTAGCGTCTTGATTTTGTTGGTGTTTTAGGCTCGCGTCTCTAGTACGGTCTAGCCTAGGACCAGCACAGTACCGTCGTTGAGCGTTTTTCAAACTTGCATCTCTAAATTGATTATTGCTAACCCTTTTTGCTACCATATTATAAGCCATCCCGGCTCCACATACATCTACGTCGTGTGTTTGACACCACCTGACAATCACTCTATCCAAGCTTTGAGAGTTTTGACTACAACGGTTGCCGATCACACAGTTTTGAAACAGGCTCCTACTCCACCCTCTGCGAAGAGCACACCTTCTGGGCCTCCATAGAGATCTTCTTCATCTATTGCATCCACAGGGCAAACACATGAGGTTATATGCCGTCGTTGCAAGGGTGGAGGTCACTTTGCGAGAGAATGCCCTTCCAAGCGTGTAATGATTGTTACAGAGGATGGTGGATATGCGTCCGCTAGTGATTATGATGAGGAGACCCTGGCTCTCATTGGAAGTGAAGAACAGGGTGGCGAGGATGCAGAACCAGAGACACACTACATGGCTGCTGATTACGCTGACATGTATGAAAGTTTAGTTGCTCAACGTGTTCTCAGTGTGCAGATTCCACAGGCTGAGAAAAATCAGAGGCACAACTTGTTCCACACAAAGGGAGTTGTGAAGGAGCATTTTGTTCGCGTCATCATCGATGGAGGGAGTTGCAATAACTTGGCTAGCATGGAGATGGTGGAGAAGCTGTCTCTAACCACCAGACCACATCCTCATCCTTATTACATCCAATGGTTCAACAATAGTGGCAAGGTTAAGGTAACACGTATTGTTCGTGTGCATTTTAGCATTGCTACATATTCTGATTATGTGGATTGTGATGTGGTACCCATGCAAGCATGTTCTGTTTTACTTGGTAGGCCATGGCAGTTTGATAAAAATTCTGTACACCATGGTAGGACAAATCAGTATACTCTTGTTCATAAGGATCAAAATATCACTTTGCTTCCTATGTCTCCGGAACATATTATGAAAGATGACATTGCTAGAGCTAGTAAAGCAAAACAGGAGAAAAATAAGAGTGAAAATCAGATTGTAGCACAGGAATTTGAGCAACACCATAAGCATAATAAACCATCATCTAATGTTGCATCTGAAATAAAATTGAAGAGTGGATGTTTTCTTGCTACTAAATCTGATATTAATGATTTGGAGGTTGCTACATTTGTTTGCTATGCTATTGTATGGAAAGAGGTATTATTTTCATTCGAGGACATGCCTCCCTTTTTGCCTCTTGCCGTCATTAACATTTTGTAGGAGTTCACTGATGTCTTCCCACAAGACGTGCCACCGGGATTACCACCTATTCGCGGGATTGAGCATCAGATTGACTTAATTCCCGGTGCATCCCTACCCAACCGTGCGCCATACCGTACCAATCCAGAGGAGACAAAGGAGATTATGCGTCAAGTATAGGAGCTGCTTGACAACGGTTATATACGCGAATCCCTTAGTCCTTGTGCTGTTCCTATTATTCTAGTGCCTAAATAGGATGGTACATCGCGCATGTGTGTGGATTGTAGAGTCATGAATAATATTACTATTCGTTATCGTCATCCTATTGATAGACTAGATGATATGCTTGATGAATTAAGTGGTTCTACAATTTTCTCCAAAGTTGATTTGCGTAGTGGATACCATCAAATTCGTATGAAATTGGGAGATGAATGGAAAACGGCATTTAAAACTAAGTTTGGATTATATGAGTGGTTAGTCATGCCTTTTGGGTTAACTAATGCACCTAGCACTTTCATGAGATTAATGAACGAGGTTTTACGTGCTTTCATTGGATGATTTGTGGTAGTCTATTTTGATGACATATTGATTTTTAGTAGATCTTTGGAGGAACATTTGGAACATCTACGTGTTGTTTTTATTGCTCTACGTGATGCACGTTTGTTTGGTAACCTTGGGAAGTGCACCTTTTGCACCGACCGAGTATCTTTTCTTGGCTATGTTGTTACTCCACAGGGAATTGAAGTTGATAAAGCCAAGATTCAAGCTATTGAGAGTTGGCCGCAGGCCAAAACGGTCAGACAAGTGAGGATTTTTCTTAGCCTCGCTGGTTTCTATAGGCATTTTGTGAGAGATTTCAGCACCATTGCTGCGCCTCTCAATGAGCTTACAAAGAAGGACGTGCCTTTTTCTTGGGGTACCGCACAGGAAAAAGCCTTCAAGGTTTTGAAAGATAAGTTAACACATGCTCCTTTACTCCAACTTCCTGATTTTAATAAGACTTTCGAGCTTGAATGTGATGCTAGTGGAATTGGGTTAGGAGGTGTGTTATTACAAGATGGTAAACCTGTTGCGTACTTTTCTAAAAAATTGAGTGGGCCTAGTCTGAATTATTCTACTTATGATAAGGAATTATATGCTCTTGTTCGGACTTTGGAAACATGGCAACATTATTTATGGCCCAAAGAATTTTTTATACATTCTGATCGTGAATCTTTGAAACATATTAAAAGTCAAGCAAATCCGAACCGTAGACATGCCAAATGGGTTGAATTCATTGAGACTTTCCCTTCTGTCATTAAACACAACAAGGGTAAAGAAAATGTTATTATTGATGCTTTGTCTCGTCGTTATACTATGCTTTCACAACTTGACTTTAAAATATTTGGTTTGGAGACCATCAAAGATCTATATGTGCATGATGCTGAATTTAGAGATGTGTTGCAGCATTGTAAAGACGGGAGAACATGGAACAAGTTCGTTATTAATGATGGATATGTGTTGTGTGCTAACAAGTTATGCATTCCAGCTAGCTCCGTTCGTCTTTTGTTGTTACAGAAGGCACACGGAGGAGGATTAATGGGACACTTTGGCGTGAAGAAGACGGAGGACATACTTTCTACACATTTCTTTTGGCCAAAGATGAGACGGGATGTTGAGCGTTTTGTTGCTCGCTGCACTACATGGTAAAAAGCTAAGTCACGACTCAATCCTCATGGTTTATATATGCCTTTGCCTGTACCTAGTGTTCCTTGGGAGGATATATCTATGGACTTTGTTTTAGGTTTACCTCGCACTAAGAAGGGGAGGGATAGCATATTTGTTGTCGTGGATATATTTTCCAAAATGGCACACTTTATACCATGTCATAATAGTGATGATGCTGCTCATGTTGCTGATTTGTTCTTTCGTGAAATTATTCGGTTGCATGGTGTGCCAAATACAATTGTTTTAGACCGTGATGCTAAATTTCTTAGCCACTTTTGGAGATGTTTATGGGCTAAGTTGGGGACTAAACTGCTTTTTAGTACTACATGTCATCCCCAAACTGATGGCCAAACTGAAGTAGTCAATAGATCATTGTCTACTATGCTTAGGGCTGTTTTGAAGAATAACCTGAAAATGTGGGAAGAATGCTTGCCTCATATTGAATTTGCTTATAATCGTTCGCTACATTCTACCACTAAGATGTGCCCTTTTGAAGTTGTGTATGGTTTCTTACCTCGTGAACCTATTGATTTGTTGCCTCTTCCATCTTCGGAGAAGGTTAATTTTGATGCTAAAGAACGTGCTAAATCGATATTAAAGATGCATGAGTTAACGAAGGAAAACATTAAGCGTATGAATGCTAAATACAAAATTGTTGGAGATAAGGGTAGAAAACATGTTGTCTTCGCACCTGGAGATCTTGTTTGGTTACATTTGCGTAAGGATAGATTTCCTGATTTGCGCAAGTCAAAGCTAATGCCACGTGGTGATGGTCCTTTTAAGGTGTTAGAGAAAATAAATGATAATGCATATAAACTTGAGCTGCCTGCAGAGTTTGGGGTTAGCCCCACTTTTAACATTGTAGATTTGAAGCCTTATTTGGGTGAGGAAGATGAGCTTCCGTCGAGGACGACTTCAGTTCAAGAAGGGGAGGATGATGAGGACATCCCTACTAATGTTACAACCACAACTCCGACTGCTATACATACATGACCAATTACTAGAACTCGCGCACGTCAATTGAATTACCAGGTACTTTCGTTTCTTGGAAATCCTTCTAATGTTCATGAACATATGATACTGCCTAAATTAGATACTTTTGTTTTACTTATGCATGAAGGACCTAGCATGGACAAGAAGGATGACCATTGGAGTGGGATCAAGCATGGAGAAGCAGGTGCGCGCGCGGGAAAGAACAATGGAGCTTCCAGTGATGATTTTCGCACTTTGAAGCCACCATAATGGGAGCGAGAACCCTTGGATGAAATATGCATGATGCCACTTTATAAAATTCGTCCCTAGGCTAATATAGGTGCTGCGCCACCTTATTTTTGGGCCAGGCCCATGTAATTTCGAAATACCATATTATAGGCTGTTTTTAGAATCCGTATGTATGGGGAAACTGAGTTAGGGTCGGTTTCGGACCCCTCCTCCAAGGGGCCATGAAATTCCCCTCTATTTCCCCATATATACAACCCTTAGGGCGTCGTTTTAGGGTTGGCTTTTGTTTAGATTACAAGTTCGCCTTAGCTGCAACTTCGCGTTCTTCGTTTGTGTTCCACGACCAGACAAAGGCGTCACAGAACCCCACTTCATCAATAAAGCTTTCCTCTTATATTCGCAATATCCAGATTGCAATCTTAGTTTCTTGCTTGTTCTTCATTTGCGTGCAGGAAATAGACCCTCGTGGTCAGGTTGATCGTGCTCCGGCGTGATCAATAACCTCTCGGAGTTGGTTTAGTGATTGCTAAGGCGCGGCGTCATCACACATTCGTAGTCGGATCGTCAAAGTCTACTCCACCAAAAACGATAGCCACCATCTCATCGAAAGACAGGGACAACTTCGCCTCTATTAGAGGCCATGAGGCTATAACACACAAAGCGCGTCTAGGGAACTTATGCTATATTACTTATGTAATGTAAGAAGCATCTTCAAAGAAAATAGTGCCCCCAACGGTACCTTTCTTTGGTCTCTCATGATTACTATGAGACTTGTGCAGTAGATTTGTGTACGCGTGACTTCTGTCGTGTGCCGACCGTAGTTGAAAACAATAAGAGCGCTAGATTTCGGCTTCACCCGTCTAAGGTACGAGTTCGGATGACCCGATCATAACAATCGCAGAGGTGCTCCCTTTACTCCCTAGCCGAACAATCGGGAACGTAGGGGTAAGCACAGGAGCCAGGCAACCTAGCTTTGCAGAACACTTAAGTCAAAATGATGCATATTTCTACATAATAACCAAGCAAGGAAAGAAGTTGTACAATAATAATCACATGCAAAGAGAAAAGTTTCATAAAGGAAGCCCCAAGTAAACGGGGTATTTGAATTTGTTTGTGACAAACAAAGTTTTGACAAAGAAAGTTTTTTGCAAACAACTTTTTGTCAAAAAAGTATAATGCTTGGTCGAACCGAACAAAATTTAAAACTGGAAGTTTTTGAGCATGAAAGCGACTTAGCTAGTTAATGTGCTCGGTGTTGATGACGCGATCAGGGCTTGTGGCGAGACGAGGACGCCCATCGAACTTTGAAAGATTCAGAGTGTAGTCTTCAGCATGACCGAGGTCCTAGCCCCAAGCCCGCCCTGAGGAGACCGAACAAGGAGTTCGACACTCTAAAGTAGTGAAGTAGTGTCATGGATCGACCAATGTGGCGAGGCGAAGCCCCTGGTCCAGCCGAGGTGGTGGAGCAGGTCGGCAAGGTGACGCCGGGGTGATCGCATGACGGCCGAAGTCGATTACCTGTGCACACAATATAGTGCAAACCAAGAGTAATAACAAATAAAGGTAATAATATATTTAAAAAAATCTTCTACTTAGTTAATTTAAGTGAAGAAAATAAGTAAAGGAATATGGCTTGGGCGCCGAGGTGCCTGAACAAAGAGTTCGGCTTGACGAAGTGGCGATGCTGCACGGTTGATGTAGCGAGATGAAGTCCTTGGTCCAGTTAACATGGCGAAGCTGTGATCAGCGGACACCAAAGTCTCATATAGGTTGGCTGGTGACGCCGAAGTCTCATGCCAGCCGATGTGTTGAAGCAGGTCGTCTGGTGACACTGAAGTCCCCGGAGCAGGTTGATGAAGGGATGCCAAAGCCCCGGTCTAGCCGAGGTGACAGAGCAGATCTGTAAGGTGGTGCTAGAGCACCATGCTAGTCGATGTGTCAAAGCAGGTCGGCGTGGTGGACGTCAGCTTGAAAAGGTAACGACGTGGCAATGCCGTCGCAGGTTGGAATTTGTGACGAGGTCGATGCTGCCTTGATGAAGCAATGGAGCGCCCGACCCGTACAACCCACGGATGACGAGGTTCGCTTGATGATTAGTCGTCCCTCGTAATGCCGAACTCTTGCTTGGATGACCGAGATGATGAGAAAATTTCCTTCAAAAAGGACGTCCGACAACCCGTTCATGAAAAAGATGAACTCGGATCGGATTCGTTTTCGCGTAGAAAATAGATCCAAAATTTGTTGTACTAATCGGATGTTTCCAGGAGTTTGGATGGATTGAGATGAAATATTGAGGGGTGATCGGTATAGGAATTCCGCAGCCGATGAATGGTGGGGTTTTCAAACGGACGTCCGAGCTAGACGCTGGACTCCACGCCCTAACTCGTCTAGATTCTCGTCCATAGTCGACACGGCTTCGATAGATTGTAGATTGGCGGAGATTCCTCCATCGGAACACGACGAAAATTAGCAGGGTTGTTCTAGACTCAATTCCGTACAATTCCATCGAAGCAATCGTAACAACGACACTCAAGGAGGCTGGGACAACGAACACGAATCCGCTGTCTAGAAAAACTGCATGACCGCGCGAGGGCAATGTTGACGTTGAGTCCCCGAGCACCATGGAGGATTCTTCCATGATCTTGGTTGAGTTGATGTTGATGAAGACACCCGTCCGATCTATATGATCCAACGTCGAGCGCAGTCCTCGGCATAACCCAGGTAACAAGTCAAGCCGGCGACGAAGATGCCGATGTTGACAATGTAGCTTGGTTCTGACGCATAGGTCGCGATGGAGCCGATCTGAATTCCCATCGCACCACCGTAACTACCCAGCAGACTCTCAATGAAAGCATCAATGTCGGTGTCAAAACTGGCGTATCTCGTAGTAGGGGTCCTAAGCTAGGCGTCTTGGAGTGATGGTAACATGGACACATGATTTTACCCAGGTTCGGGCTCCCTTAAGGAGATAATACCCTACGTCCTGCTTTTGATTGTATTGATATGGGATAGGTCATAGTACAGGTATCTACCATGAGATTGTAGTAATGAATATAATGATCTATTGACTAGCCTGGCCTCATTTTATATATGCACCATAGGCCTAGGGTTTAGAGGAGTCCTTGTCTTGTGCGCCATGTATTGTGGAATCCTCCTTGTATTCAGCATGGGCTGCCCGAAGTGGCCCATTAGTGAATCATCATGGGGGTCCTTGGCCCGACCCACTGGTTGGGACACGACGTGGTGAGTACCCCCTAGTCCAAGACACCGTTAGTAGGTCCATCGAGATTGCCTTTGGGAGGAGCCTTTCGCTGCCCGGTCGGGAATTGCGGAAGCCGACGTTAACGGCTGTGTCATCGGCATCACTATTGTTGTGTCGGCGCTTATTCTTGTTGCGTTTTGGTTTCCCATTTCCGTCCCGAGCTTCGGAGGTTCTGGGGTCTTTGGAGTTGTGGCTCCGTCTTGCTAGCTAGTTATGCTCGCCCGTGCAAAAGCGAGTCATGAGTGATGTAAGGGTGGACATTGTCCTAGGTTGATCATGGCCGAGCTGGCGAGCCAGCCATTCATCCCGAATATTGTGCCTTAAGGAGGCTATTGCCTTGGCGTTCGGGCAATCAACGATCTGGTTTTTCTTGGTCAACAACCGTTTCTAGAATTACCGAGCGGACTCTCCTAGCTTCTGGACGATGTTGCTCAGGTCAAAGGAGTCCGGCGGCCGAACATAGGCGCCTTGGAAGTTAGATCGGAATGCATCCTCTAGATCCTCCCAGCACCCGATGGAATTTTTGGGGAGGCTGTTTAACCAGTGCCAAGATGGCCCCTTTAGTTTTCGGGGTAGATACTTGATGGCATGGAGATCATCTCCTCGCACCATGTGGGTGTGGAGGAGGAAATCCTCGATCCATTTTGTTGTGTTAGTGGTCCCATCGTATTGCTCTATGTTCATGGGTTTGAACCCCTCCGGGATCTGATGTCGCAATACCTCGTCCGTGAAGCACAGTGGGTGGGCAGCACCTTTGACCCGAGCTATGTCGCGCTGGTGATCGGCGTCTATTCTGGCCCGGTTTCTTTCCTGACCTCTATTGTTGCGGTCGAGCCAAGGCCGGTATCCCTCTCGTCTAGCGGGTAAGTACCCTCTCGATCCGTAGAAGATCTCGTACGACCTTCTCTATAGTCCAGGTCGTGTCGCGGGTCAAACCTGTCATCAGGCTCTATTGGCTCTTTTCCTCGTCTTCGGGGTATCGTCGGCCTATAACCGGTGTCGTCGATCATCATGTCTCGTCCTTGAGGAGGGCGGTCTGGCTTGTTGTATGGAGTATGTTTGGGAGACGACATATCAGAAAGCTCGCCGTTGAATTGTGGCAGCAGCCTTTGGCATGGATAGCTTTTGGGTTGGTCCAATAGACCGGTACCGTATCCTTCCTTGGCTGATAGGACTCTTGTCCATCTATTATTGAGGTTGTCCTATTTGGCCTTAAGTTCTCATTCTTTTGCCTTCAGGCTGCGGGCCGTGGCTATAAGCTGTTGCCTGAACTGTTCCTAATCTTCAAGGTTTTCGGGGATGGCGAAGTCATCGGCTTCTAGGATGTCCTCCTCCTCATAGGGGAGGTAGTTGTCATCCTTGGAATCGTTTACATCATCGGGGTTGCGCTGATCTTTCGGCCTCTCCTGATCCTCTAACAATTGTTTGGGGATATCGGGATCGCCGAGGTCTTCCGGGGTATCTCTGTCCCCGGTGCCAGCGATAGGTTTTCTTCCCTTTTCTGCGTTTGATCGTTTATGCGGCTTTCGGCGCCTTGACGGCGCTTCACCCAATTTGTCGCCATCATTTTTGGGTGTGTGTTCGCCGTTATCGGTTGGAGTGTCCACGATGTAGACATCGTAGGTGGGGGTCGCGGCCCATCGCCCAGTTTTAACAGGGGTGGGAGCGCAATCTTGCTCATCCATGTCTTCTGCCTCCTCGGAGGCGTAGTCCAACATGTCGGTTTAGTCCTCGACAGTGGCTATCAAGTGGGTGGTGGGTGGGATGAAAACTTCTTCTTGACCCGCCTTGAGTCTGATCTAAGCATGGATCGGGGTTGGTTCGTCAGTAATTTTCATCGACAAGATCTGATCTAGGGCCTCGTTGAGTGTCGATAGGTCGATCGGGTCAACCTGCTCAGAGCTTTCTGAGTTAACCTCCGATGCATCCACGCGAGGGGAGTGTTCGGTAGGAACAGGTATTCGGACGTCAGGCACTATGGCTAGATCCAGACTAAAAGTAAGCTCATCGCCGGGGTGGATCCCGTGGGCTGGGCCAAAAGCAGAATCCGAGGTTAACACCTCAGAGTCTTCGGGCACGGCAGGTGAACTGCGAGCCCGGTTAGCGAAAGATCGCCCCGAGAGTCTATAGAGAACTCTAGGAAAGTGCTACCGAAA
Organism: Hordeum marinum; assembly: GCA_022496015.1. Taxonomy (NCBI): domain Eukaryota; kingdom Viridiplantae; phylum Streptophyta; class Magnoliopsida; order Poales; family Poaceae; genus Hordeum; species Hordeum marinum. Next base: position 216,581,171 of record CM039674.1, on the reverse strand, counting down.
GCGAAGATCTGTCCGGGGACAAAGGTGTCCATGTTGCGGACTTCTTCATTCATGACAACGCGAGCCATCGATTCCTTTGGCGATCACAGTGGGACTCTCAATGAAAGCACCAATGTCGGTGTCAAAACCAACAGATCTTGGGTAGGTGTTCCCGAGGTGTGAGACTAGGATCGATGGTAACAGGGGACGAAATAGACGATGTTTACCCATGTTTGATTATATTGATGGTATGAAGGCTACAGAGTTGATCTACCTCGAGAACGAATAGCTAAACCCTAGACGAGTTTCTCTATGCTACGATCTAAAACCCTCCCGATTTATATAGACACCAGGGGTACTAGGGTTTACACATGGTAGGTCCCCGACCAAGGATGGAGATGTCGATTTCCTCATCTTGACTTGGAGTGCACGACGTGCCTTTGGGACTTCCTTCTGGAATGTGGGATCTCAATGTATCTGGTCCTTCCTGCGACAATCAAAGAATGGCCCACCAAGCCGTCCTATTAAGAGATAGGACAACGGCCCGAGGACCTCTTAGTCCAGGACTCCCTCAGTCGTGTCAAGTTGTTGGTCTTAGCATCTAGTCCTTCAGAGTTTCAAGTTCTATACATAAGTTTTCATGTCTCCATACCCACCATAATCATCACCGTTGCCATACCCACCACCATCATCAGAACTGCTGCCATACTCACCACCATCATCATCGCTGCCATATCCACCATCATATATCTCGCCATCAATCCGTATCCATATATACCACCATATATCCACCACCAATTCGAGTTTATCTCGTATTAGGTTTGATTTCGGGATCCCTTTGTTTTCTGTATCGCGTTTCCTTACCTGAGTAGGTTTCGGAAAAAAAATCGGGAAGTGAATATTTTCCCTGTCCTATTTTCAGGTTTTCAAGAGAGTTTTGAGACATGTATTAGGTTTGATTTCGAGATCCCTTTGTTTTTTGTATCGCGTTTCCTTACCTGAGTAGGTTTCGGAAAAAAATCGGGAAGTGAATTTTTTCCCTGTCCTATTTTTCAAGAGAGTTTTGAGACACTTGCCATTATAGTGATTTTTGTCGCATTCTTTTGGTCATCGCCGCCCCGGATCGATCCAGAATTTTTTTTGTCAAATTGTTTTTAGTGCCTATCCTATTTATACGACTTGGGAAGAGTTTTGAGACACTCGCCATTATAGTGATTTTCTGAGCCAAAAAAAGAGCGCAAAAAAAGAGGCGCCCAAAAAAACAAAAGAAATTTTTTCAGAGTGTGCTCTTCCCTTGTTTATGTGTAGCTTCATGATTTTGTTGGTATTCTAGGCTCGCGTCTCTAGCACGGTCTAGCGTAGGACCAGCACGGTACCGTCGTTGAGCGTCTTTCCAACATTGCATCTTTGAAATGAATATTGGTGATCCCCCTTTTTTGCTATGGTATTATAAGCCATCCCAGCTCCACATACATCTACGTTGTGCGTATGACTCTTACTGCTAATCGCTCTATCCAAGCTTTGAGAGTTTTGATGACTATGGTTGCCGATCACCGCCGCTGCTTGGTAAGAACTGGTAAGGTTTTGAGATTAGCTTGATGGATTTGTGACACACCACCACCACCACCACCACTTCCTAGTAGTCTTTAGGTTCATCTTCTTGTTTCTTCCTATTGCTGCTAACCATGCTAGGATCACAAGCCGACGAGTTTGACTGGGAGAGCATGACCAACAAGGAGATCCATGATAAATTTCAGCAAATGATGGCTTCCTAGGTACAAGGCGTCATGACCAGCCTTGGAGAGGCCCTGGAGAAGATAGCTGGTTTGGAGAAGACATTCAACACCAAGAGGGATGCCAAGTTCAATGAGGTGCTTGCCCGTCTACCACCACCAGCCATAGTTGTTGTCCCTCTCCAACGACAAGCACGACGTGTGCCTCTAGCCCAATGCCAAAATTCTAGTGCCGCTGATACTGTTGCTGCTGCGACGGCTTCTGTGGCTGCTGCTGCTACTGTTGTTGAGAAGAATGAGGATTATGATGGTGATTACGATGATGAGGGAGAGGTTGCTCCAGATCATCCCTAGGGGCAACCACCACCACACGCACGAGGTCGTCCACATGGCTACTATCGCAACAGTAGGGCTGCACCACCACCTCATGTACAGGACCATGGCCATCTCCCTAAATTAAATTGAATATTCTGACATTTGAGGGTACATATGTTCCTGATATATATCATAGTAGGGAGTTAGAAGGAGAACAACGTTTTACATGCTTAGAATTTCGTGAGGATAGACGTGTTGTTGCTGTTGTTTGTGCATTCACTAGTTTTGCTTGTGTCTGGTGGACTGAACATTGGTAGAATATATCATGATAATATCTCTACTACTTGGGCTGCTTTGAAAACTGCTATGAGTAATCATTGGGTTCCACCATATTATCAACGTGAATTGCTTCAAAATTTGCAGCGTTTAAGACAAGGAACTTTTTTGTTGAGCAATATTATCAGGAATTACAAACTGGCATGATTAGAAGTGGTATTGTTGAGGAGAATGAAGCTATGATTGCACGTTTTATGGGTGGATTAAATAAAGAGATTCAGACTATTCTAGTGTATAAGGAATATAACACTATCACTCGTTTATTCCATCTTGCTTACAAAGCTAAACGTGAAGTGCGGGATCGACACGCAATGGCGAGAGCTAATTTTTTTGCAGGTCGACCTTCATCATGGACGCCATATACATCGTCTACTTAAACACGACCTACGACAACACCACTACCTCTAGCTGCCAACTCCAACAGAGATACAAGACAACAAGCGCCACCACCAGCTTCCAAGGGCACACCTTCGGGGCCTGCACACAGAGCTCTTCTTCATCCATGGCATCTATAGGGCAAACACATGAGGTTATATGTCGACGTTGCAAGGGTAGAGGTCACTTTGCGATAGAATGCTCATCCAGGCGTGTGATGATTGTTACTGAGGATGGTGGATATGCCTCTGCTAGTGATTATGATGAGGAGACTTTGCCTCTTATTGCAAGTGAAGAACAGGGTGCCACGGATACTGAACAAGAGACACACTACATGGCTACTGACTATGCTGACATGTATGAAAGTTTAGTTGCTCAACGTGTTCTGAGTGTGCAGGTTACACAAGCTGAGCAAAATCAGAGGCATAACTTTTTCCATACAACGGGAGTTGTGAAGGAGCATTATGTTCGCCTCAACATCGATGGAGGGAGTTGCAACAACTTGGCTAGCATGAAGGTGGTGGAGAAGCTGTCTCCAATCACCAGGTTTAACAACAGTGGCAAGGTTAAGGTAACACGTACTGTTTGTGTGCACTTTAGCATTGCTACACATTCTGATTATGTTGATTGTGATGTGGTACCCATGCAAGCATGTTCCTTTTTTACTTGGTAGAACGAGGCAATTTGATAAAAATTATATACACCATGGTAGGACAAATCAGTATACTCTTGTAAAGATATAACTTTGCTTCCTATGTATCCTGAAACTATTATGGAAGATGACATTGCTAGATCTAGTAAAGCAAAACAGGAGCAAACTAATAGTGAAAATATGATTGTGGCAACAGAATTTCGATAGCGACCAGCTCATCGAAAGACATGACACCTTCGCCCTTAATCACCAACTTAGCTAATGGACATGCACTTGGGGGGTGCAAGGCCCCATTTCTTGGGTTGGCGCGGGCATTCGACGCATGCCTATCTTTCTAGCTTGGATTTTTTACTTTGAGGTTTTCTGACATAATTCTACGCGAAGACCCCCTATCGATCGAATCCAAGATGGAATTGAATGAAAATATTAATATTAAAATCTATTGGCTTGTCGAGCTAAACAAGTTTTACTCTTGAATTAATTCTATCTGAGGTCATATGTACCCTATGTGTCCTAAAAGGAAACCTTGTATTGTCTTAGAACTAACTAATTACTATATCATTATCTTAGTGCTAGCTGTAAGATTCGCGAGGTACTAATTGGCAATGGAGGTAAATCGGTAAGAGCGTCAAAATGCTATATGGTAATCAACGTTATGTGGCATGTGGGTCCGAAAACCAAACATGGTATTGCCTTATTACTAACTTTGTACTGTAGTATTAATATTGTGCTAGCTATAATAGTGGCAACATACTATATGCTAATGGACATAAATAGGTAAGAGCATAAAAGTTCTATATGGTAATGGAGGTTATCTGGACTCTGGGTCCCAAAACAAAAATTGGTACTAGCTTAGTACTAACATAGTACAATACTATATGGTAATGGAGGTAAATCGATAAGAGTGTGGAAGTTTTACATGGCAACAGAGGTAAAGTGGTAAGGACGACAATATAATATATGGTGTTGACGGATCTAAATCAATCTTTGCGAGATTTTTGATACGTCTCTGTTGTATCTATAATTTTTGATTGTTTCATGCCAATATTCAAAAACTTTCATATAATTTTGACAACTTTTTATACTATTTTTTGGGACTAACATATTGGTCCAGTGCCCAGTGCCAGTTCCTGTTTGTTGCATGTTTTTTGTTTAGCAGAATATCCATACCAAACAAAGTGCAAACGCGATAAAACATTACGGAGATTTCTTTGGAATATATCTGATTTTTAGGAAAAATAATCAACGCGAGATGATGCTCGAGGGGCCCACAAGCCACAGGGGCGCGACCTACCCCCTAGCCATGCCAGGGTGGCTTGTGGCTAGCCCTTAGGTCAGTTAGAGCTCTACTTTTGCTGTAAGTAAGATATTTTTAGCATAAAAATCCCCTCAAAATTTCATCCCAATTGGAGTTATGGATCTCTGGGAATTTAAGAAACGGTGAAAGGCTAGAATCTGGGAACGTGGAAAAAGAAGGAAACAAAGAGAGAGATCCAATCTCTGAGGGGATATCGCCCCTCCACCACCATGGAGGTGAAGGATTAGAGGGGAAACCCTCCTCTCATCTAGGGGCGAGGTCAAGGAAGAAGAAGAAGGAGGAGGAGGAGGAGGAGGAGGGGGGCTCTCTCCACCTCTCTCCCGGTGGCAGCGAAACGACGTTGGGGCCATCATCATGACGGCGATCTACACCAACAACTTCGCCCCCGTCAACACCAATTCTTTCCCCTCTATGCAGTGGTGTAACACCCCTTCGCCCCTCTATAATAACTACTTAAACATGGAGCTCAACGCTATATATTATTTCCCAATGATGTATGGCTATCCTATGATGTTTGAGTAGATTCGTTTTGTCCTATGGGTTGATTCACTACAGGAAACAGGTACTTTGCCGTCCGCCATCCCGGACGGCAAAGGCATGAAACACGAATGGCAAAGGCTTTGCCGTCCGCCAGTGGATGGCAAACCGTCCAGCTGAATAATCCACGGTAAAGGCCGCTTTGCCGTCTGCTGGCGGACGGCAAAGAACCTTAGGTCTTTGCCGTCTGCCAGCGGACGGCAAAGAGCCTGGACGGCAAACGTGGACACTTAGCTCCGTTAGGGAACCTAACGGCGTGCTTTGTCGTCCGGTGGCAGACGGCAAAGACCTTAGGTTCTTTGTCGTCTACGAGCGGACGGCAAAGAACCTAAGGTCGCCGTCTGGCAGCAGACGGCAAAGCACCTTTTTTATAGCTAGGGCTGGCCTAGGTTGGTTCTTTGCCATCCGCTGGCAAACGGCAAAGACCTTAGGTTCTTTGAAGTCTACCAGCGGACGGCAAAGAACCCACCTAGGCCAGCCCCAGTTTGCACAGGTAGCTGCCACGTGGCCACTTTGCCGTCTGCTGGCTGACGACAAAGCTCTTTGCCGTCTGCCAGCAGACGGCAAAGTGGCCATATAGCCCCTGTTTTTTTTGTTTTTTCTTAAAATCATTCAATTTGACAGAAAATTCATACATATCCAACATATACATATCCAGAACATACATATCATTCAACAAGTTCCAACAAGCATACCAAATAAGTTGAAACAAGCATAGGTGGACCAATAATTAAGTTCCAACATACAAGTCCAACATATATACAAGTTTCCAACAACACACAATATGGTTTCCGACAACATATCCATACATATGTATCCAAAACAAGTGTTCCATAAACATGAAGGTAGCAGAAGTAGAAGAGTACAGTCCATCAATGCACTCTTCCTCATCTATAGCAAATCTGCAAAGTAGGAAAGATATAGTTAGAAGAAGAAGAAGAATAGCTAGAAGAAGAAGAAGAAAATGAAGAAAAAAAGAAGAAGAAGAATTTATAGGATATTTAGAAGTTAAACCAAGGTTATTATGCCATTTTGTACCTAAGTGAGCTAATTATGTCATAAATGAACTAGCTATAGATCATTATTGAGCTATACTAGCAACTAATGCCATTTTCTAGCTAACTAAGCATATCAAGTCATTTTGGAGGAAAAAATGCTAAGTATAGGTCATTTTATAGCTATCCTAGGTGAATATACCATTTTCTAGCTAACTAAGCATATCAAGTCATTTTTGATGAAAATAAGCTAAGTATAGGTCATTTTATAGCTATCCTAGGTAGAATATATCATTTTGGAGGTAAGTAAGGTTATTATGTATTTTTGAGGAAAATAAGCTAAGTATAGGTCATTTTGGAGGTAAACCAAGGTTATTATGCCATGTTTTACCTAAGTGAGCATATTATGTCATAAATGAACTAACTAAGCTAATTATAGATCATTATTAAGCTATCGTAGGTAGTTATGCCATTTTGTACCTAAGTGAGCTAATTATGTCATAAATGAACTAGCAATAGATCATTATTGAGCTATACTAGCTACTAATGCCATTATCTAGCTAACTAAGCATATCAAGTCATTTTGGAGGAAAAAATGCTAAGTATACGTCATTTTATAGCTATCTTAGGTAGAATATACCATTTTCTAGCTAACTAAGCATATCAAGTCATTTTTGATGAAAATAAGCTAAGTATAGGTCATTTTATAGCTATCCTAGGTAGAATATATCATTTTGGAGGTAAGTAAGGTTATTATGTATTTTTGAGGAAAATAAGCTAAGTATAGGTCATTTTGGAGGTAAACCAAGGTTGTTATGCCATTTTTTACCTAAGTGAGCATATTATGTCATAAATGAACTAACTAAGCTAATTATAGATCATTATTAAGCTATCAGTAGGTAGTTATGCCATTTTGTACCTAAGTGAGCTAATTATGTCATAAATGAAGTGGCTATAGATCATTATTGAGCTATACTAGCTACTAATGCCATTTTCTAGCTAACTAAGCATATCAAGTCATTTTAGAGGAAAAAATGCTAAGTATACGTCATTTTATAGCTATCCTAGGTAGAATATACCATTTTCTAGCTAACTAAGCATATCAAGTCATTTTTGATGAAAATAAGCTAAGTATAGGTCATTTTGGAGCTAAGTAGTTCATTTCTTAAGCTAAGTATGCATTTGTTAATGAAAACACTTGGGAAAACTTACCATCAACATGGAGGTGAAGGACCGGTAGGGTTTGGGCCAGGGTGAGACGTAGAAGGACCGGTCGGGGTTGTGGCGGACGTAGAAGGATCGGTCGATGCTTGTCGGGAGGCACCCTGCACGAAAGATCATTTGCAATATCTCCTTAGCATGATGCAACTCAAATGTGAATACTAGTCACTAATGACCATTTAAATGAAACTCACCGTGGGTGCTATAGCAATATGGGGCATCAACGGAGGGGTCTGACCAGTGTTCTGGCACACGGTCTGCACATTTTGTTTTCACGAGTCATTCATATTAGCTAGTGATGAAACGAACATTACATGCATGATTTGGCTAATATGTAGGCGAAACTTACCACGAGGAGCTCCTATAGGGCCCGGTGAGACGCTTCGTTTCGGTTCCTCTCCTCCTGCAACTGCCTAGTCGTCCTCTCCTCCATCTCCCTCTCCCTCTGTGCCGCCTACCTATTTGCCTCCGCCAGAAGCTCCGGGGCCCTAGCCTCAATGGCGAGCTCCATTGGCCGTGGACGAGGCCTTATCTCAGGATCAGAGCTCGTCTGGCGCTTCTTGATCTCTAGGAGAGTTCTAGGACAACGTATCAGTCCATCCCCAATGGCTATCGAGCCATGGGCCCTCCCACCACTAGATATCATCACGAGCTCTGGATCAAAAGGACTCTAGCTCGGGTTGAAGTCCTCCCCTTTCCTCACCTTCCCCTCATCTCTGTACCTCACGAGCTTGTTGTGGGATGAGATGTTGCTGAAGCTCTCTGGATGATCGAGGTCATCCTTAGAGAATGCCTTGGCCTTCTTGTACGAGGCAGTATGGGCCATGGCATAGAGGTCGAACAAAGGTGGCACCTCCTTCTTGTTTTCTCGCGCCTAAAAGAGGTGAACAAAATATTAGTTAAGGGATCAAGCTAGCATGAAGAATGAAATTGCATGAATCATGAAGCAAACCACATACCCAGTTATCCCCATACTCAAACAGGTTGGAGCTCCCTTGATGGTGTGGCACACCTCTCATTTGGGCACGCTTCTCCTTGGCCTTGTTGTGTTTGGCTAGCCATTCGGGAGAGCACCACTCATCCACCAATGCCTCCCAACAGTCCATCCTATCCGCACACCATCTCGGGGGCACCTAAGTTAGACAAGAGAAATTTCAGCGCTATGCCTACAAATCAAATCAAAGAAACTAAGTACAAGGCCTCAAGAAAAGATAATTACCTTCATAAACTTCTCCTTACTCAGATAATTTCCGCGACACTTCTTCTTGGCCCTCTTAATGTTACTCGAGGCGTAGTAGTCTCGAATAGCCTGCACCCGAGCCTCGTGCCGTAAGTTCTGAAGTAGGCGCTTGCACTCGGCTTCGAGAACAACAGCCGCTCTCGCCTCGTCTTCTTCAAGACACCTATAGAAGGTCTACAATCAAAAAAGACAACACATTAGACATTGATTAGTACAATCACTAGGTGTTGTTGATTTTTAATTCTGTAAAGGAGAAATTACCCAAAAGCGACGGATCACAATGTCAGCCACCGTCTCGCACAAGACACCGTCGACCATCTCCTCCGGCGAGGCCAGGGCAGCCTTGTACAGCTCCCAGGTCAATGCTACCTGTGGAGACTCACCCTCATCGGGAAACTGGACCTTCCCCAGGAAGTGGTGCCAGAGAAGCACACCAAGGACCTGGTTGGGCCTGCGGACACCACCACGCTCGTATTTCCAACCCCTGCAGTAGGACAAGGCCAACACATTAGATATTAATTTGAAGAAACATGAAGGCAAAAGGTTAAAAAAGAGTAAATGCACTTACTTCTCCACATTAGGTGCAATCAACCACCTCTGCTCGCGGGTCGTCGGCACGGGAGGCAGCTTTGTACAACCACGCTGGTAGACCTTCTTGCCCTCCTCAACCAGCTCGGTCTCGCTATAGGTGTCCTCAGACAAGTAATTGTCCTCGCCACCATCAGCATGGCCACTAGCCTCCGGAGTCACGTGGGACGAAGACTCTGGGACCCGAGTCTCCTGGGACGAAGACTCTGGGACCCGAGTCTCTTGGGACGAAGACTCTGGGACCCGAGTCTCCTGGGACGAAGGCTCGGTGAACCGAGGCTCGTCGACCCGAGGTTCATGGACCGGAGTCCAAGACGGGTCCTCGTCAAACGGGTCCACCCGAGACGGAGCACTCCTGTGGTCGGGAGAATCAGCCGGGGGTGGCGGCGAGGAAGGCGCAGCAGCCTTCCTACCTCTAGCACCTCTCTTCGTCTTCCCCCAACCTCTCCCGGTCAAATAAGAAGCGCCCGCCGGTGTCTACATGCTGTGTACCAGCGCTCTCCGGAGTTGCTAGGGTGGAATAATAGCACCCCTCCCAGCACGCACCGAGGAAGGAGGTTCAGAGCGTTCTCGACCCCCGCCCACCATTTGTCAACACCTGCAATGACAAAGAGTGAACGAAATTAGTTCAACATAAAAAAACTGAATACCTAATAACATGAACTAATTAATAATATATATGTACATAATAATAATTGAATACCTCACATTACTAATATTAATCTTCATCGTCTATATATGCTCTGGGATCAATAAATGCATAATCATCATCACTATCAGTAATGACGTGCTCATCAGCATCATCAATAAATGCATCAACATGTGGAAGGCCTCTATGTAATCGGTCAAGCATTGTCAGGTCATCCGCGGCAATAACCTCTTATTCTTCCGTCTCTTCTTGTTCCTGCTCAGGGGTGAAGTCGGGTTCACTGTCGCCGTCAACCTCAATGTTCTGGGGGTGAAGTAGAGCGGTTCTTGAAGCGTTTTTGGAAACACGTGTTTCTTGGAAGAATTCTCCTTCATATGTGTCTGGGTTAATGTGAGGTTCATACTCATCTTCATTGAGGGGAGGTGGTCTAAAATGTGGCGGCACATCATAAACGACATCCCAACCTTTCAAATTTGGATCCGTTTGGCAGGCCCATGGTAGATAGAAAACTTGGGTCGCCTGTTGAGACATAATATAGATATCGGGAACATCCTAATGGGTGCTTTGTTTGATTTCGACTAGCCCTATATGTTCATGAGTCCTTCTAGTCTCCTTCGGCTGGAACCAATAACATTTGAAGACTACGACGTTTGGTGGGTTTTCACCAAAGAATGTAAGTTCATAAATTGCTTCAACTCTTCCATAATACTCGACCCCTCCTTCGCCGACAGCGGAGACACAACAATTTGTAGTCTTCGGTCGGCCATAGATAGCTCTTTGCCAAAAGTACGAAAGCGATACCCATTGATGTCGCATTTGTCAAATGAACGGACCTTAAAGTCAAAACCATTAGCGACTTGTCTCAATTCGGAGTCCATAGACTCTGCATTAGCCTACAAGTTTAATACCAAAGGATTGTTGCATTAGCCGCAAACTAGGCAAAGAAATGAAATCGTCTAATTAATGGACATTATCGTTTGCTTGAACCAAGAGATGAAACCAAGATAGCCGCCACCATGCTTTGCCAGAAGCTCATACTCTTTAACGGAATCCTTTTGGATCACCACTCCAGCCGAGAATTTGGCAAGGTATCGACTGTATCACATATCCGGGAATAAGACCATTTCAAAGGAATTAGAAGTTGTGAAACAATGTACCGAGAACTTACTCGATGTACGGCCGCACTTCTGTTAGGTTGTTGAGGATATAAAATGAAATGGTCCGCCATTCTTCGACATCCAACCCTAATGATTTCGAAGCACCGGCTGGTGCGAGCTTCCCTTTGAATAGGCTGAGGTTGGATCGACCTTTTTCATGGTCGCCATCATTGTATCGAGGCTTCGATTATGCAAATGACGATTCTGGGCTATGTAGTGTGCTGTCACAAAGTTTGCCGCCGCCTCAGTAATGAATGCCTCGGCCATCGATGCTTCGACTCTATGTTTATTTTTACATTTTTCTCGAAGCGTCTTCTGCATCCTCTCAGTTGAGAAGCACCAATGATTTTGCACGACCCCCCCAATCTTGCCTCGGTCGGGAGATGCAAAATCAAATGCTGCATTGGATTAAAGAAGCCCGGTGGAAAGATCTTTTCTAACTTGCAGATCAACTCCGGCGCCAACTCTTCCAGTTCGTCTAGCACGTCAGGCGATAGTTCTTTCACACAAAGAGCACGGAAGAAATAGCTCAGCTCTGCCAGTACTAGCCATTCATCCTTAGGGATAAAGCCATGCAACATCACCGACATTACCCGCTCAAGCCATATGTGCCAATCATGGCTCTTGAGACCAAATATTTTCAATTTTTCAAGACTCGCTCCCCTCTTTAGATTCGCTGCATACCCATCGCGGAACATCAACTACATTTGCACCCACAAGATCATTTCCCTCATAGCTGGCCTTCCAAGATTGAACCATGCCTTTGGCTTCCTCCAGTTCTTCTTTCCTTTCGGTTGTCGAATGTTTTGTAACGGTCTATCACATAGAGCCTCCTGGTCGACTCTAGCCTTAGGATTATCCTTTGACTTCCCCTCTATGCCGAACAATGTACCAAAAAGGGCCTCCGCGACATTCTTTTCAGTGTGCATCACGTCGATGTTGTGTGGGCAAAGGAGGTCTTTGAAGTAAGGCAGATCCCACAAACATATCTTGTGAGTCCAGGCGTGTTCTGTATTATACCCTTTGAAATACCCTGGACGATTTGGATCCGTCTCGAGAGAGTTTATCTGATCCAGGATCTGTTGGCCTGTCAACGCAGGTGGTGCAATTTTTTTGACAACTCTACCTTTGATGAAGTTCTTCTTGTCTTTTCTGAACTTATGGTCAGGATCCAGGAACTGTCTATGCATGTCGAAGCAAGAAAACTTGCAACCCGCCTCCAGCCAACGGAACTGAAGAGCTGCCTTGCATGTGGGGCACGAAAACCTTCCATGCACACACCAGCCAACGAATACAGCATACGCCGACAAGTCATGCATCGAGTACATGTACCACACCTGCATTTTGAAGTTCTTTTTTGTAGTGGCGTTGTATGTCTTGATCCCATTATCCCAGGCTTCTTGTAATTCATCCTTAAGCGGTTGCATGTACACATTCATATTCTTCCCCGGATATTTGGGCCCTGGAATTATCAGGGTCAGGAAAATGTTCTTTCTTTTCATAATCTCTCCGGGGGGAGATTGAGTGGAATGACAAATACAGGCTAACAACTATATTGTGCTGCCGTCATACCATACACATTGAACCCATCTGTGCTGATGGCAACTCGAGGATGCCTTGGTTCTACCGCTTTATCCTTATGTAATGCATCGAAATGCTTCCACGCAAAAGCGTCCGAAGTGTGTCCCAACATTGGATTCCCATCTGCATCCAGTTCTGTTCTTTTGCCCAATTTATGCCACGTCATCTGTCTAGTCGTCTCTTCGACCATGAAAAGCTGTTGAAGTCTTGGTATGATTGGCAGATACCAAAGAACATTAATGGGGATTTTGGTCTGACTCTTCTCACCCATACCGTTGTCTACCAGAACATATCTGGAAGCATTGCAAATGGGGCAATAGTTCAAGCCCGCATACTGAAGCCTAAATAAGGCACATCCATTCTCATAGGCATCTATCTTCTCATAGGGCATCTTAAGCACACGCATGATTTTGTCCGACTGGTACAGGTTTGGTGGCAATACATGGCCTTTGGGTAGAAAGCGTCCAAATATCGTCATAATCGCGTCGTAGCATTCTCTGCCTAGGTTGAACTGAGCCTTTAGAGCCATTACTTGCGCGATGGCATCTAGCTGACAAAGCTCAGTGTGCTCATGGAGAGGACGTTTTGAAGACTCCAACATTTCATAAAAGGCCTTTGCAGATTCCTCCATCTCATCGTCCGAATCCCGAGCATCATCAAAGTCTTGCACCATGTCTTCGATCCCGGTACCATGCTCGTCGGTGCGACGACGAAGCACCTCAGCTCTGGCACGTTGGGCAGACTCACCATGAAATGTCCAGACCGTATAATTAGGCGTAAAACCCCACTTTTGTAGGTGTTTGATCATTTCAAACTCTGACTTCTTCTTATAGTTGTCGCAATCGACACAAGGGCACCAGGTTGTTTTCTGTCCATTTGCAAATGCGACTCTCACAAACTCCTCGGTTTTTGTTAACCATTCACGGGTCATGTCTTTCTGACTAGTGTGACCGGTGTACATCCACCCACGATCACTCATCCTGCCTAGCTACTGGACACACACAAAATATATACATAATTCAACAAACCATATTCATCAATTAATAGAGATTGTCAGTTTCATTACGTCGATGCAACCTAGACGCTAGTAGGTAAAGATAGGTCCTAATCCCACCCGAGTATGTGTAGATTGGGTTCATTTTCCCATGCTCTATTCTGGATCCGATGCAAAATTTTGGCAGCACCTCCCCGCTATTCTCTTGATACACGTCTCGACAATAAGCAGAGAGCATGTGTACCCGGAGAACAACAGGAAGGCACTGACGAAATTCTGCATCAGATCCGGAGCAGAGCATATGGGAAAACGAACCCAATCTACACATACTCGGGTTGTCCATGGATAACGTTGGACAATTTGAAAGAATCACGGTTATAAATATGCAAATGTATGCATATTTATAGATGTAACCCTTTCGAACGGGAGACGCATAGTGTTCACGCATACTAATGATTCAATCTACCTACAGCTAGCAAGTTTCATCGGCACGAAGACCGGAACAGAGCAAATGAAGGGGGAGGAGGAGATGTCATTTGTGCTCACCCACGAACGCAGGGGCGGAGCACGTCGAACGCATGGGGAGGTCGTCGAACACCAAACCCTCGCAGCGACGAAACAACTGCACATTTAAATCCACCCAATGAACACAAATATATATATGATGTTTTTCATAACAAAATCAGAAATTATATGACCTCTGGAAGGCCGAAGAGCACCCTTTCGGTCAATAGGAGGCCGAAGAGGTGTCGGGGGTTGGGGGTGTCGTGTCGGGGTGTCGGGGTGTCGTGTCGGGGTCGAGATGTCGTGTCGGGGTCGGGGTCGGGGGTGTCGTGTCATGGTGTCGGTGTACATCGGTATAATGCGTGTGTGACTTTCGGTTCGTCGAGGCTTTCCTTAAGTAACTCTCATATCTCACGGTGTGGTGGTGTGCTCTCTCTCACACTGATATGGTGGTGTATATATGTTGGTGCGCACTCCCTCACAGTAATAGTTCGACCGCCGGTGATGGACGCCTCACCTCTTCTCTTCTTGCGCAATATATCAACGAGTATATCACAAAGAAGAGAAGAATGATGAGGCGCCCCCCACCATAACAGTCGGGATTCCTCCATCGAGAACACACATGATAGTTATTTAAGGAAAGCCTCGACGGATCAAAGTCACACACACATTATACCGATGTACATCGACCCACGATCACTCATCTTGCCTAGCTACTGGACATGTGTCGGGGTCGGGGTGTCGGGGTGTCATGTCAGGGTCTGGGTGTCGGGGGTGTCGTGTCGGGGTAGGGGTGCTGTGTCTGGGTTAGGGGGTTCCTCGACGTCGATGAAACCTCGTGTCGGGGTCGGGGTGTCGGGGGTGTCGTGTCATGGTCGGGGTGTGGGGGGTGTCGTGTCGGGGTCGGGATGTCGTGTCGGGGTCGGGGGTGTCGTGTCATGGTGTCGGGGTTGTCGTGTCAGGGTCGAGATGTCGTGTCGGGGTCGAGGGTCGGGGGTGTCGTGTCGTTGTGTCGGGTTAGGGGGTTCCTCGACGTCGATGAAACCCTAAATAGCAAGTATCATCGGTGCGAGATACATGTGGCGCTTGGCGTTGAACACTAGATCCACATTCCACAAGTGACGCCGGCGCCCGGTGTCCCGCGCGCAGCAATAGTTCTGGGGGCCGATGACGGTCGAACACCTATGCGAATTTGTCTGGCAGCCTCTGCGATGAGGATCAAAGCCAAGTTTTGAAACTTCAAACAACCAAACCGACTTGAGTCAGTTAGGGTGTTTCAAGTTTCAACACTTGGCTTTTAATCGTCATCGCAGAGGCTACAAGACAAATTTGCATAGGTGTTCAACCGCCATCGACCCCGAGAACTATTGCTGCGGGACGACGGACGCCGGCGTAACTTGTGGGACATGGATGCAGTGTTCGTGACCGAAAGCCACACGTATCTCGCACCAACGATACTTGCTATTTAGGGTTCCATCGACGTCGGGGGTGTCGTGTCGGGGTCGGGGTGTCGGGGGTGTCATGTCGGGGTGTGGGGGTGTCGTGTCGGGGTCGGGGTGTGGGGGGTGTCGTGTCAGGGTCGGGGTGTGAGGGGTGTCGTGTCGGGGTCGAGGTGTCGTGTCAGGGTGTCGTGTCAGGGTGTCGGGGTGTCATGGTGTCCGAGTGTCGTGGTGTCGTGTCGGGGGTTGGGGTCGGTGACGTCGGGGGTTGAGGATCGGTGGCGTCGGAGGTTGGGGGTTAGTGGCGTCGGGGGTGCCGTGTCAGGGTGTCGAGTGTCGTGTCGGGGTCGGCGTGTCGGGGGTGTCGTGTCGGGGTCGGGGTGTCGGGGGTGTCGTGTCGGGGTCGGGGTGCTGTGTCGTGGTCGGGGGTGTCATGTCGAGGTGTCGGGGGTGTCGTGTCGGGGTCGGGGTGCTGTGTCGTGGTCGGTGGTGCCGTGTCGGGGTGTCGGGTTCGGGGTGCTGCGTCGGGGTCTTGGGGTGTCGGGGTCGGTGTGCCATGTCGAGGTGTCGGGGTGTCGTGTCGGGGTGTCGGGGTCGAGGTTGTTGGAAATATGCCCTAGAGGCAGTAATAAATTAGTTATTATCATATTTCCTTGTTCATGATAATCGTTTATTATCCATGCTATAAATTGTATTGATTGGAGACTTAGATGCATGTGTGGATACATAGACAAAACCATGTCCCTAGTATGCCTCTAATGGACTAGCTCGTTGATCAAAGATGGTTAACGTTTCCTAGCCATGGACATGAGATGTCATTTGATAACGGGATCACATATTTAGGAGAATGATGTGATGGACAAGACCCAAACTACAAACGTAGCATATGATCGTGTCAGTTTATTGCTACTGTTTTCTGCATGTCAAGTATATGTTCCTATGACCATGAGATCATGCAACTCACGGACATCAGAGGAGTGCCTTGTGTGTATCAAACATCGCAACGTAACTGGGTGACTATAAAGGTGCTCTACAGGTATCTCCGAGGGTGTCTGTTGAGTTGGCATGGATCAAGACTGGGATTTGTTACTCCGTGTGATGGAGAGGTATCTCAGGGCCCACTCGGTAATGCAACATCACAATAAGCCTTGCAAGCAATGTGACTAAGTGTTAGTCATGGGATCTTGTATTACGGAACAAGTAAAGAGACTTGTCGGTAACGAGGTTGAACTAGGTATGGAGATACCGACGATCGAATCTCGGGCAAGTAACATACCGAAGAACAAAGGGGACATCATACGGGATTAACTGAATCCTTGACATAGAGGTTCGACCGATAAAGATCTTCGTAGAATATGTAGGAACCAATGTGGACATCCAGGTCCCGCCATTGGTTATTGACCGTAGAGGTGTCTCCGTCATGTCTACATAGTTCTCAAACCCGCAGGGTCTGCACACTTAAGGTTTGGTGACATTTCGGTAGTATAGAGTTATGTATGGTGGTGACCGAAGTTTGTTCGGAGTCCCGGATGAGATTCCAGACGTCACGAGGAGCTCTGGAATGGTCCGGAGCTAAAGATTGATATATAGGAAGTCCCATTTTGGTCGCCGGAAAAGTTTTGGGCTAATCGGTAATGTACCGGGAGTGCCGGTAGTGTACCAGGAGACCACCGGGAGGGGTATTTCGACCCAAGAGGCTTCATGGGCTGTGGGAGAGTAACTACCAGCCTTTTGTGGGCTGGTGGAAGTCCCACACAAGGCCCATGCGTCTGGGAGAAAAAACCCAAAGGGAAAAAGGTGGAAAAAGGCCAAAAAAAAGGAGGAATCCTAGTCCTACTAGGATTGGAGGAGGATTCCTCCTCTCCTCCCCACTTTGGTCGACCCAAGGGCTGGCTTTTTGGCAGCCAAGACTCCTCCTCCTCTCCTCCTATATGTACTAGAGGATTTTAGGATTTTGGCACAGAATTTTCTGCCACGTGCTACCCGTTCCTCTAGTGCATAGTTTCTCCTCTAGATCGTTTTTCTGCAGTGCTTAGGCGAAGCCCTACCGGAATTGCTCCACCACCATCGCCGGAGCGCCGTCACGCTGCCGATAAACTCTTCTTCCTCTCCACTTCCTCTTGCTAGATCAAGACTGATAGAGGCGAGGGTCCCGATCTTTCGATGAGATGATAACTATCGATTTGGTGGAGAAGACTTTGACGATCCGACTACGAACGTGCACGACGTTGCGCCTTAGCAATCGCTAAACCAATCTCCAAGAGGTTAGTGACCACGCCGGAGCACGATCAACCTGACCACGAAGGTCTATTCCTGCAAGCAATCAAAGAACAAGGAAGAATATGATAATGCAATCTGAATATTGCGAATATATATGAAGTATTGATAAGGGTGGGGTTCCGAAAGCGGTCTTGGTCTGGTCGTTGGACACAAACGAAGTACACGAAGTTGCAATGGCTAACTTTTAACTAAACAAAACCCAAAGGAAAAGCTACTAGATTGATCTACTTATATAGGAGCAAGGGGTGGCGGCCAAGGAGGTTGGAGGACGTCCCAAGACACCCTAAAACCAACCCTAGGTCGTACAAGGCCCATGGGCCCAAGTGGAGGTGATGCAACACCTTTGGACTTGTAGTTTGACTCGGATTCTGTTGCAACGTTAGATTGTTTCGTCGATATCATCGCGATCCAGACGAATTTTAAGGGATTCCAACTAGGATGGAACGCATATGAAATCTAGTAAATAAATTATTGAATAATTATTATAAGAAATCACCTCACAAATATGCACATATGCAATATTTTTGGTCGTATCCAAGGTAGTCATGTCCTCATCAAAGACGGTGGAGATCGTCAACAAGCTGCACGTGTGCTGAACGTGGAGGTGCCGTCCGTTCGGCGCTAGATCGGAAGGACCGTGATCAAGATCGCGAGACGGTTCGTGACGAGTTCGCGGGACGGATCATGATGAGTTCGCGGGATGGATCGTGATCAAGATCACGAAACGGATCGTGATGAGTTCGCGGGACGGATCGTGATGAGTTCACGGGACGGATCGTGATGAGATCGCGGGACGCTCGGCGATTTGGATCGCAAAGACGTTCGACTACACCAACCGCGTTTCTTAACGCTTCCCGCTTAGCGATCTACAAGGGTATATAGATATACTCTCCCTCTCGTAGATGCTCATCACCATGGATAGATCTTGTGTGTGTGTAGGAAATTTTTTGTTTCCCATGCAACGTTCGCCAACAGTGGCATCATGAGCTAGGTCTATGTGTAGATGAGATCTCGAGTAGAACACAAAAGGTTTGTGGGCGTTGATGCTTAGATTGCTTCCTCCCTTGGTCGGATTTTGGTTCAGCGGTATTGTGAGATGAAGCGGCCCGGACCAACATTACTCGTACGCTTACGAGAGACCGGTCCCCTCGATCGTAACTTGTTGCATAGATGGCTTGCGGGTGCCAGTTTCTATCACTTTAGTTGGATCGGATTCGACAAAGGCGGTCCTTGAGAAGGTTGAAAAGCAACTAGTGTATCACCGTTGTGGTTTTCGCGTAGATGAGAATTGTTCTTGCTAGATACCCGTAGCAGCCACGTGAAACATGCAACAACAAAATTAGAGGACGTCTAACTTGTTTTTGCAGGGTATGTTGTGATGTGATATGGCCAATTACATGATGTGATATATGTGATGTATGAGATGATCATGTGATGTATAGATTATCACGACTTGCATGTCGATGAGTATGGCAACCGGCAGGAGCCATAGGGTTGTCTTTAATTATTGTATGACCTGCGTGTCAATCATTAAGCGCTATGTAATGCTTTACTTTATCGGTAAACGGTGGCAATAGTAGTAGAAGCATGGTGGGCGCGACAACCCCGATGGCGACACGTTGATGGAGATCAAGATGATGGAGATCATGGTGTCATGCCGGTGACGATGGAGATCATGTCGGTGCTTTCATGATGGAGATCAAAAGCACAAGTTCATGGCCATATCATGTCACTAATGATTTACATGTGATGTTAATCCTTTTATGCACCTTGTTTTGCTTAGGACGACGGTAGCATTATAAGGTGATCACTCACTTAATTTCAAGATAAATTGTGTTCTCCCCGAGTGTGCACTGTTGCGAAAGTTCTTCGTGTCGAGACACCACGTGATGATCGGGTGTGATAGACTCTATGATGAGGACATGACTACCTTGGATACGACCAAAAATATTGCATATGTGCATATTTGTGAGGTGATTTCTTATAATAATTATTCAATAATTTATTTATGTTATCCGGAACAAAAATACTTCACCTATTTTTATTTTATGCCTAAATGCAGAATGACCGAACACTTGTATGAACCACGTGTGATGACAAAGGAAGAGGAAATGGTTGGATGCTATTCAAGAGGTCCTCTCACGTTAAAGGAAATAATTAGGTGTTGTTCAAGAAGTTCTATCACGTCACTTTTAGCCCAAGAGAAGATAGAGTCCAAATCTCTCACGTTCTGGACTCAGATTCGGACTACAGAGACATACCTGTCTCAAAACGCCAACAACTTTTTCATACGGACTCGGAATTGGGTGATTCTTTTTTTTATGGAAACTAGATTTCATATGCGTTCCAGACCAGTTGGAATCACCTTAAAATTCGTCGGGATCGCAAAGATATCGACAAAATAATCTAACGCTGCAACAGAATCCGAGTCAAACTACAAGTCCAAAGGTGTTGCATCACCTCCACTTGGGCCCATGGGCCTTGTACGACCTAGGATTGGTTTTAGGGTGTCTTGGGACGTCCTCCCACCTCGTTGGCCGCTACCCCTTGCTCCTATATAAGTAGATCAATCTAGTAACTTTTCCTTTGGGTTTTGTTTAGTTAAAAGTTAGCCATTGCAACTTCGTGTACTTCGTTTGTGTCCAACGACCAGACCAAGACCGCTTTCGGAACCCCACCCTTATCAATACTTCATCTATATTCGCTGTATTCAGATTGCATTATCATATTATTGCTTGTTCTTCGATTGCTTGCAGGAATAGACCTTCGTGGTCAGGTTGATCGTGCTCCGGCGTGGTCAATAACCTCTTGGAGATTGGTTTAGCGATTGCTAAGGCGCGACGTCGTGCATGTTTGTAGTCGGATCGTCAAAGTCTTCTCCACCAAATCGATAGTTATCATCTCATCGAAAGATCGGGACCCTCGCCTCTATCAAGTGGTATCAGTTTTCACGTTGCTCGGTAAGCATTTCCAGTTATTAGTAGATTAGATTTATTTTTCTTTATCTAAGAAGCCCCTAGTTTTTATTTACGTGCTCTTTATTTTCTTAAAAACCTATCCTATCACACCTACAAAGTACTTCTAGTTTCATACTTGTTCTAGGTAAAGCGAATGGTAAGCGTCCGTAGAGTTGTATCGGTGGTCGATAGAACTTGAGGGAATATTTGTTCTACCTTTAGCTCCTCGTTGGGTTCGACACTCTTACTTATCGAGAAATGCTATAATTGATCCCCTATACTTGTGGGTTATCAAGACCTTTTTCTGGCGCCGTTGCCGGGGAGCAATAGCGTGGGGTGTATATTCTCGTGTGTGCTTGTTTGCTTTATCAGTAAGTATTTTTTATTTTCTGTTCTAAGTTGTTTTCTATCTTTAGATATGGGTAGGAAACGTAAAATACCAAAAAAAAAAGTTTTACTTGCTGCTCCAAAAGTTGATGAACCACTAGTGTTCTGTACCACCGAAGAATATTACTTGGGTCATCTTCGATCCACTTGTGCTCGTGCTAAAAACCCAAGTAGCTTAGTTGAGGGAAACTCATTAAATGAGCATGCTCATTATGTGCGACACCGCATATCTCAAAAAGGGAAATTCTTGTGGCATCAAATTAATACTTTGTGTTGTTATACTTGGAACTTGTGTGAATTGCATGATTGTACTTGTTGTTCTAAAGAAGCTAAAAATCACCTTCCCTACCAATGTCTGTTTAATGATAATGAAATATTATCCTCTTGTGCCAAGGAGGCCTATTACTATATTGATGTTGAACAAATTGAAGAATTTGTTGCTTTTAAGGGTGCCTATGAAATTGCTTCTTTCATTGAAAAGTATGATGCTACTCTTTGCAAATCTGAAATTTTTGCCATACTTAAATATTGCTATGAAAACTATGCTTCTAATGCTTATGTTAAAGAGTTTATTGAAAGAATGACCACTGCCTTGGAAGAGAATAATATTTTGCAGGAATCTATGGAAGAGGAAGTTGTTGAAATTGTACGCTCATTAGCTGAAAAAGATGAGGAGGAGAACAAAGAACAAAAGGAGGTAGAGCAGATTAGCTACCCGTGCCCACCTTCTAATGAGAGTAGCTCTTCAACTCATACATTGTTTAATCCCCCTTCGCACATACATTGTTTAAATTGGTAATTTGCTTTATTATACTAACGGATCTCACGAGGGTTTTGTTAAGTTTTGTGTGATTGAAGTTTTCAAGTTTTGGGTGAGATCACGATGGATGAAGGAATAAGGAGTGGAAAGATACTAAGCTTGGGATGCCCGAGGCACCCCAAGGTAATATTCAAGGACTCCCAATAAACTAAGCTTGGATATGCCCCGAAAGGCATCCCCTCTTTCCTCTAACAACCATTGGTAATTTTACTTGGAGCTATATTTTTATTCATCACATGATATGCGTAAATCTTGGAGTGTCGTATGCTTTTTATTTTTATTTTAATAATGCACCATGCTGGTATGAGAAATTCATTGGTTGATTTATAGAAGGCTCTTTGCACCTCACTTTTATCTTTTGAGTATGGCTTTATAGAATGCTTCATGTGCTTCACTTATATCATTTGAAGTTTGGATTGCCTATTTCTCTACACATAGAAAACCACCATTTGTAGAATGCTCTTTTGCTTCACTTATATTTATTAGAGCGTGGGCATTTCTTTTGTAGAAAGAATTAAACTCTCATGCTACACTTATACCTATTTAGAGAGTTAACAGGAGTTGGTCATTCACATGGTTAGTCATAAAATCCTACATAAAACTTGTAGATCACTAAATATGATGTGTTTGATTCCTTTCAATAGTTTTGCGATATAAAGATGGTGATATTAGATTCATGCTAGTGAGTAATTGTGGATTAGTAGAAATATTTGTGTTAAAGTTTGTGATTCCCCTAGCATGCACGTATGGTGAACCGTTATGTGAAGAAGTCGAAGCATGATTTATTTATTGATTGTCATCCTTTGTGTGGAGGTCGGGAGCACGCGATGGTTAACTCCTACCAACCTCTCCCCTAGGAGCATGCGTCTAATACTTTGCTTCGATAGCTAATAGAGTTTTGCAATAAGTATGTGAGTTCTTTCTGACTAATGTGAGTCCGTGGATTATACGCACTCTCACCCTTCCACCATTGCTAGCCTCTCTAGTACAGCGCAACTTTCGCCGGTGCATTAAACCCATCATATTCTCTTCCTCAAAACAGCCACCATACCTACCTATTATGGCATTTCCATAGCCATTCCGAGATATATTGCCATGCAACTTCCATCGTTATGTTTATTATGACACGTACCATCATTGTCATATTGCTTTGCATGATCGTAAGATAGTTAGCATGATGTTTGCATGGCTTGTCCATTTTTTTAAGTCATGGCTACGCTAGATCATTGCACATTCCGGTACACCGTCGGAGGCATTCATATAGAGTCATATTTTGTTCTAGTATCGAGTTGTAATTCTTGAGTTGTAAGTAAATAAAAGTGTGATGATCATCATTATTAGAGCATTGTCCCATGTGAGGAAAGGATGATGGAAGCTATGATTCCATCACAAGTTGGGATGAGTCTCCGGACTTTACAAAAAAATAAAAGAGGCCAAAGAAGCCCAAATAAATAAAAGAGGCCAAAGATGCCCACCAAAAAATAAAAAATGAGAGATAAGAGATAAGGGACAATGCTACTATCTTTTTTCCACACTTGTGCTTCAAAGTAGCACCATGGCCTTCATGATAGAGAGTCTCCTATTTTTTCACTTTCATATACTAGTGGGAATTTTTCATTATATAACTTGGCTTGTATATTCCAATGATGGGCTTCCTCAAAATCTCCTAGGTCTTCATGAGCAAGCAGGGTGGATGCACACCCTCTTTTTTTATTTTTGAGCTTTCATACACTTAAAGCTCTATTGCATCCGTTGCATGGCAATCCCTACTCACTCACATTGATATCTATTAATGGGCATCTCCATAGCCCGTTGATACGCCTAGTTAATGTGAGACAATCTTCTCCTTTTCTTCATAAACTCCACCTATAGTGCTATATCCAAGACTCGCGCTCATGTGCTGTATGAGAGTTGAAAAGGTTTGAGAACATAAAAGGTGTGAAATAATTGCTTAACTTGTCATCGGGGTTGTGCATGATATAAATACTTTGTGTGGGGAAGATGGAGCATAGCCATACTATATGATTTTGCAGGGATAACTTTCTTTTAGCCATGATATTTTGAGAAGACATGATTGCTTTATTAGTGTGTGATGAGGACATCCCTGCTAATGCTACACCCACAACTCCGACTGCTATACATACAGGACCAATTACTAGAGCTCACGCACGTCAATTGAATTACCAGGTACTTTCGTTTCTTGCAAATCCTTCTAATGTTCATGAACATATGCTGCTGCCTAAATTAGATACTTTTGTTTTACTTATGAATAAAGGACCTAGCATGGATAAGAAGGATGACCATGGGAGCGGGATCAAGCATGGAGAAGAAGGTGCGCGTGCGGGAAAGAACAATGGAGCTTCCAGTGATGATTTTCGCACTTTGAAGCCACCATAATGGGAGCAAGAAGCCTTGGACGAAATATGCATGATGCTACTTATAAAATTCGTCCCTAGGCTAATATAGGTGCTGCGCCACCTTATTGTTGGGCCATGCCCATGTAATTTCGAAATACCATATTATAGGCTGTTTCTAGAGTCCGTATGTATGGGGAAACTGAGATAAGGTCTGTTTCGGACCCCTCCTCCAAGGGGCCACGAAATTCCCCTCTATTCCCCCATATATACAGCCCTTAGGGCGTCGTTTTAGGGTTGGGTTTTGTTTAGATTACAAGTTCGCCATAGCTGCAACTTCGCGTTCTTCGTTTGTGTTCCACGACCACACAAAGGCGTCACAGAACCCCACTTCATAAATAAAGCTTTCCTCTCATATTCGCCATATCCAGATTGCAATCTTAGTTTCTTGCTTGTTCTTCGTTTGCGTGCAGGAAACAGACCCTCGTGGTCAAGTTGATCGTGCTCCGGCGTGGTCAATAACCTCTCGGAGTTGGTTTAGTGATTGCTAAGGCGCGGCATCATCACACGTTCTTAGTCGGATCGTCAAAGTCTACTCCACCAAAAACGATAGCCACCATCTCATCGAAAGACAGGGACAACTTCGCCTCTATCAAGTGGTATCAGATTTCCAGGTTGCTCGGTGAGATTTTACCAGTTTTCGTAGTTTAGGTCGCATCTCTTCTTCATACCTTTAGTCCACAAAAAAGCCACAAAATTTTTTGGGTTAGATCATCATATCCGAACCAATCTGAGCCTTTGCATAGTCTTTTCAGTATTTTGCTTTGTTGAATTTGCAGTTACATCGTCGTGTCGAGTTGCTGGTCTTAGTGTCTAGTCCTTTAGAGTTTCGAGTTCTTTTCACAGGTTGTCACACCGCCACCGCATCGTCTTCATAGTTGCCATATACCACCACCATCATCACCGCTGCCATATATCACCATCCACCATCACTATCCATTTGTGTCCATATATACCATCACAAATCCTCCACCAATCCGAGTCCAGCTCGTTTTAGGTTTAGTTTCGAGATCCTTTTGATTTCGGATCCGTGTTTTGCTACCTGCGTAGGTGTCGGAGAAAAAAGAGTATGGCACGCTTTGCAGAGCACGTTTTGGCCCAAAAAAATTTAGGCTGAAAATATTTTTTTCCCGATCTTGGTTAAGTTCTTTGGAGCGTTTTGGGACACTTGCCATCATAGTGATTTTTGTCCAAATTTTTGGCCGTCGCAGCCCCTGAATTCCTCTAGAAAAAGAAAAAATTAGTCCAACAAATTTCGTGCCCATCTTGCTTATACAACCTGGGAAGAGTTTTGAGACACTCGCCATTGTAGTGATTTTTTGAGCAAAAGAAAAGAGCGCAAAAAAAGAAGAGGCGCCAAAAAAAAATCAGAGCGTGCTTTTCCCTTGATTACGTGTAGCATCGTGATTTTGTTGGTGTTTTAGGCTCGCGTCTCTAGTACAGTCTAGCCTAGGACCAGCACAGTACCATCGTTGAGCATTTATTCAACCTTGCATCTCTGAATTGATTATTGCTAACCCTTTTTGCTACCATACTATAAGCCATCCCAGCTCCACATACATCTACCTCGTGTGTTTGACACCACCTGGCAATCGCTCTATACAAGCTTTGAGAGTTTGACTACAACGATTGCCGATCACCGCCTGCTGCTGGGTAAGAACTGGTAAGAATTTGAGATTCGCTTAAAGGATTTGTGACACACCACCACCATCACCACCACGTGCCAGTAGTCTGTAGGTTTCATATTCTTGTGTGTTTCCTATTTCTGCTAACCCTGTCAGGATCACACGACGACGGGAGCGACTGGGAGAGCATGACCAACAAAGCGCTCGATGATAAATTTCAGCAAATGATGGCTGACCAGGTACAAGATTTTGTGACCAACTTTGGAGAGGCCATGGAGAAGCTCGATGGTTTGGAGAAGACATTCGACACCAAGATGGAAGCCAAGTTCAATGAGGTGCTTGCCCGTCTACCACCACCAGCTGCAGCTCCTATCCCTTTCGAACGACGAGCGCGACGTGTGCCTCTCGGCCAAGGCCAGCATACTAGTACTGTTGATACTGCTGCTACTTTTGTGGCTCCTGCTGCTACTGTCATTGAGCAGGTTGACGATTATGATGGTGATTATGATGATGAGGGAGAGGTAGCTCCAGATCAGCCTCAGGGGCAACCACCACGATATGCACCAGGTCGACCACATGGCTACAACCGTAACGGTAGGGCGGCACCAACCCCTTAGGTACGGGATCATGACCATCTCCCTAAACTTAAATTGAATATTCCGAGGTTTGAGGGTAGATATGTTCCTGATATATATCTTACATGGGAGTTAGAAACAGAACAACGTTTTACATGCTTACAATTTCCTGAGGATAGACGTGTTGCTGCTGTTGTTTCTTCTTCCACTAGTTTTGCTTGTGTTTGGTGGTCAGAACATTGTAGAATACACCATGCTAATATTCCAACTACTTGGGCTGCTTTGAAAACTGCTATGCGTAATCATTGGGTGTCACCTTATTATCAACGTGAATTGCTTCAAAATTTGCAGTGTTTAAGACAAGGAAGAAATTCTGTAGAAGAATATTATCAGGAATTACAAACTGGCACGATTAGATGTGGTATTGTTGAGGAGAATGAAGTTATGCTTGCACGTTTTATGGGTGGATTAAATAGAGAGATTCAGACTATTCTAGAGTATAAGGAGTATAACACTATCACTCGTTTATTTCATCTTGCTTGCAAAGCTGAACGTGAAGTGTAGGATCGACAGGCAATGGCGAGAACTCCTTTTTCTGCAGGTCGCACTTCATCATGGACGCCACGTACCTCCTCTACTTTCGCACGTCCTGCTGCAACGCCACCTACTCCCACCTCCAACTCCAACTGCGATACCAGGAAACAGGCTCCTAATCCACCCTCTGCGAAGAGCACACTTTCTGGGCCTGCACAGAGCTCCTCTTCATCTATTACATCCACAGGGCGAACACATGAGGTTATATGTCGTCGTTGCAAGGGTGGAGGTCACTTTGCGAGAGTATGCCCTTCCAAACGTGTAATGATTGTTATTGAGGATGGTGGATATGCGTCCGCTAGTGATTATGATGAGGAGACTTTGGCTCTCATTGCAAGTGAAGAACAGGGTGGCGAGGATGCAGAACCAGAGACACACTACATGGCTGCTGATTACGCTGATAGGTATGAAAGTTTAGTTGTCAACGTGTTCTCGGTGTGCAGGTTACACAGGCTGAGCAAAATCAGAGGCCCAACTTGTTCCATACAAAGGGAGTTGTGAAGGAGCGTTCTGTTCGTGTCATCATTGTTGGAGGGAGTTGCAATAACTTGGCTAGCATGGAGATGGTGGAGAAGCTGTCTCTAACAACCAGACCACATCCTCATCCTTATTACATCCAATGGTTCAACAATAGTGGCAAGGTTAAGGTAACACGTACTGTTCGTGTGCATTTTAGCATTGCTACATATTCTGATTATGTGGATTGTGATGTGGTACCCATGCAAGCATGTTCTGTTTTACTTGGTAGGCCATGGCAGTTTGATAAAAATTATGTACACCATGGTAGGACAAATCAGTATACTCTTGTTCATAAGGATCAAAATATCACTTTGCTTCCTATGTCTCCGGAACATATTATGAAAGATGACATTGCTAGAGCTAGTAAAGCAAAGCAGGAAAAAAATAAGAGTGAGAATCAGATTGTAGCACAGGAATTTGAGCAACACCATAAGCATAATAAACCATCATCTAATGTTGCTTCCGAAATAAAATTGAAGAGTGGATGTTTACTTTCTACTAAATCTGATATTAATGATTTGGATGTTGCTACATCTGTTTGCTATGCTTTTGTATGCAAAGAGGTATTATTTTCATTCGAGGACATGCCTCCCTCTTTGCCTCCTGCGGTCATTAACATTTTGCAGGAGTTCGCTGACGTCTTCCCACAAGACGTGACACCGGGATTACCACCTATTCGCGGGATTGAGCATCAGATTGACTTAATTCCCGGTGCATCCCTACCCAACCATGCGCCATACCGTACCAATCCAGAGGAGAAAAAGGAGCTGCTTGACAAAGGTTATATACGTGAATCCCTTAGCCCTTGTGTTGTTCCTATTATTCTAGTGCCTAAAAAGGATGGTACATCGCGCATGTGTGTGGATTGTAGAGGCATTAATAATATTACTATTCGTTATCGTCATCCTATTCCTAGACTAGATGATATGCTTGATGAATTGAGTGGCTCTACAATTTTCTCCAAAGTTGATTTGCGTAGTGGATACCATCAAATTCGTATGAAATTGGGAGATGAATGGAAAACAGCATTTAAAACTAAGTTTGGATTATATGAGTGGTTAGTCATGCCTTTTGGGTTAACTAATGCACCTAGAACTTTCATGAGATTAATGAACGAGGTTTTATGTGCTTTCATTGGACGATTTGTGGTAGTCTATTTTGATGATATATTGATTTTTAGTAGATCTTTGGAGGAACATTTGGAACATCTACGTGCTGTTTTTATTGCTCTACGTGATGCACGTTTGTTTGGTAACCTTGGGAAGTGCACCTTTTGCACCGATCGAGTATCTTTTCTTGGCTATGTTGTTACTCCACAGGGAATTGAAGTTGATAAAGCCAAGATTGAAGCCATTGAGAATTGGCCGCAGCCAAAAACGGTCACACAAGTGAGGAGTTTTCTTGGCCTCGCTGGTTTCTATAGGCGTTTTGTGAGAGATTTCAGCACCATTGCTGCGCCTCTCAATGAGCTTACAAAGAAGGATGTGCCTTTTTCTTGGGGTACCGCATAGGAAGAAGCCTTCAAGGTTTTGAAAGATAAGTTAACACATGCTCCTTTGCTCTAACTTCCTAATTTTCATAAGACTTTCGAGCTCGAACGTGATGCTAGTGGAATTGGCTTAGGAGGTGTGTTATTACAAGATGGTAAACCTGTTGCGTAGTTTTCTAAAAAACTGAGTGGGCCTAGTCTGAATTATTCTACTTATGATAAGGAATTATATGCTCTTGTTCGGACATTGGAAACATGGCAACATTATTTATGGCCCAAAGAATTTGTTATACATTCTAATCATGAATCTTTGAAACATATTAAAATTCAAGCAAAACTGAACCGTAGTCATGCTAAATGGGTTGAATTCATTGAGACTTTCCCTTATGTCATTAAACACAAGAAGGGTAAAGAAAATGTTATTGCTGATGCTTTGTCTCGTCGATATACCTTGCTTTCACAACTTGACTTTAAAATTTTTGGTTTGCATGATGCTGAATTTAGAGATGTGTTGCAGCATTGTAAAGAAGGGAGAACATGGAACAAGTTCGTTATTAATGATGGATTTGTGTTCCGTGCTAACAAGCTATGCATTCCAGCTAGCTCCGTTCTTTTTTTGTTGTTACAGGAGGAAAACGGAGGAGTATTAATGGGACACTTTGGCGTGAAGAAAACGGAGGACGTACTTTCTACACATTTCTTTTGGCCAAAGATGAGATGGGATGTTGAGCGTTTTGTTGCTCGCTGCACTACATGTCAAAAAGCTAAGTCACGACTCAATCCTCATGGTTTATATATGCCTTTGCCTGTACCTAGTGTTCCTTGGGAGGATATATCTATGGACTTTGTTTTAGGTTTACCTCGAACTAAGAAGGGGAGGGAT
Organism: Hordeum marinum; assembly: GCA_022496015.1. Lineage (NCBI taxonomy): Eukaryota > Viridiplantae > Streptophyta > Magnoliopsida > Poales > Poaceae > Hordeum > Hordeum marinum. The sequence continues at coordinate 216,551,015 of CM039674.1, read as the reverse complement.
AGCATATTTGTTGTCGTGGATAGATTTTCCAAAATGGCACACTTTATACCATGTCATAAAAGTGATGGTGTGCCAAATACAATTTATTCAGATCGTGAAATTATTCGCTTGCATGGTGTGCCAAATACAATTTATTCAGATCTGAAACAATTGTATTTGGCACACCATGCAAGCGAATAATTTCACGATCTGAATAAATTGTATTTGGCACACCATCACTTTTATGGCATGGTATAAAATGTGCCATTTTTGAAAATCTATCCACGACAACAAATATGCTATCCCTCACCTTCTTTGTTTGAGGTTAACCTAAAACAAAGTCCATAGATATATCCTCCCAAGGAACACTAGGTACACGCAAAGGCATATATAAACCATGAGGATTCAGTCGTGACTTAGCTTTTTGACATGTAGTGCAGTGAGCAACGAAACGCTCAACATCCCGTCTCATCTTTGGCCAAAAGAAATGTGTAGCAAGTACGTCATCCGTCTTCTTCACGCCAATGTGTCCCATTAATCCTCCTCCATGGGCCTCCCGCGACAACAAAAGACGAATGGAGCTAGCTAGAATGCATCATCTCCCCCCTTGCGGAAGATCCGTCCTCGGATCGAGATCTTCATCACCATGAAATGGGTAAGGTCGGTGGCGTTGAAGATGTCACTCACGTTGTACTTGTCGCGTGGAATGTCGATCTTGTAAGAATTGTTGTTGTAGCGTTCCAATACCTTGAATGGACCATCGGCTCGAGGTAGTAGCTTGGACTTGCGCTCATTGGGAAAACACTCCTTCAAGAGATGTAGCCACACAAGGTCGCCGGGCTCGAACACCATGGGGTGTTTGTTGGTGTTGCGCTTGGCAGTGATGCGTTCCACTTGGCGCTCGATGGTGTTCCTTGTATCTTCGTGCATCTTCTTGACGTAGCTTGCCCTTTCACTTCCATCCATGTTGACACGTTCTTGTAGTGGTATCGGGAGAATGTCCAATGGGGACAAAGGGTTGAAGCTATAGACCACCTCGCAGGGAGACTTGTTGGTGATGAAGTGTCGTGCGCAATTGTAGGCGTACTCGGCTATGGAGAGGCAATATTCCCATTCCTTGATGTTCTTCTTGATCAACACGCGGAGGAGAGTCCCAAGCATCCGGTTCGTCACCTCCGTTTGGCCATCGGTTTGTGAATGGTTGGTCGAAGACAAGAGTAACTTGATGTCGAGCTTGGCGCAAAGAGTCTTCCAAAAGTAGCTCAATAATTTGACGTTGCGATCCGACATAATGGTCTTGGGTACTCCATGTAGGCATAAGATTGTCACACCCAAGATACGGTCCTATCCTTATTTTGGCACGAGGGCCTCGATAGGGATAGAAGCGCATCTCGTCGTGTTGCAAGAATGGATATCATTACAAGTACATGTACAGAAGAGATGAGTACGGAATTGACTTACACTCGCCACAAGCTACATCAAGATCACATCAATACAATAACATATTCAAACATCATACATAAGTGCAGGGTCCGACTACGGACGAAAACAAACGATAGATGACATCCATCCTTGCTATCCCAGGCTGCCACCTGGAACCCATCCTAGATCGATGAAGAAGAAGAAGAAGAACTCCAAATCAAATCAAGCATCGCGCTCACATCAAATCGTCGCATTACCTGAATCTGCAACTATTGTTGTAGTAATCTGTGAGCCACGGGGACTCAACAATCTCATTTCCAAGGGTCTCAAGACTATTAAAGCTTAATGGGTGAGGTATGGTTAAGTGGTGAGGCTGCAGCAAGCGACTAAGCATTTATTTGAGTGGCTAGCTTACGAATATAGAAAGTAAGGTATGCTGGTCTACGCATAACGGACGTGAACTAGTAATAATCACTAACTGATCCTGAACACCTACTTACGTCAGGCATAACCCCACCATGTTCTCTTTCGAATAAGAACTCATGAGAAGAGACAATCACGGTTACGCACACAGTTGGTGTATTTTATTAGAGTTTACTTCAAGTTTGCTATGACCGGGTGTTAAACAAAGTATCCAAGTTTGCCACATAACCGCGGGCACGGCTTTCCGAAAGATTTAACCCTGCAAAGGTGCTCCAACTCATCCATCACAAATTAACCACACGCCGCGGGAATAACCTCGACCACGGATCTCGTGATCATCCTAGGAAATTCCAAAGGAAATCCGACACCTCGAGATAGCCCGAAGAAAATCAGAGTTCCTCACGCAAGACGTTCGAGAAAGGTAAAACAAATCCAGCAAGGCCTCCCGACGTGTCGACGATCCCGATAGGAGCCATGTATCTCGTTCTCAGGACACGGCGGATAAGCTAGTGTATGGTGGCCTGATAGAAATCTCCCGAGTTGCCCAGGGTTGGCCCCACACAGTGCTCTATTTTGGACTAGCATTAGCAGCACTGGCCCCCCTGTATTATGTTAAATTAATCCACGAGGGGGTGACCCTCTATGCTTTAATAAGGTGATCAGTATTATTATGATGGCAAATGTAGTACCAAAGTTGGGCCTTGCCAAACAACTTTTATCCTAAAACGAAAATCAAGGGGGTCCCCATAACAACCCCGAGCATGTTAGGAGCTCTCAATTATGGAACATAACACCGGTTCACAAGTAACTAGGGTGGCAAGAGTGGAACAAAACACCGAGCAAAAGGCCAAGCCTTCCACCCTTTACCAAGTGTATAAGTGTATTAAATTAAATAGAAACCATATTGTGATAACAAAAGAATGTCCATGTTGACACATGGAAGCAATTGCACCTGTAGCTAGAAACGCTATAAGAAACGCTATAAGAAGGGTTTGCTAGGATGTGGAGGGGTTAGAGGCTTATCATGGCAATGTTGGGAGGCTTGACATACAAGTGGTAGGTAACGTGACATAGCGATAGAAAACGTGACAACTAGCATGGCAATGATAGTAGTGGTATCCAGGGAAATGTGTCATCTTGCCTGAGATCCCGCTCAGAAGAAGAACGAATCCATGAGGAAGACGAGCCAACGTAGTCGAACAAATCCTCACACTCTGAGCGGTTTCGGAACTCTATCCAGAAGAAGCAATCTGAAACAAACAATCAACACAAGATACACTATAACATATGCATGACATGATGCGCAAACAATATGATGCATGTCCGGTTTAATATGCAATGCATGGCATGACATGGCAAGAACAACAAACAACCACTACATATTAAGTGAAGTTCAATATGCAACGAGTTGCATATTGACGAAACTCCACGTTGAATTACTTAGTTCACTCTCGTTTAGGTACTCATCAATATTAAATGTTGTTAAACATGGCAAGAGGTGAAGCATGACCAACTATATCATCTAGGCCTTTTAAATGAGGCCGGAAGCAATATATAGTATTTCCGAAACAACCCCATATGCATATTATGAAATTGGTCCAGATCTGTTCTAACACAATTTTAGAGTTGTTAAACAGCAAAATAAATGTCACCATGTTATTCTACATATTTTTCTGGTCAAGTTACATATGTGGAACATTTTTATCGGAGCTATGGTTTAAAAGTTATTAAATAAATCATTCTAACATGGCATATGTGCAAATTCATGTAAACGGCAAGTTTAAATATTTTTATCACATGTGAAAGTTGGAAATTATTAATCTACACCAAATTTTAGTCAAGTTTCATATATAAATCATTTTAGTCCGATGCACGATTAATTAGATATTAACATATTTAAAACAGTGCCTTTTTCTCAAATTATGCATGTCCATTAATAAATGTTAAATCGCAGAACTAAAAAAACCACATACGTGCAATATGTTGGGTCGCTCGGGACTTGAACCTAGGACCTCCCGATTGAAAATGAACTTGCTGACAAGCTGCCGCGAAGAGCTTTTGGAGGAAATAGAGTGGCCATCCTAATTAACCCCTAGACATCAGAACGGATCTAGGAAAAAATACTAAGGTTTCACTTACGGAGCTCACAAAGATACAGAGACCAGCGGCCATGGCAGGGAACAACGAAGGCTTGCCATCTCGACGCTAGGTAGGAGAGGCCGACGATGGCTCGGATGGTCGGATCAAGGGCAGAGGACTCCATTCCCGGCGGATCTGGCGAGTTCTGGCAGAGCTCGGGCATCGAGATGGTGTAGGCCATGGTGACAGCTTCTCCCTGTCCATGGCGCACACACAACGAGAGAGTGAGAGGTCAGAGGAGAGGAGAAGGAGAAGAGCGAGAGGAAGGAGAACCAGGGAAAGGAAAATGGTGCAAGAAGGGGACCTGCTGGTCCGGCGACCAGACGGTGGCGCGGATGAAGCTCCTGAAGGACATCGACTATGGCCATGGCAACCTCCCTAAAACAGACAAGCAAGAGGGATAGAGGGAGATGTGAGAGGAGGAGAAGGAAGCGAAGGAAGACATGGAGAGAAGAATGGCACCACTGCTCATCGGTGAGGTCCGGCAGCGATAACGGGGCCTTGAGGTGGAGCGGAGGAGAGCTTGGGGGATTGATCCCGTCGTGTTGTTGACGACCTGCAGAAAGACCACCACGACAGAAAAATATTCAGAGAGGAGCAGCAGAGAAAGAGAGAAACACGGGAAAGGAGGATGAGTGGCTCGGGGCTTGGGCACGCTGCTGCTGGCCCTGGCGCATCCATGATTGTGCGAGGAGGCTGGCTCACCTCACTAGCGACGAGAGGTCACGCGCGAGCGGGGCAGGAGGAGGCCGGGCCTCAGTCTGCATGGGGAAGCTCGGTCTCTAACGCTCCGGCGAGGGTCGTTGTTGGAGGAGCTGCCACCGCAGAGGAGGTGGCTGGCCAGGGAAGCTCAGGCACGAGAGGACGAGGGTGACGGCGACCAGTTTCCTCGATCTAGATCGGATCAAGCGCTGCAGTGACTGCGGAGGATGGATGCGTCTGGTTGGTCCGAAGCAGAAATTGAGGAGGAACAAAGGGTTGGCTGGATCAGAAAAACGAGGAGGATGGGATGGATCTTGTATCGAGACGATCCCGAGGGAGAGAGGGGCGGCGGGGATGGATGGGACAAGGTCCCTAGATTTTAGGGTTGACACATATATACAGTAGGTGGGTTAGAAGGAAAAGATTTAGACAAAATTTGAACGTTGGATTGCGATCGGATGGCTCCAGAAAAATGAGGAGGGGTTAGATAGACCTAGGTGGGCTTGTGGGCTGTGTAGAGGGGCTTGGTGAGGATGAGAGGGAATGGAGGGCGGCCCGTGATAGAGGTTTTAAAACACCAAAATGTTCGATAAATAAACCGATGACCGCACTGCTACAACTAACCGTTGGGGTATCAAACGAACTCGGAATGCGACTAAATTTGGCAGGCGGTCTACCTAAAATAAAACAAGACCGCACGTCAAGTCTCGACCCAATCCGAGAATATTTTTAGCGTGCCTTTTAAAACATCTTTTAAATGATGCCGCGGGCGCGTGCGTGTGTGGTTGGTCGGTATGAATGAAAAATTGATGCGGTCGCAAGTAATATTCCCAAGCTTGTAAAACTCTCACCAATGCACACAATTCTTTGTCATATATAGGATAGTTGAGTTGAGCGCCGAAAAGTTTCTCACTAAATACGCAATTGGGCGCTTTTCTTGCATAAGCACGCCACCTATGCCATTACCACTAGCGTCACAATGCACTTCAAAAGTTTTAACAAAATTAGCAAGGCAAGCAGAGGCGTATGAGTGAGCAAATTTTCAAGTTCATGGAAAGTGTTGTCTTGGGACGGTCCCCAAACAAAAGGTGCATTATTCTTGCTCAAAGCATGTAGAGGAGTAGGAATAGTGCTAAAGTCTTTCACAAACCGACGGTAGAAACCGTCTAGTCCTAAGAAACTACGCACTTGTTGCAAATTGGTGGGTGTTGGCCAATTTTTAATAGCCTCAATCTCAGTTTCATCAACATGGACACCCTTAGACCAAACCACAAATCCTAGGAAAACAACTTTTTCAACACCAAAGAATGTATTTGTTCATGTTTGCATAAAGTTTTTCTTTCCAAAGAGTTTGCAAAATGTCCCTAACATGTGTGGCGTGTTGTTCTAGAGAGTCGCTAAAAACAAGGATGTCATCAAAGTAGACCACAACACATTATCCAATATAGGGGCACAAACATGATGCATCATGTGCATGAACGTACCCAGTGCTTCAGATAATCCCATGGGCATCACTAACCATTCATAGAGACCAATTTTAGTTTTGAAAGCCGTTTTCCACTCATCACCCTCTTGTATGCGAATTTGGTAGTAACCACTTTTCAAGTCTATTTTGGAAAATATAGTGGGACCACTAAGTTCATCTAGCATGTCATGTAAGCATGGGATAGGGTGACGATATCGAGTGGTGACAGCATTTATAGGTCGGCAATCAGAACACATGCGCATACTACCATCTTGTTTAGGCACTAGAATAACATGAACCACACAAGAACTCAAACTCTCACATGCATGCCCTTTATCTAGGAGTTTTTGGAGTTGCCTTTATATCTCCTTTGTTTCGCCGAGGTTGACACAGTAGGGTGCCTTGTGAGGGAGCGGTGCGCTGGGGATGAGGTCAATGTGATGTTTGATCCCTTGTTTCGTTGGTAGTCCCAAAGGTAGCTCATCGGGAAAAACATCTTGAAATTCCTGCAACAATTGAGATAACAGAAGAGGAAGATGTTGTGAAGGGTTAGGCTGGGTAAGATCATCCTTGCATACGATCACGTAGTGAAGGACGGTCGATGGGCTCTCACTCACATCCCTCTAATCTCTTTTGGTGGCAAAAATTACTAGGTCACTCTTGTCCCTCATCGTGGACTCACTAAATTTTGGCTTGTGGCGCTCACTCTCTTTGAGGTGGATCACTCTCTCACTTTTCTCTCCACGATGGGACGAAGCTTGCTTATCGGTGGTCACTTGACTTGGAGACAAAGGGCAAAGCACGTATTCAGTACCCTTCATCTTGAAGCCATGTTGATTTGTTCGCACATTGTGTATGACGCCACGGTCGAATTACCAAGGTCTCCAAAGGAGTAGGTGGCAAACAGACATGGGCACCACATCACACTCCATGGTGTCTTCGTAACCTCCAGTCTTGAAGGAAACTTGCACGGTGTGGTCGACTTGTATTGTGCCGGAGTCACTTAGCCATTAGACCTTGTAGGGGCGAGGAGGCTTTTTCTTGACCAAGTGTAACTTGGGGCAAAGTTCCTCACTTTCCAAATTGTGACAACTTCCTCCGTTGATGATGACCTTGACGGGTCTTCCTTGGATACCGGCCTTGGTGTGGAATATGTGGAAATGTTGGTCCTCATCTTGTTGTTGTAGTGTCAAAACCTTTGAGATAGCGAGAGTGAGGCTCGGATCATTTTCACAAACTATTTGAGAGTATTCATCTTCATTGACTGGCAGGTGCATGGCCACTTGTTCCAAAGCTTCCATCTCATCTTCACTCATGGAGTCACATGAGCCATCATCTTGAAGGATCATGGTCCGCCTTGTGGGACACTCCTACATCTTGTGGCCTCGACCTTGGCATGTGAAGCACTTGATGGAGCATGTTTTTGAGGCATCCGGTGTTGGTGTAGAGGATGAAGCTCTTGCTTTGCTTGTAGGAGCGTTGTGGGATGATGAAGACAACTTGTCCTTGTAGCTAGACTTATCATCTTTTGTCGTGGAGGTTCTTGTAGAGGAAGGTGTTGTGCTTGGAGAAGCTTGAGTAGTTGCACCGTAGGTCTTGTAGGAGGTCTTCGAGTACTTGTAGTCCTCTTGAACTTGACGTTCCGCCATGGTGGCTTGATGCACTAGCTCGAGAAAGTTGGAGTAGGGTTGGAAATCCGTAATTTTCTTGACTTGGTAATTGAGACCATTCAAGAAACGCGCCATAGTTTGCTCATCATCTTCCTTCACATTGGCTCTTATCATGGCCATCTCCATCTCTTGGTAGTACTCTTCCACCGGCTTGGTGCCTTGCTTGAGTAGTTGTAGCTTCTTGAAGAGATCACAATTGTAGTGTGTTGGGACGAATCGAGCTCTCATGAGGTCTTTCATTTGTGCCCAAGTGGTGATTGGCGGGTCACCTCTTTCTCTTCTTAGCTCAATCACTTGTTCCCACCAAATGAGAACTTAATCTTGGAATTCGAGGGAGGCCATGGAAATCTTCTTGTCCTCTTCATAGTTGTACAACCGGAATATTTTGTCAACCTTGAGTTCCCAAGAGAGATAGTCTTCGGGGTCGTTGCTTCCGGAGAATTTAGGCATATTGAACTTGAGCTTGCCAAAGTGGTTTTCCTCATTTTTGTTGTGGTGGCGGTATCATTGTCATGGAGGAGCATAGTTGTCTTGTTGACTTTGGCCTTGCCTTGGAGCTTGATCATCCATGTGGTCAACGGGATTTGCTTGAGGTCACTCTTCTTGTCGTGGAGGGTCATTGTTGTCATCTTGATATTACCCTTGCCTTGGAGTGAGCTCATCAATGTGTTGTTCCTCTTGCCTTGGGTGTTGTTGACGTTCTTGGTGCTCCTCTTGATGTGTGGCTTCCTCTTGGCATTCTCGACATAGAGCTTCTTGTTCCTCGCAAGCTTGTCGGTTGCGTTCTTGCAAGGCATATGTTGATTCGTGAAGTGTGCGATGTGCCTCATTTTCTTGCTCCTCACGGCGCCGGTCTTCCTCAGGGCTGTGACATAGGTGTTCTTGCCCGTATGCGTCCTGCTCTTGTTGGTGACGGTGGTCACACTCACGATGTCGACCTTGAAGCTCGTTGTCATGGAAGGGGTTGCTTGAGTCTTGAGAGAGGTGATGTGCGTCACGTTGTTGAGGTCGAGCTCGAGGAGGAAGACTCTCTCCGGAGGAGTCCTCGGAGGAGTGGCGACTTGTGGTGCACCGTCGAGTTGAGGTAGAAGTGGATGATGTGCGGTTCACCATCAAGGCGCGGAGCTCGTCCATTTGGGTTTTCATGAAGTCCCGCGTTCGCTCCTCGGATTCGTGTATGTTGGTGGCGAGGTCCTCGACACGGTCCGTGATGACATCATGTGCTTGGCGCATTCCCTTTTGTGCACCGAAGATTGAAGTTTGGTGACATAGTTGTTAGTGTTGTTGTCGCGCTCCTCGAAGGTCGGGTTCATCATAGTGTTCCTATCCATGTCACTCAAGTAGATATAAGTGGAAGAATGAGAAAACATAATACCAAATACAGTTCCAAAGGTTGAAAGGGGATCAATCACTCAATGTGAAATCGTGGACATAGTAGAATTGGTACCAAGTTTGCCCTTCTCACACATACACAAAGAAAAGCTTTGAAGTGTAGCTTGGTTAGGATGAGTGGCATAAAATTTGAGCAATGCGAACCAAGATGTTGTCAATGTTGAGTAAGATTCACAAAATAGCAAGACAAAGCAAATAGACCAATAGCTTTCAAGGCACTAGGAAATAGGAACATACACAAATATATATATTGGGATCCGCACAACCAAGGAATGAGCAATATGAAATCTCTGCAAGGCTCGTGTTGCACGGATACAAGAGAGAACTAGCATGATTGCTCTAATGGGCTAGATACGTCCTTGTGCACCAACCTATCAGAGTAACCGTGCCGTCTTCAATCCCAAGTATCTAGTATGTATGCGATAGGATATGATCCTATGGCTATTGCTTACAAGCTCTATGGAATCTTTATCTTTGCTTATAAGGTTTTTTCTATAGGCAATGCTTGATGCTCGAACCAAGATATGAGGCAAGTATGATGGATATGCACGGGAGAGACTTATGGCACAAAGTGGACAACAAGTGAAGTGCATGCTAAACTAGCTATGCGGTATATGAGTGTCACTACAGTGCACAAGTAACATGGCCCGGCAATTCTCAACTTGCTAGTCTCGATGGGTAAGGTAAGCAAATAGGCTCGGAGCTATCAATGCAATGGCAAGGTATGGACAAAGATGTCATGAAGTTATCGTCCTTGCTTACGGTTGAAAGTGGCCGACGTCAAAGTCGAGGCTAGTGATGATTAATGGTGCTGGTGATGACGTCCAACCGCGCCTAAGTAGCCGAAACACCTTAGGACACGCCAGCCAAACACTAAAAGTCACGAAGGAAATGGACAATGGAGTGGAAAGAACAAGTGTGGGGATGTCAAAACTGAAAAAATTGGGGTTGTTCTATAGGGCCCGTGTGCGGGGTGTCCAGTAACTATCGCGGGAGCCCGTGCGCATGGGGTCCAGGGCCCGTGAACATGGGGTGCGGAGAAAAAATTCGGGCAGTCATGAATTTGATGGTTTTGGGGAAAATTTTCGAGAAACTCTCGGGTAGAAAGGTAAATCCACTTTCTAGGCATCTATTCCACGGATAAAAACCAACAAAAACTCACAAGATTCAACAATCGCAAAAAAAATTGGTATGGCTATTTTTGTGGGGATTTTCGTTTTAGGATGAAATCAAGCAAATATAGGCTAGAAACGGTGGGGGAGACTCCAAATTCGTGATCAATATGGCTCATGATACCGTATGATACGGGAAGGACCCGTAGGAGTCGATCTCTCATGAATTGGAGGGGAAAACACGAAGAACACGGGGAATAACAAGAGAAACACTCCAGAGAAAACTCAATCACACATCTATTAGGTCCATAATCATCACAAGAGGTTCAAGATCCCAAATCAATAAACGATACAAGTAGCGGTAGTGTTCTCTCACTCTAGAGGAGGAGCCTTGAATCCACGAGGGATCTTCCCTCTAGAGGGGCCTTGCCATCACTTGGATCTACTCCTAAAGGAGGACAAACTCCCTAAGAGAGGAAAGTAATGGAGCTATGCTCAAGTGCAAACAATAGCTAACCCTAGCATATGATCCAAAGGTCCAATATATAGCTAGAAGGAAAATGGGGACGAAGAGGGGTCAAATTCGGCCGAGTGGGTCGGTTGACGTGGGAGGCCCATGCGCATGGCCTAAGTGGACCCGTACGAAGGGGGGCGTGGGCACGGGACATGGCCGTGCGCACGGGGTTGTTTCTGTAGCTTCCTAGGAGGCCCATGTGCAAGGGGTCTTCTGGGCCCGTGCACACGGGGTGGCGGCTGTAGCTCCTGGGAGGCCCATGTGCACAGGGTCTTCTGTCTCTGTTACCCTTGTACGCACGGGGTCGAGGGAGTCCATGTGCATGGGGTTGGGTGTAGCAGGACTTCTTGTCTGCAGCTGCACCTCCTTCTTCCGTGCGTCCTCGAGGTTCCTCCCCTTGGTCTTGGATGTCCTCCTTGTACCTAATGATGCATAGCGTCCCGAGGTGAGGTAGCATCCACGTTCCCTTAACATTCATGTCAAGCTCAAAGAGGAGGGAGTTCACCTTATCTTCTTTTGCGCGTGCGCGAGCTCTTGTCATAGGACCACTTGCTTCTTGTGGAGATGGTGTAGGCTTCATGGGGATGAGTGAGGGATGCTCCACATCAGCAAATCAACTTTGGAGAAAATTGTAGAGCCACTTAATTCATCAATCATGCCATCTAGCCTAGGAATAGGATGACGATAACAAATAGTAATATTATTAATGCCTCTACAATAAACACATATACACGATGTACCATCCTTTTTTGGCACTAGAATAATAGGAACAACACAAGGACTAAGAGATTCGCGTATATAACCTTTGTCCAGCAACTCCTCTACTGGACACATAATCTCTTTCGTCTCCTCTAGATTGGTACGGTATGGTGCATGGTTGGGTAGTGATGCACCTGGAATTAAGTCAATCTGATGCTCAATCCCTATATTAGGTGGTAATCCCGATGGCACGTCTTGTGGAAAGACGTGATCGAACTCCTGCAAAATGTTAATGACAGCAGGGGGCAAAGAGGGAGGCATGTCCTCGAATTAAAATAATACCTCTTTGCTTACGAAAGCATAGGAAACAGATGTAGCAACATCCATATCAGTAATATAAGATTTAGTGGCAAGTAAACAACCACTCTTAAGTTTTATTTCAGATGCAACACTAGAGGATGGTTTATTACGCTTATTGTGTTGCTCAAACTCTGTTGCCACAATCTAATTTTCACTCTTAGTTTTCTCCTGTTGTACTTTGCTAGATCTAGCAACGTCATCTTTCATAATATGTTCAGGAGACACAGGAAGCAAAGTTATATTTTTATCCTTATGAACAAGAGTATACTGATTTGTCCTACCATGGTGTACAATTTTTTTTATCAAATTGCAATGGTCTACCAAGTAAAACGGAACATGATTGCATGGGTACCACATCACAATCAACATCATCAAAATATGTAGCAATTATAAAATGCACAGAAATAGTACGTGTTACCTTAACCTTGCCACTGTTATTGAACCATTGGATCTAATAAGGATGAGGATGTGGTATGGTGGTTAGAGACAGCTTCTCCACCATCTCCATGCTAGCCAAGTTGTTGCAACTCCCTCTATCGATAATGACAAGAACAGAACACTCCTTCACAACTCCCTTTGTATGGAACACGTTGTGCCTCTGATTTTGCTCAGCATGTGTAACCTGCACACTCAGAACAGGTTGAGCAACTAAACTTTCATACTTGTCAGCGTAGTTAGCAGCCATGTAGTGTGTCTCTTCTTCAGTATCCTCGGAACCCTATTCTTCACGCCCAATAAGAGACAAAGTCTCCTCATCATAATCACTAGCAGAGGCATATCCACCATCCTCAGTAACAATCATCACACGCATGGATGTGCATTCTCTCACAAAGTGACCTCTACCCTTGTGTAACAGCCCAAGTGCACCCCTTGCCTTTTGGTCATGTATCTCTTGTGAACCTCCATGATTGCCATATGGTTTGAATGGTTACTACTTGCTTCATGTCATTCATGCATCATGCATCATGATCATCATATTGCATAATGTTTATTTGCCTTGTTTGCATTGTGGATGTGATGTTGAGGTGAGGTTGTATGTGGAGGAATGCATGTGTGTTTGATGTGTTGCTCTTCTCCCTTATCTCATTTTCCATAAACCCCCTCTTTCATTTCAACTGAAAACACCCTTTTGCTCCTAATTATTTGATGTCTCAATCAACTTATCCTATAAATATTTTAAAAATGTTCTGGTGCTTTGGTTAATTGATTAGAGTGGGTATATAAGCTCTTCCATGTGTGGCTGTGGTTTTCATTAATATCATTAAATTAAACAACAGGTTTATTTAATAAAAGTAATTAAATTTATTTTGTCTAAAAATGGCTAGTTCATTTTATTTAAATAGGCTGCATTAATTTTTAGTGCCAAAGTATTTTGGTTTTCCAAAATCCTTCTATTTTCTTCTACGGGGCTTTATTGGTTTTGTTTTGTTTTATTTAAAAAGAAAACCTTTTGTTTTCTGTGAGAGATTGTCAACCTGGGCCTTATCTCCTCGCGGCCCATCTCCCCCCGCCGCCCAGCCCAGCCGCGCTGACGCCCACCTGCCCCGTTGTCCTCCTCCATCAGGTTTAGCAGAGAGAGAGAGCTCTCGATGCCGTGAAGTTCTTCACGGACGCCGAGGACGGTGCCGTTTCGTCCCTCCTATAAAACGGGTCGCTAGCCTCGCCTAGGGTTCCTCGCTCTCCCATCTGCTGCCGCCATCTCAATCTCTCCCTCTTTCTCCCTCCTTCTCCTCTCCTTCAGTGAGAGCAGAGAGCTCCGCCAGGTAAGGTTTAGAGAGGCCGGCCGTTTCCATCGTCGCGGCCTCCGATGGTGGTCTCCCTCCCTCCTGCTGTGGTGTCCGGGACATCATCGTCGTCGCCCTCGTTCTGTTCCCGATGCTAGGAGGTGGAGAGGGCCTCCACGCCATCGGCCTCATCGACGTCCTCATCGTGCTCTGGAAGTCCCCGCTGCAACACTTCTTCCTCTGCTCCGACTCCCTCCACGCGTCCCTGACATCTTCTTCGACCCCCTCATCTTCCCCCGCAGCTCCTAGGTGAGATCCCCGTCGCCGCAGCCCTCTCCTCTTTGTGGCCATAGCTCCTCGCCGTCGCCGTAGCTCCTCGCAGTCGCTGCTGGGCAGAACAAGGCGTGGCTACCTTGGAATACCAAGGAATAGCCCTTAGCCTTCCATGTCTTGTATTTTGTCTCCGTACCTTGCCATGAGCATAGCGTGAGAACTATAACTCTGTTTCCTATGTTTTACATATGCATTTGCATTGATTTTGAATGAAGCATCCATATTTGGCATGATCATGCATGTTGAAACAACTTAACATGAGGTTCTGTCCAGAATTGTAAATAACTTAACTATTGCATGGGAAGCATGACTAGCTTAGGGTTGCCATGCTAAATACTTCAAATGAATCATGCATCATCTTGTTTGTGCATTGCACCTTGGTTGGTTGTTTATTGTTGTTGTTTCTCTTAGGTAGATGCGAGTGTTGACCTGAGTATGAGGATCCAGGAGAGTACCACTATGAGGACCTTGCTCTTTGTCCCTCTGAAGAACCAACACGCAAGATGATCGTACCCGGATCCTGACACTATTTTTTGCTTTGCTAGATGTCTCGCTCTTATCGTTACACATGTGTTACCTACCACTTGAATGTCAAGCCTCCACATTGTCATGATAGCCTCTAACCCATCCACATCCTAGCAAACCCTGTTTGGCTAAGTTACCGCTGCTCAGCCCCTCTTATAGCGTTCTTAGATGCAGGTGCAGTTGTTTCCATATGATAACATGGATATCTAGAGATATCACAATATTTACTGCTATTTAATTTAATGCACATATATAACTTGCTATGGTGGAAGGCTTGGCCTTTTGCTCGGTGTTTTGTTCTACTTTTACCGCCATAGCTACTTGTTACCGGTGTTATGTTTCCATATTTTGCACTCCTAACATGCTCGGGGTTGTTATGGGGACCCCCTCGATTATTCGGTTGAGTTTAAAACTTGTCTGGCAAGACCCAACATTGGTACTATTTGCTTAAACAACTTAATAAAAAAATGCATAGGGCTTAGCTACCCCGTGGATAATTAATCAACAACCCGGGCCGGTGCTCCTCATGTGTGTTGGTCCAAAACGGGCTGCCTACGGGGCCGCCTCGAGGAAACTTGAGGATTGGTTTTCCCTGTAGCTAGACCCATTTGGTAGTGCCCTGAGACAGAGATACGTGCGGCTCCTATTGGGATCTGGTTTGCTGGGCGGTCTTGCTAGACTTGTTTTATCTT
Organism: Hordeum marinum; assembly: GCA_022496015.1. NCBI lineage: Eukaryota > Viridiplantae > Streptophyta > Magnoliopsida > Poales > Poaceae > Hordeum > Hordeum marinum. Next base: position 216,535,864 of record CM039674.1, on the reverse strand, counting down.
TCTTGAATGGCTTGCATAAGGAACTATGATCTTCTTCGGGCTCTCTCAAGGTGTCGGTTTTCTTTTCAAATTGCCTAGGATGATCACGAGATCCATGGTCGAGGTACTTCCCGTGGAGTGTGGTTAATTTGTGATGGATTAGTTGGAGCACCCCTGCAGGGTTAGATCTTTTGGAAAGCCATGCCCGCGGTTATGTGGCAACTTGGATATTTTGCTTAACACCCGGTTATAGTTAACTTGAAGTAAACTCCAATAAAATACACCAACTGTGTGAGTAACCGTGATCGTCTCCGCTCGTGAACATGAACCGAGAGAGAACATGATGGGGTTATGTTTGACGTAAGTAGGTGTTTAGGATCACTTAGTGATCATGGTAGAACTCGATCGTCTTACGTAGTCCACCATATTTACATTCATGTTCTCGTAAGTTAGCCACCAAATAATGCTTAGTGATGCTGCAAACTCGACACTTACCCCCATCCAACCCAATAAGCTTACATAGTCTCATTACTCAGTTACAAGATTGTTGAGTCCTCGTGGCTCACAAATTACTACAACAAATATAGGTGCAGGTGCAGATGAGATCGTGCCAGATGATGTGGTGCAGCTCCAGTGGGAGTATGACGAAGAACGTGGCAGAATGTACATCACATATCCACACGAGTAGAGAGGCCTTGGCCGTGATCTTTGGGGCTAGCAAGATAGTTTCATTGCTTCTTTTCTTCGTTTGTTTTCGTCCATAGACGGACCCTGGATTTTGAATGATGTTTGAATAATCTTTGTCGACTTGTAATTTAGCTTGTGGCGAGTGTAAGCCAACTCATATACTCATATCTTCATACATGTATGCGATGTTACTGTACTTGTGAAACGACTAGATGCACCTCTATCCCTGTCGAGGCCCCTGTGCCTAAATAAGGATAGGCACGCATCTTGGGTGTTACACCTTGCAACGACGACATATAACCACATGTGTTTGCCCTGTAGATACCATGAATGAAGAAGAGCTTTGTGCAGGCCCCGAAGGCGTAACCTTTCTGGAGGCTGGTGGCGATGCCTGATTCCTGGTATCTCGGTTGGAGTTAGTGGCTGAAGTAGGCGGTGCTGCAGCAGGACGTGTGGAATTAGATGTGGTCCGAGGCATCCATGATGAAGCTCGACCTATAGAAAAATTAGTTCTCGCAATTGCCTATCAATCCTGCACTTCACGTTCAGCTTTGCAAGCAAGATGGAATAAACGAGTGATAGTGTTATACTCCTTATCACTAGAATAGTATGAACCTCTATATTTAGTCCACTCATAAAATGTGCTAGTGTAGCTTCATTCTCCTCAACAATACCACATGTAATCATGCTAGTTTGTAATTCCTGATAATATTCCTCTACAGATTTTGTTCCTTGTTTTAAATGCTACAAATTTTGAAGCAATTCACGTTGATAATATGGCGGAACCCAATGATTATGCATAGCAGTTTTCAAAGCAGCCCAAGTAGTAGGGAATTATCATGATGTATTCTACAATTTTCAGACCACCAAACACAAGCAAAACTAGTGAATGCACAAACAGTAGCAGCGACAAGTCTATCCTCAGGAAATTGTAAAGATGTAAAATGTTGTTCTGTTTCTAACTCCCAAGTAAGATATATATCACGAACATATGTACCCTCAAATATCGAAATATTCAACTTAAGTTTAGGGAGATGGTCATGATCCCATACCTGAGGTGGTGGTGCAGCCCTACCATTGCGATAGTAGCCATGTGGACGACCTGGTGCGTGCGGTGGTGGTTGCCCCTGGGGCTGATCTGGAGCAACCTCTCCCTCATCATCGTAATCACCATCATAATCCTCATTCTGCTCAATGACAGTAGCAGCAACGGCCACAAAAGCCGCCGCCGGAGCAGCAGTATTAGCGGCACCAGAATTTTGACGTTGGGCTAGAGGCACACGTCATGCTCATCATTGGAGAGGGACAATAGCTACAGCAGGTGGTGGTAGACAGGCAAGCACCTCACTGAACTTGGCGTCCATCTTGGTGTCGAATGTCTTCTCCAAACCAGCTATCTTCTCCATGGCCTCTCCAAAGCTGGTCACGACGTCTTGTACCTAGTAAGCAATCATTTCTTGAATTTTATCATGGAGCTCCTTGTTCGTCATGTCATCCTAGTTGATCTCGTCGACTTGTGATCTTGTCATGGTTAGCAGCAATAGGAACACACAAGAACATGACCCTACAGACTACTAGGAAGTGGTGGTGGTGGTGTGTCACAAATTCATCAAGCAAATCTCAAATTCGTACCAGTTCTTACCCAGCATCAGGTGGTGAACGGCAATCGTTGTAGTCAAAACTCTCAAAGCTTGGATAGAGCGATTGCTAGGTGGTGCCAAACAGACGACGTAGATGTATATGGACCCGGGATGGCTTATAATATGGTAGCAAAAAGGGGTCAGCAATAATCAATTCAGAGATGCAAAGTTGAATAAACGCTCAACGACGGTACTGTGCTGGTCCTAGGCTAGACAGTGCTAGAGACACGAGGCTAGAACACCAACAAAAACACGACGCTACGCGTAATCAAGGGAAGAGCACACTCTGAATGTTTTTCGTTTTTTGGCGCCTTTTTTTGCGCTCTTTTTTTGCTGAGAAAATCACTATAATGGCGAGTGTCTCAAAACCCAAGTCGTATAAATAGGATAGGCATGAATTTTTTTAAAGATTTTTTTCGAGAGCCGTTCGGGGCTGCGACGACCATAAATTGCGACAAAAATCACTATGATGGCAAATGTCTCAAAACGCTCCAGAAAAGCTAAAAATAGGATAGGGAAAAAATATTTTCGCCTGCTGAAATTTTGGCATAAAAAGTGCTCTAGAACGCGTGCGAGACTTTTTTTCCGAGAACTACTCAGGTAAGGAAATGTGAAACCAAAATCAAAATAGATCTCGAAACAAACCTAATAACTATCGAATTCGAATGCTAGGTGGATATGGGGTGGTGATATATGATAGCGGAGATGATGATGGTGGGTTGTGATATATGGCAGCGATGACGATGATGGTGGGTGGTGATATATGGCAGCGGTGATGATTGTGGTGGTATATGGCAGCTATGAAGATGATGCGGTGGCGGCGTGACAACCAGTGAACAGAACTCGAAACTCTAAAGGACTAGACACTAAGACCAACAACTCGACACGATGGTGTAACCACAAATTCAACAAAGCAAAGTACTAAAAAGACTATGCAAAGGCCCAGATTGGTTCGGATAGGATGATCTAACCCTAATTTTTTGTGGCTTTTTGGTGGACTATAGGTATGAAGAACAGATGCGATCTAAACTACAAAAAACTGGGAAAATCTGACCGATCAACCTGGAAATCTGATACCACTTGATAAAGGCGAAGTTGTTACTATCTTTCGATGAGATGGTGGCTATCGTTTTCGGTAGAGTCGACTTTGACGATCCAACTAAGAACGTGCGAGGACGTCGCGCCTTAGCAATCGCTAGAACAACTCCGAGAAGTTACTGACCACGGCGCAGCACGATCAACCTGACCATGAGGGTCTATATCCTGCAAGTAAATGAAGAACAAGCGAGAAACTAAGATTGCAATCTGGATATTGCGAATATAAGAGGAAAGCTTTATGGATGAAGTGGGGTTCTTTGACGTCTTAGTCTAGTCATGGAACACAAACGAAGGTTGCAAAGCTGCAGCTATGACAAACTTGTAATCTAAACAAAACCCAAGTCTAAAACGATGTCGTAAGGGCTGTATATATGGGGTCGGGAATAGAGGGGGATTTCATGGCCCCTTGGAGGAGGGGTCCAAAACCAGCCCTAACTCCGTTTCCCCACACATACGGACTGTTAAAACAGCCTAATAAGTGGTATTTCGATATTACATGGTCCTGGCCCAAAAATAAGGTGACACGACACCTATATTAGCCTATGGACGAAATTTATGAAGTGGCATCTTGTATATTTCGTTCAAGCCTCCAATCACTCCTTATGGTGGCTTCGAAGTGCGAAAATCACAACTGGAAAGCCCATTGTTCCTTCCCGCGTGTGCACCTTTTTCTCCATGCTTGATCCCTCTCCAATGGCCATCCTTCTTGTCCATGCTAGGTCCTTCATTCATACATAAAATAAAAGTATCTAATTTAGGCAGCATCATATGTTCATGATCATTAGAAGGTTCCAAGAAACGAAAGTACCTGATAATTTAGTTGGCGTGTGCGGGCTCTAGTAACCGGTCCAATATGTGTAGCTGGTGGGGATGTGGGTGTAACATTAGTAGGGATGTCCTCATCAATAGAACTACCTTAGTGCTAGCAATTATAGCGGTAATGTACTATATGGTAATGCAGGTAAATCGGTAAGATTGTGGAAGTGTTACATGGCAACGGAGGTAAAGTGGTAAGGATGACAATATAATATATGGTGTTGATGGATCTAAATGGATCTTCGTGGGATGTCCTCAAACATTCGTATTCGGATCATCAAAGTCGAATCCGCCAAAAAGATATACGCCAACGCATCTAAAGATGGGACACCTTAGCGCCTATCACAAGCTTAGCCAATGGGGTGTGCCCTTGGTGGTAAGAGCATTAAAGTGGTAATACTAGCAAGGTACTTTATGCTAATGAAGTTAAAGCGGTAAGAGCATTAAAGTTCTATATGGTAATGAAGTTTTTGTGGCCTTTAGATCTCAAAAAAATTGCAATTGGTTTAGTACTAATGTAGTATGGTAGCACTAGCTTAGTGCTACGAATAATGGCGGTAATGTATTATATGGTAATGGAGGTAACTCGGTAAGAGTGTAAAAGTGTCATATGGCAAGTGGGGTAAAGTGGTAAGGACGGAAAAAATAATATATGGTGCTGATGGATCTCAATGGATCGTGGCACGAAGTCCTCGGGCATTCCTAGTCGGATCCTAAAAGTCTAATCCACCAAAAATGACAGCAACCAGCTCATCGAAAGACATGACACCTTCACCCTTAATCACCAGCTTAGCTATTGAGACGTGCCCTTGGAGGTGCAAGGCCCCATTTCTTCGGTCGGCACGGGCAATCGAAGCATGCCCATCGTTCTAGCTTGGATTTTTTTACTTTGAGGTTTTTCGACATGATTCTACGTGAAGACCCCCTATCGATCCAATCCAAGGGTGAATTGAATGAAATTTTTAGTTTTAAAACCTTTTGGCTCATCGAGCTAAACAAGTTTTACTCTTGAACCAATTCTATCCGAGATCATATGTACCCTATGTGTCCTAAAAGGAAACCTTGTATTTGCTTAGTTCTAACTAAGTACGATAGGACTATCTTAGTGCTAGCTGTAAGATTCGAGAGGTACTAATTGGTAATGGAGGTAAATAGGTAAGAGCGTCAAAATGCCATATGGTAATGAATGTTACATGGCATGTGACCCGAAAACCAGACATGGTATTGCCTTATTACTAACTTAGTATTGTAGTATTAATATAGTGCTAGCTGTAATAGTGGCAAGGTACTATATGCAAATGGACGTAAATTGGTAAGAGCATAAAAGTTTACGGAAATGGAGGTTATCTGGCCTCTGGGTCCCAAAACAAAAATTGGTATTGGCTTACTACTAACATAGTACTGTAGCACTAGCTTAGTGCTATCAATTATAGCGTCAATGTACTATATTGTAATGGCGGTAACTTGGTAAGAGTGTGGAAGTGTTATATGGCAATAGAGGTAAATTCGTAAGGACGACAATATAATATATGGTGTTTATGGATCTAAATGGATCTTTGTTGGATGTCCTCAGACATTCTTATTCGGATCATCAAAGTCGAATCTGCCAAAAAGGATAACCACCAGTGCATGGAAAGACGGGACACCTTAGCCCCTATAACAAGCTTACCAGATGGGACGTGCCCTTAGTGTGTCCAAGGTGCCCTTTCTTCGGTCGGGGCAGGCAACCGACACATGCCTATCTTGCTAGCTTGGATTTTGACTTGAGTTTTTCCGTCATAATACTGGACAAAGACCACCTATCGATCGAGACCAGGATGGAATTGAATAAAAAAACTTTAATATTAAAATATTTTGGCTCGTCAAGGTGAAAAAGTTTTACTCTTGAATCAATTATATCAAAGAATATACTAGCCTATGTGTCCTAAAACGGAACCTTGTATTGGCTTAGTACAAACTTAGGCTTATAGCACTATGTTAGTGCTAGTTGTAAGATTGGCGAGCTATTATTTGGTAATGGACGTAAATCGGGAAGTGCGTCACTATGCTATATGGTACTGAAGGTTATCTGGCATGTGGGTACGAAAACCAAACTTGATTTTGGCTTAGTTAAAACTTAGTACTTTAGCACTAATATAATGCTAAGTGTAATTGTTGCAAGGTACTTTATGCTAATGAACTTAAAGCAGTAAGAGTGTTAAATTTCCATATGGTAATGAAGGTTTTGTGGGCTTTAGGTCCCAAAATAATAATTGCAATTGGCTTAGTACTACCGTAGTATGGTAGCACTAGCTTAGTCCTAACAATAATGGCGGCAATGTATTATATGGTAATGGAGGTAACTTGGTAAGGGTGTAAAAGTGTTATTTGGAAACAATGGTAAAGTGGTAAGGATAAAAAATAATATATGGTGGTGATGATCTCAATGGATCGTGGCACGATGTCCTCGGGAGTTCAAAGTCGGATCCTCAAAGTCTAATCCACCAAAAACGTTAGCGACTAGCTCATCGAAAGACATAACACCTTCGCCCTTAATCACCATCTTAGCTAATGGGACGTTCCCATGGGGGTGTAAGGCCCCCTTTCTTAGGTCGGCGCGGGCGGTCAACGCATGCCTATCTTTTTAGCTTGAATTTTGACTTCGAGGTTTTCTGACATAATTCTACATGAATACCCCCTATCGGTCGAATCCAAGAAGGAATTGAATGAATTTTTTTAATTATTAAAATCTTGCGGCTCATTGAGCTAAACAAGTTTTACTCTTGAATCAATTCTATCTAAGGTCCTATGTAGCCTATGTGTCCTAAAAGGAAAGCTTGTATTGGCTTAGTACTAATTTAGTACTATAGCATTATCTTAGTGCTAGTTGTAGGATTCGTGAGATACTATTTGGTAATGGAGGTAAATCGGTAAGAGCGTCAAAATGCTATATGATAATAAACGTTAAGTGGCCTCTGGGACCAAAAACTAAACATGGTATTGGCTTAGTACTAACTTAGTAATGTAGTACTAATATAGTGCTAGCTGTAATAGTGACAAGCTACTACCTGCTAATGGAGCGTAAAAGTTCTATATGGTAATGGAGGTTATCTGGCCTCTAGGTCCCTAAATAAAAATTGGTACCTGCTTAGTACTAACTTAGTACTCTAGCACTAGCTTAGTGCTATGTACCATTTGGTACTGGAGGTAAATCGGTCAGAGTGTGAAAGTATTATATCGAAATAGAGGTAAAGTGGTAAGGACGACAAAATAATATATGGTGTTGATGGCTCTAAATGGATCGTGGCCGATGTCCTGACACGTTCGTATTCGGCTCATCAAAGTGGAATCCGCCAAAAACGATAACCACGAGCTTAGCCCCTATCACAAGCTTAGCATGGGACGTGCCCTTGGGCTGTCCAAGGCCCCATTTCTTGGGTCGGGGCAGGCAACCGACGCATGCCTATCTTGCTAGCTTGGATTTTGACTTGAGGTTTTCCATAATAATTCTACGCAAAGACCACCTATCGATCAACATCAAAGAAGGAGTTGAATGAAAAAACATTAATATTAAAATCTTTTGGCTTGTCTAGCTAAACAAGTTTTACTCTTGAATCAATTCTATCCGAGGATGTACTAGCCTATGTGTCCCAAAATGAAACCTTGTATTCTCTTAGTACAAACTTAGGACTATAGCGCTCTCTTAGTGTTATATGTAAGATTGGCAAGCTATTATTTGGTAATGGAGGTAAATCGGGGAGAGCGTCACTATGCTATATGGTACTGAAGGTTATCTGACATGTGGGTACGAAAACCAAACCTGGTTTTGGCTTAGTACAAACTTAGTACTTTAGCACTAATATAGTGCTAGCTGTAATAGTAGCAAGGTACTTTATGCTAATGAAGTTAAAGCGGTCAGAGTATTAAAGTTCTATATGGTAATGAACGTTTTGTGGGCTTTAGATCCCAAAATGATAATTGCAATTGGCTTAGTACTATCGTAGTACGGTAGCACTAGCTTAGTGCTAGCAATAATGGCGACAGTGTATTATATGGTAATGGAGGTAACTCGGTAATTGTGTGAAAGTGTTATATGGCTACTGGGGTAAATTGGTAAGGACAAAAAAATAATATATGGTGGTGATCGATCTGAATGGATCGTGGCATGACGTCCTCATGCATTCGAAATGTGATCCTCAGAGTCTAATCCACCAAAACGAGAGCGACCAGCTCATCAAAATACATTACACCTTCGCCCTTAATCACCATCTTAGCTAATGGGACATTACCTTGGGGGTGCAAGGCCCCCTTTTTTATGTTGGCGCGGGTGGTCGACGCATACCTATCTTTCTAGCTTGGATTGACTTTGAGGTTATCCGACATAATTCAACATGAAGACCCCCTATAGATCGAATCCAAGATGTAATTGAATGATTTTTTAATATTAAATTCTTCTCGCTCGTCGAGCTAAAGAAGTTTTACTCTTGAATCAATTCTATCTGATGTTGTATGTAGCCGACGTATCCTAAAAGGAAACCTTGTATTGGCTTAGTACTAATTTAGTACTATAGCATTATCTTAGTGCTAGCTGTAAGATTCGTGAGATACTATTTGGTAATGGAGGTAAATCGGTAAGAGTGTCAAAATTCTATATACTAATGATCGTTAAGTGGCATGTGGGTCCGAAAAGCAAACATGGTATTGGCTTAGTACTAACTTAGTACTGTAGTACTAATTTAGTGCTAGCTGTAAAGTGGCAAGGTAATATATGCTAATGGAGGTAAATCGGTAAGAGCGTAAAAGTTCTATATGGTAATGGAGGTTATCTGGCCTCTAGGTCCCAAACTAAAAATTGGTACCTGCTTAGTACTAACTTTGTACTCTAGCACTAGCTTAGTTTTAGCAATTATAGTGGCAATGTACTATTTGGTAATGGAGGTAAATCGTTCAGAGTGTGAAAGTATTAGATGGCAACCAAAGCAAAGTGGTAAGGACGACAAAATAATATATGGTGTTGATGGCTCTAAATGGATCGTGGCGTGATGTCCTCAGACGTTCGTATTCGGATCATCAAAGTCGAATCCGCCAAAAATGATAACCACGAGCGCATCGAAAGACGGGACACCTTAGCCCCTATCACAAGCTTAGCCAATGGGAAGTGCCCTTGGGGTGTCCAAGGCCTCCTTTCTTGGGTCGGTGCGGGCAACCGACACATGCCTATCTTGCTAGCTTGGATTTTGACTTGAGGTTTTCCGTCATAATCCTACGCAAAGGCCACCTATCGATCGAGATCAAAGATGGTATTGAATGAAAAAACTTTAATATTAAAATCTTTTGGCTCGTCTAGCTAAACAAGTTTTACTCTTGAATGAATTATATCCGAGGACTAACTAGCCTATGTGTCCCATAACGAAACCTTGTATTGTCTTAGTAGAAACTTAGGACTATAGCGCTCTCTTAGTGCTAGATGTAAGATTGGTAAGCTATTATTTGGTAATGGAGGTAAATCGGGTGGAGCGTCACTATGCTATAAGTTACTGAAGGTTATCTGGCATGTGGGTACGAAAACAAAACCTGGTTTCGGCTTAGTACAAACTTAGTACTTTAGCACTAATATAGTGCTAGCTGTAATAGTAGCAAGGTACTTTATACTAATGAAGTTAAAGCGGTAAGAGCATTAAAGTTCTATATGGTAATGACGGTTTTGTGGGCTTTAGATCCCAAAATGATAATTGTAATTGGCTTAGTACTACCGTAGTATGGTGGCACTAGCTTAGTGCTAGCAATAATGGCGACAATGTATTATATGGTAATGGAGGTAACTTGGTAATTGTGTAGAAGTGTTACATGGCTACTAGGGTAAATTGGTAAGGACGAAAAAATAATATATGGTGGTGATGGATCTCAGTGGATCGTGGCATGACGTCCTCGGGCGTTCGAAACATGATCCTTAGAGTCTAATCCACCAAAACGATAGTGACCAACTCATCGAAAGACATCACACCTTCGCCCTTAATCACCATCTTAGCTAATGGGACGTTCCCTTGGGGGTGCAAGGCCCCCTTTTTTATGTCGGTGCGGGCGGTCGACGCATGCCTATCTTTCTAGCTTGGATTTTGACTTTGAGGTTATCCAACATAATTCTACGTGAAGACCCCCTATAGATCGAATCCAATATGAAATTGAATGATTTTTTAATATTAAATTATTTTGGCTCGTCGAGCTAAAGAAGTTTTACACTTGAATCAATTCTATCTGAGGTTGTATGTAGCCAATGTATCCTAAAAGGAAACCTTGTATTGGCTTAGTACTAATTTAGTACTATAGCATTGTCTTAGTGCTAGCTGTAAGATTCATGAGATACTATTTGGTAATGGAGGTAAATCGGTAAGAGTGTCAAAATTCTATATGCTAATGAACGTTGAATGGCATGTGGGTCCGAAAACCAGACATGGTATTGCCTTAGTACTAACTTAGTACTGTAGTACTAATTTGGTGCTAGCTATAATAGTGGCAAGGTAATATATGCTAATGGCGGTAAATCGGTACGAGCATAAAAGTTCTATATGGTAATGGAGGTTGTTATCTGGCCTCTCGGTCCCAAAATAAAAATTGGTACCTGCTGAGTACTAACTTTGTACTCTATCACTAGCTTAGTGCTAGCAATTATATCGGCAATGTACTATTTGGTAATAGAGGTAAATCGGTCAAAGTGTGAAAGTATTAGATGGCAATAGAAGCAAAGTGCTTAGGATGACAAAATAATATATGGTGTTGATGGCTCTAAATGGATCGTGGCGCGATGTCCTCAGACGTTCGTATTTGGATCATCAAAGTCGAATCCACCAAAAACGATAACCACCAACACATTGAAAGTCATGACACCTTAGCCCCTATCACAAGCTTAGCCAATG